>CM047004.1:27315019-28565019 GCA_025698465.1 Gossypium longicalyx
TTGCCTCCTAGAGTTGCTTTATTTCAATTGAAGCCTGCACACTATGAGTAATCATTAGAGCTTTTAACCACTCAAGTTCATATAAATCTCTAAATTTTTTATGCCCTTTTATGCAAAGAAATTTATATAATCCTTACGTGGTATGTTTTTCTCCTTTATTGATTGATTTTTGGTAAAATTATTTTATGAAAAAATATTATTACTTTAAGGTTTCTTTAAACTAAGATTCTTTTATTAAATTATAGTATGTATGATATTTGGATGATTAAATTGTTATTATTAAATATGCTTGAAATAATTGTATTATATCTTTTAAATTAAATTTATAAATTTTTTATTAGAGCATCATAAGATTTTATTACATATATGTGGTATTGAAATTTGGTACAATATGTATTGGATAACTTTCAAGCATTGTACACGAAAACTTTGATTTTGTTTATTAAATATTTTTTTTACTATTAGATTATAAATGTTATTACGAAAATAAAGTTGTTTTACTACTTGTAATACTGCTCGTGATAATAGCCAGGGTGATAAAAATGATGTTAAAGAATCTCAGGTATATTTTACTATGATTTATTTATTATATCATGTTTATTATAATTGGAGACTAATCATAATAGATAGATTTTGATTTGAAATCCACGCGTGTTTTGCGATGGTGATTATGAAATAAAGAATCAATGGAAGCGTTAAGAAGTCTATCCTACTAGATTTGTTGCATCCCCCGAAGTTAATGCAAACATAAAGAAAATAAAAGATATAATCATGGATCACTAAAAGTGAGAACATAAAAATAAATAAGAGAACAATGAGAGTTCTCAAGATAACTCTTCAAAGGGTAAAGATAAGCTATGATATCAATGTGATATGAAAGATTATTAGTTACATATGTGGTGTATGCCCAGATATTATATTTCTGCTAATATTCTTTGAGGAAGGATATGATAATGTAGTAATGAATACTATCATTAAAGATAGAAAATATTTATCTTATTTGATACTGAAACAAACAAATATTATTCCAATATTTTATAGTACAAAATTAGTTGAAAGCTCCAGAATAGCTAATATATTAATATCTAAAAAGCATAAAATTTGTGATGGTTAATGCATTAGTTTTAAAAGATATCCATTATAATGGATTTCATATTGAGATTATAAACGAATAAAAGATTATATCTCATATGAATCACTATTACTGTAACACCTTAGAATTTAGGGTTGGAAGTTTTGAGATTTGTAGGTAGGGTCAGTAGCTACATCGAACAATTGGGTTTGTTGCTGTGTTTTATGTTAGAATGGGCCTCCTAGTCTAGTGGTTGGTTGTGTGTTAGTTTGCCTCTGAGTTTTGAGTTTGAATCCTCATGTGTGTTTGAGGAATTAATTTTATTTGAGTTTTATTTTTTTATGTTTTATATATATTTTTATGTTATTTATTTTATGGTATTTTTATTTTTGGAAAAAAGGAGGTTGTTACTAAAAAATCTCTTCTCACGTTCTTTTTTTCTCTCTTTACATTTTCTTCTTTTTCTTTTAATCTTTGATTTTCTTCTACTGCTTCGTTTCGATGGTTTGTTTTCATCTCGATTGGGGTTCAGCTCTTTTGCTTCTACTCAATTTCTCTTATTGTGTTTTACAATTTCGTCGATAGGAGTTTCCAGAATTGGTGAATTTGAGGAGTCGATCATTTTTGGTGTTTAAATCGCGAATTCAGGTGTGGGTTTCGTAACTTTTTAATTTAATCGTGAAATATTGAATCAATTTTGTGAAATTCGATAATTTCAGATGTTCTAGTGATTGCATAATTGTAATGTTGTATCGTTGTTAAATTGCGTAAAATTAAACTAGTTAGGGTGTGTTTATGCACTATTAGAGGTTAAGAATCTTTTGACTTCAAAATTCATGTTTATCGAGCTGTTTCGGTGTGGTTTCGTGACCACACGGAAGTGTGCCACACAGGGGCGGTCCACACGGCCATGTGTAATTGGGAATTTAGGGTTTTCAATGATTTTTGGTACCACATGTGTATGTGTTCCCACACGGGAGTGTGAGATCTCCACACGGTCGTGTCTCTTCTACTCTTAATGTTTAGCACTTTTGGACAGTGAGTTACATAAGCTACTCACACGGGCGTGTGACCCATCCACACAGGCATGTGTGGCCTTTACATAGGCGTGTAGACCCCCACACGGCCTGGGTACTTCCACACGGCTAGGGCACACGGCCGTGTGGCCTTATGTCACCAATTTTTGTAATATGTCTATTTTTATCTAATTATGATTCTGTGTGTTCCGATCCTTGGTTAGGTTTCTGTAAGGGTGGTCGGGACTTTGTTTCGACCTAGACTTGTGTGTTATTCGTAATCATAGCTCTAATTAAACGATTCAGTTGAGTGTTAATTGATATTATGTTATATCTGATTCTGATTCTGAGCATTTGAATGTGTGCATTTCTGATTTCATATTCTGTTTATATAAGTCTATTTTCGAATGGTATGCATTTTACATTTGCATTAGTCTTTTTGGGTTGGGTTGTGAAGAGAAGGAAGATTGTTTCTGATCTGGCAGTTTAACTACAACTTATCGGTATAGTGGTTTACCGCAATGCACTGTACTGTATATACTTCAGCCTTGCTGCGTATTATTATTTGAGTGGCTTAGTCCACATACTTGGTGTGTAGGGTTGGATGAGCCTTTCGAGGTCCTATGTGGTGTGCTTGATTGGATGAGCTTAAACAACTCTTTTGGGATGTGATCGGGGGATAGAGAAGTGTTTTGGCTAGATGGGTGGGTTCTTTTTTTACTGGACTGCATTCATGCGCATATGGTTAACTGACTGGGTGTAAGTTCATTTGTGGGTATTCTGTCTGGTTGACTTAACATGTGTGACTGTTTTTGTGTGTATTGAAGTGTTAGCGTGATGACATTTTGGAACAACGTGTTTGTGATGATAAGTGTTTTGGCACCTACCGGTTGACGGGTTATTGGTTGAGTTTTTGTCTATAATGTAGTGTGCTTGTTTGTTACGTTCTATTGGGATGTTGACCTCAAATTTACCTTTTGTTTCTGTATATTTCTGTAAGTGTGTTTTGCTATTGAACTGCTATCTGAAATTCTCTTCTGTAAATTTGTTATTAATCGTTTCGAACTCACATTGAGCTCGTGTAGTTCACCCCCTCAGTTTCCCTTTTTTAGGTATTTTTGTATGTTGTTGCTAGACTTGGCATGTCGGAGGTCTCGAACAGCCACGTTTAGAATCAACTTTAAAAGGATTTTCATAAATTCTGCATTTATAAATAAATAGTTTGAACTGTAAGTTTTATTTTGATTATTGTGGTATGAATTTTGGGTTTTACGCACGTAAACGACTTTTAGACTAAAATTTTTGTAATATCAGAATTTTACAATGAAGATTTTACGTAACTTAAATACCGTATGTTTTCTAGCTAGTTAAACTCAAATTTTACGTACAATAATTTATGCGATCAATGTAACCTCCGAGATTCGGTCTAAACTTCTAAGCCGGGTTTTGGGGCGTTACATTTAGTGGTATTAGAGTCTGGTTTGTAAACAATCAGCCTATGTTTTTAAGTATCCGTGTGCGCATGTGTTCATTTTAAAAAAAAAAGTTTTGATATACCATACCACAGTATTTTGAAATTATGTGTTTTACTGATTTTGAGGAGATAAAATGTCTGAGACTCTGATGCTGGTCTAGGGTGGAAATTTAAAACTATAAGATTTGAAATATAGATTTTCGTATTTATTTTTTTGTTCGTTTTCTGAAAATGTAAATACTCTTAAGTTAGTCACAAGACCGATATGAATTTTGATGGTAAGCATGATCATGAGGGTCAATCTGGTGAGACTCTCAAAAACTTGTTTGCTTATCCGTGACGTGTGTTGATTTAGGAGTCAGAAGTCAATGTGGTTCTGCCAGCTTCGAGAGTAGCGATAACCCAGAAGTTAGTACCGAGGTGTTGACTCGAGTGGTGAGAGAGGTGTTAGAGAAAGTCTTTAAGGCTAGTTTAGGGAGGAATAGGGTGTTAGTTCAATGTAGGTGTGTGGATTGTGGGAAGAAAAGGGATCGTAGTCCTTTGAGGTTGGATGCTCAGTCTACAAAGCGTATAAGAACACATTTGGGTGTTAGTAATGGTTGTGCAAATAGTTTTGGTAATTGGGCGAGCAAATTAGTTTGTGGGCACTGTAAAAAGTGTTATTCGGGCGATTGTTAGAAGAAGTTGGGAGCGTGTATTAGATGCGGGTCCACGAGGCATCGAATTAGAGAGTGTCCGCAACGACATTGAGACATGTATGGTTGTAGGTTGTTGTGATTCTGTATGTTATTTATTTGAAAGACATTGATGTTTATTCGTTGGATAATGTTTGTATGTGTGATGGATAAATGTGTATCTGCTTTAGTAGTTAAGTGTTTGGGCATGTGTTCAAGTTTTTTAGGTCAAAGTATAGTATGCTAGTGCGCAACGGGAGCGTAGTGGTAGAGTTTGTGTTAGACAACTGTTCTGTTAGTGGGAAATTTTGAGGACAAAATTTCTTTAAGGAGGGGTGAGTCGTAACACCTCGAAATTTAGAGTTGGAAGTTTTGAGATTTGTAGGTAGGGTCAGTGGCTAGATCAGACAATTGGGTTTGTTGCTGTGTTTTATGTCAGAATGGGCCTCTTGGTCTGGTGGTTGGTTGTGTGTTAGTTTGCTTCTGGGTTATGGGTTCAAATCCTCATGTGTGTTTGAGGATTTAAATTTTTTTTAGCTTTTTTTACTATTTTATGTTATATATATTATGTTATTTAATTTATGGTATTTTTTTTTTTGGAAAAAAAAGGAGGTTGTTTCTAAAAAAATCTCTTCTCACGTTCTTCTCTTCTCTCTTCACATTTTTTTTCTTTTAATCTTTGATTTTCTTCTACTGCTTCATTTCGGTGGTTTGTTTTCATCTCGATTAGGGTTCAGCTCTTTTACTTCTACTCAATTTCTCTTGCTGTGTTTTACAATTTCGTCGATAGGAGTTTTTAAAATTGGTGAATTTGAGGAGTCGATCATTTTTGGGTGTTTAAATCGCGAATTCAGGTATGGGTTTCGTAACTTTTTAATTTAATCATGAATTATTGAATTAATTTTGTAAAATTCAGTAATTTTAAGTGTTCTAGTGATTGCATAATTGTAATGTTGTATCGTTGTTAAATTGCGCAAAATTCAACTAGTTAGGGTGTGTTTCTGCACTATTAGAGGTTAAGAATCTTTTGACTTCAAAATTTGTGTTTTTGGAGCTGTTTTGGTGTAGTTTTGTGACCACATTGGCGTGTTCCGCACACGGGCAGTCTACATGGCCATGTGCAATAGGGATTGAGGGTTTTCGATGATTTTTGGTACCACACAGGCTTGTGTCCCCACACGGGTGTGTGAGATCTCAATACGGCTGTGTCTCCTCTGCTCTTAATTTTTAGCACTTTTGGACAGTGAGTTAAACGGGTGTAGACCCCTCCACATGGGCATGTGTGGCCTTCACACGGGCGTGTAGACCCCAACACGGCCTGAGCACTTCCACATGGTCGGGGGACACGGCTGTGTGGCCCTATGTTGCCAATTTTTGTACTGTCTATTTTTGATCTGATTATGATTCTATGTGTTCTGATCCTTGGCTAGGTTTCTATAAGGCTGGTCGGGACTTTGTTTCAGCCTGGACTTGTGCGTTATTCATAATCATAGCTCTAATTAAACGATTCAGTTGAGTGTTAATTGATATTATGTTATATTTGATTCTGATTCTGGGCATTTGAATGTGTGCATTTCTGATTTCGTATTCTATTTCTATAAGTCTGTTTTCGAATGGTATACATTTTGCATTTGCATTAGTCTTTTTGGGTTGGGTTGTGAAGAGAAGGAATATTGTTTCTGATCTGGTAGTTTAACTGCAACTTATCGGACAGTGGTTTACCGCAATGCACTGTACTGCATATACGCCAGCCTTGCTGCGTATTATTATCTGAGTGGCTTAGTCCACATACATGGTGTGTAGGGTTGGATGAGCCTTTTGAAGTCCTATGTGGTGTGTTTGGTTGGATGAGCTTAAATAGCTCTTTTAAGGTGCGATCGAGGGACGGAGAGGTGTTTTGGCTGGATGGGTGGGTTCCTTTTCTACTTCACTGCATTCATGTGCATATGGTTAAGTGACTGGGTGTAAGTTCATTTGTGGGTATTCTGTCTGGTTGACTTAACATGTATGACTGTTTTTACGTGTATTGAAGTGTTAGCGTGATGACATTTTGGAGCTCCGTGTTTGTGATAATAAGTGTTTTGGCACTGACCCATTGACGGGTTATTGGTTAAATTTCTGTCTATGATGTGGTGTGCTTGTTTGTTACATTCTGTTGGGACGCTGACCTCAAATTTACCTTCTGTTTCTGTAAATCTCTGTAAGTGTGTTTTGCTATTAAACTACTATCTAGAACTCTCTTCTGTAAATCTGTTGTTAATCGTTTCAAACTCACACTGAGCTCGTGTAGCTCACCCCTTCACTTTCCCTTTTTTAGGTATTTTTGTATGTTATTGCTAGACTTGGCACGTCGGAGATATCAGACAACCACATTTAGAATCAGCTTTAAAAGTATTTTCAGAAATTTTGCATTTATAAATAAATGGTTTGAACTGTAAGTTTTGTTTTGAATATTGTGGTATGAATTTTGGGTTTTACACACGTAAGTGACTTTTGGACTAAAGTTTTTGTAATATCGAAATTTTACAACGGAGAGTTTTATGTAACTTAAATACCATATGTTTTCTAGCTAGTTAAACTCAAATTTTACCTACGATCATTTCGGTGATGGATGTAACCTCCGAGATTCAGTCTAAACTTCTTGGTCGGGTTTTGTGGCGTTACAATTTCTATAAATATCTTTTTGGAAAGGATGAAAAAAAGGAGGATTGAGTTATTGATTACTCTTGTTATTAAATTGAATTGATTGTTACTATCTTTGTGATCTTCTTTTGTCATCATCCCCATTAAGGGCTGAAAGTAAAATATTTAACTGTGATTGATCTACTTATGAGAAATAGAATATGATAATTCTATATAAAGCTTGTTATGATTGAAAGCACCTGAAGTTGTAAGTTTTTTTAAAACTGTGAGTATAACTCTATAGTATTCAGAAAAGTTCTCAATTAAGATTATGTGGAAAAATATTATTGATGAGAACTTACAAGATAGAAAACTTATGTATGAAAAGTCCTTGGTTATGTACCTATTGTACACCTGGAAAATAAGATTCACTCTTAAACTTATGTATGAAAAGTCAAGACTCAACGCAAAAAAAAAGAGTACATCTTTAAATATTAAATCAACTTGTTACATGGTTTAAATATTTGATATTGTCTTCTTTTTATGTTTTGATTACATGAGTTACATATTGTTTTAAGAATCTCATTTGTTTATGAAAATGAATGTTAACTAATTTATTTATGTTGCTATAGTAGGTTTTATAATTAAATAATAGATTTAATTAAAACATATCTAGTATGCAAATTTGTGTTAATAAACCAATGAATTTTATGATTATTCATATTTGATTTAGTTCAAAGAATTGTTAAAGGTAGTAGTTTATACGTTTTATATTATTCCTTTTGTTAATTATTTAGAGAAATGACATGAGAAATTGTAAATGAAAAGTTCTATGAGAATGAACGGTTAGATTTTGAATTAAATTTCATGCATGTTTATGATGATGGTTATGAAAGAAAAAATTGCTAGTTTTTTATTATGTCATATTTTTATGTTTGAGATGTGACTTTTATTGATAAATTTAATTTATGCTTGTTTCTATACATGACTTAGCCAGTTATTCTTGGTAGTTAATTGATTATGCAAAATTCTTATTAAAAGGGCTTTAAAAGTATCTTGAATTGATCTCATATCTCCTTATGGCTAAACAAAATATTGAGTTATCCATTTCACTAGTTTTGTTTCATTCCCTGAAGTGAATGTAGCAGTACATGATAATTACTTATTGTCATTATTGGCAAATAGATAAGAAGAAGACGGATGATTCAAAATACTACCAAATGTTTATTCTTGGTACAAAATTTTCAGTGATTTATATTAATTTATCATTCCTTGAAGCAAATGATATCTTTATAATCCTATTGGTAAGAAATATGATATATGCGTACATTATTGTTTGAATTAATTTTTGCACATTCTTTGAAATGAATGTCTACAATAAATATAATAGATTTTTTTTGGATATTTGTAGATTTTTGCATATTCCCTGAAGCAAATATTTTATATAATTGTTTGGAAATTATATTTATTTTGTTGACTTAGTGACATTATAAATTTCACATTGATTTAGACATTTCCAGTAGTAAATGTCACAATAGTACTTATATGTGGATACAAAGTAAAAGGAATAACAGTAAAATTATTAATTTGTCACAATTTATATTGACATTACTAATAAAATTGAAATGCATGTTAAAATAAACCAGAAGTTTACTGATACAAATGCCTTTACTACTTGACGTGATCAGTTAGACTATCCTGGACCATATATGATGCGAAAATTAATTGAGAATTCATATGGACATTCATTAAAGAACTAGGAGATTTTTTAATTTAAAGAATTCTCATTTGTTGCTTATTCTCAATGAAATGAAAAATGCTTATAAGAAACTTACTAGCTAAAGTTGAGATTTAATGTCTTGCATTTATAAAATGGATATGGCACATTCATCCACCATGTGGATGATTTTGATATTATATGATTTTGGTAGATGCATATACAAAATAATCACATATGTGTTATCAACTTGCAACCTGTCATTTGTAAGATTGCTTGTTTAAATAATTAATTTCAAATCATGCAATTAAGGCAATTCATCTTGCTAATACCAATAAGTTTATATCTCAGTCTTTTACTTATTGAGTTTGAAAAGCTTCGGTAAAATTTTGTTATTTATGTCCATAATGGTTTAGAGAAATTATTGATTTAATGCTTCTGATTAATGTCTAAACTATTATTTATGAGAACTAAACTTTCTATTTCAACATGAGATTATGTTGATTTACGTGTTGTACACATCAAGCCAATAAGTTATAGATACTCCCCATTATAATTGGTTTTTAGTTAAGAGCTAAATATTTCCCATCTTTGAACTTTTCTATGTGTACATATATTCCAATTGATCCACCAAAACACACAACAATGATTGACTCCTCAAAGAAAGTTGATAAGCTATAAAAGGAACATATTTTAATCTCATTCTTAATGCGTTTTTGGATGATTAATTATGAAAATTGGTGAATTTGATGCTCCTAATCCTTTAAATTCATGTTTCTATACTTATGAGAGCATTTGGGAGCGAAAGGAGCGAAAAACAAGCTAAAATCGGACAAAAAGAGCTATTTTCAATATCCACGTGGCCTGGGCAATTCCACACAAGATGGGCACATGCCCTTTCTTTTTCTTTGTTTTGTCTTTTTCCCCAACTAACCCCTAACCCTAGCCGCCTTTCCAACTTTCTTCCCCTATTTTAGTCGTCGTTCCTCCCTCGTCAAGCACCCTAGTCGCCCCTCTCACCGAACCTTCCTTCAATCCCCCACATTCGCGTCGCACCCCTACCATTCCAAGCCTTCCCTCTTTCCCACGCGCACACTTACTCCTCCCCTTTCCCTTTCCCTTCCCCTGTCGAACCAGCCACCACCACCTCCGATCCTATCCTCTCCTTTGCACCACACTCTTTCTCCCTCGTCGGAGCCCTGAGTTCTTGCCACCGACCCTCGTCGCATCAGCCACCGACCATCGAGTATATCTCCATCAGTCCTCATTTTTCCCCATTTTCTTTATTTTTCTTTTCTTTTCTTTCTTTTCTTTATTTATTTTTCGTTTCTTTTATTTACTTCTTTTATTATTATTATTATTATTATTATTATTATTATTATTATTATTATTATTCTCTTTGCTTATTATTTCTTATTTTTATTTTATTTTATTTTAGTATCATTATTATTTATATTGTTATTATTATTTCATTTTCCTGCTTCTGATTTTGTTTTATTCTATTAGTTTAGTCTTATTCTTATTATTAGTTTTTTCTCTATTTGTCTTCTTATTAATAGTAGCTTTAATTTAAATTGTCCCTTTTCCATTACTTATTTTTGCCTTATTTTTCTTATGTTAGTTTGAATATTAGTCAATCACCTACATAGTTCTATAGTACTTATTATTTTAGGTGTAGATATTCTATTTATTTAGCTTGGCTTTTTATGTTCATCTTGAGCAAATAGTTAGTGTCATATTTTGATTTCAACATTTATTCGTCGGCCTTTTTATTTGTTTAATTGGTGATATTTTTGTTCGTGTTTTTTCTAATATTGGCCTATTCTATCTGACAGGTACACCATGACAAACACACGAGGAAAATCTAAAGTCACCGTCCCCACTTCAAAAAAGCGAAAGACCCCTGGCACGACCTCTTCTTTGGGCACTTCCACTGAGGCACGACATCTGCTCCTCTACTTTTCATAGGGGGTCCCCAGGAGGAATTATATCAACTTCTTCGACTGAGGCCACTCAGCTTAGGCTGATGTATTGATTGGGCCGCCTTGAACCAAGTCTAGTTAGTTGATCATGTTTGCCCCCATCATTGCTACAACCCCGTGGGACCAATTATGTTCCATCATCGAGCCTACATATATGGAGCTTACTTTAGAGTTTTGTTCTACATTTACCCTACAACAGGTGATGACAACTCATGATGAATCAGGTACCATCACTTTCAGACTCTGTGGCACGGTGTGACATATAAGTGTCACTGAGTTCGGCGCTGCTTTGGGACTATACACTGAAAAGTACATGAGTACCGAGAACTTCCTCCAATTACATCGGCACATTTATTACTCACCATCTCTTTGCTGGGTAGACCTTACAGCGATACGAGACCTTATGACGCTAGTCGCTTGAAGGCGACTTCTCTTCCTTCGGCCTTATGGTATATTCATGCCCTCTTAGCTCACACATTGATCGGTAGGAGAGAGAGCACCAGAGCCATCGGTACCACCGATGCATATTTTCTATGGAGCATGGCCACAGGGCATATTTTCAATGTAGCCTACTTCATCGCTCTCGCTTTTCGCCATCAGATAGAGTGCACCAGGAAGGGTCCTATCAGTTTAGGCCTTTATGTGACTCGACTCACTCGACACTTCAGTCTCCTCAACACACCAGAGTAGTCCTCCTCGCTTACACTAGTTGGCCAAATATCCCCACAAGGAATATCGAGCATGACCCATATGAGGATGATTGAGCGACTTCGTGGAGTGGATCCTCCTCAGTACTCCCTTTATTATTCAGACCCTCAAAATGAACTCAAGAACTTCACTGATGATATCCCTTTCCATCACAAGGATCCACCTCATCCTTCACCTTTGAGTTATCGTCTTGTTTCTTCTACTACTACTTTAGAGGACCTCTCCGAGATGTTCACTCGCTTCGAACAACACTGCTTTTAGAGGTTTGACAATATTGACGTGACATTATAGCAGATCTGTTAGCATCTCTAAATCTCCTCTTCAGCACCGACGACTCACGACATCGACGCCTCTGATGATGAGTATCATTGAGTTTATTTGTTTTCTTTTTCTTTTTCTTTTTAGTTATTTTTATTGTTATTTTCTTAGACTTGTTTCGTTTCTTATCTTCTGAACTATATTTATATCTTTATAATTGTTCTTAATCGAGTTAGTAACCTTTTAATCTTCTTCACTATTTGTGTTTATTTTCTTATTAGTTTGCTCGGAATCATGCACTACATCTAGATTTGTCTACAATTATGCTTTTCACAATTTTGATAATTTCATCAAATATTTAGGGCTGTTTCAGTTTTCTCCCTCTCCCCCTCTTATGATATTCTGCTTATACTGTGATTATATTTGTTTGTATATTGAGGACAATGTACGTCTTAAGTGTGGGGAGGTTATTTATATGACTATTAGAAAATCCCTGAATTATTCTTGTGTTTAAGTAATTTTCTCATTAGAATGATTTTTTTTATCAATTTGAGATTTTTGTTTGTGTTTTGGATTAATTTGTAGATAGTTGTGCATTAGTTAATTTAAACTTTAAGACATGAAAGAATCAAGCATGATAAGTTATTTTTCAGAAATTATAAATTTTTAGGTTGTTTCCCTAAATTGAAGTATTACCTTGAAATTTGAGATTTGCAAGTTTGACATCAAAAACCATGATTTTTTGTGAGATTTTGAGCCTTTAAAGCATACATTTTTCTTCCTCATTTTATTATTGGTTATGAATGTGTCAATTTGATTTGTTATTCTAGAACTTGCTTCAATTATACATGTCGAGACCACACCGTTGATTTGATTTACTGAGGTGATAAAGCCACCTAGGTTTTAACCCACTTATCCCATAAAAAGCCTACCTTTGTAATTAGCCCTCACTGAACCCCGTTGGGCCAAACATACCGTTTCTTGATTTACCCATTAATGTTAACCCATAACTCATTTTTTTGTTGAGACTTTTTCCCGTTTCATTGACTCCCTTTTTGTCGAGATTTAATTTAGTTAGTTGCTTAGCTATGCTCTTCTATTTGATTTGTTGAATTATTCCTGATTGTTTAGATAAAAAAAAAAAGAAAATCGAAAAAAGAAAAAAAGAAATATTGATTATTATTTAATTCTATGTTGATTGAGCTTGAACAATTAAATTCATATTTTGAGAAGAAGCTCATTTTTATTCTTGAATAGTTTTTTATTTATGCACTTGTTTTTAATTTAGCATTTGTTTTTTTTTTCTTGTTTGGTAATTTATCAATTTGATCTCAATTATAACCAACTTTTCTAGCCTTTATCCACACCCTTAACTTAAGCCCCATTACAACATTTTAAAGAATTTTTGATTTGTGTATCATCTCATTTTATAGTGGTGGAGATTTGATTTTCATGTAAGCCTATGATAATAACTTTTCATGTTTGACTATTGAGTGCTTATTCGTGAACCTTAAACACTTTGAGTGATTTGATTGAATCTTTAGTGAGGATGTCGATTCTTGTCAATTTTGAATTAAAGGTAATTACTTAGATAATGGGAGACACATGTTTTAGTGTTTAAAAAAGTTAGGTTGGATTGTGTAATGGCCTGAAATAGGGCCTAGTCGGAACAGTGGTTACGAGACCATAAATTCGAAGTAGAAATATTTATTTTATGACTATTTTAGAGTCCATGATATGTTTGAGTGATTGTGTGCAAATTTTGTTAAGTAAATTTTATTGATAAAGTGCTCACTTTTATTATTGGGATTAAATAGCATTAATTGCAAAATATGAGTTCTAGATTATAAGTACTTGTTTGAAATGGGGGTTTGAACTAGAGGTCTTTAAATGGCAAATGGACCATCATATTTTCGTATGGACAAAACTAGATATGGAAGGGTAAAAATTGAAGGGTTAGTAAAAAGGGCATTTTGGTTATTTAGGTGCTTTAAGGCATAAAAGACAAAATAAAAGCCCAAAAATCTGCTCATCTTCTTCATATGGCTGCCAAAATTTACATGACTCCATGGCTAGGGTTTCAAGCTTTTCAAAGCTCAATTGTAAGTGCATTTGAACCCCGTTTTTTATGTTCTTCGTATTTTTGAGATCCTAAAAGCTTAACCTTTCTATTTCTACCATTTATTTGCATGAAAAATGAAGTTTAAAAAAAATTGACCCATGCTAGATAATTGTGGATTTTGATGTTTAATGGTAGAATAAGGATGCTTGAGGTTAGGAGAACGATTTTTGCTAAGTGATTTTCGTTGAAAATGGTTAAAACGGGTTAATTAATAAAAGTTGTTAATGTTTATAAAAGCATGAAATAGTGAGAATTTGAGGTTGCCATAGAAGAGAAAAATGTTCAGCATGTCTTAAATCTTATAGAAATCTAATAAATTTCAATTTTCGAGCCTTGGGGTAAATTCATAATTATGTAAAAGTTTAGGAGCAAAAATGTGAATTTTGCCAAAATATGTTATAGGTCCGAAATGATTAGTACATTAATTAAATGAGTGAATTTCATCATGTTAGATCAAGAAAATCGAGATTTGGTCTTAAATCGAGAAAGTGCGTGGTTAAAGACAAAAAGAGAATAATTAGCCGAAATTTCATTTGAAGTAAGTCGGTGTGATTGAATGAGCATGATATTTATGCTATTGTTATTATACTTGAAAATCTATCTTGTCATGATTGTATTAAATTTTATGTTGATGATATTGTATATGAGAAAGTGATGTCAAATGTAAATGACATTTATGTGTTGATTGAATGCTTGGAGATTCGATGGAATATGATATTCCATTGAAACGAGTAAGTTGTATGTAAATAATACAATTACATTGTTATTATTATGTGCTAAATTGATATAGCATGAAATGCTTGATTGTGGAAATGAGAATGCATAATGATAATTGACATAGTAGAATTCCCTTCTAAACCATAGGGAATAAATCAGATGTTTATGCCATGACGTATCGGTTATTGTGAGCTAGTGTAAGACCATGTCTGGGACATGACATCGGCATTGAGACGAGCGCTAGTGTAAGATATGTCTGGGACATGCATCGACCACGAGATGTGTCAGTGTAAGGCCATATCTGGGACATGGCATCGGCACAGATATGTGAGAGCTAGTGTAAGACCATGTCTGGGACATGGCGTCAACCTCGATTTTGATATTTAGTGTAAGACCATGTCTGGGACATTGCATCGACTTGATGGATGAGCCAGTGTAAGACCATGTCTAGGACATGGCATTGGCATTATACCCTATGTCTAAGGCTTAGTGAATATCCGATAGCTTCCCGAATGGTTCAACGGTGAGAGCTACGGTTTAAGCTAAATGAGAAAGGTTATTACCATATTGTGAGCTGTACAGGTACTAACATGAAATTGATAAGATGTGAATTCAATTCGTGTTATATGATTAGTAAGGAATGAATATGAGCATGTTGAGTAACACAGGTATGTATGCCAAGCTCATGAGAAATGATTTCAGTTTATGATGCACATTTGGTGAAAATGAATTAATATGGTGTGATAAACTTAGTATTGTTAATTTACACTAAAACAGTTTTGGACAGCAGCTATAGTCTAAATTTAAAAATCCACCAAAAATTGTGGAAATTGATTTAGAGATTGAATAAAATACGAAATTAAATCCTAATGAGTCTAGTTTTACATAGAAGAAACGGTGTAAGCAAAAGATTTTCATATTATGAAATATTCAAATTGTTGTGAGACAGAGTCAGGATGACTTCGAAATCCCCTATTCTTATTTTAGAAAATCATTGAAAATTGTAAAAAAAAATTTATGGGTTATAATTTATATGCTTAAAATTTTAAATGAGTCTATTTTTAAGAGAAATAGACAAAAATATCATCCGAGTCCCGTATTATGAGATAATTAATTTTTAGTGAAGAGGGGTCAGAGTTGTCAAACAGCGAAAAAGGGTAAATTTAAGGAATAAACTGTACTAATTGGCTAAACCAAAAATTCTGAAAATTTTATGGTAAGAAGATATATGAGTCTAGTGTCTGGAAAAATTAGCAAAACTTAATTTAGAGTTTCTTAGCTCTAGATATAAATAATTTAGTGACTGTGACTCAAGAAAATAGCTTGACTGGAACATGAGTAAAAATGCAAATAAGGTTGTATTACCATGAGAAGCAAGTTGATAAGTTGCTTACACCCTGTTTGGTTCAATGTAATGGCATAGCCATTACAATTCAATTCCATGGGCCCACCATAAGCCCTTGTTTGGTTTAATGAAATTTCTATTACGGAGGTTGCTGTTTAGTTTGCTATTCCCACTAACCATTGAATAGAGGTTGAATAGCATTCTTTGCCTCACCCTCTGAATGGCTATTCAGGTAGGAATGCTGAAAGATTTTTCTTTTTCATTTTTGCCCTCATGTTTTCATCATCATCTCCTTTCTGCAGTTTCAACTCTAGCCTCTATGTTCACTACATTCTCTATTTACAAAGCCCTAAACACTATTGCCCCTCACTGTCTGTAGTTCTTTTCTTAAAACTTCAATTTCTCTTTAATTATCTTTAGCTCTGTTAATTTTTTCTTAATTTTTAAATTATATATAAAAAAAGGTTGAGAATATGGTTGGAGATCATCTGCAAAATCGTCATTTACCAGTTGTTCCGGCGCTTCTTTTATGGTGGAAACGATGTTTTAGACGTGGAAAGCTCTTATTTTAATGCTATTTTCTCCGTAGCTAATTGGTACTTTTCTTTTTACAATTTCAGCATTTCTTATGAGTTTATGATAAAATTGTCTGAAATAAGTGTGAAACTTTCTTGATTTTGGTACAGCCTGTTGCTAAAATGAGTTTGATTGTGTAAAGATTACTGGATTGTTAAGATTTGCTTGATTTCCTGGAAAATTGAAATCGCTCATAGACTTTTTTTTTCAGTTTGGGAGATCAAAAATGAAAAACATAATATTTCAGCTGTTCGATCTTTCCATTAAGTTTCCTTTTATTATCATTGACCATAATTAAGTCCGCATCTCCTCTATAACTGTTTCTTTTTATGCATCATCTTTGTAGACTGAAAAGCTTTGTGGTGGTAAAGTGTATGTGGGGCTTAACATTCCTGATGCTGACACTGGTTCTCGAAAGAGTATCGATATTGTTCTTGTTACCAAAGGGTAAGTTTTTTCTGCTTTGTGAGCTTCATTTCATTTTCTCAGCCTATGTTCTTATATATGTTTACACACATCCATACTAGTTTTATTTGGCTTGTTTAAATTGCATACGAAGATGAAACATTGAAATAAGATTGAAAACATGTTAAATATATCTATTGAGAGGGTGGATTTTATCTCTCATTGTCATATGTGTTTTTATTAGTTGCAACTTGCAATGATTTGATTATGTAATGACTTCTCTTTAATGCTCATTTTATTCTTAATGCATTTGTGGAGAGAAGCAGTGGTTATTTCTGTCAAGAATGTGTCAGGGTTTGTTTCTATAAATGATGATGGTAGCTGGACTTCTAACGGTGGCCGCAGCTATCGAAAAGAGAGTATTCCTAATCCTGTAAGTCACCATGCTCGTATGCCTGCTTCTTCAGCAACTCAATCTATATCGCTTTTGAATGTTTATCATAAGAAGGGTGTCTGTTTCTATGAAAGCTTTGCTAGATCGGTTGTATTCTGAGTGTCGGTCGTGCCATATTAAGTGCGTAAATTTATCCATTTATTGTTTTTCTCCATGTTCTCAAGCATCTTTCTATTGAAAAGAACATCTACAAAAGACAAGAATTACTTGATGGTCTATGGCTATTGTGGGGGAAGAGAAAATGTCTAGTTTACAAAATTGGCTTTTAGCAATTATGAATATGCACTTGCTTTTGGTTGAAGCTCAAACAATATTGTTAAGTGGTGTTATCTCACATTTCTTAAGTATTAGGTTTTATTTCCTTTAAAAAGTTCTTATAAGAGTATGTACTGAATAGTTTTTCAATTGCAGTGAGATTTATAGAAATTTTCCACCTGAGGTAATCACTTATGATCAATGGGTGCAATTAGAACCAGAACTAAAAGGTATGATATTCGGGTGGGTTAAGGGCGTTTTTCGTGGTGGGAAGAAGGAAATGCAGGACTCTTTCCATCAAAGAACTTAACTTCATTCTCAAAGACAAATTTCCTATGTGGGACAGGTTTGTTATCTGATATGCCAATAACTTTTATTTTCACTTTATTTAACATTATGTTATAAATTTCTTATGCATGTTATTCCCTTTTTGTCAATAATGTTGATAATATGCCGTACTATATGGTACTGAAAATTTTTTATTTGATTTTACATAATTTTCTCTACTTTTTCGCCGAATGAATTGTAATGTGTTAAGTGATTCATTGGGAAATAAAATGACACTACAGTACTAAGAAAATTGAACTTGATAAAATTTGAGTTAAGCATTAGGGATTAAGTATTAATTAAGTTTTCCTCTCTTACCCTACCCATTGCTCCTATTCTGCATTTGTATAGGAAGATAAAGTGTTTGTTATCTGAGGATACTTCGTTATTATTTTGGTTATGTTCTCATTGGAGGCAATTCTAGTTCAATTTATCATTATTTTCCATGATTTCTGTAGGCTGGAGCTTAAAGGAAGCAAGCATGTTCTTGGAGAATTCCTGGAATTTAAAGGGAAGCAAGAGGATACCCTGGCTTTGAGGAATATTATTGTGTTTTCACCCAAAAAAAAGAAAGATTGCTGTAGCCTTAAGTCATATTAATTTAAGTAAATTTTGATTGCAGCTTTTGCTCTTTTTTTTTTTTCTTTTTCATTATGCTTTTTCCCTTCTAGTTTTAGCATTTATTGAAAATAGCTAAAGCATTAAAGAAGGGAAGCCAAAGAAAATGCATCATTAGCATTTATTTTTTTCATGAGTTTTGATTTTTTATTTCACATATGAAAACAACTAATGTTACTAAAATTTAGTATTTTTTTATGTAAAATTTAAATGTTTTTATTTTACCAAAAGATTGCAATAAATAATTAATTTATTAAAAAGTATACCTTATAATTAATTGTTGCTATCATGTTATTATAAAGGATAAAATAAAATATAAAAATTATGTTTTATATTAAAATTGACTATTAAAATAAAATGTTATTAGAGGATTATCATATCGTATGTTAAACTTATTTTTATATTGGCCAATGTGACCTAAGAGAGCAGGTGAGAGGCTAGATTAAAGCATATCTATTAGGCATTGAAATATTCTTAATAATAATTTTATATTAAAATTATTATTAAATATTATTAATAATTATATTAAGAATGTTATTAAATTATATATTATTTTATTAAATTGCATTTAATAACAATTATGTTAAAATATGATTAAATTATTTATTTTTATTTTTATTAAAATATATTTAATAATAATCTTATTAAAATTTAATAACAATAATTATCTACCTACAAAAATTCTGTTAAGGGTACTTTAGTCATTTAAGTATTTTTTCTTATACTATTACAACATCTATTTCATTCAACCAAACATAAGAATTCAATTACAGCTCTATTCCATTTCATTCAACCAAACAATTGAATTACTGATTACAGCTCTATTCCATTACAACTCTATTCCATTACAGCTCTATTCAATTACAGCCCTATTCCATTACAGTGAACCACTTTCCTGGTAAGATTTTTGGGGACAAAAATCCCTAAAGGGGGAGAATTGTAACAGCCTGAAATAGGGCCTAGTCAGAACAATGGTTAGAGACCACAAATCCGAAGTAGAAATATTTATTTTATGACTATTTTAGAGTCCATGATATGTTTGAGTGATTGTGTGCAAATTTTGTTAAGTAAATTTTATTGATAAAGTGTCCAATTTTATTATTGGGATTAAATAGCATTAATTGCAAAATATGAGCTCTAGATTATAAGTACTTGTTTGAAATGGGGGTTTGAACTAGAGGTCTTTAAATGGAAAATAGACCATCATATTTTCGTATAGACAAAACTAGATATGGAAGGGTAAAAATTGAAGGGTTAGTAAAAAGGACATTTTGGTTATTTGGGTGTTTTAAGGCATAAAAGACAAAATAAAAGCCCAAAAATCTGCTCATCTTCTTCATATAGCTGTCGAAATTTACATGACTCCATGGCTAGGGTTTCAAGCTTTTCAAAGCTCAATTGTAAGTGCATTTAAGCCCCGTTTTTTATGTTCTTCGTATTTTTGAGATCCTAAAAGCTTAACCTTTCTATTTCTACCATTTATTTGCATGAAAAATGAAGTTTAAAAAAATTGGCCCATGCTAGATAATTTGTCCATTTTGATGTTTAATGGTAGAATAAGGATGCTTGAGGTTAGGAGAACGATTTTTGTTAAGTGATTTTCGTTGAAAATGGTTAAAATGGATTAATTAATAAAAGTTGTTAATGTTTTTAAAAGCATGAAATAGTGAGAATTTGAGGTTGCCATAGAAGAGAAAAATGTTCAGCATGTCTTAAATCTTATAGAAATCTAATAAATTTCAATTTCTGAACCTTAGGGTAAATTCGTAATTATGCAAAAGTTTAGGAGTAAAAATGTGAATTTTTCCAAAATATGTTCTAGGTCCGAAATGATTAGTACATTAATTAAATGAGTGAATTTCATCATGTTAAATCAAGAAAATCGAGATTTGGGCTTAAATCAAGAAAGTGCATGGTTAAAGAAAAAAAGAGAATAATTAGCCGAAATTTCATTTGAGGTAAGTTCGTGTGATTGAATGAGCATGATATTTATGCTATTGTTATTATACTTGAAAATCTATCTTGTCATGATTGTATTAAATTTTATGTTGATGATATTGTATATGAGAAAGTGATGTCAAATGTAAATGACATTTATGTGTTGATTGAATGCTTGGAGATTTGATGGAATATGATATTCCATTGAAACGAGTAAGTTGTATGTAAATAATACAATTACATTGTTATTATTATGTGCTGAATTGATATAGCATGAAATGCTTGATTGTGGAAATGAGAATGCATAATGATAATTGACATAGTAGAATTCCCTTCTAAACCATAGGGAATAAATCGGATATTTATGCCATGACGTATGGGTTATTGTGAGCTAGTGTAAGACCATGTCTAGGACATGGCATCGGCATTGAGACGAGTGCTAGTGTAAGATATATCTGGGACATGCATTGACCACGAGATGTGTCAGTGTAAGACCATGTCTGGGACATGGCATCGATACAGATATGTGAGAGCTAGTGTAAGACCATGTCTGGGACATGGGGTCGACCTCGATTTCGATAGTTAGTGTAAGATCATGTCTGGGACATGGCATCGGCTTAATGGATGAGCCAGTGTAAGACCATGTTTGGGACATGGCATCGACATTATACCCTATGTCTGAGGCTTAGTGAATATCCGATATCTTCCCAAATGGTTCAACAGTGAGAGTTACAGTTTAAGCTAAATGAGAAAGGTTATGACCATATTGTGAGCAGTACAGGTACTAACATGAAATTGATAAGATGTGAATTCAATACGTGTTATATGATTAGTGAGGAATGAATATGAGCATGTTGAGTAACACAGGTATGTATGCCAAGCTCATGAGAAATGATTTCAGTTTATGATGCACATTTGGTGAAAATGAATTAATATGTTGTGATAATCTGAGTATTGTTAATTTACACTAAAATAGTTTTGGACAATAGCCATAGTCTGACTTTGAAAATCCATCAAAAATTGTGGAAATTGAGTTAGAGGCTGAATAAAATACGAAATTAAATCCTAATGAGTCTAGTTTTACATAAAATAAACGGTGTAAGAAAAAGAGTTTCATATTATGAAATATTCAAATTGTTGTGAGACAGAGTCAGAATGACTTCGAAATCCCCTATTCTGATTTGAGAAAATTATTGAAAATTGTAAAAAAATATTTATGGGTTATAATTTATATGCTTAGAATTTTTAATGAGTTTATTTTCAAAAAAAAAGACGAGAACATCATCTGAGTCCTGTATTATGATATAATTAATTTTTAGTGAATGGGGTTCAGAGCTGTCAAACAGCGAAAAAGGGTAACTTTAAGGAAAAAAATGTACTAATTGGATAAACCAAAAATTCTGAAACTTTTATGGTAAGAAGATATATGAGTCTAGGGTTAGGGAAAATTAGTAAAACTTAATTTGGAGTTTTTTAGCTCTAGATATAAATAATTTAGTGACTATGACTTGAGAAAATAGCTTGACTGGAACATGAGTAAAAATACAAATAGGGTTTGGTTTACCATGAGAAGCAAGTTGATAAGTTGCTTATTATTTTTTCATACGGTCTCACTAAGCTATAAAGCTTACTCCCTACCTTTCCTTTCCTTCAGTGTTTTCAGGTTAGCTCGGGGTTGGAGATCGTCGGAGGCAGCATCACACTATCAAGTCGCTACCTTTGGAAAAAATGAAATATATATTAGAAATTTTCAAGTGAGTGGCATGTATAGGGATCTAGTTGATTGACATGCATTATTTTTCTTTGCTCAAATGTGTTGGCTTATATTGAGTTATATGCATATGGCCATGAGATGTGGCTCATATTGATTATGGCTTGTAAGCCTAACTATTCATGTTATGTCTAATGTTTATAATGTGATTATGTTTGTTTGTCATGCATGGTTAGTAATATGACATGTGTGTTGGATGTATGCTCTATGACCAATTGAGGTGGTCATAGCCATGTAGTAATTGCATGATATAAAAACAACATGATAATGATTGAACATGAGTGCTTGATGGATAAGTTGGTAACCATAGTATAATGGTAAGAGTGGTCGTCAAAATGACAAGTCTTGTGAATGTGAAATAAGGAATCTAGGCTTGGTATCGCATGAGTAGATACATTACTTGTAAGAGGACACGTTAATGTTAAGGATATGTCTTAATAAAGAGTGTTTAATCACTAAAATGATGTCATGATTTGTGATTTTGATGTGCATAAGGTTGTAAGAGATTATGGGTAACATGAAAGCTTAGAAAATAGCCTAAGTGTTGGCTACATGGGCTGAGACACGGCCGTGTGTCTCAACCATGTAAGGAACACGACCTGGAGACACAGGCCTATGACCTAGCCATGTGGTTCGATATGCATGCTGACATCATAAACAGAGAGTTACACGGCCTAAGGACACGGGTGTGCCAAAGGCACACGGGCATGTCCCTGTGTCCACACGGGCGTGTGACTTTGTGTCATGGAAAAATTTTCTAAGTTTTCCCAAAATTTGCTAAGGTTCTCGGTTTAGTCTCAAATCAATTCCGATAAATTTTTTGGGCTTCTTAGACCCAAATAAGGGACGACGTGCATGTGTTTGAAAGGTTTTGAATTAAAAGAGATTTTATGGCCCAGTTTTTGTATGAATATGTATGTTTAAGTCAGGTATTGCCTCGTACCTTGTTCTAGCATCGAACATGGGTAAGGGGTGTTACAGATTGTTTGAGACTTTAGTGTTCTTTTAGTTGAATTGCCAATACATGATTATTTTAAAATTATTTTGAGACATTATTGATGGGAATTACAAGTTGAGAAAGATTAATTTTAATGTGAGTTAAGGATTTTGCTAGAGGACAAACAAATGCTCAAGTGTGGGGGTATTTGATAAGCTATAAAAGTAACATATTTTAATCTCATTCTTAATGCATTTTTGGATGATTAATTATGCAAACAGGTGAATTTGATGCTCCTAATCCTTTAAATTCATGTTTCTATACTTAGGAGAACATTTGGGAGCGAAAAGAGCAAAAAATGAGTCAAAATTAGACAAAAAGAGTTGTTTTCAGGATCTATACGGCCTAAGCATTTCCACATGAGCTTGGATCACACGGGCTGGACACATGCCCATCTACCAGCCCATGTCAATTTCGTACCCTACTTTCCAAATACGAGGAAAAACTCAATTTTTAGGGTTTCTGAACATTTTAAAGTTAATAAATACCCATTAGAAGAAGACATAAGTAGGGGCAATCAGAGTAGATCGAAAAAAAACTCAAAGAACACCATCAGAATCAACTTGGAAGTAGATCTCCATCAATATCAAATATCTCCTTTAAATTTTTTTCGAAGTTTTATTAAGTTTCTTATGTCTTGTGGTTATTCTAACTTTGAGATGTTTCTATTCAGGATTATGAACTAAATTCTCTAAATACCTAGGGATGATAAAACCTATGATGAATCCTTTTATTTAATATATGTTTTTACGCTATAAATAATTGATTCTTGTTCTCAATTATTTATACTTATTTCTTGTTTTAATATTTCTGAGATATTAATTCATGTTTAATGTGCTTATTTCAGTGGAGCAAAAGTCCCTATTTAAGAGTAGATCTAACATAATTGAATGAAGTTGCATGTAATCCTAAAAAAAGGACGACATAATTCTATCGAATTAGAGTCAAATCTAATAAGGGAATCCATAGATCGAGTTAATGCGACAATAGGGGTTTTAATTAGAAAGATATTTCAATTAATCAACCTAGAGTTAGTTGTTCTTACACTCGAAAGAGATATTAACATAATTTAGGAATTCTACGGATCAAGACACAAGTGAATAAATCGTTTAATTCAGATTCATAATAATAGGTGAAGTCTAGGTGGATTCTTTCCTAGATATTGTATATCTCATTGGTTATCTTCGATTATTTTCTCATTTCATTCTTTGTTGCATTCTTAGATAAATTTGTTTAGTAAATTTAGATTAAAACACAATCACTCCAATTTCTCGGCTAAATAATAAGAATACGGTAATTACTAGTACTTTTAGTCCTCGTGGATACGATATTCTCTACTCACTATAGCTATACTATTGATCGATAGGTGCACTTGCCTTTGTCGTATTTGTAGTTAGTTTAGTGACCATAAAAAGTTGAGATATATATTAACGACAAGTCTCCTTGTATTATTAGATGTTTTGAATGTATTAGATATTCAAATTATGACATGATTTATGATTACTATTTTAATTTGATAATTTTCCTGACATTTGGGGGAGAGAAATGATAACTTGTAATGAGTTAGGGGGGGAGAGTAATTTGAATCAGAAGTTCAACAATGATAACTCATTACAAATTCAAATATCAAAATTCTCATAAAAGAAAATAATAAATCCTACAGCAAATTAAGCTTTTAGCGGCGTTTTTAATGGTGTTTGGATTGAAAATGCCGCAAAGGTTGAACTTTTAACGGTGTTTGTATTAAAAAATGCCACAAATATATACCATTAGTGGCACTAATGAAAAAACGTCGTAATAAGTTGTTATATAATGGCATTTGTGGAAATAGCACCGTAAATAGTACATATTTAGTGGCATTTTATGCTACGCACCGCAAAGGTACAACGAATGGGAGCAGTGTTAGCAGCATTTTTCCCATAAATGCCATGAATGGTAAAGAAATAGTGGTGTTTTTCCTAAATGCCACTAAAGGTATAACAAAAATAGTGGCATTTTTCGCATAAACGCTGCAAAAGGTAAAGCAATAGCGGCATTTTTGCATAAACACTGTAAAAGGTTAAAAATGAAAGCTGCATTTTTCTCATAAACACTGCGAATATTTTTTAATTTTTATTGAAATGACGCCATTTTGATAGCTGACCCCCAACCCTTATTCCCCCAAATCATTTTCCCCAATTCCCTAACTTAATTTTTTCTTTTCCATACGTCTGCTGTTGGTCGTCTATCTGGTCATCCGTATTGTCGTCGATAGTGCATTTGCCATCAATCTTCGTCTCCTTCGTCGACTCTGCTCCCCCCATCGCTGCTCGACAATCCTCTACTCAAGAATTTGTTATGGAAAGGCAATAAATTTAGTATGATTCTATTTCGTGTTTGAGATTGAAATGTTTGATAATACAATGGCATATTATGTAGAGTTTGTTGTTAAACTTTCTTTGTAATAAGTTATTATTATCTTTTCAAGTCATTTTATTTGTACATGTAAGTTCTGCAAAATTGTACTTGAGAAAGCTTTTGAATGTTTATTATTGCATTCATTTTTATTGATTTAATATTTTCTTGCTATGTCGAGCAATTTCTTATTTTTGTTTCATGAAGTACATGTTTTGAACACTTATGCCTGCCTCAGACTAATTCATGGGTACTAAGATATGGTGCTTTAAGAACCATCTAAAATCCAAATACATGAAAAAACTTAGAAAGAAATGAACATACATGTGCCATACATATATCTGTGCTCGAAACTCATCTGAGTCTGAGTAACAGTTTTATTGGGCTTTATTAATTTTAAATAGAAACTAAACTCTTAAATCTTTTAACTTTTTCATTTTAGAAACACTTTATGTCAATATGTTTTACGTACGGGAATTAATGTTGTCAACATGTTGCAAGAAGGCCTTGCAAGAAAACTGAAAGAGCTAAATATTACAGCTATGGTAAATGACATTTCTTTTAACTATTGGTTGTTCAATACTTGAACTGCAAACCAGGCATTTGCAACCATTTATATATGGTAGCAAACATTTTTTATTGTTACTCTCTTCTCTTGAATGATGAGAAACCAGTTAAGCATGATTATTATATCTAGCTTTAGTTTGAAATCTTAGTTTTGATTTTTTTTAGTAATTTAAATTAGTTGTGCTTGATATGGTACTTATATAACATGTCTATGTGCATTATAATTTTTGGTATAATAGTGGTCAATGTCAATTATAAGTTTCATCTTGTTAACTTTTTGAAGTATTTTGGGCATCTCAATTACTAAACTAGATTTTAAGTGCTTGTTATATGTCTGCCGTTGCAATTTTATTGTTAAAATAAGATAATTTTAGCTTGGCATATTAAGTTTCCAATAGTCTTTTCCATTCTTTGTACAAACAGGTTCTTTGTTTCATCACTAAATCTTCATCTTTGGATACAACCAACTGTTCAGTACTTTAAAGAAGGCAAACAGGAGGTTGAAGTTGTTGGTGGTGATGCCACGCATAATTCAAACAATGAAGAAACTTTACAACATGTAAGAATTCTTCCTCTCTACTTTCTTATTTTGCTGTTTTCTTGAACATGAGCTTATGCAGTTGATTTAATTAAGATGTTAGGTATAATGTTTACTAAATTATCCAGTTTCTATATTTTGTTTAAACTTAATATGTTTTTGTTCTACCCTTTTTATTTGGTTAGAAGCTAAATAATGCTACTACGGCTCTTCATTTTTTCTTGAAGCATCTATGTCTAACATCCATGTCTTGACGCATGTCTGGACATTGGTCTGGGGAGTGTAGTGATATGATCTTCCCTAAGCACTCCAAATATATGTAACTTTTTTAAAAAAAAATTGAAATCACCTATGTCACTTACATCAGAGTCCGAGTAACATAGCTTAATATAATTAGAAGCCTTTTGAGAGTGTATTATTTTTTTATTCTAAGTTAATAGTTGAGAAGAGTTCAGATCTGAGTGTGACATCTCAAGTACATGTACAAGACTTAATTCCACTATGCATTCACCAATTTTCAATTTTGCATATGCATCTAACTGCTTAGAATTCAATAAATTTAAATAATATGAATTAATATATATTAATGTCAATTTATCTTATCATTTATTTATTATGTTTTTTATTGAAACAGTGAATTGGATCCCTACAAAAGAAGTATTCGATAGGCTCATTTGAATTGCCTAATCAAACAATTCCATTTTAAGCTCTCATTAATTGCATTTGTAAGTACCTCTTATTACTTACATGTTTTAATTTAATTGAATTAAAATTTGAAATTGCTTGTTTATTTGATTTGGTTGTGGTAAATTTATTACTTATATGCATTTCAAAATTCCTATTGGTTTATAACTTGCAAAAATAATATACCTAATATTATTGTTGTAATTAGTTACTAGTATTTCAACTATTTTATGTGTATTGCAGATAAAATGCCTAGAAGAAGATTGTGAGATCTAAATGTTATTCAAATTCCTCCAAATTCGGAAGAAACAAATAGTGAGCAACAAACTTCTATTGGATCTTTCAATGTTCTGAATACAGTTGACGAACCTATAAAAATTCAAAGTGATTTTGACTTTAATTTACATGCATGTTGACTTTTATTATTGATTTTTGTTTCAAATTCTTATATTATCATATTCAATTTTTTAGTTGAAAATGGTGGGAGGTGCAATGTAAGACCCCCAACCCGGCCTAGAAGTCTAGACCGAATTCTGAATGCTATATTGATCACCGAAGTGATCATAGGAAAGAAAAATTTGCAAAACAGTTTGTCTTATCAAACCAAATCATTTAAAACGCTTATTAACAAATCAATACAAATCTTAAAATAAAGCTCAATGTAAAACCAGTTCAAATTATACGAATATAAACACAAATCAAAATTGTACCACAACACTATAACTCCTTACAGTTTAAACTTTAGCTGAATAATGAATAAAACTGAAATTTAAAAAAAAAACATAGTTTATCCACCAAGACTGTCCGAGACCTCCGCGTACTGAGTCCAGTGTCTAGAATCCAGAATTGTTCCTAAAAAGGGAAACAGAAGAGGGGGTGAGCTAATCGAGCTCAATGTGGGATCAAATAGATATTCAATAGTGAAAAAAACCAGAAAACTTGAAGCAGTTCAAACATAGAACATACTTACAAACCGACTAAATTAAATACAGACCATAGGTAACTTTATAGTAATAAGGCTCTGTCAAACACAGTAACGATAGTTCTCAACAGTCACAATCTGGGCTTACTCCCTTTTCAGAAACAGCATCAATCTCAGTTTGAGGCTTTAGCCCAACTTAGTACAGTAACAGTCAAATACACAGATTATTATCAGGCACGTGTACCTTTCAAGCGAATAGTCAAATATATTCTTTCACACACGGGTTCAGTTAATCAGATCAACCAGACATTGCAGTCACACAATAACAATAACATTCAATCAAACAAATTCAGTTAGATGCATATGAGTGTGAATGAGTTATAAAATAACCTACCCATCAAACCAACACACCATCTCCGTCCAACCCATCCCTGCACTCCAATTAGGACCTCGAAAAGCCCATCCAACCTTATACCCCCGATGGGGATTAAATCAACCCATCTATACGATGTCATCCCAGTTTGCCCAGCAATGATGATCATCTACATTGTCCACGACCTTCAGAGAATTAGGACCGCCCTCGGCCCTCTGGGAATTAGGGCTATCAGAACGCAGATAGACTGCTAGTCACATATATTACGCAGTAAAGCTAGCGTATAAGATGTACCGTGCAATGCGGTGAACCACGGTACAGTCGTAAAGTATGTTCTGCCAGATCAGATAAAGGTACGTAGCGTAGCTAATGTACATACGGTACAGTGCAATACGGTAAACTGCTATACTGATGGGTTACAGTAAAACTACCAGATCAAATAATAACAATACGCAGAGATGCTGACGTATCTGCTGTACAGTGCAGTGTGAAAATTCGTAGTACAGTCGAATCATCCACGACCCTCTGGGAATTGAGACTATAGAATACAGTTAAACTGTCAAATCGTAAATCTCCCTTCTCTTCAGAATCCCACCCAAAAAGGTTTATGCAGATGAATGTATGCAAATGTATGAATGTCGATGCACCAGTTCAGAACACAATCTCAGATAGACATTCAGAAACAATCGCTTGCAATCAGTCAATCAGTTACAGAAACATGCACACTTGTGCACTCAGTTTCGGTACCTAACATGTCACACTTCAATCACAAAAAGTACTTAAATCAAGGTCAGAACAGAGTCGTAATCACCCTCAGTAGTCTTAGTCAAGAGGTTGGAACAAATCAATGTGCATTTCAGATCAAGTTGACATAAATGTAGTATTTGGCCAGTTAGGGCCACACGCCCATGTGCTCCGGCCGTGTGGAGTAGTCCAAGCCGTGTGGGAGTCCAAATGCTCGTGTAAGGAGTAGCACATGGCCATGTGACATAGGCACACATCCGCGTGGTGCAGAGGCACGACCGTGGGAGTAGGCCGTGTAACTCACTGTCCAAATCCACTAATTTTAGAAGCAGAGCAGACACGGCCGTGTAAAGGTGTCACGTATCCGTGTAGAAATCAGACATGGCTGTGTGTCCCATAACACACGTCCGTTTGGAATCCCTTGGCCCTAAATCAGTTATACGGCCGTGTGTCCCGAAACACACACCTGTGTAAGAACCCTAAAATCCCCAAATCAGTCACACGGCCATGTGGCCAAGCCGTGTGACCCCAAAACTCAAAATCCCTAATTACCGAACCTACACGCCCATGTGCCCATGAGACACGCCCATGTGGTTTTCGACAAAAATCCCCAAATCAGCCACACGGCCATGTGGCACCCAATTTGGCCTAGAACCCTAATTTCCCAAACGGCCGTGTGGTCGTCGAGGAGGCCACGAAACCACCTCGAGTTAGCCTCATTTTCACTATTTTTGCCACTGAAATGATCCCAAAACCTCACCCTATCGAAAAGGGGTGATTTCTCAGTACTCCTATCATCTAAAGGCTTAGAAACAAAGAATTAACGCAAAAAGTCATAGGGAAAAGGGACTCGTGAATCAAGATACAATTGATTGAAGTAGGAAAGGAAATAAAAACAGAAAGTAGAAGATCAGTTTCGAATCCCACACCTGTTTATTGCAATCTGAGATGGCGGCAGAGGAGCGAAAATCTTGAAACCCCAAGTCAGAATCGAAGATTCCCTAAAAAGAAAGGAAGAGGGAGAGAAGAAGAGTAGAGAAGAACGTCCAAAATAGAAATAAAAATAAAAATAATAACAATATTCTAATTTCTTAACACAAAATTTAATAATTATAATTACTTATAATTATTAACTAAAAAGGATTAAATAAAAAATAAAAAGGTTCTCTAGAACGCGTACCCCAAGACTTGAACCCAGAACCTCAAGGTACACTAACACTCCACTTATCTACCAGACCAGCAGGCCCATTTTGTCACTAAAGCGCACAACTAATCATTTAAGTGCCACCACCTCACTGCCCCTATGCTTAAAACCCAAAACTTCTAGGCCCAAAATTCAAGGCATTACACGCAAAACTCGAGGACGTACGCTATTAAAGGATTTATACAATCTAAATTCTGTGGAGTGTGTCAAAGTATCTAAAAAGGGTCATGGTCAGCCTATTGGATCAGAAGCTTGAGTTTTAGCAAGATACTTGAGCATTATAACACGAAATGACAATTTGTTGCTAATCAACTCTGAGTTATGGCATCATAAGCCTGATAGTAACAAAAATAATGCTCTGAATAATATTAATGTAATAACGTGAATGTAATTTATAATACTTTGGTTTAATTGTCATTTATATTTACTTTCTAATCATGTGTTATTTGTAGGAGAGATTTGCTTTAGAGGTTTCGGATAATTATGTGAAGAAAGCATTAGCAAAGAAATGGAGAGACCATAAATGTACTTTAAAAAGGAATATTTTAAGAAAAATATAAGCCTCAAAGGGAAATTGTGAAATTTCCCGTCGGGAATGCTAAGGTACCAATAAGAAGATGAAGTTAGATTTAGGAATTTAATGAAATGAGAGGTATTACGTACTTTCAAACTCTTATAATTATTTCAGTTTATAGTATTTACTATCTACGTAATAATAATTTCATAATGTAGGATTGTGAACGAGTTAGAACTACAAGTAGGCAAAAACAAAAATTTACGCACACAGTTGGGTTGAAAAGTTTTGTTTGTGTAGCTGATGACGAGGTATTTTGAATTTATTAATTGTGTCAAATATTAATTACTTTCTACTAGATAATATTTTTCCTACTATATTGTAGGAACTTTTGTCTAGTCAAAAAGTTGGACGCCTTTAGCTTTTTGATATTACACATAAAAAGAAAGATGAATCTCATATAACTATTAAAGCTACAAAAATTATGGTATATTTACTTAATAAAATTTGAATTATTTTAAATATTTATCATGTGTAAATTATAATGGTTTAATTTGTCATTTGTAATACAAATAATGCCAAGTTATGTTGCATTTGCTTAATTATATATTTTGTTTCTAACTCCATAATTGATTTATTAGGAGAAACTAAAGGATAAAATGGCAGAGTATGAAGCTACGACTTCAAGTGATAGTTCTGTTAATTTGGACGACATTAATAACTGAGTTATTACTAAAGTTTTGGGTCCTAAAATGTATGGTCAGTTTTGATTTCAAGGATCTTTCGTTAGTCCAACTCAATATTTTGAATCCAGCTCGCAGTAGTACATGCCTTCGAAGAATCAGGCTCAAGCTGAAATTTAGATGTTAAGAGACCTTGTGACAGCCCTAATTTGACCCTAGTCGGAAAGTGGTTTTGGGACCACAGAACCGAGTCATAAAAATAATTAACTGTTATATTCTATGCTTATTGTATGTGTACATGCATGTGTGAAAGTTTCATGCTTTAATTTTGTCATTTGTATGTGAAATTTATTAAATAGGACTTATGTGAGACAATTGTGAGATGTGATAGGTAATTTTAAAAGTGGTCTATTAATGCATGTTATAAAAAGATTGGACTTGCATGTCAAATATCCATTTTTTTATTTATAGTGGCCGGCCATGATGATGCTTTATATAAAATATATGTATTGATTATTAGTTAAATGGCTTTATATTTAATAATAGAAATAATGGTGAAGAAAACAAAGTCTCATCTTTGTTCTTCTTAGCCGTACTTAAAGAAAGAAAAAGAGGAGCAAGACATTCGGCCATTTGGAACATAAGGAAGCTCAAGAGCAAAGAGGAACTAAATCCGATAAGGGAAAGGAGAAAGAAATCGAGTAGCCCATCCACAACTGTTCAAACTATCCGAGGTAAGTTTTGAGTAATCACCTTTAGTATAAAATTAACGACATCTTGATATGTATATACTAGATGAGTTTTGATCTTTTGGTTCTATTTGAATTAAGTTGTGTGGTAAATAATCTAAGTATATGGCCTATAATTGAATGGTCAATTCGGGTTAGGCTTGATGGATGAAAGGTATATGTGATATGTATGTATGAATTTTTAAATCGAAATGAAAATGATGGTGTTTATATGAAGCTTATGTTCGAATGTAGCAAATGGCTACTAATGTGAAATGTTCCATAAGATGTGTTAGTATATGATTAAATAAGCATGATATTTGATGGATTTGTATCCGGGCTTAAAGACCCGCAGGCTATATGCTGGAATTGTATCCGGGCTTAAAGACCCGTAGGCTATAAGCTAGAATTGTATCCGGGCTTAAAGACCCGCAGGCTATATGCTGGATTTGTATCCGGGCATAAAGACCCGCAGGCTTCGTGCTGGAATGGTATCTGGGTTAAAGACCCGTAGGCTTGCGCTAGAAATGTGTTTCGAGTTCTAAGACTTGACAGGACTGATACCAGTAAGTTAAGTAAAATTTCGACATTGAATATCCGTGGTAACCATCGTCGAGTAAGTACTATATATATATATATATTTTACATGTTAAGATACGTATTATGTACTCACATGTGAAATGATTTCAAAATGAATTGTTAGTTTCAAAGAACGATATATATATGTGTGTATGGATGAATACAGTATTAAAGAATAAGAGAATGACCTATTCGGTCAATATATGTTATTATATGAAAGTATGTGATTTATAGTAATTATATGAGCCAAATAGTGTAGTGAAATATGTGCTGGAAATTTCTTGTGTATTCATATATATATTCGACTAATAGGCCATATAACTAATGTACTTGTGTATATTCGGCCAAGTAAATTACAATTAGAATACAAGTTTTGTGATACTCAATGTTCAATTTAAATGACAAGCTTTAATTGTATGAAATGCTTAAAACTTACTAAGCCTCGAAAGTTTACTTTCTTACTTATTTCTCTGTTTTATAGATTGTTGATTTTGGCCACCGACTCGGGGATCGTCAGCAGTTCATCATACTATCGATCTTGTTGGTACAGTTATATTTTGGTCTCGATATGGCATGTATAGGTTAGGCTGTTGACAAAATATGTTTTGTAATTGTAAATATTTTTAGCCATATGAAAATGACATTTATAACTCAAAGATCAGTATGTATTCAACTCGATTTCTGCTTTGTTGATAGATTATGTGAATGAAAAATTAAATGTTTAGCTCGGTAATACCTTATAGCCTAAACCGGCGAGCGGACTTGAGCTAGGGGTGTTACAGACCAGATGGCTCATACGCAAATGAGCATAGTTGAGAAAATTGCTCAACTTAAAGAGAAGGCAACATCAAGAGAAGTAGAGGCTAAAAGAAAATATGATGAACTCCAACTACAACTTAAAACAGAGGAAGCAACAAAAGAAGCAAAGGCAGCAACAAGGGCAACAAGAAAATATGAGAAACTCCATCTACAACTTCAAAATATGATGAAGATGTTTTAGCAGAATCAATCGCAGAATCTGCCATCTTAGACTTTTGTTTTCTTATTGTGAGAATATCTTAACAATATAACTTTTAAATATATTTTGTTATTTCAGTTATTAACTTAGATCATACACATATTTCTTTCGTGATAGTATCATTTAGATTTGAAGTTACAGGAAAATATGTCAAAAATTCGGGTTCTATATGAAATAAAACGGGTTGGTAAAATCTGTTAATGCTAGTGGCGTTTTCCAACAAACGCCGCTATAGAACATGATTTTTAGCGGCGCTTTTACTACAAACGCTGCTAAAGAAAATGATCTTTTGGGACGCTTCTAGCTACAAATGCCACAACATGCTCGACTCTCTTGCGACGTTTTACCACATAAACACCGTAAATTTTAGCAGCACTATCTAAAGCGACGTTGCGCCGCAAACTATTTTAAGCGCTGTTATAGGGCCAAAAAAACGTCGCTAAAAACCTCTTTTGTTGTAGTGAATCTAGATGATCATATAGTGAAGATAGGTGCTCCAGAAAAGACCTAAGACACAACTAATAAGTAAAACTCCAGAAGAGATTCAGGTACCTGAAACTGAAGATTAAAATAGTGAAAATAAGATATCTCGTTAAGTTATGCCAACTTGAGAAAATGTGGAATCGATAATAAAATTGGTCGACAATGGTTTTGTATGAAGTATTATTGTTGAAATAATGAAATAAAATGAGAATCTTGAATAAATATATTGAGAAAAATAGATATGGAATAGATTGTTCAAAATAGAAAGACGCAACTTGAGTACAATTAAATTCATAGAGTTTTTTGACTAGTAGTCCAAATATCTAAAGTTATAAAGCCAATGAATATACAAATGAAGTAGTTTTGCAAAAGCGGAATAAAAATATGAAGTTTTTCGCTAAGTCGTAGCTTTGATTATGAAAAGATATAATATTCCTTTGTGGTGGATGCAATAAACTTTTGCTATATTATTAAACTGATAGTTCATAAAAGATTTAACTTGCGTCTAGTAGTTGTTGTTACAACCTTTTATGAATCACTATTTAGTAAAGTTTATATTAAAATTCTTGAAGGATTTAGAATGCTAGAAGCATATTGAAATTCTTGGGAAATTGTTCATTAATATGAATTGAAATAATTTGAACATATGTGATAAATTTGACTGAGTGAATAGTAGTTGAAGGAGGATAATAAAATGATCCAAAATACCTATTTATATTTTTATAGAAGAATTATGATTAAAGTTTCCTATGATTATTGTTGAAACTCCTGAAGAGATCAAAATATATTTCCCCAAAATTTTCCATCACTCGTGACTTTCAAAACAATGGTGATATAAATGCTTAGCAATACATTCAAATAATCATTTGAAAAACTAGTATTCAAGATTGAATACGTAGAATATGACATACAATGTGATGTTTTTATGAAGGAGAGTAAATATGTCATGTATTCTTTTTTCCTTAACCAATGTTTTGTCCCATTGGGTCTTCCTAGTAAGGTTTTTAATGAGGCAACATATTATGCATATTATAGATATATGTACTCTTTTTCTTTCACTAGGAATTTTTTCACAGGATTTTTATCTTAATAAGGTTTTAATGAGACACATTATCTACCAATGGACATCCAAGGGGGAGTGTTATGAATACTTTATTAAGTGGATGTCCATCAACATCAAGATAAGTTTTGATGTACTTTAAATTCTAATAGTGATTAGAAGTAGATCTCTACTCATTTATAATTTTTATGCCTATAAATACAGACTTTGGAGAAGCAATGTAAAGATTTCGATTGATCAACAAAATACACTCTCTTTTTTGCTCTTCTATCCTCTTTGTTATTTATTCTCTATCTTTTATTTTATGACAGTTTCTATGTTATTTGATTTTTTTTTATTTTAACTACTCATTTTTTTTTATAAAAAAAACTAGAGTTGACGAGTAGGTTGAATATGGATGGGTGTATAATAATTTCCTTTCTTTAAAATTTGATGATGTGGAAAATTTTAATTAGTGCTTAAAAATCTTAGTTTTTAGGATCATCCTAATATAAATTATTCCCATTTAATATAATATTAAATGAAATATTTAAATAATTTAATATAATAATACATCATATATATTATATTATAAGGTACTAAGTTCCCATTAATGTGGACGACTTTTTTTAAAAACACGTGGCATTCTTTTTTAATGGCACATGGCACTTTCCTTATATTATAATTAAACAATTTTTCATATTTTAATAATATTAAGCATAAACTTATAAAGAGATAATTCAAACTTTTTCCATATTCTAAACTTTTGTTTTTAAACGTCCATCTTTCGTGTAGATTCTTGATTTATTAACGAGTGTCGAAACCACTAAATATAATTCCTACAAAATAACTCAAGTTAATAGTAAGAGTGGTAGTAGGGTCGAGTCCACAAGGATTGGATGCTATAATCTACTTTCGTGTATAGCTTATGGTCAGATTGTTTGTCGTGTCAAGTGTCGTGGTAATAGTCATGCCCACGACTCCAATCGTACCTACAAAGATTAGAAATAAAAGTAAGTCAGGGATTTTTGAAATGTTTAGAAACTAGATAACTGAAACAGCATAAATAATTAAATAAATTAGAAAATAAATTCAAATTTTTGCAACAGATAAAATAAGCCTTAGCCTTAGACTCGGTAAATTTCGTATCAAGAATCGATCCTTGAAAATTAATATTCTCCTCCAAACGATAAGCTAGTTATAGCAGTTAAGAACGTCCTAACTACCAATTCATCCTCTTGTAGCTGGTTCCGGTACAACCTGCAAACCAACTCTTACCGATTATCTAACCGAGATACATGTGTTCCCGATTCAAGATTTTGACAACCTTGCATTTTGAAGAACCCAACTTGAATTAACGGCCTCAACCACGTCGGTCGTTTAAATTCGATCACTTCTTCCTCGATTTGTTTGCAAAGATCCGAATACAGCACGACAGACTCGTTTATCCAACTGTCAGCTAATACGATTCCAACCCAATGTGCACTTTTTGACTTGTAATCAAGTTATCCTTAAGGGATGAGTTGTCAATCCCAATACTTAGGAAAAGAATGAATACCGATTGGACGGATTTTAGCACGAATTCATATCTCACGATTTTCGACCGGAAAGAACACTGGCCTAAAGCTAAGATAAAATTTAGTGAAGCATGAATTTTATTCATGCTTGAAAGTTGTGGAATATGATGGGATTTGTATGAAAGGTGATGGAAATTGGAAAGGAAAAGCACTTGGAAGGCAATTAGCCCAATTTTAGAAAAGAAACAAAATCAAATGAAAAATGACAAAATACTTCACGCCAATTTGAAAGAGAAAAAGGAGAGTATTTCAATTCCAAATAGAAGTAGGAATACAAAAGAGAGAGCAATTCAATTCCAAATTGAAATAGGAATGTAGAATAAGAGATGATTTTCTAAGAACTAAAAGCCCCTATTTATATACATGGGGTTTACTAAAAATAGCCTAACCTAATTTAATAAAATAAAATAAAATAAAAACAAAATAATATCTTCCTATTTTTAGCTTTTTACAAAGTCAATATATATGATAAATCCTTGGCTTTCTCCATCTTTTTTATTTGGCCCCAATTCAACGATTTGTCTTTCAATTTGGCCACTTTTTGCTCATTTTTTACCAATTGTATCCCTGACAAGATTAAATCATAAAAACACCAATTAAGCAAGGATCAATTCAGAAATAAACCAAATTAAACACAAGAATCATGTAAATTAATATGTTTATCAACTCCCCCTACTTAGCTCATGCTTGCCCTCAAGCATGTTGTTCTTTCAAACATTAGAATTTATTCTACAATTTATTAACAATCGAGCCTCTTTTTCGCATACGTAATCAATGTAAACAACTTAGGCAAAAATAAATAAATGTTCAAGATATATAGTTTGATCAACAAGTGTCATAAAATTGAAATATGTGAACTAAATAATATCATTAAATTGAGTTTGAATCCAATAATTTGCAAGGCATTATTAATTAAATAAAATTATTTGACGTGGTCAAACATTTTTTACGCGAACTAGGATGACAACCCAAACACCCTATTCCGGTTACTCAATTCAAACAGTCTTAATTTTTTATTTTTTTTTTGTAAAGGCTCAGTTAGCGGAATGTTTATAAGTTATTGACTTATCACTCGAACCTTTTTACGTGAGATAAAATGACAACCCAAGCACCTTACCCCGGTTACTCAATTCGGTCACGTTTTCGAAACTTCACTCATTACTTGAACCTTTATTTATTTATTTATGCACAAGCAAATATAATTTTTTCAAACAATTAATTTATACGAAAAATCGAGCTACATATATCAACTTTAAAACACAAATGTCGACTAATCTATATACTTGACCATTTTAATTTAAAATTTTCCCAATTGTCCAAATTAACTAAGTATGGGATTAAAAGGTCAATGTCAAATGAACTATCGAATGAATTCAACGTAAGATTGAACACATGCAAAAGAGAGACATGCAGTAAAAATCATGCATATTTACCATCCAACCCCCTACTTAATCTATGCTTGTCCTCAAGCATATATTATATGAAATAAAAGTCAGCAGCCCAAAAAAATAAAAATAAAAAGTTAAGAACACTCCCCATATATGTTAATGACGTTGTTAGTGTCGGGAGTAACGATTCTGCAGGATGTCGAGGATTGTGGAGACTTGGGTTTTCATTGTTTCAAGTCGAGCTTCAATCTAGCTTAAACGTGCCTCCACAGACAGAGGTTGCTCCTCTTGCTCCCTAGCATTGATGTGTGGACATTGGCGAAAAACCATATTCCCACAAGTAGTCCGTGTACCTGGAGGAACAAAATAACACGTAGTAGGGGTGCCGGCAAGCAAACCCATAGAATCCAAACAATATTTATCTTGGCTGTGCATACTATATACACATGTCAAGGACAAGAAATCGATTTTAGAGGGAAAAAGTGTAGAGGTTAAGTTCGTAATATATGACCTAAGTATTAGAGGATGATTACATCGCAAGACAGTATGAAAATTTCGTGCAAACCAATATCCTAAGTTAACTTTAAAACCGGAATGCATGCACCACAAGAAAAATAATTCAGTCCTCATTAAGACAGAGAATGAATCGTTTCGTCCTGAAAAACTAAATGCCAAAAATCGGTGAATATATCTTAAAGCGAGTTCATGCACCAATAAGTCTTTTGTGGTTTTCGGATTATAAAGTTGAGTAGAATGGGTTAAAGCACGATAAGCATCTTGAGCATCAAAGTTGCTCGGAATATCTAACAAATCAGTATGATAGGAGTCGGACTGAATATTATTAGGGTTAACGAAACCCATGGCAATATTAAAATTAGATATCGACATCCGAAAGTCCTTACCAAGTAGATGAAAACAAATAATGCTTTGTGTTTCAACAGTCTGTAATGCATTAATATTGAAGCTAAATGTGGTGTAAAACTTATATATTAACTCATAATATGCATCACAAGATATGTTTGCAAAAGAACGCCATCTAAATAGCATCAAAATAATCAATCACAGCATCATGAATATTTAACATGTCAAGAGTGGTGAGATCGATTCGCTTACAGACTGGGGGTGGACATTGTCGGATGTCGTCATATTGTGCGCGATGCTCCAGGGTCCAAAAATTTAAAAAAACCTCGCAATCGTCCTTCAGTGGGAATGGTTTGGCATGACCTCGTCTATTACGTTGACTGTTGCGTGTTGGTCTAACGTATTCGTTAGGCGAGTCGGGTGGACTTAAATTATCAGCAGCGTCAATAGTACTGCTCGGAGGCGTCGGTAGCTCACATGTCTATTGTCGACGGCTTTGAGTAGATCGTGTTTGACGTTGAGTGACATGTTCATTCATGGTCGAAAGAGCCACGACATGGTCGTTAAAAGTTCGAGCCTCGTCTGAATTACCTGCATAATATGTTAATAAAGGCAAAGTAGGTTGAGGATCAGTAATCGACCTCTAGGGAGTAACGGGATTGCTATCCAAGTGTTCTGTATTGACCGTAGTCAGGCTTCATCGGCGATGAGTTCTCGTTGGGCCGGTTGTTTGGCGTGGAGGAGGTAAAGAAGGCTCAGAGTCGTTGTCGGCTATATCGACGACTAGAGGTGTCGAAAATTAATGTCGACTTCGATTGAGTGAAACTGGGATGTTGCTTGCCATTTGGTTCTGAGTTTGGACTATTGTTTCCGTGTAGATGGCTCGAATAATCAGTTTTGTTGGCTATGGCGATGGCGGCGGCGTACGGCAACAGTGACAGCTAGGTTGGGCTGATTTTTTGAAAGGGTATTTTGGGGGTTTCAATTTTGGAGGTGGTTTAAGTGATGGGGTTTGGTTATTCTTTTATTTAGGAAGAAGATGAAGGAAAAATAGGGTTTGGGGAGAAGATAAGTGGTGGCGCACAGGGGAGGGCTCTGTTCGGCGACGATGGCGCGACGGTTGTGGTGAGGTCTCCGTTCGATAGTGGCTCGAGGGTGGGGAAGCTTGGACGGCATGGAGGAAGGGAGAAAAAGAAGAGAAACGAAGATGGGGGGTAGGGTTTTGGTTTTGTCGATGGCGGTGTGGGGTCGGCAACGGGCCTGCGATGGCATGATGTCAACGACGGTAAGTGATGTCAACGATGGGCTGTGACGACGGCGTGGGGTGGTTTAGGGGTTGGGTTTTTGTTTTTGAAGAAGATGGAGAAGATGTTGGGGAATTAGGGATTTGGGTGTTTAAAATTTTTATTTTTGTTTATTATTTTTTTTGTTGGGTTATTGGGTATGGGTTTATTTGGGTATGGGTATGGGCTAATTGGGTAATTTGGTTAGTTGGGTAGGTAAGTTAATTGGGTTGGATGTGGTAATTGGGCTTTGATGGGTAATTTGGTAATTGGGTTGAGGGTAAGTGGGTAATTGGACTTGGGTTTTGGGTATTTTGGTATGTGGGTAAGTGGGTTTGGGTAGGAATTTAGTGGATGGGTGTTTGGATATTGGTTTTTGGGATTTCATGAAGGTTAGGCAAATTGGGTTTTTTTTAGGGGAAATTGTCACCGAATTAGCAAGTCGTGCCCACGCCACTACCATTATCCAAGAAATTTCCTATCCTTCCATTACGTTCCTGAAGACACCAAATTAGCTTAATTAAAAATTTATTTATATACATCCTAAATCTTACTAAAAATTGCAATTAAATAAATGAAAATAAATTTGGATTGCCTCCCAAAAAGCGTTTTTTTAACATCGTTAGCTCGACGACCTGGAAATTTATTCAACCGACTCTTCGAGGACTAATTCCTCAACCAAATAGACTTGAAAGTTTTCGTAAAAAAGCTTTAATCGTTGTCCGTTGACTTTGAAAATTTTTCCGGATTATTCACTTTTAACCTCGACTGCACCATGTAGAAATACGTGAGTAACAATAAAAGGCCCTAACCACTTAGTCCGAAGCTTACCTGCAAAAATTCTCAATGTAGGGTCATAAAGTAATACTTTTTGTCCTATGATAAATTGTTTGCGGTTTATCTTTTTGTCATGGTACGCTTTGACCTTATCTTTGTAAATTTGGGCACTCTCGTATGCTTCTCGTCGAATTTCCTCAAGTTCTTGGATATGTAATTTACAATGCTTACCTGCAGCTTCCAATTTCATGTTGCATAGTTTGGCTGCCCAAAACGCCTTATGTTCCAGCTCAACAAGAAGATGGAACGGTTTACCAAAAATTAGTTAATAAGGAGACATACTTATGGGTCCTTTATAAGTTGTTCGGTATGCCCACAATGCATCATTAAGTTACAAACTCCAGTCTTTTCTATCTGACTTAACGGTTTTCTCCAAAATCAACTTGATTTCTCGATTTGACACTTCCGCCTGACCGTTCGATTGTGGGTGATAAGCTGTAGTGACTCGTTGCACCACTCCATATTTTTTCAAAAGCGTATAAATTATTTTATTGCAAAAATACGTTCCCCGATCGCTGATCAAAGCTTGCGGTGTGCTAAACCTGGAAAAAAATATAACTTTTTAGAAAATCGACTACTGTTTTGGCATCAGCACGACGAGTGGCTTTTGCTTCCACCCACTTTGACACAAAGTCAACAGCAAGTAAAATATAATCATTACTGAATGATGAGACAAAAGGGTCCATAAAATCAATGCCCCAAACATCGAAAATTTCACAAACATGCACAGGGGTTAGAGGCATTTCATTTTTTCAGCTCAAGTTTCCTACCCTTTGATATTTTTCGCAAGTTTTACAAAACATATATGCGTCATGAAAAATATTTGCCCAATATAGTCCACATTCAAATACTTTATGCACAGTTTGTTTGGGGTCAAAATGTCCACCACATACATAAGAATGATAAAATGATAGAATTGATTTTACCTCAGTTTCAAGAATGCATCGATGAATTACCTTGTCCGAACAGTATTTCCAAAGATAGGGGTCATTCCAAATATAATATCGAGACTCACATTTGATCTTGTCCTTTTCAGATCGCGATAAGTTAGGAGAGACTATACCTGTAGCAAGATAATTCACCATGCCTGTATACCAAGGAAAAATTGTTTGGGCAGCAAGCAAGTTTTCATCTAGAAAATCATCTTTAAGTGGTGTTACATCCTTTGATAGAGGAATTCAGTTTTGATGATCAACCACCAAATTTTCACGTCCTTTTTTATCTTTTATTTCGAGATCGAACTCTTGCAAAAGAAGTATCCACTTTATAAGTCTCGGCTTTGCTTACTTCTTCCCGATCAGATATTTGAGGGCTGCATGATCAGAAAAAACCACAATCTTAGTTCCTAATAAATATGAACAAAATTTTTCTAAGTCAAAAACTATAGCTAGAAACTCTTTTTCAATGGTTGAATAGTTACTTTGGGCAGCGTCCAAAGTTTTAGAGGCATAGGAGACGACGTGCAGTTCCTTTTTTATCCTTTTTCCAAGGATTGCTCTTAAGCTATGGTCACTAGCATCACACATTATCTCAAAAGAATAACTCCAATTTGGTGGTTGAACAATAGGTGCCGAAACGAGCTTATGTTTGAACGTGTCAAACACTTCTCTGCATGGTTGGTCAAACTCGAATTCCTTGTCCTTCTGAAATAGGTTGTAGAGAGGTTGCGCAATTTTTGAAAAGTCCTTAATGAACCGCCTGTAGAAACCTGCATGACCAAGGAAAGACTAAATCTCCATCACAGTTGTGGGGTATAGTAGTGAGTTAATTATGTTGATTTTTGCTTTATAGACAGAAATTCCCTCAGCAGAAATAATATGACCTAGAACTAATCCCTTGTCTACCATAAAATGGCATTTTTCATAATTTAGAACAAGATTAAATTCTAAGCATCTTTCTAAAATTTTTGCAAGATTCGTCAAACATACCTCGAAGGACTCACCATATACAGTAAAGTCGTCCATGAACACCTCGATTATTTTCTTAACGTCGTCCGAAAATATACTTACCATGTACCTCTAAAAAGTGGCTAGTGCGTTACAGAGTCCGAACGGCATCCGTCTGTAAGCAAATGTGCCAAATGGGTATGTAAACATCGTCTTCTCCTAATCCTCCGGTGCCACTGGAATCTGGAAAAACCCTGAGTAACCATCAAGACGACAATAGTGAGACTTCTCAACTAAACGTTCTAACATCTGGTCAATAAAATGAAGTGAAAAGTGATCTTTCTGAGTTAGTGAATTCAAATTCCTGTAATCAATGCAAACTCTCCATCCGTTTTGGACTCGAATAGGAACTATCTCACCTGTCAAATTCTCAATTACGGTTACACCGATCTTTTTTGGTACTACATGAACTGGGCTAACCCAATTACTATCGGAAATGGGATAGATCATCCCGGCATCAAGTAGCTTTTGGATTTCTTTTCTTACCACTTCCATCATGGGCGGATTGAGACACCTTTGAGCCTCTCTTTTAGGTATAGCATTATCCACCAGTTGAATTTTGTGCATGCAAGTCGAGGGGCTCAACCCCTTAATGTCAGCTATCGTCCATCCAATTACCTCTTTATAGTCCTTCAGGACTCATACCAAGTTTTCCTCTTCTACCCCAAAGAGTTTACTCGAGATTATCACCGGTAGTGTATTTCCTTCACCGAGAAAAGCATACTTCAAGTGGCATGGGAGTGGTTTGAGTTTTAACTCCGGAGCCTGCAAAACAGACGGTATGAGCTTAGTTTGTGAGGGAGATAATTCAAAAGTTTTACCTGAAGCTTTCCGTAGTTGCAATGCCTCCATATGAGCTGCTATTTCGTGAACAGAATCTTCAATGGTTATCCACTCCTCTAGTGCCTTAATGGCGTCAAAGTTTAAACTCCTGCAAAGGACAGTTCGTAATTCATCTTCGTCATGATATTCCAAATGTAATTCAGTTAAAGGATCAATAATATCAATGTTAGAAACATTATAAATCATGCTAGGACAGTTCATGGCCTCGCAGACATTAAATTTCGCTACTTCCCCATCGAACTCCATAGTGAGTATCCTACTTCGTAAGTCAATTTTTGTTTGTGCGGTACTCAAAAATGGCCTTCCGAGAAGTATGTCTAATGCATTGACCGAATTGTCATCCTCCATGTCGATAATGTAGAAGTCTACAGGAAATATTAGCTCATTTACTTTGACAAGAACATCCTCCAACACCCCTTCCGGATACACCACAGACCTATCTACAAGTTGAATAATTACACCTGTTTCCTTCAAAGGACTCGTGTTAAGTAGTTTATAGATAGACAAAGGCATAACATTAATTGATTCGCCTAAGTCACACATTGCCTTTTTTATTTCGACACTACCTATTTTACAAGATATGAAAAACATACCTTGGTCCTTACATTTAGGTGGTATTTTCCTTTGCAGAACAGCAGATACATTTTCTCTAACACTTACCTTTTCATTTCCCAGGAGTTTCCTCTTACTCGTGCACAATTCTTTCAAGAATTTGGCGTATCGTAGGATCTGTTTGATCGCGTCGAGAACAGGTATGTTGATTTCTACCTTTCAAAAGGTGTCGAGGATTTCTTTCTCTTCACGCTCCTTCTTGCACTGGACCAGCCTTCCAGGAAATGGAGGTGGTATTGCAAATGAGTTTTTTGGCGTTGATTCTATCGGAGCTTCCGTGTCAAGTTTCTCCTTATCGCGACTAGTGTCGTGGGCGCGACTCATGTCAGGTTCAAGCTCCAAAAGCTTCCTACTTCTTAACATCATAGCAATTGCATTGTGTCGAGGGTTTGGTTCTGTTTGGGATGAAAGTTTACCTTAGGACTCCAAACGGCTAACCGTGAGCGCAAGCTTGCTCACTTGCTTATCCAACTCCTGCAAATGCATGTCAATTTTTTGTTGGAATTTTTCAGTGCTATTGGCTAGCCTTTCCACTATGGCTTCCAAAGATGACTTTGGGTTGATTCTGGGACGGCCTCTATTGGTACGGTTGATTGAATCGAGGATTCAACCCATAACTTAAGTTTGGGTGATCCTTCCACCCCAAATTATACGGGTTCTAGTAGGGGTCATATCATCTTTGGGGTGGTCCTAGAAAGTTTCCTACAACATTTGCTTGTTCTGTCAAATCCTCCTGTAAAATCGGACATGAGTCTGTCGAGTGGTCTGGCTTGGCGCAAATCCTGTATAACCGTGCTGGGCCTATTTTATCTAAAAGCAAAGTTTGAACAACATTAGTCAGCTTATCAATCTTATCTTCTAGATATAAAGAACTTAACCCATGAACCCGTCTCGTGGGTTCTGTAACCGGTCAGAATTGTTGAGAGTTGGCAGCCATGGTTGAAATTAACTCTCTCGCTCTTTGGGGCGTCATGTTAACAAGCGCCCCCCACTTGCAGCATCTATTATTTTCATTTCCATCGAGAGTAAACCCTCATAAAAATACTGCAAGAGTGACTGCTCAGTCAGTCCATGTTGTGGGCAGCTCACACACAACTTTTTGTATTGCTCCCAGTAATCATAGAGTGATTCAGTGTCCCTCTAACAGATTCCTACGATGTCCCTCCTTAGTTCGGCTGCTCGGGCTGCAGGGAAGAACCTATCAAGAAACAAATGAGACATGTCAGGCTATGTGTTGACAGATCTCGGAGGAAAATAAAATAGTCAATCTCTAACAGAGTTGACTAATGAGAATAGAAAAGCACGAAGTTTGATTTGGCCTTTTGTTACTCCCTGAGGCTTCATGCTTGTGTACACCATATGGAACTCCTTAAGGTGGGTGTGTGGATTTTCATTTTTTAGTCCACGAAAAGTGGGCAATAGATGGATCAAACTTGACTTTAGCTAGAACGGCATTCCTCCTGCCGGATAGGTTATACATAAGGGTTTCTGTTCATTCGATGCCACAACGAGTTGGTGTATCTTCTGTTCAGCCATCTCGTTTGGTTCGTCAAAAATTTCTTTGGATTAAGATATAGTTTCAAATCCGAGAACTGCCCGTTTACCACGTCGTATGGCTTCTCTTCGTAGTTGCCGAGCCAATTTCTCAATTTCTGGCTCAAACTCTAGATTTCTCGGTTCTGATCTGGTCATAAGGTAGACAAACAAAAGTTAGAAAATATCTTCAATCCCCGGAAATAGCGCCAAAATTTGATTGGTGTCGAAACCACCAAATATAATTCCTACAAAATAACTCTAATTAGTAGTAAGAGTGGTAGTATGGTCGAGTCCACAAGGATTGGATGCTATAATCTACTTCCGTGTATAGCTTATGGTCAGATTGTTTGTCGTGTCAAGTGTCGTGGTAATAGTTGTGCCCACGACTCCAATCGTATCTGCAAAGATTAGAAATAAAAGTAAGTTGGAGATTTTTAAAATGTTTAGAAACTAGATAACTGAAACAGCATAAATAATTAAATAAATTAGAAAATAAATTCAGAATTTTGCAACAGATAAAATAAGCCTTAGCCTTAGACTCGGTAAATGTCGTATTAAGAATCGATCCTTAAAAATTAATATTCTCCTTCAAACGATAAGCTAGTTATAGCAGTTAAGAACGTCCTAACCACCAATTCCTCCTCTCGTAGCTGGTTCTGGTACGACCTGCAAACCAACCCTTACCGATTATTTAACCGAGATACACTTGTTCCCGATTCAAGATTCTGGCAGCCTTGCGTTTTGAAAAACCCAACTCGAATTAATGGCCTCAATCGCGTGGGTCGTTTAAATTCGATCACCTCTTCCTCGATTTGTTCTCGGAGATCCGAATACAGCACGGCCGACTCGTTTCTCCAACTGTCAGCTAACACGATTCCAACCCAACGTACACTTTTTGACTTGTAATCGAGTTATCCTTAAGGGATGAGTTGTCAATCCCGATACTTAGGAAAAGAATGAATACCTATTAGACGGATTTTAGCACGAATTCATATCTCACGATTTTTGACCGAAAAGAACACCAGCCTAAAGTTAAGATAAAATTTAGTGAAGCATGAATTTATTCATGCTTGAAAGTTATGGAAGATGATAGGACTTGTATGAAAGGTGATGAAAATTGGAAAGAAAAAGCACTTGGAAGACAATTAGCCCAATTTTAGAAAAGAAACAAAACCAAATGAAAAATGGCAGAATGCTTCACGCCAATTTGAAAGAGAAAAAGGAGAGTATTTCAATTCCAAATAGAAGTAGGAATACAAAAGAGAGAGTAATTCAATTCCAAATTGAAATAAGAATGTAGAATAAGAGATGATTTTCTAAGAACTAAAAGCCCCTATTTTTGTACATGGGGTTTACTAAAAATAGCCTAACCTAATTTAATAAAATAAAATAAAATAAAATAATAAAAATAAAACAAAATAATATCTTCCTATTTTTAGCTTTTTAAAAAGTCAAAATATATGATAAATCATTGGCTTTCTCCATCTTTTTTATTTGGCCCCAATTTAACGATTTGTCTTTCAATTTTGCCCCTTTTTGCTCGTTTTTGACCAATTGCATCCCTGACAAGATTAAATCATAAAAACACCAATTAAGTAGGGATCAATTCAGAAATAAACCAAATTAAACACAAGAATCATACAAATTAATATGTTTATCATTTACGGAATGTGTCAATTGGATCCCTCGAAGTTCATACTATCCAGCTCTAACTCAGTAGTCTTTTGATAGTTTTAAATCGGTTATGTGACTTGTACATAGGTGTTTATATGTGTTAACTTGGAAATTAACTTAGTTGAACCTTACTTAATACATGATTTTAAAAAGGCTACATGTGTATATGTGTTTGCCTTGGTAACCTGTCGTGATGTTTGAATGCCATATATGGGCATAAAATGGAATGGTAAAATGTTATTTTAAATGGTTAAAAGACATGATTGAATAGAATGAGTTTGACTAGGTTGAATTGGTACATTTGGGTGCCAAATGTGACATATTGAATCTATTGGTGTGAATTGGAAATGATATTTTGGTATGTTATTGGAATGATTTTGTGCAAGTAAATGTTGTGCAAAATGCACGAAATGGTTAGGCTGAAAGGTTAATATGAAATAGGCAAAAAGTGACCTAAATTGAGCCAAAAATAGAGTCCATGTCACGACAAGCTTTGGACTTCATGCCACGGTATGACGAGGAATTCCATCATCACTTCGAACTCATCTCATTTTTTAAAATTATTTTTTAAAATATTATTTTTTTAAATTTCCACTTTAAATTTTATGGACTCTATAATAACAAATAAGTAATTTTATTTATATTACATATAAATATAATAATATCTAAACATTTTAAAAAAATAAAAGTAAAATAACTTATTTGGCCTTTCAATTTTACAAAAAATTTATTTTAGTACTCCATTTAATTTTTTATTTTTTTTAACCCTTAAACTTGCATTATTTTTCAAATCAATCTAAAATGAATGAAAAACTTTATATTTGTTTACTTGCTGACGTGGCATCCACATTTAAAAATTCAAAAAAATTATAATTTTTTTAATATTTTTAAAAATTAATTAATTTTTAATGTTTCATACACATGGACTATCATGTTAGCAAAGTTAACGTTAACTTTTTCATCTATTTGGGGTAATTTAAAAAATAATATAAATTCAAGGACTAAAAAAAATTAAAATAATTAAAATAATTTTTTTGTAAAGTTAAAATACCAAATAAGTCATTTTAAAAAAATAAAAAAAAGTAAAAAAGAAAAGAAAAGGCTTACATTGCTTGCTGCTGTTGAAAACCAAAGTTGCCAACAAGAATGAAAGGGTTGACTTAATGATTTGATAATGATAACCATACTTCTCTAAATGATGTCGATATTGTATCAGGCAATACTATATTTTACTATAGTAGATGACCCATCCTCACTAATAAATTACATTCTATGCCAATTTTGTATTTAATTGTTTATATTATTTTAATAAATAAAAACCCAAAATTTGTTTTACAAAATAGTTTATAAAAAAAAAAAGCCTATCACACCTCACCTGATATAAAATATTAAGGAGTGGTTTGTTTTACAAAATGGAAATACTATTATGATAGTATCAAAGTCCAAATATTGAAGTACGGAAGAGATTCATCAAGCCATCAAAAAGCGCCAAACTCCACCTCCAAAACTCACAATGGGAAAACAGCCAATTTGAGACTTCCACAAAACTCTTATCTGCCAAATTCCAATAAGCTGTGCCTCCGAATTACCAAGCGTCCAGTTTGAAGGGAATTCGTAGTTTCTCAATTTGCATGGGCTTAATGTCCTTAGCCTTTTGCCTTAGTTTGTGACTCTGTTTTATAACTATACTATTTTATTATTACTCCAATTACAGTTGTACAATTTTATATATTCATGTTTTTTTCTTTTTAAACTAAACTCTTAATTAAAAAAGAAACAGAAAAGGAAAGAGAACTGGAGGAATTTCATTTGTACTAGGCTTTGAAATTCTAAAAAAAAAAAAAAAATTATTTGTTTAGGTAAATATCTTTAAGAATTTTAAAATTTGTGAGTAATTTGAAGAGGAAATTCAACCGTTCAATTTTGTTCTCATTATACGACTAAAAAATTAAACTTCAAAAATTATTTTTATTTAATTTTAATATATATTTCTTAAAAATTATTTTATTTAAATTATTTATATTTTTTTACAAATATAATGATATTTATATTGAATATTTTTATATTATTTATATTTTAAATTAAAGAACTGTAAAATGTTAAGCTTTTAAAAGTCTCAAAAATTTTCCCTCAAATACAGTGTTTAGAAATTTGGGTGAACAAAAGATTTTCGAAAGTCGTCTTCAACGCCTTTAAAATTGACAATTATTTGTACCAAATCTCTCACTTGGCCTTTACCTTTTCTATGTGAGCTTTATCTAAGCCTTAAGGTTCAACGGTTGACCAGCAACCATTCAGGTACTGGTGAATAGGATCGTTTACCAATCAAATTCCCACTGCTTTTATACTTTTTCTTTTCCTCATCACTAATCTACATATAGATTGAGGGATTATAAAACGTGGATAAAAAAATTTTTGATTTACACCTCATTTTAATTTAATGTTCTAATTAATTTTGCTCTACTTTTTTTTTTTATAGATGAGAGTCAAACAAAATATATTAAAGATAAAAGTGAAACAAGATGCAAAGTAAAGAGAAAAATAATATTTAATATTTGTTCCAATCGACTATTGACTAAAGGTAGGTTTGGATGAGCAATGCATTTACTTACGGTTAATGTAAAAATAGCGGTGGCGGTGAGATTAGATACTGTAGCGTAGGACAAAAAATAAGCTAAACGCACCGCACCGCCACCCCAAATCCGCCCTAAAACTTAAACTACACTTACATTGATGAATATTTGCAGCCCAATATTAAACCTAGGTTGTATAAATCACCATTTGCACAATACAAAAAGCAACGTTGAAAGGGTATGGAATAAAACACAAGGCAAAGTATCCACTTAGACACTCAGACGCCTACCAGCTTGGTATTTATAAGCTTTCTTCACCATGATCAGCAACCACGTCAAATACCATCTATCTATATTGATTAATGATAAAGCTCGAGAACTTAAATTCTAACGTGAGGACGTTGAAAGTATTTAGAGATCATTTTTTCTCTATATAATTGGGAGAAGAAAATAAAATTATTTGGAACTGAATTTAAACCCTAATACTTACAACATGTTTTTTGATCAAAAGATCAGTAAAGCAGAGACATTGAGGGGACAAAATTTGTATTATTGTCGTTTTTCTTAACTAAAACACAACCCATCTCTAAATAGTATTATAATGGCGGCCTTTCTAAGCTTGACCAGCTTGGTGTTGAGATAAGATAAGTGGTGTGATTGGCCAATCACTAATCACTTTATCTATTTCTATATGATTGAATTATGGAGAAATATCAAAATAAATACAGAATCCCATTACAGGAGGGTCGACAAGTTCCAATTTTCTAGCAAGAGGTATGGGAAGCCATGAGAATAGCCAAGAGGCAGTCAGCCATATCATATGCACATTAATGAAATACTTCGGTTACTGAAAAAGACAAAAAGAAGCCCCATCATCAATGGGGGATTTCTCTCACAATATCTTTCCATTGAATAAACTAGGATGGGCTACTCTAACTATCTGCCAAAGACTTTTTTCACCAACACATTGCCATATTCTAATAAATAATAATAACAAAAATCAAACCATTGATTTGCCTTTTAGTCAAGCATTTTAATTTTCTGAAATATGAACCAACCACACATTTGGAAAATTATCTTACACAATTTCTAGAAAAATACTTTTTTTTTTTTTTTCTTTTGAAAAGTATGAATTCCACTGTTTTTAGACTGAAGGTGGAGATGGATGGCTTTCAATTTTCCTCATCTGAGTCCCCTGTTTTTGTGATTCATCTTCATCATGGTAAACATAAGCAAGCCCCCCATGTCTTGTCAGGTCCATGCCAGCCATTTCATCATCAGCTGAAATCCTTAAAAGCCCAAATTTATGAAGAAAATAGAACAAAGTCCCCATTGTAACACTCACCCAGCCAACAATGACCAGAATTTGGATAATATGAGCAGCCAACAGTCTCCCTCCACCTCCCATAAACAACCCATATCGAACTGGCCTGCTGGGGTAAACTTCCCTCACATACTTTTCCGTAGCAAACAAAGCTGTAAAAATAATTCCCCAAGCACCACATCCACCATGTAGTTGAGCCGCTTCTAGTGGATCATCGAACTTCACTTTCTCGGCCAACTTGTTGCAACTGATCAACACCCAAGCAGCCACAAAGCCACAAATAATGGCAGCCCAAGGTTCAACAACAGAGCAGCCTGCTGTGATAGCAGCAAACCCACCAAGCAAACCGTTGCAAACATCAGTCACATTCCAATGACCGGTCAAAATCCTTTTCCCGAAAAGGGTAGTCAGCGCCGCCGTGCATCCTGCTAAAGTGGTGGTCACCGCCGTTCTCCCCACCGCACTCCACTGACCATAATAGTTGCCAGAGGTGTAAAAGCTGGAGATTTTGTTGAACGAACCGGGGTTGAACCCATACCAACCGAACCACAGCATGAAAGTTCCAATAACGACAAGGGTTGCACTATGACCACGCAAGGCAACTGACCTACCCGAATGGTCGAACCGGCCTATCCTTGGCCCTTCAATAAGTGCACCCCATAAACCGGCTACACCACCAACTACATGAACAACCCCCGAACCAGCAAAGTCAATAACCCCACTGCCAAACAAGAAGTCATCTGCTCGAAAAGCGCTGGCCCAACCGTCAGTCGCCCAAAACCAATGAGAAACAACAGGGTAAACAAAACCGGTTAAGAACGATGAATAGATAAGATAAGAAACGAATTGGGTTCTTTCAGCTATGGAACCACTGGTAATCCCAGCAGCTGCAATAGCAAAAGCCCATTGATAAAGGAAATTGCTATAATCAAACGAAGATGAAGGAACGGATCGTAAGGCAAAGTGGTGGCGACCAATGAAGCCATTGGAAGGGGAACCAAAGGCAAAGGCAAACCCGAAAAGGTAGTAAAAGAGGCCACCAATGGCGGCGTCGAGGACGTTAGTAAGCATGATGTTCATGGTGTTTTTGGCACGCACTGAACCAGCGCAAAGCATGGCGAAGCCAAGTTGCATGGAGAAGACGAGGTAGGCTGAGAAGAGAAGGTAAGTGTTGTCAACGGCAAAGGAAGTGTCACTGAACTTGTTGCATATGTAGTCGGCTGCCGCGGTGGCGTTGGGGCCAAGAAGCGGAGCTAAGTCCGCTGAACAAGTAGCCATGGCCAAAAAGGAAAAGGTAAGTGAATGGAAGGAAATACAGAGAGAAGGTTACAGGCGGGCAAGGGAATGGAGCGATGTTAATTTATAAAGAGGACTTTTTGGGAGAAATGAAGACTTTTCAAATAAAATTATTTTTGTGTGTTTTTAAAGAAAGAAAAAGAGAAAATCTGATTGTTGTAATGAAAAAACAGTTATATAAAAAGTAAAAATATTTTTTAATTATTTAATTTTGCTGGCATTAGTACCCCAATGTTTTCTCTTAATTCCACTTTCACTAACATTTGGTTTTCTAAATAATCTTAATATCTTAAGAAATGTAGTCACTATAATCAGATTTTATTCCAAATTTCTTTTTATATCATATCTTCTTTTATTATTTTATATTTTAAGGAATTAAATTAAATATTTTCTTTTTTAATTTCGGTGTTAAAATATAAGTTTCTCTTGTATTAATTTATAATTTGGTCATTTATAGAGAGGCTGGAATTATAATTTTTCAATTTTGGGGACCAGGGGCCTACCTCTCTTGCATATGCCTGGGGGCGTTTGGTTCGCCAAATGTAACATTACGGCTTGTGATGTTACATTCCAAAATGAGATTATGATGTTTAGATTTCAACATCTTGACATCCCGTAATCTCACATTACGATCATCTCATAATATAGGGTGTAATCTTATTACGGCTCATTCCTTAGATAATATTAGATTACAGATGTAATCTTAAATTTTGGACTAATTTTCCATTTTTTATATTATTCTAATCAATTTAGGTTTTTTTCCTTAAATAAAGTTTAAGACTAATTAAAAACATATATATATTCTTAATAGTGAGCTAGTAGATATCATACATTCAATTATAATCATTATATTTTATTTAATAAATTATTTATTAATATATTAATTATTATTATAAGTATAATTGTGGTTAGTGTTGCAATCATTTTCATTAATTATTATAATTATGATTTATATCCCTCAGCGACTTGACTAATGATTAAACTCGCTTCATTGAAATCACTATTGTGATGAGTATTTGTTGCTGTAGAATAAACCAATTTTAAAATGGGATAACATGCTCGATAAGGCATGAGTTTTAATATCATAAGTGTTTCTTCGTAGGAACAACCACGAATCTGATCAATTATTCTTTATGCTTTGTGAGTAGACAGACATACATGTCAACCTAAAGCGTATACTTCGTCTAAAGTTGGATATGAGAATTTATTTCAACACAATCTGTTTACTTATTAATATATAAATTATAATAAAAAGTAATGATTGTAATAATTTATCATAATTTTAACCAAATTGAAACTAAAAAATATTAAAGAAACTAAACTTGTTAAAAAAAATTCAAACAAATACAATTGAGTAAACTGTGCTTCTAGGTAATCTTACACCAAACATCTGAATCTTACATTTCGACCAAATGAACCAAACAAAGTAATCTCACATTCCACTTGTAATCTTACCTTCTCGTAATCCTATTATGGAACACAATCTACGATTCGGTGAATCAAACGCCCCTTATTGAATTAAAGTGAAAATTTTAAGTTATATATAGATATAATTAAATAAAAAGTCAAGAATAATGTTTTTTACTTGGTACAACTTTGTTGGGGATCAACCCGTATAAACAATGAACAAGAAAAGTAGAGAAGAAATTAAAAAGATCGAATACAAATATTTTAGGTGAAAACCCTCAAAGAAAAAAAAATCACATGCAAAAGAGACTTCAACTTTTCACTAGAAGAGTAAACAAATAAAAGTACAATATTGAGAAAATAAACATAAATGTACTAAATGTACATTACTTAAAATCCCAAATACAAAACTCAAAATCCCTAAGAGCAAATCAGTAAACAAAACCTTAAATCTTCATAATACACTCATAAAAGGGATATAGAATACTCTCTATAATTACCATGAAACTCTTATCAAAACTCATGTGTGACTACATCTTGTCGCCCCAAAGAAAAACCATTTTTCTAATTGGCATCACAAAACAAGGATACAAGATTCATTTAAATAGGCTAAGATTGGGAGAAGAATATGAGGCACACCCCACACAATTTATTTTTTAAATTTTATTTCTTTCTTTTCTTTGAAAGCAAATATTTGAACTAATTTAAAATTGAAACTAATAATTCTATAAAAATAGATACAAGTAACAACATTTTCTAGTAGAATTACTAAAAAAAATAATTTGAATTTCTTTAAAATATATTTAATTAATTAAATATATATATATATATATATATATAAATATAAACATCATTCCATCTAGATAAAAGAAGACAGATTTAATTACTACTCAAAAGCAAGTTTTGTTGGATAGATTCTATGATATATTCGCTTTTGAATTTAGATACAAAACTGTGACAGAAAATGATAATGAAAACCAGAAGCAAATGATATGATGATGGCTTAAAAAGCATAACATTTAAAAGAAATATTCAATGTGTGATTCTATCATTCAAATTTGACGGTTGAACCGTACAATGACCGCAAATTAGAATGAGTAATGAAAAAGAAAGGTTAATTAACAAATGACCAAACCAAGTTGACCATGCATTTTTTTATTTTATCATATACTAGTATTTGGAGTACACTTTTAATGGTTACGTAAGGTTTGATTAAAATTATTATGTTTAAAAAATAAATTTATACAAAATATGAATTAAAACCGTTTAATCAATCTCAGTTAATAATGTTTTCTTTTCTTTTATATATATATATATATATATATATTATGTAATTTATAACATATAAAAAAATTAAATCTATAGTATTATATAATACAACTATAATGTAAACATTAAAAAATGTTAATATTACTATATATAAAAATTTAATATATAAAAAATATATAAATTTAATAAACATTAAATATTAAATTAAAAAATAATATAAATATATATTTTTAAAATTCTAAAAATAAATAATATGGATTGGCTTAAAACAAACTTGGATTATTCATTTACAAATATGGACGTGTGCAAAATTTCAGGCCTATATTTTGGGCCAAACCAGGATTAAGCAAGTATAAAATGTGTTAATATCATGTATAGCTCAACTTGAACTCGGCTTAACTCAGCCCATAAACACCTCTAATTAGGAGTTGGATTGCATTTTATCCATTTACTTGAAAAATAAGTAAATTAATATTTCCAGTCAAATTGAATTTGAGAAGAATGATAGTGTCTACCAAAATGGCATATTTCTGTCTGCTCTAGCTAGCACATCTCTTTGTTTTGTTTAGAGTTTTTCCAAGTTTTCTATGTTTTTTTCTCGTTTTAGGGTTTTCCCCAAGTCTCTTTAGTTTTTCTTTCTGGGGGGTTTACAATGGAAAGGGGGATGGCGGGGTTACGCATAACAGAGGGTGAAGATGAAGCGTGGGAATTTCAAGATGGTGCTAGGGAAGAAAAGCAAATTTTCAATCTCTATTTAGTGGGTTGTTTTCTTATGATGAGTGTGATACCCTTACCGTGTAATGCCCCAATTTTTATGGGTATAAGGTTTGGCGAATAGTCCTAAGGTATTATGACTAGTAATGTGATACTCACCCAGGTACATTTTGGGCTTATAGAGTGAGCGGATACAGTTATGTGTTTTAGTTAATGAAAATGTTATGTTAGATGGCTATGTCAATTGGAATAAGGTAGTGACCAAGTGGAAAGGTATTAAGATTGTGAGTTCACGTCAGAAGAATAGTGTGCTTTAATCGTGGTACTGTGCAAGTTATGTTGCAAGGTAAGCCGATTAGGAACCAACTAAATGTGAATCAGAATAGTTAAAAGATAAATGGGTACTCAAGTAGGTTTCTTGGAAGTTGTGGACTTTTGGATAAGAAAATACAGTAAAATGTAACACAGGTCAAGTTCTAATAGAGACTTAGATTATATTAATTGATATTCAGGATTTGGGATAAATGAGTTCTCTTCTTCCTTCTTCTAGAATATTGTTATCTGGGGCTTAAGAAGCAAAAAAGTATTTCTTTGAGTTGAAGATGAAATCCTAAATTATATAGATGATTTTCCATGTTAAAGTAAGTTTTATGGCTTTGTATGTTATGAAAGGTTAGGCTTTTAAAAATGTATGAACCATATTATGCAAAAGTAAAGCTTTTTATGTGGGTTACCTGGGTTAGAGATGATAACCAAGTTATTTGAAATGAGTTCTAATGGTGATTTTCTATTTTATAAGGCAGTAGTTGTTGCAATCCTTGATTAGATGCTAGATCTAAGGTTCAAGCTGCTATCCGTGGTTGTCAGGTGAGTCTCTGTAACACCCCAAACCCGACCTAGACGTTATGGCTGAATTTGGCGTGTCACATCAAAGCGTCGTTCAAAAATTGAGTTGACGTTTAACAAGTTCATTTCTATGATTAAAACATTTTGCTCGAGGTTAGCAAATCATCTCATCAAAAACATTTACTTAATGTCTGGCATTGATACTTTAAGTTACTTCATATCGCAAAAGCTACTAAAGTTTGAAATATAAAAACATATGTTTTTAAGTGTTTTTGAAAATAGTTATTAATTTTTAAAAATTCATGTTTAGCAATTTTAAATAAGGAAATCAAAAGCCCAATTAAAAATTTAATCCCTCAAAGGCCTTATTATAGAATTAAAACCCCAAAATATAAAATTCAAATAAAATATCTACAGCAGAGCATCAACGATCGTGTGGCCACTTCCGAGTCTCTCACGGCTCCAAATTGCCTAAGGCTGGGGATTACCTATACAGTTAGACAGAAGGGTGAGTTTGTGAAAACTCAGTGTGTAATCCCTTATAATACAAATAGTCAGATATACGGTATGCAGAAATAGACTGGGCCTAAATCCATCAAAAATACAGTATCAGGTGAGCCTTAGCCCATTAACAGAATTAGGTGGGCCTAAGCCCATTACAAAATTAGTATCAAATGCAGATATACAGACATAAATCCAGCCCAATCCAACCAATACATCACCCGTACCAACCAACACACCATGTGGGGATAAAATCGACCCACCCATTCAACACACTAAGCTCAGCACCAGTGGTGGCACTAAGTCAACAGAATGGCTCAACGCAGTAGTCAAAACAACTAAAAGCCATAAATAATGTAGCAACGCTACCTGTTAACAGAACAGCTATAAGCCATAAGTATTACAGAAAGGCTGAAAGCCTTGTTCAGAACGGCTACGTGTCGTACACTTCCTTCGTCAATAATCACCCATCCCCATGCAGAATGTCATGTCATAACATCATGTGTGAATGCAGAATGTCATGCTCAATCATAATCATATATAAATCATATAGCAAACCAGTCATACCTAATATAAGAGCATAACAGACATTTTACCCTATAGGGGTATTACGGTCATTTTACCATACAAGGGTATTACGGTTATTTAACCAATATTAGGGTCTCGATACTTACTACGACCTTCTAGAAGGTCTACCGTCGCTTCGGCGACTCGGATAACCTACATGGCCAGAACAGTGTATATGGGCCCAAAACCCGCTATTGGGCCCAAGTGGGCCCACATGCTCGTGTGGCCCATTTAGTCCAGATTCACCTACGGCATCGCGAGCCTCATAAACCAACCTATCAATGATCACTTATCAAGGATTTTACTCGTGTGGGCCAACAAACCCATTGGGCCCAAGTGGCCCATCCAGGCCCATAACAGCCCCAGTCCACGAAAACGCACGTAGTGGCCTTTACAGTTTATCGCCCATGATTGTGGGTTCAATTTACCACACGAGCGATCGTACGCTTGCAAGGTCCCAAATGTCGAATTTTTAACTTTTCGATAGTAATGGTTTACGGTGTACAGTTACACACCTTATTACGAAAATACGCTTCCAGCCCACGAGGTCTCCAACCTTGATTTGAACAAATGTGATTTAATCTGCTTAAACCACTGGCAAAGGTTGATTCCAAGCCCTTGGTAAGTTCTGAATTACAATCCTAACTTGTTAAAAGAAATACCATACACATAATCAATCTGAAATAAAAAAAGGGACCTACCGCAATGTAGAACTAAGAATAGAGAAATGCAATATCGGCCTACGATAACACACCCTGCTAACGAGATATGCAATGGCACAGTCAAACCCCTTAACTAAAGTGGAAAAAATTCGGCCAGCAGTGAAGGGAAAACTTGAAGGAAGCCGAATAAGAAAAGAAGGAAAAGAAATAAGGATATTCGGCACAAGCACAAAAGATGGTGATGCTGGCTTAGAACCAAAAGAAAAAGTGTTCCCAAGAATTCAGCACAGGCTTAAGAGGAAGTAAAGAATGCTCGGTCGAAGAGAGAAACAACCGAGAGACCAAAAAGGGAAAGAAGTAAAAACTAGAGTAGTCAACCAAGAAAAGAAATGCAAAAAGAGGCGAATACCAAAACGAGAAGCAAGGGAAAATACCATAGATGCTCCCTTTCGGCACTAAGAGTCACAAACAAAAAAAAAGACCAAAACTCACCAAAATGGGAGGAGAAACATCTCATAGCTGAATTCACATGCTCCAACCCCCTAATCGGCTAACAACTTTCCCTAATTTGAAATCCCAGATTCTCTCCTAAAACCTCTCCCATTATCCCTCCTAAATTTACTCCTTGAATCACTCCTCACCACTCTTCACAACTCCTCTATCAGAATTTTACTATAACACAACCACTGGCCGAAACTAACTGCAAAATAAATACCCCAATTGTGCTGCTCTACGCTCGAACCTCAAACCTTGAACACCATTCTACACGCCACCTTACCACTAGACTACAAGCTCCTTTTGTATCACATTTTATCCTCAATTACTTATAAGGTCTATAGGCCAAAGTCCAGGTTCCTTTAAAAGAAAAACCAAAATAAATTGCAAGAGCCAAGACTTGAACCCAGGCTCCCTTACAACCTTAATGACACCATAACCACTAGACCACATGCTTCCTTATGTCATTTATTAAACACAATAATTTAAAAGGCCTTCGTCCAAGCATCTAGGGTTTTATTCACTTAAAACAAAAATTTTTGCTAAAGCCCAGGTTTGAACCCAAGACTTCTCCAACACTTCTCAGGGCCATTAACCACCAAAGCAGATATTTAATTGTGTCATTTCCTTGCACAATTAAATACTTATATACAACCTCCTTACAGACCCATACTCAAGGCCCAATACTTCTAGGCCCAAATTCAGGGCGTTACAGTCTCTAAACTAACTCTTGTTTGCATATTGTTCATGTGAGAGCTTCTATGAAAGTTGATTTATTTATGAAATCAAATCAGAAAAGTATGACATGATGATTATACTATTGCTAAATGTTTGATGGACTTTGCATGTGTAGTTTATATGAAACCTGACAAGTTTAAGTAAGTGATAGGAATCCTGAAGTTAAAGTATGGTTGTATGGGAATGTCTAGAAATAGCTTAGGTGTCTATATGAATCAAATGTTGAGTCTTGAATGATGTTAGTGTATGAAGAGTCTATGTCTGTTCATTGCGGTAGAGTCTAAAGGGGTCAATCAAGACTAAAAACACGATCATTGATGTGAATCTCTAAAAGGAAAAGTCCATGGCCATGACACCATATTGTGTAAGACCATAGTTGAGCTATGACATCATATGGAAAAAAACTAAAGGAAGGTGATTACTCAAAAGGGGTTCTCTATGTGACCTAGGACAATAAGGGCAAACATTACGAAATGTAAGTCTAGATGAATCTCTATCATAAACACACTAAAAAAAGAAAGTCTTTTTGGCAATCTATGAAAAAGGGAGCCTTTGTGGCGATTTATGAAAAAAGAAGCCTTTGTGGCGATCTATGAAAAACAAAGCCTTTGTGGTGATTTATGAAAAAGGAAGCCTTTATGGCGATCTATGAAAGGAAAGCCTTTGTGGCGCACTCTAAAGAATGACCTTTATGGTAATCGTCCGAAGAAAACGCCTCTGTGGCGGACCCTGAGGGAAAGAAATGACATTCACGGAAAACTCCGAAGGAACGATAGTTGTAATGAACTCAGAAGGAAAATCCCTTGTGGTGTATCATGTTACATCTTCAATGAGATATTCAAGTGAACTTCCTTTGTGACGAGCTTTGTATGAAATGTTATGGCGTATCAGCATGGTCTTAAGACAAGAACAGAGAAATTAGAATGTGCCAGAGCATGTGATAAATTCAAAGTATGGATTAATTAGACTTGAAGGTTAAATATAAGTAAGAGTCATGTCTGGTAAATTAAAAAGGTTATATTTGTAAGTATTAGAAGAAAATTGGTATTCTCTAGAAAGGATCAAGTCATATAATTAATGAATGTATCTTCTATCTAAGTATGAAATTATTCATGGATTTTGAAGAAACAATGACTTAGAGTATGTATGTAAGAAAAACAATATTTTGTCTTTATGGGCCTCTGGAATGGGTATAGTTAAGAAATCACGAAGGTGCAGAGTGAATAACGTGAGTAGTGTATCAAATATGTAGAAAGTAAGGCATGAGTTTAGAGTTAGGGGTGACATCTATGATACGAAAATGGCATTCTAGGAAGGTATTCGCTAGAGACAAGTTGAAGAACAAAGAAAATTAGATGGTGAATTGAATTAACAGATGCGAAATACAAAAACGATTCAGGTAAATGGGTGTTTATCTCACTAAGTTCTCATGAACTTACATTGATTGTGTTTTCTATTTTAGGTTGAATGTGAGGCTGTGCCTAGGGGAAACGATGCCAAGACTACGCCTAAAGAGCGGTGTATCAGATTATTATGCATACAGAGCAAGCTTCAATGGCATGAATGGGGAGGTCCAAGTTCAGTGAACTAGTTTAAGACGGGAGATGAGATATGACGAGGGAGATGGTTCCTCCTAAACTACTCGAATTGACGAGGATTCAAGGGAAGGGGTTTCTCATGGTGGAGAAGATTTAGGACTTTAAAAAAACTCTTGTGAATGGTTGTGGCCATAAAGGAAGCTAAGGTCTCTTAATTGACTAGGGAAATGAGGTTTTAGTAATAATGTGTGGTGATTTCAAGGTCAAGATATTTTTGGTATCCCTCAACTTTTAAGGGTTTTTTGTAACAGTTGGTTTTTTTCTATTTTTCAATAATATTATATTCCCAGTTGTTATTTTTTTAAAAAAAAGTAAATTAATACATGTACATTATGCGAACATGGCAAAATGCTAGGTGAGCAAATATTAAAAAATTAAAATATCCTAAAAATAAATAAATTTTTAATAATTATTTTAAAAAATCACATCCACATTAAAAAAGATTTGAATATGATGAACCATTTATTCATATTCATTTTGGTTGGTTTTTCAAATAATTATTAAAAATAAAAATTTATTCAAGAATTATAAGAAAATATAAAAATATTTAAAATATTTAAAATTAATCTTGAATTAAATTAATTAATCAAAATTAAAATAACTCTCACCAAACAACAAATCCAAAATAATAGAATCCATAACTTTTGATTTTTGGATTACCAATATTTATATATCATGCTATTTACTTTGATCATACTTCCTTAAATGTTTTTTTCCCCAAATTTGTAACGTATTTTCTCATATTTATCCACTTAGTAGTAGACAAAATGCATAGCAAACAACAACTTAAAACAAACGCTTTTACTTACATTAAATTTTACATTATTTTTTCTTTTTATTCGTCATTTCAATTTTGTTTATATTTATAGTAATTCATCATAATAATTATTAAATATTTAAATAAATTATAACTCGATGGTGATAATTAATTTTTAATTCGAATAATTTTCATTAATTTTAACATATATTTTTTTATAATTATTTGAAAACTATATCCTAAATAATTGTTTGTCTAGATTATCTCGGATGTGGTTTTTAAAATTTTATTTATTTTTCTTAAATATTTGCTGGCGTGTCAAAATATCGAATTAGCATGAGATGCAACATGTTGATGCCTATTTGCTTCATTAGTCACATTAGAGATAAAAAGAATTCTTAAAAGAATAAATTATGAAAATTTTGAATAAAATTAATACAAAATGAGAATGAAATTATTGGTTATTGATGTAAACCAGTTCATATGTCAACGGATTGGGTTGTTAGTTTAAATGCGAATATTAATTGAATGATCATCGCAAGTCGAGATTAAGATAATAACTTAGAATTAATCAAACCACAACTTGTCACAATAAACAAATATCTACTACCTTGAAGCTGTATGCGCGCCAATGAAATGAGTTTGCGTATAAATTTATGAAAACACAAATACGGCTTATAATGTCAAAATAGATTCCTTGTACCATCATCTTCTAAAACCTAATATTTTACAAATCTGGATGCCACGACTTATAAATCTCCAGCAATTGAAGCAGAAAGAAAGTGTGGTGGTAGATTATCCATTATTCTCGCAACCAACTTGATTGTCCCTTTGCATTAATCATGGTTTCAAACAAGTATTGGGTTATGATATGATCAGACTTTCCATATCAGCCATTTGATTTGCATTTCAAAACTCATGAGATTACAATCTCTCCACCAAATTTGACTTTCAAAAATATAAATATTTGTTTTTGGTTACTAATTCTTCAATCAAAGTAGTTGCATAATCACTTGTGAAGAAGGTTATAGAGTTAATCTGTTGGCAAGATTCTTAGATTTTCTTTACTATTGGAATGTATTGGAGAACACAGTTTGAAGGCTTAGATACGGATACTGTTAAGAATTCTGCTTCTTAACCTTCTTTGAAATATAAGTGTCTTTGTCTCTCTCTCCTCGTTGATCAATCCGTGCGCTCACAATTAAGTTTGCAAGTAGCACTCTCCTTGCTAAAATGAGATATATGAGAGTAACTTCCACTAGATTACCATTATATCCATTATTTTCATAATTTCTCTCTCATTACTCACTACAAGTAACATAAATGCAATTTCATTCACTCTCATTACCTAATAATTCATAACATGGTCTTGTGCATTTACCCATATATCTCCCACGTTCTATAAAATATGTCACTTTGTTTCATATCTGTTCTTTGGGATAACTACTTTGGAAAGGCTATAAATAGAATATTCAAAGTTCCATTTAGGGACTTTTTTTTTAATCTTTTGGGCAAACCTCTCTCTATAACTTTATTTTTACAATCATGATGCGATTTTTGAGAGCACCAAAAATATCCTATTCCTATAAAATATTGAAAATAATAAAAAATAATAGTATAAGGGAAGTAGGGTCAAATCCTTAGGGACCGGATTTGCACAATTGCTTGTTCCTTGAAATCCTGGTCAGAATCATGCTCAAGAAAACCTGTGTACCTGTAAAAGAAATAAAAAAAATAGAATTAAAAGTTTTGATTGGGATTTCGAAAATTAAAAATAATAGAAATAAATAAAGTTGAGGAAAAAGTGTTCTTATAGAGAGATTCCAGCCTCCGGTTGCCTCGATTCGCCTTGGGTTCAATCCTCAGATTTTAGATGATCCTTCTCAAACAGAATAAGTCAGTTATAGTGGAAGAGGACGCCTACGACCGCCAGCTCCAAGAATTTAGACTCACAATTTAACGAAACTTGACTCTAGCCAACAATCGCTTCTGTGGGATCATTTTGTGCTAGATCATCACTTCTCAATGGCGAATCCCACGCCATTTTGTCTCTTGGGCTCGCCAACTTTTGATGTAGTAAGGTAACGAACCGACTGTAGAACCTTTCGAAAATATACAAAGCGGTCGTTCTTTGCACATGTTGAAAAGATCACTTTTTAAGAGATATAGATGAAAGCGTCAACCCCGTAATACGGAGAAACGATGAATATTCGTCGAGAAGGCTAAGTACGGATTCTAAGTGTAACATCTCGAAATAAGGCCTAGTCAAAATAGTGGTTTCGAGACCACAAAGTCAACATTAAAATATTTGTCTTATGATTATTATGAGGTCTAGAATATAAAAATATGCATGTGCTAAAGTTTCATGAAGAAATTCTAAGTATAAAGTGTCCAATTGGAAATTAGGGACCAAATTGAATAAATTGCAAAACTTGGGTTCTAGAAGTAATTTGTATGAAATTGCTTTGGATTATTAATTAGAGGTCTTTAAAGAGTAATTTGCACAATTTTTAAGTTTTTGGACAAAAATGGGCATGTATGGAAAATTTAGAAAGGTTAAGGAAGGGCATTTTGGTCATTTGGAAATAAACTTAATGAAAAGGGAAAAATTAAGCCAAAAATCTTGCCCATCTTCTTCTTCTTCATGCTGTCGAAATTTGTATGCTCCCATATCTAGGGTTTTCAACATTTCCAAGCTCAATAGTAAGTGCTCCCTAACCCATTTTTAATGTTCTTCGTATTTTTGAGATCCTCGTAACATGCTCTTTCTATTTCTACCCATATCTCAAGTTAGGGTTCATGTTTAGAAAATTACCCATGCATGAGATGCTTGTGTTTTGATGATTTATGGAGGAATATGAATGTCTAAAGGATGGTAAACAACTTTTACTAAGTAGTTTTTCATGGAAATGGCTTAAAGGACCATTTTGTAAAAGTTGTAAAAATGGGTAGAAAATTGTGAAATGAAGGAAAATTGTGGGCTGCTATAAGCATGAAAACTATTCGGCTAGGCTTGGGTAACCTAGAAATTTCATGCATTTCATTATACGAGCCTTAGGACTAAATTGTAAAACTTGTGAAAAGTTAGGGGCAAATTGGTCATTTTGCCCTAGGATGGGTGTTAGGCCGGAAATGAATAATGTGAGATGTTAATAATTTATTTTTACTGATATAGATCTCGAGGAACCAATTCCAGAAGTCGACCGTAGAAAACAAAAGGTTTCAGAATAACTGAAATACGAATCCGAAATGACTACCAGGTAAGTTCGTGTAACTCGAATGTAGACTATTAAAATACATTAAAAATGTACATTCTTGTATGATTTAAAATGGTGAATTAAAATTTATGATAATTCATGAAAATTGATGACATGGAAAAATATCTCAGTTGAATAAAAAGGACATCTAATGGGTACGCTAATCTTACATGATATGAGATCCTGCATGTGTTGTAGAAAAGGATTTAGCCCAGACGGGTAATCCATTAATCTCGGTATAGAAAGGATCTAGCCCGGACGGGTATTCCTAAAGTGATCTAGCATCCTGAAGAATATGTGTGCATTACGGATTTAACCCGGACGGGTAATCCGATTAGGGTCTAAATTTAGCCTGGACTGGTAATTCAGATCCGAGCTCATTAAGAGTGTTTGTCGTTACAAGGGATTTAGCCTAGACTGGTAATCCCGACATCACTCTATGAGTCTATATTATGGGGGATTTAGCTTGGGCTGGTAATCCGGCCGTAAGATGTGAGATTCGTGGAAGTGCAAGCTTGAAAATGATCACTTGTATGATTTGACGGAAAATAGGCTATCCATCGAGATTCTAGAGAAATTCAACGAGATTAAAATGAGAAATGAGAATAGAAATTCTTGAACTAATGAACTCATCTAAGACTAATGTTTAAATGTATTGACATGAGACTAACTTGATGATTAAGTGTATGTGATAGGAAATTTATACTATACTTGTTGGAATGAATGTTAACATGGTTGTATGTTAAACAACGGGTAAGTTTGCTTTCCTGTTATCCGAGCTTACTAAGAATGTAAATGCTTACCCCCTCTCTTTTCCCTATCTTACAGAGCTCGTGGACTCGTAAAGATTGGAAGACGGTTGGAGAAATCAACACACTATCGACTTGTCTAGCTTTGGTATATAGAAATTTTTATTTTGTTTAATGGCATGTATAGGGCTCTTGCTTATTTTGTTATGTGTGTCATTTGGCTAGCCAATGTAAGGGCTTGTAATGATATGCCTATTCTTTTATATATGGCCATGAGATATGGCTCATATTTATGTGGGTTGTAACCCTATCTATTTTGCATGTTTGTGCTTACTTGCCTCATGTGATGTGTTGATGTGGTTTGCACGGATGAATGTGTATAATGAGGCCTACTCAGTTGAGGATGGTTTATGGTATAAATAACATAAGTTATAAAATGGGCTAAGCATAAAATGTGATTTTGAAATGGTAACCCTAACACAAAGAGGATAGTATTAACATAGGTCAAAAAAGAATATGAAGTAACATGCATGGCCTTGGCCAAGAAGGTTTGGGTGTACTTTCATAAAATGAGAAATATTCAAGAAGTTATATTAGAGTGTTTGAATGTTGAGGGTGACCAAAGGCTTAGAGATTAGCCTCCAAAAAGGTCTACAATGGTAGACACACGGGCGTGTGTCTGGGCCGTGTGTGACACACAGTCAGCCCCATAGGCATGTGATATAGCTGTGTGTCTCTTGCACCCAAATTTTTCCAAGTCAGTATGCATTGTAGTATACACACGGGCAGAGACACGGCCGTGTGTCTCGACCGTGTGGAGGACACGGTCCAGTACACGGGCATGTTCCTTGGCCATGTGCCTCTAAAAGAATGATGACTTCATAAAAAGAATGTCCAGGTTTTTGGACACAGGCGATGAGACGGGCGTGTCGAGGCCGTGTGAAAACCCCTGTAGGTTCGAAATGAAAAATAATTTTCCAATAATTTTACACAGATAAGGGACACGGGCGTGTCCCAAGCACACGGGTGTGTGCATTGCCTCCACACGGGCGTGTGCATTGTCTCCACACGGGCGTGTGCATTGCCTCCACACGGGCGTGTGAGGCTTAAACATGAAGATTTTTCTAAAGTTTTCTTGAGTTCTCGATTTAGTCCTGGATTATTTTTAATATATGCATTGGACCTCGTAGGTTCATATTAGGGACAATATGATTAAGTTTTTGATTGGTTTTAAATTAGAATGAAATTTTATATCTCATTTTTCTAAATGTCCTTATTTGTGTCCAGTAAAACCTCGTACCTTGTTCCGGTCTCGGGTATGGGTAAAGGGTGTTACACTAAGCCTCAATAACCCTTTTTGGGGAATTTTGACAACCGGCTAGATAGATTTAGTCGCTCATGATTTTTGGGGAAAAATAAATAAATATAATGGGAATGAAATTTTTATTGAAATAAAATATGGAAAGAACAAAAAGACTAGATTTATGAGGGAGAGAGTGTTTACAACAAAAGATCGATGTCAAATTTGAGTCACTCCATCCCATATTTATAGTACTAGGAAATCTAGTCTAATCCTACTTAAATTCTAAAAGATAAATACATATAATTAAAGATAATTAAAGATAAATGAAAATAAGTCCTAAAATTAAATCTAAATAAAAATCCTTAATAATTATCCTAATATAATTAAACGTTAAATAGAGTCTAGTACTATAAAATCTCTTCTTTTACACTTTTGCCCTTATGTCTTCCATTCTTACATTTTTGGCACCATTTTGTTCCCTATGTCGCATGTTGGCCCATTTTATCTTCAAATTTGCACTTTTTGCCCTTAAATTTCCTTTTGCCTCAAATTTAGTCCCTGAAAGATAAAAGACCATAAATAGCTCAAATTAGTAGGGTCATACTTAAAATAAACATGCAATTAGCACATAAAAATATGTCGTTCCACAAAATATGTCACTTTGTTTCATATCTGTTCTTTGGGATAACTACTTTGGAAAGGCTATAAATAGAATATCCAAAGTTCCATTTAGGGACTTTTTTTTTAATCTTTTGGGCAAACCTCTCTCTGTAACTTTATTTTGACAATCACAACAACCACCATAACTCTCATCTTTTTCAGCCCCTTATTGCATCCATCACTACCACTTACCACAACACTTGTTTTCCAAAATTTGCTCTAATCTTCCTCTCCACCATCTTTCCATGACATCTCATTTTCTTAAATTGTAATGTATCATCATCTTACCAAAAGAACCTTTTACATTTTGGCAATTCCACTGTGGAGGAGCGATTGTTAGATCTAGTTCCTTAAGTGTAGTATATTCATTTTGTATACTTGTATTTTTTTTGAACAAATTGGTTTAATAAAATATCCATTGATTACATTAATAGTCTTTGCATATTTTCTTTAATGTTTTTGCACGTATTGACTAATTGATTATCTAATGCTTAACTCATACTAAGTGATATTGCGTGGTCCTATCATAATACGGAAAGAGCTTTTATAGTAGAAAAACCTAAACATGTCCTTAGCCTAATCGAAAATAAGCAAACCGATTGAGATACTAATATGTCGTCTATCAAGTTCAATTTGAGAGATGCTTTGTCTTGAGCATTGAAACGAATGACTCCCAGAAGATAAGAATATAGATGTGATTGATTAAACTGATAGTACATCAGACAAGACCCAAGTAGAATAGACCCTAAATTTGTTTATGGATTTATTCACTTATGACGTTCATAGTGTGACATACATTAATCTTAAGTGGATGATAGACTATGTATGTGTGACTCATATACTTTGATGCAAGTAAAAAACCCGAGTTCAAATAGATAAGAAATCAAAAGTTGATGCATTGGGTATATGACTTCTGCAGTATGTAAAATCATTTACAATAGTGAAATTCATAACCTAACTAATGAGTAAATGACATCATCTTATCGGCATTACATGATAGGTGAAATGTAAACGCAACCATGGGCCATTTGTCTTTATAATAAATGGCTTAATTACTATCTTATAGTAATTGACTTTTCATGAAGGAAAATATAATGGTTACCATGAGATAAAATATGATCATATTGAGAAAATAAAGTTATCCCAAAGAGATTAAGAATATCCTACGAGGGTAACACACTTATGACAGTGTCATTAGACGGACACTTATTAAGTAGCTTTTGTAATGGTATGTAATTATAGATAGCTCAATCACGATACTATAGAAGAATGACTTCATGACTAAATAAGTTAATAATTAATAGGCAAAAGGCAGAAACTTAATTATGAATTATTTGAGCCCTAATTATTTATGTCCAATTGGTCCTTTTGCTAGCTCGTTGAATCCAGAAATGAATTTCATGTAAAACCAAATGACAAAAATGAATGAAAATAATGAAGTTAGAGAAATAAATCGCATTCACGAACATTTTTTTCTCACTAAGTACAAAAATGACTTGAGAATTAATTTAAGGTTTTTGAATTATTATTTAATTAATTATAATTAAATAATTGAAGTTCGAATATAAAATTAAATTAATTAATCATTACAAATTCGTTGAATAAAGAAATTAAATTATAAAATTCTAGATAAAAAAGCCCAATAAACATATGTAATTGGACCATTCTTTGAGATAAATAATTTGCAAAGACCATAAATAGAAGATCCAAAGTTCCACTTAAGAGACTTTTTCTGATTTTTTGGGCAAACTGAATATGCTAAAACTTTCTTGCAACTTTCTTTTTACAATCAAAATAACCATGTAACTCTCATTTCTTTTAGCCCCTCCATCACCACTACATGACACAACACTTATTTTCCAAAATCTACTCTAATTTTCCTCTCTATCACCACATCTCGTTTTATTATATTGTAACATCTCCTTAACTAAACAAAAGAACGCTTTATACAAAGAAAATTGTTAAAAAAGTAGCGAGTACAATGAATTGAGCTCATTTCTTGGAATGGATTCCATAGAATTATCATTCTGTAACACTTCAAAAGTATAGTACAACTGTCATTTATCCAATGACTTGTAAGACAGCTAAGTCGTTAAATTAGTCCTTCCTTGACATCTTGTCTATTTGACATGCAAGTACGAGTTCTCTAAGGGAAATCCTTTGATGCTTTCCTGCATATGAAGGCAATGCACTTGTAAAGCACGTAGGCCAACTACCAAATGCTAAATTATTGAAACCTAGAAAAAGTCCAACATCTTCAGACCAGGCTATGTAGAAACAAGTGTGTATGACACTGTCGAGGAAACAAACCTTCAACCCAACTCGCTGCTGCATATGGGTGGAGGAAATATGATGCAAAGCTGCAATTGGTGTACAGAAAACTATTGTTAAATATAATACAGATAGGAATCTTGATCTTCAACCCTGTATCTATAGAATTCATGATAAAAGTATTATTACAGTAGACGAAGATGATATTATCATCCCATACATGCGGACATTACTCTTATTTTAGAAAGTTCCATCTTTCATCTTCAATTATTATGAAAGTATAAGATGTACATGAAAAACATGTCAAAGCAGTATTGAATTGAGTTAGTCTTTTTAAACGCATAGCAAACAGTTCATGCCTGCAAACCATAATCTAAGTTGTTTCTTCGATTCTGTTCTTTTCTAGACCGTAATCAGCTTCATCAATCTCTCCAAGGGAAAGAAAACTTGCCTTCATTATAATCAACGAGGTAGCATAAACAATGACACAACTGAACACATAGAAATTAAAACTCTCTTTTGGTTTCTCCTATTTGAAAATGGAAGAAATCTTCTTGTCGCTGTTATTTGCGAGGCCAGACATGTTTGCAGAGCTCTAGTTTCGTCTGCTGAAAATACGGTAACAGAAGAGCACTTCGCGTAGTTGAAGGTTTTGGTTCTTTTCTGTAAGTCGTTTTATCCTATACGCTTTGCCGTTTCACACTATTTTCGCCTCTATTTTTTTTTTTTTTGTGGCCTTTATTTAGAGCTAATAATTTCACCGCCACACATTGATGACTGATGATTCACATCAATTGCCCACCAAAATCCAGAAACCCCCAAAGCCTCAATCCCATAAATAGCCTCCAAAATCCATCCTTCCCTCAATCTCGAATGCCTTCATTTCTCTCCAAATCCTTCCTCCGCTTGCCCCCCAAATCCCTTCTTTTTCCCATGTCCACTGTCGCAGCAGCCAAATCCCGCCTCCGAGGCGTCGTTTTCGATATGGATGGCACCCTCACCGTCCCTGTCATCGACTTCGCCGCAATGTATAAGGCTGTCCTCGGAGACGTCGAGTACAAGCGAATCAAAGCTGAAAGCCCCTCTGGGATTGATATCTTGCACCACATTGAGAGTTGGACTCCCGAAAAGCAGCAAGAAGCTTACAAGATTATTGCTGATTTCGAAAAACAGGGCCTTGATCGCCTCCAAATCATGCCTGGTTAGTTTTTGGTGGCTGTTAAAGTGAAAGGAAAATGTCAGGGTCATGTTAATTACTATTTGATTTTGTTTGATGATTTGATTCTGTGGCTTTCAAGTTCAATTTTCAAGTTATATGCTTGAATAGCATTAAACCGCGAGGATACGCTTTTAAAGAGGAAATCTGCTTCTTTCGTACATCCTCGAATACACACATATATACACAATTTTGTTAATATATAATACTTTTTTGAACATATGGAAACATTTAAAAAGTAAACAAGGATACCCATTTTTATTTTGAACTCATCCTTGTTTGACAATCAATCTGAGTCCATGTAATATGGATAGTTGGTATCAATTATAGAACATGAATATTTGTCCATTATTATTTGGAAAATGTACTTATGTTTGTGGGGTTTAAGGTAAAATTAGCTGATGGATTGTTCAGTTGCAGAGTTTTGAAATTCATGTACCCTTCAAGAAGATTAAAGAAGACTGAAAGAATGTCAATGGAGAGAATTGTAGTCTGAATTTTATTGATGAAATCTGAAAAACTTGCTTTTCTTTTCATCACTCAATGTATTTGTGAACACAACAACAATTAAAAAAACTGTGAAAAACTTGGGTTTAAGAATATCATTAGCTAGCAACTTCATATGCTTTGTTTTTGGGCAAATGTAGATATCTTTCATAGTTTCCCAATAGTTACAAGGTAGCAAACATTTTGGAGTATTTTCACGGGGTTTCCATTGATTTATTTTCATTTGATGTTTGTCTTGGATTTTGCCTTTGTGCTTGCTGGGGCTCTCTCCTTTTAAGTTTAGATTTAGCAACCGCAGTTCTCTATCTTTCAGCTGAAGAGCTTCATTTATTTTCCATTTTACATGCTAACCAATTTAAGCTTGTGACATTTGGTTGATAATGTTGCAGGTGCAGCTGAACTCTGTGGTTTTCTTGATGCAAAGAAAATACGGTCAATTTTTACTCCTACAATTATCTATTTTTCATATTAAGATACCTATTGGTATTATAGTTATCGCCTCGCACCAGATCACTGAGCTTCCATGTATGCTCCATGTGGCTTGACTATTTGGCTCTCTATTATTTGGACTTAGGTACGAGTGCCGGATACAAGTATGTATCCAACATGGGTATATTCTTTTTTTCTAAGATCCTCTGTGTGTTTGGAGGATTCTTAGATAATCGTATCTCCATATCCATGTCCAAGCACAAGTACTTAAAGAAAATTGAAGAGTTGAAACACCATAGGTTGGACCAACTACTATAGCTATAAATAACAACTTGCTTTGCTGTGTTTAATTTTTCTGTAGTACTTAGGATTTTAATCTGTCAACCTTTCTTTTTTTCATGGTGGTGTTTCTAGATGCTAACCTTAGTTGCTTCCATTTATTTCAGAAGGGGACTAATCACTCGCAATGTCAAAGATGCAGTTGATCTGTTTCATCAACGATTTGGAGTAAGTTATGTGAAGCGTGAAACTGAACCATTCTGAGCTCTTTTTTTTTTTTTTTTTTGTTAGATTGGGAGACAAATGAATATTAATCTAACATTCATAGTTTTCAGATGATGTTTTCTCCGGCACTCAGCCGAGAGTTTCGTCCTTATAAACCGAACCCTGCTCCTCTGCTGCATATATGTTCGACTTGGGACGTTCAACCAAATGAAGTCATGATGGTTGGTGATAGTCTTAAAGATGATGTGAGTGTTCTCTTCAAAAGCAAGGATACTAAATAATGAAGAAAAAACTGATTATCCATCTCATTTATCATCTTCATACGACATGTATTTGCAGGTGGCTTGTGGGAAAAATGCAGGAGCATTAACATGTTTGCTTGATGAAAAGGGGAGATATGGCTCTCAAGACTTCGCCAACTTGGATCTAACACCAGATTTTAAAGTGTCTTCCCTGATTGAAGTTCATTCTCTTCTGAAATCTAATTTTGACTTAACACCCTGATTTCCCGGTAAAGGTCCTACACTAGATTTATCTGGTAGCCTTTAAAAAGATTTTAACAGTTGAGGAACACTTGAAAAGTGGAAAACAATAGTGGTAATTAAGGAAGTGAACTTTGGTATAAGATGCCGCTTTGTTTATCTGTAGGCGGCAAAACGAGAGATCTTTTGTAGCTGGATAACCAAGGGGTTCTGTGTGTTGTTGAACAAGGAGCATGCTGGTAAGTATTTTATTCTTGGTACCTTTGTTGTTCATGTAGATGTTCTACTGTAAAGAAATATTAGGCAGAAAGTCCCTCTTTGTTAATCTTTTTTCCATTGGTGAATTTAATTATGTTAAAGAAGGAATATCTTTGTGAAATACCTATTATTCTCAAATTTTGGTCAAGCTGATCCCCAACCAGAAAATTGGGAGTGTGAAAGCTGAATAAACCGAATTGACTTAATTTAGGTATTTATAGTTTTATTTTCTTTAATTTGTATTTTTCTTAAATTTGGTATACTTTTAATTTTGTTTTATATTAAATTCTTTATAAAAAATTATTAAAAAAATTAAATCAAATAATGTTTAATGAACTCAAAAAGGTACCTACCAAGATATATTTCCATGGTCACCATATATGATCATATTTTTTACTGTTCTTGACGAGCATATGTTAATTTAGATTTTTTATATATATTAATTATTAAAATATTGATGAATATTGTGGATTTGGACTTTTAATAAGATTAAGTTTTAATAATAAATATTAAAGTGTATGAAAATGGGTTGTGCAATTTATTCGGTCTGATTCACTTCGGTCGGGTTTTTGAAAAAAAAAATTTTACACCCCTACAGAAATGCTGCCAAGTCTCATATTACAGGAGTTCTATCAATGCAACTATTGTCTGATGAGGCACTCTCTCATCTACTTTCTAACCTGAATCATTAACCAATACACACAACAGATACAAAGCAGCGAATCCCATGTCAACAAATATAAGAGGAACTTCAAAGAGTTCACAAAGCAAAACTACATTTTAAAAAAGGCAAGTCCAGTTCAACCCTATGGTCCTTCAAACCCTAGACCCTGTTACAGCAGGGCCGCCCTTAGGCACCGGCTGGTCCTCATATTCGGTGTCTCGATACCCTGGTCCATACCTACTGCCAAATAGACCAGCATGGATCAAACAAACATACAAGAGTTCGGTTAATGTGAGGATTATTATGAGAGCTTCAATTACTCTCAATCTCCACCCTCTCCACCCTCCGATATTTATATGCTTGCAAGCAAACCTGTCAAGGGAAAACAGTTGTTTTCAAAGATGAAAAATGGAGTAATGGTCGAGTTTGATAAATACATAAAATGGGCAAAAGGCGAAGTTCACCCAAAGGCTAATGCAGTCAAGGCCCAAGCTATTAACGAAGATGAACCAGCTTCAGCCAAACTATCACTTCTCCAAGACCTAATATGACCCCCTCCTGCTAACTTTGAAACTATGCCGGCTACAGCAGCCAAGATTGCGATTGTCAAGAAGAAACCGGTGGCTCCATTTCCACCCATACCTGAAACACTTCCCTCGGGTTAAAACCTAGCAACATAATGTTTTCTTTTAAACGTAACAATAGGGTTATCACTTACTTGGGTGAGCAGTTTGGCCATCGATAAACCTATTAAAACACCAGCTAGCGAATCCGAGCACAATGAAATACATGATCAAGTTGAGAAACAGCAGTGGAGCTGCTATATTCCTTCCAACTGTAGCCATAGTTAAGTCAGATAGAACAGTTGAAGAAGCAGACAACCCAAGCAAATTTGCTGACTTGAGCCTAAAGATTTTGAGCAATGGCAAGAGAGTGTGGCTATGGATGGTTAATATAGGGGAAGTTGCAAGGTGGATTGGATGGGATCTACGTGTAAAGCAGTGAGGCAATGCATGCAAACGCAGGGGAGTGGATACAGGTGGAAGGACACTTGTCGAAAATGGTGTTTACGTTTTACAGTGATCCTTCCCTTCTGGAATCTGGAAGCTTTAGAAATTCTGCTGACGGTGTTCATATCCAGTGTTTCTGAGAATGTATTATTAGTTTATTACCCAGCGTTTAAATTCATCAGTTTCAAATTTCTTATTGTCCTATTAATCCAATGGGTGCATTTTCTACAATTCCTAAATTTGTTTAAAATTTTAACTCTCTTTATTATTTATTAATTACGTAAATATTATTATTTCAATTCAAGTTAAATATTATTATTTATGAAATATTCGAATTTGAAAAATTTTCGTTGCATACTAAAATCAGTAAAAAATTTAATAATATAATTAAATAACAATTCAAACAATTATACCTAACAATTTAAATATAAGGATTATAATTAATTGAGTTTTAACTTGATTGGCATTGATATTATTATCAATGCAGAGGATGTAAGTTTAAGTGCACTGAAATACATTATTCTTCTATTTAAGGGTTGGGGAGGGATTATAGATAATTTTAAACATAACATATATATATATATATATGATAACAACTAGTGTTTAATTTTTATAAAGCACTCAAATGAAAATGTTATATTTCTAAAGCATTAAAATGGATCACCTCCAGACCAATCAACACACATTTACAAGTTCAAAAATTCAGTAATTCTTTGAAGAGAAGATTTTTGCAGAGTCAAAGCTCCTTCCAAAATCTCAAAAAAAAATTGAAGAAATCCTGAATAACACCATATTAGTCTTGAAGAAAGTTTCCTTCTAATCTTGTTCAACTAACAGAAAATAGGCTAAACTCGTTTATTCAAGATCAAACCTAAAAGGCCCTTGAAGTAGAGTCATCCATCTATAAGATTAAGTCTAGAAGACCCTTCAATCAAACCACTTTCAAATTCGGTTGCATCAACACTAAAGATATAAAACTTATTTTAAAAATCATGTCTCGACAACCCTTAAAGTAGACTCAACTATCCAAGATCAAGTCTCAAAGACCCTTTGTAATGACCCAATTTCTAGTGTTATAAAAAAATGCAGTCCTGGGATCCATTTTCGTAAATTGAGTCCGTAAAAATTAAATAGGGATTTTTACGGAGTTAATACTTAGACGAATTAAAATTTGGATTGTCAATTTAGCCGAAATTTTGTTTAATTTAGGCCCTGAGACTAAATTATAAAATTTGAATCGTTATAGATTTTTAATTAGGAAATAGTTATGGGACTTAAATTGCAATTATCTAAAGGGACAAAATGGTTAATAAACCATTTTAAAACATTCTTTATTGGATGGTGTGAGGATTATTAATTAAATAAGTAAAATTAAGATTAATTATAACTAAAACATAATTAAATAAAGTTAATTAAGTCATAATCTAAGTATAAAAATGAAAATTTGGTGGATGGAGAGATGAATTTTATATTCTCCAACCAACTATTAGAAGAAGAAGCTTGACAAAATTTTAGGTTTTTGAAGTTTTTGATCCTTAATTCAACTAAGTTCTTAGCCTTTTTTTATTAGTATAATTTTTTATCTTGGAAGCTTGAATAAGCTAACTATTGAGACAGACGCCCGTGTGCTCAATTCTGAACATTCTGTTTCTCAAATTTAAGATGCAGGGGACACACAGCTCGACCACACGCCCATGTGCTAAGCCGTGTGTCACACACAGTCAAGACACACGCCCGTGTGTCTACCCATGTAGACAAAATAAAGTCATTTCTAACTTCATTTCTCACTCAAAACCTTGCCATAAACCTACACCAAAACTTGCATTCATAAACCAACCAATCCAAGCATTTTAATCAAGCTAATTCTACCATTTAACATGGTATATCGTTGTAACACCCCTAACCCGTATCCGTCGCCAGAATAGGGTTATGAGGCATTACTGGACAAAAGCATTTATCTAACATTCAGTATCGCATATCATTCATTCACATTTACAGAGTCCCTTAAATAGGTTTACGAGACCTTATAACATGTTAAATAATGGTTTAGGACTAAACCGATCACATATAAAAATTTTCGAACACTTAGAAAAATTTCATAAAGTCACAAGTCACACGCCCGTGTGAACAAGCCGCGTGCCTCACACGGCCACCAGACACGCCCGTGGCGCAGGCCGTATGAAAACAGGACATACATATTGACTTATGCCATACAGCCAAAAACGCGTCCGTGTGCCTTAGTCGTGGAAAAACTAGAGGGTATACTGACTTGGGTCACATGGCCAACCACACGCCCATATGCCTAGCCCATGCACCCTTCAAAAAGACCACACGTGCCCATATGTCAAGGCTGTGTACATCACATGGTCATAAAAAACGCCCGTGTGTCTAAGTTATGCTCAAGACTGACTTAAATTCGTAGGGCTACCCCAAGGGACACACGGCCGTGTAACATGACCGTGTGTCACACACGACTGAGACACACGCCCGTGTTTCTTCCCATGTGGGCAAAAATAGACCATTTATAAGGCCAACATGCCACCCAAAAAGGGTTAACCCTATAAGTATCAATCAAAGCAAAATTCATGACCAAATGGCAACCAAAACCATACCCAAAACATGCATAATTCAATCTACAATATCACCTATCAATTTCATACTCAATTTCATATCAAAGCATACCATTTCATCTACTAAATCATACCAAAATGGCCATTCACACAAGACCATATATATACATCAAATATATCATTTTTCCATCATATAGTCTATACCAAGACAAATCTCATAGTCGCAATCATATCCATGCCATATCACATGGCAAGAAATACGCATAACACATATCATAACATCACTAGCCTATACATGTCATATATTAATATTTACAACATCAAAAGTACCAAAATATCATTCAATAGTGTGAGGACGATCCTTGATGATCCCCGAGCTCACGGTAGCTTTGATAATCTATAAAACAATTGAAAAACACACAAAGTAAGCTTTCCAAAGCCTAGTAATCCATATACAAATAAACTTATCACATAAACAATTATAGACCATTATAGACCAATTTATGCACATGAATCATGACAAAACACAATTGGAAGATCATAAATCTCATATAGCTCAATTGTTCATAATCACTTGTTTATAAACATATCACATCTTCATATAGTTTACATCTCTAATAGTCATATTCATTCTTCTCATTGCCAAATTTTATATACCTTTCGTACGTACCTGAATTGGATACAAATTCACTTGATCATTTATTTCTCAATAATGCCCGTTGAACCGTTCAGAAACAATAAGGATACTCGAATAGCTCAAAAAGCTCGTACAATGCCAACGTCCCAGACGTGGTCTTACATGTAATCAAATATAGATGCCACTGTCCCAGACAAGGTCTTACACGAAATCATATATGATGCTAGTGTCCCAGACATGGTCTTATACGTAAATCTCAAGTCGATGCCAACGCCCCAGACGTGGTCTTACACGATATCACACCTCGAAATCCTATGTCCGGACATATGTATCCTATAATATTCCTATGGTTCGTACCGGGCTTTTGGATGTCGTTACTTTGTCAATACTTTCTAGGATTTAATTATTCAGCTCTCATAGCAATTCAATACATTTCCACAACAATCAAACATATATTATTCAATTGAAATACGTTTATTTGCATATAAACTTACCTCGAAAATGAGAACGGCTAAACGAGCGATTATTCTACAACCTTCGACTTTCCCCGATCTAATTTTAATTTCTTTCATTTTTTATCTATATAAATTCAGATTTCACTAATTTAATCACACATTTATTCATTTCAATCCACAAACACATAATTAGGGTATTTTACACTTTAACCCCTAAATTTTTACATTTTGACATTTTAGTCCCTATTTCATAAAATCACAAAATACCATAATTTCACATTTCTCATGCTTAACCGAATTTTCATATAGTCTCTAGCAATTCATAACTTTCACTTATTTCACATTTTAACCCTTCTATTTCTCATTTTCACAAATTAGCCCATAATAATCAAATTCATCAAAAATCCTAATACAAAACATATTAACCCGACACTTATCTTTCATTTTTCATCAATTAACAACACAAAACTCATGGATTCATCCATGGCATATCTTAAAATCATCATCAAATTCAAAAATTCAAGCATGGGCTAACTAGTACTCAAAGCAACAATCACAAAAACGTAAAAATCATCAAAAACGGATTGAAAACCATACCTTAATCTTACTTCCAAAGTGACCGAATGAAAACCTAAAGAAGAGTTTATTTTCTTTCTCAATTTTTGGCAACTAGATGAAGAAGATGAGCAAAAATTGATTTTGGTTTTATTTTATTAACCTTTATTACATTAATTACTAATTTAACCTTAGTAATAACATTAAAATTCCACTATCTAATGTCCATCTATGTCCATTCATTAAAACCATGGTCTAATTACATCATAAGGACCTCACATTTATTAAGACATAACAATGTAGCACTTTAACAAATAACTAGCCACTTTTTTATTTTACGTGATTAAGTCCTTTTATCAAATTGAACACACAAACGATAAAATTTTCACACGAAATTTCACACATACCTTATCCATGCCATAAGCAATAAAAATAATATAAAAATATTTTTTTGACCTCAAATTTGTAGTCCCGAAACCACTATTCCGACTAGAGTATAAACTGAACTGTTACAACTCTCCTCCCTTAGGGATTTTTGTCCCCAAAATCTTACCAGCAAATAGGTTTGGATAATGTTCTCTCAACATCCTTAGGCTCCCGAGTAGCTTCTTCAATCTCATGCCGATGCCATAAGACTTTCACTAAAGAGATTTTCTTATTTCTCAACTTTTTAACCTTGCGATCTAAAATTCGAATCGGTTCCTCTTCATATGTCATATCAGACTTAATTTCAATCTCAAACGGAGAGATCACATGTGAAGGATCAGATCGATAACATCGAAGCTTAGATACATGAAATACATTATGAATCTTTTCTAGCTCATGGCAACAACAATCTGTAAGTAACCAACACGATACGCTCAATATATGGCCCAATGAATCTCGGACTCAATTTACCTTTACGATCGAATCGAAGTATTTTCTTCCATAGTGAGACTTTCAAAAACACTTTGTCTCCAATCAAAAACTCAATATCTTTTCGTTTCAAGTCTGCATATGATTTCTGACGATTTGATGCTACTTTCAGATGATCGCGAATCACTTTCATTTTCTATTCAGTTTCTTTGATCAAATCAACCCCGTGTATCTTATTCTCACTGAGCTTAGTCCAATATAAAGGTGTTCGACATTTACGACCGTACAAAGCTTTGTAAGGTGCCATTTTTATACTTGATTGAAAGCTATTATTATATGCAAATTCAATCAATGGCAAGTTCCACGTACCTTCGAACTCAAGAATGCAACACCTCAATATATCCTCAAGGATTTGAATAATCCGCTCGGATTGACCATCTGTTTGCGGATGAAAAGCAGTACTGAAATGTAGCTTCGTACCTAATGCATCTTGCAGCTTCTTCCAAAACTGAGATGCGAATCTCGGATCTCTATCTGAAACAATAGAAATAGGTACTCCGTGCAATATCACAACCTTGGAGATATACAACTCAGCAAGCTTATCGAGCGAATAATCCGTGCGTACCGAAATGAAATGGGCAGATTTAGTTAGTCTATCAACCACTACCCAGACCGCATCTTTCTTAGTCGGTGATAGAGGTAAACCCGAAATAAAGTCTATCGTAATTCTGTCCTATTTACACTCGGGAATCATAATCGACTAAAGTAACCCAGACGATACTTGATGTTCAGCTTTGACTTGCTGACAGATTAAACATTTCGAAACAAATTCTGAGATATCTCGCTTCATACCAGGCCACCAATAAAGTTGTTTAAGGTCATTATACATTTTTGTACTTTTCGGATGAACAGATAGACGACTACTATAAGCTTCTTTCAAAATCATCTGAATCAACTCTGGATTTCTCGGAATACAAATTCTATCTCGAAATCTCAAACAATCATTATCATCAACTCTAAATTCTAAATCAGAATTCAATTCACACTGAGCTTGTTTTGCTATTATCTCGCTATCAACTCTCTGGGCATTACAAATCTACTGTAAAAACAACGATCTTGCTTGCAATTCGACTAAAACTGAACCATCATTAGACAGAACTAAATGAGTATTCATCGCACCTAAAGTAAACAATGATTTTCGACTCAAAGCATTAGCAACCACATTTGCTTTTCTTGGATGATAATCAATCACTAACTCATAATCTTTTAACAATTCTAGCCATTTTCGCTGTCGTAAATTCAAATCTTTTTTAGTCATCAGATATTTCAAACTCTTATGATCTGAATAAACATGACATTTCTCACCGAATAGATAGTGGCGCCAAATCTTCAAAGCGAACACAATTGCGGTTAACTCAAGGTCATGTGTCGGATAATTCTTTTCATGTGGCTTTAACTGTCTCGAAGCATATGCTATAACTTTGCCTTCGTGCATCAAAACACAACCCAGGCCGTTTAACGAAGCATCACTATAAATCACAAATTCTCTACTTGATTCTGGTTGTACTAACATCGGAGCTTCAGTCAATAGGGCTTTTAACTGATCAAAGCTTTTCTGACACTTTTCAGACCATTCGAACTTGACATCTTTCTATAACAATCTTTTCAACGGAGTAGCAATCATTGAAAAGCCTTTTACAAATTGCTGGTAATAACCGGCAAGTCCCAGAAAACTGTAGACTTCAGACACATTTCTCGAAGGCTTCCAATGTAAGATAGCTGAAATTTTGTTCGGATCAACTCGTATACCAGATGCTGACACAATATGCCCAAGAAAAATAACTTTGCATAACTAGAATTCACATTTACTAAACTTAGCAAATAGCTGCTTACCACGCAGAGTCTGTAACACAATTTTCAAATGCTCGACATGTTCATTTTCATTACGTGAATAAATTAATATGTCATCAATGAATACAACAACAAATCGATCCAAATATGGTCTGAAAATTTGATTCATTAGATCCATAAAAATAGTAGGTGTATTTGTTTATTCGAAAGGCATTACTAAAAACTCATAATGTCCGTACCGTGTTTTGAATGCAGTTTTCAGAATGTTTGAATCTTTTACTCGTAACTAATAGTAACCTGATCTTAAATCTATCTTTGAAAACACAGTAGCTCCTTTCAACTGATCGAACAAATCATTAATTCTGGGCAGAGGATAGTTGTTCTTAATAGTCACTTTGTTAAACTGTCTATAATCGATACACATTCTCATCGCACCATCTTTCTTTTTCACAAATAATACGGGAGCACCCCAGGACGAGAAACTCGGTCTAACGAAACCTCTATCCGTCAGTTCTTGCAACTGAGCTTTCAATTCTTTTAACTCTGTTAAAGCCATTCTATACGGAGCTAATGATATCTGTATTGTTCCCGGTATTAACTCAATGCCAAACTCAACCTCTCGGATCAGTGGTAAAGTTGGTAACTCTTTAGGAAACACATCTGAATATTCACACACAAACCGGCACTGTCTCAATCTTCTTTTCAATCACTTTCGTATCTAGCACATAAGTAAAGTAAGCTTCATAACCCTTTCTCACATATTTCTGAGCCAACATCGACAAAATCACTTATGGCAAACCATTCAAATCATCTTACTCAATTAAAATAATCTTATTATTCTGACATCTCAAATCAATCGTCTTTCGTTCGCAATTCACAACAGCATCATGCATCGTTAGCCAATCCATACCCAAGTTATATCAAACTCGTCAAATGACAATAACATCAAATCGGCCAGAAAGTAATTATCTCGAATCATCAATAGACAATTCTTGCACACTTTATCAACCAAAATACACCTGCCTAAGGGTTCGATACTTTAATTACAAATTCAGTAGACTCTATAGGCAAAGTCTTACTGGATACTAAAGTCTCACATATATAAGAATGAGTCGATCCAGGATCTATCAATGCAATAACACTAGTATCATAGAGAGTGAAAGTACCAGTAATCACATCTGAAGACAAAGCTTCTTCATGAGTTAGGATAGCATAAGCTTTGGTAGGTGCGCGAATCTTATATCTAACAGTAGTGTTTTTAGTTCCCCTCTGGCTACCACTCACATTACCTGTGTTTTTCGGTGGTCTACCTCGAGCTGCCGTAATACTCGGTCTCGTATTCTGCATTATGTCTTGCTCAACCAACTTAGGGAATTCACGAATGAAATGATCTAATGATCCACATTTAAAACAAGCCCGATCATTCAATGTATAATTGACGGGATGTCATTTACTGCAATGTTTACACTCAGGTTGGTTCGGTTAGATGTTACCAACACTAGCTACTAAGGTAGCTTTCGAGCTCACGGGTGGTCTGTCTCGATCACGTCTAAAATAGCCCACAGTAGCCTTTGAATGACTAAAATCATCTTGAAATTTCTTTGATGCCGACTGAAATGACTTACTCGATGGTCTTTTTCGTGAATCTCTAACTTCTAAGTCAACCTTTTTTTTTCTCTTTCTTGAGCTCTTCAGCTTTGCATGCTTGCTCGACTAGTATCACGAACTCTTTTATTTCAAGAATCCTGACTAATAACTTAATATCTTCATTCAAACCATTTTTGAATCTTTTACACATTATTGCTTCGGTTGAAACACATTCCCGGGCATATCTGTTGAGTCTTAAAAATTTCTGTTCATATTCTGTAACTGTTATGCGACCCTATTTTAACTCAAGAAATTCTTTGTGTTTTTTATCTATAAATCTCTGACTGATATATTTCTTCTGGAATTCAATTTGAAAGAACTCCCAAGTAACTCGCTCTTTCGGAACCATTGATACTAGTGTATTCCACCAGTGATACGCAGAATCTCGAAGTAAAGATACAGTACATTTAATACACTTTTCAGGGGTACAAGATAGCTCATCAAACACATGGATAGTATTATCAAGCCAGAATTCAGCTTGTTTAGCATCGTCATCAATAGTGGCTCTGAATTCTTCAGCCCCATGTTTTCTGATTTTATCAACTGAGGGCTTATTTAATCTCACCGGATCAATAACTTGAGGTATTACAGGTGTCTGAGGAGGATTAGGCGGGAGTGGAGGTTGTTGAGCAACTAGATTTGTACGGATATATTGCGTGAACCATTCATTCATCATCTGGAAGAAGGCTTACTTAGCCTCTCCCTCGTGCTTACTCATAATAGGTCTAGAATCAGATTGCACTGCCACTTGAGCAAGAGCAGGTGCATTACTCTCTACATCGTCAGCTACGGCTCTTTCGAGATCCATTTACTATATAAAAACACATTTTAATTATTAGGATTCACCACACTATCACAGTTTAATATATATGGCATGTACAACTAGACTCTCACTAGCTACGTTAGTCCTAGAACCGACTAACCTATAGCTCTGATACCAATTAAATGTAACACCCCTAACCCGTATCTGTCGCCAAAATAGGGTTATGAGGCATTACCGAACAAAAGCATTTATCTAACATTCAATATCACATATCATTCATTCACATTCACAAAGTCCCTTAAATAGGTCTATGAGACCTTAGAACATGTTAAAGAGTGGTTCGGGACTAAACCGATCACATATAAAAATTTTTGAACACTTAGAAAATTTTATGAAGTTACAAGTCACACACTCGAGTGAACAAGTCGTGTGCCTCACACGGCCACCAGACACTCCCGTGGCGCAGGCCGTGTAAAAACAGGGCATACATATTGGCTTATGCCACACAGCCAAAGACACGCCTGTGTGCCTTAGCCATGGAAAAACTAGAGGGTATACTGACTTGGATCACACGGCCAACCACACGCCCATATGTGTAGCCCGTGTACCCTTCGAAAAGGCCACACACGCTCATATGTCAAGGTTGTGTACATCACACAGTCATCAAACACGCCCGTGTGTTTAAGCCATGCTCGATACTGACTTAAATTCGTAGGGTTGCCCTAGGGGATACACGGCCATGTAACATGACCATGTGTCACACAAAGCTGAGACACACGCCCGTGTCTCTTCCCGTGTGGACAAAAATAGGCCATTTATAAGGCCAACATGCCACCCAAAAAGGTTCAACCTTACAAGTAACAATCAAAGCAAAATTCATGACCAAATGGCAACCAAAACGATACCCAAAACATGCATAATTCAATCTACAATATCACCTATCAATTTCATACTCAATTTCATATCAAAGCATACCATTTCATCTACCAAATCATACCAAAATGGCCATTCACATAAGACCATATATATATACATCAAATATATCATTTTTCCATCACATAATCTATACTAAGACAAATCCCATAGTCTCAATCATATTCATGCCATACCACATGGCAAGAAATACGCATAACACATATCATAATATCACTAGCCTATACATGCCATATATTAATATTTACAATATCAAAAGTATCAAAATATCATTCGATAGTGTGACGATGATCCTTGATGATCCCTGAGCTCAGGGTAGCTTCGATAATATATAAAACAATTGAGAAACACACAAAGTAAGCTTTCCAAAGCTTAGTAAGCCATATACAAATAAACTTATCACATAAACAATTGTAGACCAATTTATGCATAAGAATCATGGTAAAACACAATTGCAAGATCACAAATCTCATATAGCTTAATTGTTCATAATCACTTGCTTATAAACACATCACATCTTCATATAGTTTACATCTCAAATAGTCATATTCATTCTTACTTCTCATTGTCAAATCTTACATACCTTTCGTACGTACTTGAATCGAATACACATTCACTTGATCATTTATTTCTCAATAATGCCGGTTGAACCGATCGGAAACAATAAACAATAAGGATACTCAGATAGCTCAGAAAGCTCGTACAATGCCAACGTCCTAGATGTAGTCTTACATGTAATCAAATATAGATGCCACTGTCCCAGACAGGGTCTTACACGAAATCATATACGATGCCAATGTCCCAGACATGGTCTTACACGTAAATCTCTGGTCGATGCCAACGCCCCAGACATGGTCTTACACGATATCACACCTCAGAATCCTATGTCATGACATATGTATCCTATACTATTCCTATGGTTCGTACGAGGATTTTGGATGTCGTAACTTTGTCGATACTTTCTCAAATTCAATTATTCATCTCTCATATCAATGCAATACATTTCCACAACAATCAAACATATATTTTTCAATTGAAGTACGTTTATTTGCATATGAACTTACCTCGAAAATGAGAACGGCTAAACGAGTCAATTATTTTACAACCTTCGACTTTCTCCGATCTAATTTCGATTTCTTTCGTTCTTAATCTATATAAATTTAGATTTCACTAATTTAATCACACATTTATTCATTTCAATCCACAAACATATAATTAAGGCATTTTACACTTTAGCCCTTGAAATTTCACATTTTGACATTTTAGTCCCTATTTCATAAAATCACAAAATACATATAATTTCACATTTCTCATGCTTAACCGAATTTTTATATAGTCTCTAGCAATTCATAACTTTCACTTATTTCACATTTTAACCCTTCAATTTCTCATTTTCACAAATTAGCCCATAATAATCAAATTCGCCAAAAATCTTAATACAAAACATATTAACCCAACACTTATCTTTCATTTTTCATCAATTAACAACACAAAACTCATGGATTCATCCGTGGCATATCTTAAAATCATCATCAAATTCAAAAATTCAAGTATGGGCTAACTAGTACTCAAAGCAATGATCATAAAAATATAAAAATCATCAAAAACGGATCGAAAACCATACCTTAATCTTACTTCTAAAGTGACCGAATGAAAACCTAAAGAAGAGCTTATTTTCTTTCTCAATTTTTGGCAACTAGATGAAAAATATGAGCAAAAATTGATTTTGGTTTTATTTTATTAACCTTTATTACATTAATTACTAATTTAACCTTAGTAATAACATTAAAATTCCACTATCTCATGTCCATCTATGTCCATTCATTAAAATCATGGTCTAATTACATCATAAGGACCTCACATTTATTAAGACATAACAATGTAGCACTTTAACAAATAACTAGCCACTTTTATATTTTACGCGATTAAGTCCTTTTATCAAATTGAACACACAAACGATAAAATTTTCACACGAAACTTTCACACAAACCTTATCACATGCCGTAAGTAATAAAAATAATATAAAATATTTTTTGACCTCGGATTTGTGGTCCCAAAACCACTGTTCTGACTAGGGTATAAACCGAGTTGTTACAATCGTTACATGCTTTCATGCTTTTAATCTTAGCTTATTAAGCATACTCGTTTAACCTTTCTCAATCAATCAATAATAAAATCCTATGTTATCACCATGAAATAATCTTAATATGTATATATATATATATATATATATATCAATACATAATCATCACTAGCCATTCCAATGGCTAGATTACAATAATCATTTAGATTTATATGTCAATATGACCAATTAACCTATACATGCCATTATAACCACAATTGTTTTATCATATGTACCGAAATGAGCTGATGGATAGTGTGAGTGATCTCCGCCAAGCTTTCAATCCAACGAGCTTCCAATTTACTATAAAACAGGGAAATAAAACTAAGTAAGCATATAATGCTTAGTAAGTTCGTATAACATGGCACTTAACTTACCATTCATTGTATTGCAAGATAAACATGTAAGGCACATTCAATCAATTTGATCTCAAGCACTACACACATCCTTATTGCCCTTGTTAGTCATATATTCCATAATAACATTAAGAAACATATATGTGCTCAACATAATCAGATTTCTGAATATATATGCTTTCCATATCACGTATCCATATAACACGTATAAATCATATCTTTATATTACAAGTATATTTTCATAACAATTCATCTCGAGTTCAGATTATTCCATGTCAGAACTTTACTCCTCTAATTCAAAATATCAATGTCACACGAGTAGTACACTCAAGGTGTACAAATCTATAATCAAGGATGAACATACTCATCAAATAAATTCCATGTACAAATATCATCATCTCATGTTTCCATATATCAATTCTCATGTATTATCATTTCATGTATTTTAGGCAGATACGTGTAATAACTCGTTTCTTATTCATATCTTTTCATGTCTAAATTGTTACCCGTTGAATTTATTCAGAATATCGATGGATACACAGGTAGTACACTTGAGGTGTACTATCAGGATCCATCAATTCATGTCCAATGATACCTATAAGGTACTATCTCAAAGAGTACACTCTCGAGCCACATATGTATATAGTAGGATTACCAGTCCAGGCTAAATCCTTTTTATGACATATGCTCTAAAGAGTTTGATCTGGATTACCCGTCCGGGCTAAATCCAATCCATAACATATGCTCGAGAGGACTTATATCAGGATTTCCAGTCTAGGCTAAATCCTTTCCGTAATGAGGTCAATAGGATTACTCGTCTGAGCTAAATCCCGCCAGTAACAAATGAAAGACCTCATTCAATAAGGGAAATCACACTTATCCATCGATTTTCATTTATTCAAATGGGGTTTAACATTTTTCAGGCATTAACAGGCATGTAATTATTTCATACATCTATAACATTCATATAATTCAAATAAACACATTTTGGATTCATTTCAAGCATAAAAGTAACATTTTTATCATTTATCATTTATCATTTATCATTTATCGGGCATTATCATTGATCGGACTTTGTCAGATATGTTTTCAATGATATATATATATGATATTTATACAATTCACAAACACAACATTAAATTCAAGCATATAAATGTACACAATTTAGTTAGACGAACTTACCTCGACAAATATTCGTATACGTAAAATCTACTAATCCGACATTTTTCTCTTTTCCTCGTTCTAACTCCAAATTTGGTCTATCCAGATCTATACGAGTGAATTTAACATCAGTTTAATACAATTTAAACTCAATTCAGTCTAACTCATATCTTAGAAAAATTTACCATTTTGCCCCTAAACTTTTAATTAATGATGATTTCGTCCCTATGCTCGGAAAATGAAATTTAAGCAATTTACTCCTTATTCTAAGCCTAACCAAAAATTCAATATAAAATTTACAGCACATGTATTCTATAAAATTTGTAATTTTTCTTCAATTTTCACAACTTTATATTTTAGTCCCTAAATCATGTTTTCATCAAAAATCACATTGTAAAAGTTGTTTATCTATCAACAACCTTTCATATTCTACCATAAATTTCAAATTTTTAGCATATTCATCCATGAAATTATTTCTATACTTTGATAATTTTTCAAATTGATCCTCCAAATAGATAGATTAAGCTTTCCCAGTTTCAAAAATATAAAAATTACTAAAAACAGGGCTTGAATACTTACTAAGGCCAAGAAAGCTTGCTTTCTCTTTCCTAGGGTTTCCATGGAATATTTTGGGAAGAAGATGATATAAAATTATTTTTATTTCTATTTAATTATTTATCATCTTTTAATTTTTATCACTTTCCAATTTAGTCCTTAGCCTTTTTCTAATTTTCCATGGATGAATCATCCAAAAATATCTACTGACTTTTCATTAATGGTCTAATTACCATATAAGGACCTCAAGTTTTGAATTCCATAGCTATTTGATCCTTATAGCTACTAGAATTTAACTTTTGCATTTTATACGATTTGGTCATTTTCACAATTAAGCACATAATTGATAAAATTTCTTTACGAAATTTTCACACAATATTATTATCATATTATAGACCATAAAATAATATTAAAATAAATTTTCTTTTCGAAATCGAATTTGTGGTCCCAAAACCATTGTTTCGATTTCTCTAAAAATGGGATGTTACAATTCGAATCACTATATTGTTGCATATTTATATTTTTTTTTACATAGTGTGATATTGAAGTAAGTTAAAAATGATTATTTGAATTGAATTGATATGATTGTGATTGGTTATAGATATAGAGGACTAAATTGAATAGAATGAAAAGTAGCATAGCTTAATGATTTCTGGTGTTTATATGAAATTGAGTTGAAATATGTTATGTTATGTTATAAAATGATGAATTGGATTATGAATTGAAAACGATAAAATGTAAATCCAGCTATATAATAAAATTGGATTATTGGTTACCCTATTAACTATTTGGGCATAATTGGATGTAGTTGGCGTGCCATAGGATAGATTGAGTATAGGTTACTTCGACTATATATTGATGAGCGTTGAGCGCATTTTCCTTCGGAAGTTTCCAGCTAAACCAAATTCTAGAGTGTTGAATGTTATAAAAATTGGTGCCACAATATTGGAAGAACCAATGGCTTCTCTTGCAAAAGCTATGGAATCTATTGCAACAAGCATTAAAGGAATGGATGACAAAGATGTTTTCAAGATGGCTCAAATTGAACATTTAAGTGGAAACAACCAAACTCCTACCAACAAAATTCAACATCAAACTCTGTAAGTGAAACTAAAGTCATTGAAAAATGACTTCAAAATGTTTATTTAGATCAACTCAAGGAGCTCATCAATAAGGTCATTAAAGATTAAGTTGAAAATGTTGCTCTGCATTCATAAACATACTTAAAGCTTTACACTCAGAAGATTGATGATTTGAAAATGCCTAAAATTGATCAATCTCCAAAATTCCAATAGTTTAATGGAAAATAAAATCTACATCAACATGGAAACTTGTAATAGCGCTAATATTGATAGAGATCTCATGGCGAAACAGTTGGTTTGGTTATTGAAAAGAAATGTCTTTGATTGGTACACTATTTTTGAGCTTGGAATGATTTACAACTGAGAAGAACTTGAGTGACAGTTCCTCAATTGATTGTATAACACTCGTCGCATTATCAACATGATCAATCTCACAAGCTCATAAAAATGGAAAATAAGAGCCAAACATAGATTGCATTCAGTGTTGGCAGAATCTAAGTTTAAATTGCAAAGAGAAATTATCAACGTCCTCTACTAATAAAGTTGGCTTTGAACAAATATCATTTTAAAGATGCTAAAACCCAAGCTTAAAATCTGATTGAATTGCAATACAAAACAGGATTCAAGACTGAACTTAGGGTTGACTATATTCTTGGGCTTCAAACTGGAAAGTTGGGCTTGAATCAAACCAACCATCTAATCAAAGTGAGTTCAATAATAAATCAATTTAATGGGAGCAAAGAACCTGGATCAACTTTAACTTACCTCAAAAGTCAAAGTACAAATAAATCTAATTTAACTCTTAAATCAACCTAAATTTTAAAACTCAATTGTAATTTAACTTAACTTTAAAATCAGTTAATTTAACTCGAAAAGTTTACCTAATAGGGATAAATCTCAAAATTATATATGATTTTTATTTAGTATGTAATTGTATACATAAACTTTAATTCAGTGCAATTGTACACATGAAACTCTATTTGTGGTTCAAATATATACTTGAAACTTTAATTTTGACATGCACATTTAAAGAAATAAATACATCAATTTATTTTTATATTAGATAAATATAATTATTTATATATGCAATATATAAATATAAAATGATATATCAATAATTGTGTTAATAATTTACAAGAATTGGATCAAACCAAAATTTCATATGTAAAATTATACAAAATTAAAATTTATATATATAATTACACATTAAACTATAATTTATGTATAATTTTAAAATTTATCCCATCTCAATAAAATTAAACTTGAGAACGCTCAAATTTGGACAGCCCCCAACAAAATTGTCTTTCACATTAAATGACCCATTTATGAAAGTAAAAGGTTTCTTCTTTTTACAAAGTTCATTGTTCATCTTTGGCTTGTTTATAGGATTCTTCTGGTATTGTTACAATGTCATGGGTTTGAAAATTTTATTTTACGTTGTTGGTACTTTTTTTTATTACCAAAAGTTAGGAAAAATTTAATGGAAATTTTACATTGTTGTATTTATTGTAACTATTTAGGTGAATGTAGGTATTATAGGAATATAATCAAAGTATTCCCTCAATTATTAAATGGATCAACTTAATTCTTATACTATTAAAAATAATCAAATCAGACAAGATTGGAATAGAATTAAACATTTACTATTTAAAAAATCAATTATTGAGTAACAAAATCAATATTTTTAAATTTTTTTATGATTCTGTAAATGTAATTTTTTGTTTCAAATTAAGCTGTAATTGAAAAAAAATTTCAAGACATTATTTTGTACAATAAATATTAACTCTAGTATAATTTAAATTTATTTAATTCGTTGTATCTACTTGTATGCAAGTAGTATTCTTATAAACTACAATAATTTCCCAAATGTTAGCCCAATGCTTTCGACACATAAAATGGAGGTTAAGCTTGAGCATTTTTCTCCAGCTCGTTCCATCTTCCTTTTTCGCCATTCTTCAAGAGCTGCAAAACCCATAACCATTAGTCGAACCGCAACGAAAGAATTACTGTGACTTGTTTCATTAGCAGCAAACTAATTAAAATGGAAGAAGCTTTGCCTCAAACTAAATTCATATAAGAAATGTGTTTTATGATTGAGAAACAGGTCACCTTTAAAGTTGGCGGCGTCAAGATGCTGTCCTTTTTAATAATTGATTCTCTTTTCCGAGTGATGGATGATGAAAATAGGCATACAAAAAAACTACTTTCTGAATGCATGTGTGTAAACCCTAATTTAGCTTTCCGATCGAAACCCCTAAACAACAAAATCTCCCACCTTCACCTCTATCCCACAGCTTTAATCTCATTCAAAGAACAAATCATTAAACCTCATTTGGGTTGGTTCCTGGTACGAGAAGAAAGAAACCATGAAAGCAAGAAGAGAGCAGCTATGAGATTGAATATATTCAAAGCTATGGTCGCATTCTGGAAAGATAATCTCACTCTCCATTTGCTTTGCTTCCAGCTTTATTGTTCCATTTTTTATAATTTAATTATATTATAAAACCATATAGTTCCTGCACAAACAAATCTGTTCCATTTTTTTTTTTTTAGGTCAGAGACCCAACTGTTTTTCTTATTTTGGGAAATAAAATAAAAGGCTTCTAATATTGCTATACTTTCATCATTTTAATCATTCTCATTACCTATATTCATTTTAATAATCTAACTTTATTACTTATTTTTATTTTCAAAAAATTTTCAAATGAATTAAATTATTCAACTATTAATATAAAATCCACTCTTTCACTTATAATTCAATTCCATCAAAATATTCAAGTTTTTCCTTATAAAAAGTCAAGTAATTTTTATAAAAACTAAATTGATTATTTAAAAAAAATTTAAAGATATTTTTCTCTACAATTTTCTTTCTCTCTTACCAAAATAAACTAAAAATAATTTTAAAAAGATAATTTTTTTAAACTCAAATTTTTTCTATAAAATCTCAAAATTTTCCATCTTATCGAGAACAAATTGAAATTAATTCTAAAAAAGAATAATAATTTTTCTAACTTAAAAATTCCACTAAATTAACCATATATGCTGGTTCTTTTTAATTAGGTTTATGAGCGGTTTTTTTTTTTTTTAATTTCGGAAAATATACCCTTTTTTGGAGTGAGAAAGGGAAAGCATGTCCAATTCCATTTCTCTCTCCTAGAATTAGGGTATTTAATATTTTAATGTTTAAAATTTTTAATATTTTTAAATTTAAGATTTTTGACTGAAATAGAAGAATTACAAATATAATTTTGAGGAGTCAAGATGTGATAACGCCCCTCGTAACATATACATTTAAAAAAAAAAACAATAATATATCTTTAAATTGATATAACTAAATATTGTGGGTAAAATATAAATAAATAAAAAATGAGATAGGGAAGATGAAGTGGATAAGCAATCTTTTAAACAAATAAAAGAAGATGTAATTATTCAAAACCTTTGGATTTCAGCTGTATTATTTTCTATAACCAAAGAAACAGTAAGTAACTAGTTATAAAAAAAAATAAAAATAATTACTACTATTTGGTATTACATATCAATCATGGATGACAAGCTTCTTGTACTCTCCACCAGCAATGGCTAATTCCATTACCTGCTCAGGGTTCACAATTCCCCCTTCGTCCAAGAACAATGTCAGCAAATTCTTGGAATAACCACTCACCAACGCCACTCCCTCCTGAGTAGCAACCACAGGAGTCGAAGACGAGTTCCTCAGGTTCCAAAATACAATCTTCGGCACCCTTTTGTACCCACACTTACGGAACTTCTCTTTTATAACTTCATAATCTGTCTTCCACATCTCATCCCCCCACTCTTTCATCTTCTCTCTTATGACTTCATAATCCGGTTCCTCTTCATCATCATTATACACACTCTCTATATTCATATATTTAGAATAATTCCCACAGGCATCATCAAATTCCATATCACTAAACACGAATAGCCTCCTTATGAGTTGTTCCTCACTGAGTTTTCCTTCCACCGCAACCGCTAATATCTCATCGAACACTTTCTGAAAATCTGTGTTAAAACCCACCTCCATTTTACGCACAAACTCAGTCTTGGCTTTAAGACTGTCTCCCTTAACCAAATGCAGCTGTGGATTTGCACTAAAAGTCATTACTTTCCCCTTCCAAGGCTCTTCACTCAACTCTGAAACCAACAATCCCAGGGCTACCGCAACATCCATGGGTATCCCAAACATACTCCCCGAAACATCACAAACTGCAATACAGTTCGTTAGCTTCCCCTTCTTACCCACATCTTCCACCATTCTCTTCCACTGTAGCTCAGCCACTTCCCCTCCATCTTCGTCTTCCAGTGACGCGATTATTTCATGGGGAAGCAACGCTCCAGCAGCAATCTTCGCCCTCCCGGTCTTCACCCGCTCAAGGTACTCCCTAAACCTTTCCTTGTCTTGCTTTTTGAACAACTCCTTGTAAGTCTTCATTGCAACAGATGGCACCCTATTGTAAGGGAGGGAATTCCATTTATTTGCACTCATGTACACCTCCGGCAACTCCAGCGCCTTATGCAACGGAACAAGCACTTGTTTCCTCAATCTATCCCGAACCCTGTACGCATAATGCGCTTCCTCCAATCCCTCGAACTCTTTCTCGCTCTCACGAGGGAAAACCCTCCGAGCAATCGCCTCGCATATCAAAGTAGCCTTATCATAAGATGAATCAATTGAAGGACACCATTTTGCAGCTAAAGTGATATCAAACAATTTCCCATCATTCAACTTCTTAATATCAGATTTCAAGCAATCAGCAAAGAATTCAGCAACACAATCAAACAAAAGCCTATAATTTGAATCAGAATTATACTTATCGAAAGCCTTTTTCGCTTTCGCTTTCTCCCTCTCTTTCCTCAAAGCTCTAGCTTTCTCCTTATCTATTCCCCTTCCCATTTCCTCCACGTTCTTTAAACCACCCTCAAAATTTTTTTCTGAAGCCTCTACTTTCTCATTACTTTCTTGCTTGAATTTTCCACGATTCTTGATTTTCTTGGAGGACCTTTTCCCCCCTCTCTTTCTATCTTGCCACTCCATTCTCTGGATCTTTCGCGATTCAGGTCCCTCAAGGATCCGATAAAGAATCTCCGGAAAATCCTTAAAATACCCAAATTCAGCAATCGCCTTAAGATTAAAAGCAAGGGTTTTGGGATGCTTACTGTAAAGCCAAAGCACCGCCGTATAAAACCCTTCTTTGTCAGATTTCCCCGTCCCTCTTACACCCCTGAGATTACAGATCAACTTCAGAGCCGTTAAAGAATCATGAGCCCAAGCCAATTCCAACCGTTCGATTAGCTCATGAGACGGAGTATCGGGAACCACATGGAAGAAAAAGTCTAAACAAGGATTGCCAGTTGAAAGAAAAGTGGCAGAGTTATTTTCCGTTCTGCCCCTTGGTGGTTCTCCTGTTGGTTTGCAGTCCCTGGCTTGGATGGCTAGAGATTCCACATCAATGACGGCGGTGGAGGGCGGGTTTAAGGTGTGAATCGCCGGCGGCCCAACAATTGTAGAAATCATTTTGGTTTTCAACAAAGAAAGTACACTGCCAACTTCCCTTCGAGAACTAACAGGTTTTTATTTTTACCTCCCCCCCTAATTTTATAAGAATTTTTTTATTTTAATTTTTTATAATGATTTTGTTTACTATTTTATTTATTATCAATTAATTCAGTTTTACACATTTCAAATGTAGAAAATTTTTAAATATGGATGATTAATGGGTAAACTATTAAAATAGTTATTTTTGTTTTTCTTTGGTTACATTTTAATTATTTATATTTGAAATATTATGTTTTTAGTTATTTATGTTATCGTGTTATATTATTTTAGTTACTGAACGTTAATTGCCATTAACAGTGTAAAAGTAAGTTGATGTGACACAATAAATTAACATTTCAAACGAAAATTTTAAGTTAAATTATACAATTACACCCTATATTTTTTTCATTTTTAGCAATTTAGTTTTTTTCTTTTACATTAAAAGAGATGGAGAATGAAAGAAAATAGAGGGAGAAACAGAAGAGAATGAAAAAAAAAAGTTAAAAGAACATAAAAGAAAAAAATAAATTGCTTAAAACGAAAAAAATATGTAGATCAATTGAATAATTTAAGCTAAATTTTTGTTTGAAATGATGTTTGGACGTGTTACGTCAGTTTACCGTAACACCATTAATGACAATTAACAGCTTAGTAACTAAAATATTACAACATGTTAATTAAGTAACTAAAACATAACATTTCAAACATAAGTAACTAAAATGTAATTTGAGTGACTAAAATGTTATAATATGGTAACATAAGTGACTAAAATATAACATTTCAAACATAAGTGACTAAAATATAATTTAAGAAAAATAAAAGTGACAATTTTAATAATTTATTCGATAATTAATTTATTTACTAAATTCACTTAATTTTAAGTCAAATTTGTATCCTGCTTCTAAGGCAAAGATAACTGCTACCGAACAATAAAAAGATGTTTCGGCTAAGAAATGGGATTATTCGGGTTTCTTTTTTAAGTTTTTTTTTTCCAGCTATTTTCATGTAAGTAACCTAATTTTGATGATTTATGTATTTTTGCTAAGTATAGTTGATTTTGTTTATTTCATATCTAAGAAATGGGGTTGGATTTTTACCAAATGCAATTACATATTTGTGAGTATTTAGTTTTATTATACAATATTATAAATGTATGGGTTTTAACTGGATCATTTTTGATTCTTTATTTGTTTGTGATTATAATAGTTTTATTTTATTTTATAATTTGTTTGGATATATATTTCACATAATAACTTTTTTCGCCCTTAAATTTTATAATAAAAAAAATCATTTTAACTCTCATTTAATTTTTCATTTCTTTTTACTCCTTCAAATTATATGTTTTTTTAAACCATTCAAACTTAAATTTGATCATTTTAATCCATTTGATCATTTTAATCCATTTAAGTTAGGTCATTTATAATTATAATAGTTCTAATAACGTAATTTAAATTTATGTACTTAAAGATTAAAACTTTATTAATAATTTTAATAAAAAAACCTCCAAAAAAATCTCCAATTTTCTATTGATATATTCAAGGTTTTTAAAACCAAATCAGTGGTCAAATCGATTAATCACTAGTTTGTTAATTCAATCGGTCCGATAGACATATCCAATTCGATTAATTAAATCATTAAAAATTCATAAAAATATTAAAAATTATGTTCAATCAAAATTTACCAGTCCATATTAGTTCAATGCTTCTCTAAATCGTTACCCCGAACAATTCTCGACCTAACTAATTCAACCAACTAATCTAATCCAATTCAAACAACCTTGGATATACTTCAATATTTTTAAATCTAAATAAAATGCTAAATATTAAAATTTAAACTCAAATTAAATTTTTGTAACATCCCAAAAACTGGGTAAGAAGAAATTGGATTTTTAAAACAAGAGTGGTCATCCCTCAATTTTGAGTTTAGATTTTGGAAAATTTTGACAAGTGATTTGACCAGGTTTAGTGGTTAAGCGTTTTGATTACATGTGTAAGGTTTTAGGTTCGAATCATATCTCTTGAAATTTTGCTACTTTTGATTAAGTCTCTATCTTTAGACATATGGGTTATAAGTTAAATTTAGCCAATTAATTATAAGAATGAGTTTGTTGGTTTAATAGTTTAGCTTCTATGTACTTGTTGGTCTAGTGTTCGAATCTCTTAGAAAATAATAGGAAATATTTTATTTTTGAAATTCTTTGTGTGGTAGTTAGTTTTAGGTGGTTAAGTAAACTTCCCAAAACCTCTTAAGTTGATGATATTTCTTTATTTTTGTTTTACTTTCCATTTCTATTTTTACCATTCCTTCGTTCTTTCTTTATTTTTCTTCATTTGGTTCTTCTCTTCAAACTACATTTCTTTTTGCTATGTTATGCCAAACTAATTTTATACGGGGCTTGACTTCTCCTTTTTAGTTCAATTTGTTGACCAGTAAGTTGATTTAAATTTTTGGTGTTGAAAGTTCTTCGACGTAACTTCTTTGACGTAACTTTGATTCTGGAATGTTAGTTTTTAGCGATTTGACTATGAATTAATCATTTGTTCGGCAATTGCTCGCCGTTTAGGGATAGGAATTCATCCTTGTTGCTCCTATTTGAATTCTGTATCAGATGGGTATCAGAAACCCCTTCTTCTTCGAATTTTAATTGTAAGAAAACAAGACTTTCGGTGGCACACGAATGTGTAACTTACTGTTCATGAAAATTGAAGGCATACGGGCAAGGCACACGAGCTTGTGCCCAGATTGTGTATGGTTATGTGTTATGCAGGGTTCACACGTGCCAATGACACAGGCGTCTATATAGGCCATGTAACTCACTAATTGTGGATTAGGACCATACAGGTAGGTGACATTGGCGTGTGGAACACACAGGTAAGCACAAGGGTGTGGGCTAGACTGTGTGGAGGCAAAAGGGCTAGCTATCCAGGCTGTGTGAAACCACACGAGCGTGTGGACCAATATTTGGATTTTTCCCTTAGGCCAAGCATTGTTAAAACGAATGCAAGCCTACTGTAGGGTCCGTATGGTTTGAATTAGGCTATATAACTTGATATCTAATGATTTGATGATGAACAACGTGTGATCTATATGCGTGTCTGCTATGTTTGAACCTAAGTATGTAGGATCTGTCAGAACGTAATGTGATATTGTCTAATGTATACGAATTATCCAAGTACGATATGTATTTTGTTAAGTTTGTTGGTACGCTTTTACGTGACTTTTTTTCTTAAGAACATGTGATATCCGAATATGTTGAATTGATTGGTACTGATTCTAATTTATAACCATGTATTTGACTTTATGGTAAATCTGATATTATTTGTTAAGTTTTGATAAATCTGCTTTATAACGCATGGACTCCCATGCCTACTGACTCTGTTACTACACGATAGCATGACTTACATGTTTATCACTCTGCTTCTGTATATGCATGCCATGACACATTGTATGGGACTTGGGATGATGTGAAAGGAGGAAGTTTCTAGAAATTTGATTATCTGCATTATCTGGTGGTTTATCCACGTTTCTATTTTGTCAGTTGGGCTGCAATATAGTGGCTTGACCACATGTATCCAATCTAACAGTTTTAACTATAAAATTTTGGTGGCATTGTCCACAGTTATCTGCTGGTGTGATTTGGCTAGATGAGTTTTGGAGGGGACTCTATTTTGGTGTGTAGCGAGGTTAGGTAGGATTTTTTTGATAAATCTACATTCTGATCTATTTTGAAAAATACGGTATTTGCATGAACATACATCATTTGTGTAGTTATGTTTAGTTCTACTCTGTTCTGTTATGATCTGCTTTATTCTGCTCTATCCTGTTCTGGTGGGTTTATGTTGTTATGTTATATTAGTATGATAGCAACCTCCGTGAAACACTGGTCTGTTCCGTTCTGGTCTTATACTCGCTATTAAGTTCTCTGTGTTACTCTGATTGATATACTATGTTTGGTTAATTGTAATTGATGTTGCTTATACACTGGGCTTTGTAGCTCACCTTTTGGTTTTATATTTGTGTGTTCAGGTAAGTCTGTGGCTTAGGATTGGATGTTGTGTGAGAGCTCGGATTGTTTTGCAATAATGTAAAAATACTTTTGATCTTTTGGATTTGTAGTGTGTTCTGAGTTCGTCTTGGTTTTTGTTAAATTTGTCAATAGTTGATAATTTTTAATTTGACACTACAAAACCACTCAAGTCGATAAAAAAGATTTCGATTTTCAACGTTAAACTCTGAAAAGATTTTTTGCCATGAACCAAGTAAAGTTTTGAATTTTTTTGGATAATTATTGAAATCAGTTTTCAATACGTTGGTGTAACTCATCTAGATTCGGGGTTTGAATGAATACATTTAGTGGTATCAGAGCCAAGTTTGTAAAACTAGGGCTGTGCTTTTCGGGTTTGAAACTCTTCCTGGAAAATGTTTTAAGTAAATGTAACTTTTAACTAATTTCGAGATTTGAGGTTTCTGAAAAGTATATGTTCAGATTTTGATTATTTTCGAGTCTATAAACAGAGAATCCGAGACTTCGACGCTGATTTGTAAGTATCTCTACTTTAGTTATGTTAAATGAGCTAACACAGACTGTAGTGTTTAGTTACTCTATTCTAGCTAAAATTGTGGAAATTCTGTGAAAACTTCTGTTAAAACCTTAGACTTAGGATTGTTGATAAACCTAAGTTAACTCATAGAATCTTTGAAACTGTATATTAGTATAACAAGTATAGGTAGCCTTAACCGTCGAGCGACTCGAGTTGAGTCCTCTTTTCGGAGCAATGAGCCTAATCTGAGAATTTATGAATCTGTAAAGACGCTCAAATCTGAGGGCGGTAATAAGGAAATATGGGACATTACGATGCCCAAGTTGTGTTTAGTGATTTGAAAGGATCGATTAGACTCAATTTGAATCTATGGGCCAAAAAATCCTGGATAGAACAATTCCAACTATGAGGAGAGTGTGAGTGCTATTAATTTGAACCTGCGACCGAAGAATTGTAACGATCCTATAGTCAGGGGTGTCAAAAGGTGCATTCCCGAGACTCCGTTAACATAAATTGGACTCGTAAATATTTTTAAAAATTATTTACGAAGCTAGTTGTGTAGTTAATTAGGTTCCGGTTAAGCGGATTTACTTGAATTAAGAGTTTATAAGGACTAAATTGTATAAGTATTAGAAGTATAATTATATATTAAAATTATTAAAAAGACTAAAATGGTAAATATATATTTACCTTGTTCTAGTGGACGACACTAATGGTAAATATAATATATATATATATAAACTTATTATATTTATATTATATTGGTTAATAAATAAAAGTTAAAAATATGTATATGTATTATAATAATATTATAGTATAATAAAATGAAATAGAAAAGAAAATGGAATAAAAGAATAATAAAACTAGTAGTGGCATGCAAATTAAGAAAGAAAAGAAAGAAAAAAGGAAAGAAAAAGAAAAGAAAGGGAGAAAGGAAGTCACGCATGGCCTAGTGACTTCTAAGGTTCAAATTTCAATCGGTCAGTCAATTTAGTCATTTTTCTTATAATTTTTATAATTTTTAAATTTCGGTAGCTAGGGCTACTCGACCCATGTTGTAATTTTAGCATTGATTAAAATTTTAAGTGTTGTTATTATTAAATCGTTTTAGTATTAGGGATTAAATTGATATATTTTTAAGCTAGAAATGAAAAAAGATTAAATTGTAGAACAAATTGTGAATTTTGGGTAATAGGGACTAAATTGTGAAAATTTTGAAATTTAAGGGTTTAATTGAAAATAGGGAGTTAAATTTTTTAATGTGAAATTTTTATGAAAATATAGAATTAAATGTGAGAATAAAAATTAGGCTCGGTTTAGGGACTAAATTAGAATCTAAGCAAATATTGAGTAAAATTTTAAAATATTCAATATTCAATATGAAATTAAATTGTGTTGTATTGATGTATTTTAATTGTTTTAATTCCATAGCTAACGTCGTACTGGAATCCTTGACTAAAAAGGGGAAGGATACAATTAACGTTGAATAGCTCGGAATCTAAGGTTTGTATTTCTATAATCTGAACCTAGTTACTAATTGTTATATTTTGATTTAATGCATATGGTAAATGGTTGAGGTGAGTATTTTGACACTTTGATATTGAATTGAAATTATAGTTGATTGAAATGGATTGAATTGGTATATATATTATGAATGTATTGATTATTTGAATTGAAATAAATATATGTGTAAATGTGATAATGTGCAATTATGAAATTGGATATTGGTTGTATTTGGAAAGTGAATTGGAACCCTATTAACTATATTGGGCTAAGTCAGATATAGATGGCATGCCATAGGATAGGAAGAGTTCAGGGATTTCTTCGATTTCGAGTCGATGAGGCACTGGGTGCCAATTTACTTCGGTTTACCGATGAGATACTGGGTGTCAATTTATATAGCGCTGGGTGCAGTTATTCTTTCAGATTTATCCGATGAGGCACTGGGTACCAAACTAGTGTGTTGGTCGGATCCGTGTATCCGTCCGAGTCTGAGTCGTGTTAATAGGGATAATCAAATAATAAAGTTCTGTAATTAATATTGAATGATATTGTATGTGAATTGAAAGTGAGATAGTGATTTGAAATATGAAAAATGAGATATGTTGTGATTAAATGAGATACATGAGTTATGTATTCATGAATTGAATATTGAATGGATAATGCAATTATATAAAAAATGTGGTTTGATATGTTAAAAGCTATTTATATAACAAGTGTGTGAATTGGGACATTTGTTAAACAAATGAAATATGATAGCATGTGTAAATTGAATATAGTATGAAATTATATGCTATTATGTATGAATTCAAAAAGTTGGCATATGGTTGTTGTGATCTTAGACATTAATATGTGTTTATAATTCAATTGTACATTTTGTATTCTCTTGTCTTTAAATGTTCGGATTATAGAAATATCACTGAGTTTTACTCAGCGTACGATTTTGTTTTTCCTGTGCGCAGGTTAGATACTTCTCTTTTGATCGTCGATTCAGTATCCAGCAATAATCCTGATCTCAAATGTGGTAATGTTTATCTTTTTATGTTGGTATGTACCTAGGATGTCTAGTTGATAGTTATTTTGTGGATGGATTGTAAATAAAGTTATAAGTGTAATGTTGGTTTGAGTATATAAATGTATGTTTGTGTTTGAAGCCATAATTTGGCATGTTGTTTTGAACCAATGCTTGTTATGTGTATGTGAATATAAGTTGATGTTTTAGGTAGATATGAGCCAGGCCAAATTGATGGATTTTGGCATGTTTAAAATTTTGATTTGAATGATGCATTGATGATATGTTTTGATGATATTAATGTAGTACCAATAAGGGTACATTGGTTAGGCACCTAGGATGATTTTTTTGGCATGTTTTGAGTGTGTTTGATCGTGTTTTGAATAAATTAAACAAATGGTTTTTGAGTTGCTTAATGCCCAAACAAGTAGGAAATGGTAAACTTGTGGTTTCAGGTACATTTTAGGTCTACAGGGCCAGACATACAGGCGTGTGACTTGGCCGTGTGAGACACTCAGCTAGTACACAGGCGTGCGAGGCCATTTCGAGGGTTACACGGCCTGGCACACAGATGTGTGGCTTGGCCGTGTGACCCAAGTTAATATTTGACATAGGCACAGACACGGGCTGGGACACAGTCGTGTGTCCCTACTTCAAATGCCCACACGGCCAGACACGCAGGCATGTGACTTGGCTGTGTAAATCACACGGCCGTGTGACCCCTGCAGTTAAAATTTTTCTAACTTTTTCCTAAATTTTTCAAATGTTTCCGATTTAGTTCCAAACCGTTTCTAAAATGATTTTCAGGCCTCGAATGCATGAATAAGGGACATTATGCATGTTAATGATGAATTATATTATGATTTTTGAAATGTCTGAAATGAATGATTTAGATTATGGTTACTCAGTAATGCTTCAAAACCTTATTTCGGTGACAGATGCGGGTTAGGGGTGTTACAAAATCATTAGGGATTTATATGATGTGTTCTTGTAATAATGTGCATAATGAATAAAAAGTCATTGAAAATATTATTTGTTTTGTATTAAATTTGAGTTGCGTAGCGACAGAGTGGTGATCTGTATGAATAGGAACAATATAGATTCTATGGTTTAGGAACTGATGAGACTGTGGGAATTTCGAAGATGAAATTCTTTTAAGGGGGAGAGAGTTGTAACATCCCAAAAATAGGGTTAGAAGAAATTGGGTTTTGAAACCAAGAGTGGTCATCCATTGTTTTGAGTTTAAATTTTGGAAATTTTTGACAAGTGATTTGATTTGATTTAGTAGTTAAGTGTTCTGGTTATATGTGTGAGGTTCTAGGTTCGAATCCTATCTTTTGAAATTTTGCTACTTTTGATTAAATCCCTATCTTTAGACATGCAGGTTATAAGTTAAATTCAGCCAATTGATGACAAGAATTAGTCTGCTGGTTCAATGGTTAGGCTTTTGTATACTCTTTGATCTAGTGTTCAGATCACTGTAGAAGTAATAGGGAATATTTTATTTTTGAAATTCTTTGTGTGGTAGTTAGTTTCAGGTGGTTAAGTAAACTTCCCAAAAACCTCCTGAGTTGATGATATTGTTTTATTTTCGTTTTACTTTCCATTTCTGTTTCTACCATTCCTCTTTATTTATTTTTTTTTGTTTGATTCTTCTCTTCAAACTACATTTTTTTTACTACATTATGCCGAACTGATTTTATACGAGGTTTGACTTCTCCTTTTTAGTTCAATTCATTGATTGGTAAGTTGATTTAAAGTTTTGGTGTCGAAATTTTTTCAACATAACTTCGATTCTAAAATTTTAGTTTTTAGCGATTTGACTATGAAATAATCATTTGTTAGGCAATTGCTTTTCGTTTAGGGACATGAATTCATCCTTATTGCTCTTGCATCGAATTCGTATCAGGTGGGTATCAGAAACCCCTTCTTCTTCGAATTTTAGTCATCAGAAAACTGGACTGTCGACGCCACATGATCGTGTGGTAGGCTGTGTGAGCCACACTGCTATATGATAGGCCGTGTAACTCACTATTCATGAAAATTGGAGGCATATGGGCTAGGCACACAGGTGTGTGCCCAAGCCGTGTGTGGTTATGTGTTATGCAGGGTTCACACATGCTAATGAAACAGACGTCTGTCCAGGCTGTGTAACTCACTGATTGCTAATTGGGACCACACGGATAGGTGACACGGGTGTGTGTCAGCTCGTGTAGGACACACAGACAAGCACAAATGTGTGGGTTAGATTGTGTGGAGGCACACGGGCCAGCTATCCAGGTTGTGTGAAACCACACGGGTGTGTAGACCAATGTTTGGAATTTTTCCCTCGGGCTACACGCGTTATTCGAAATGAACGTGGGCCTACTGTACGGTTCGTATGGTCTGAATTAGGCTATATAACTTGATAATGATGAACAACCTATAATCTATATGCGTGTCTACTATATTTGAACCTAAGTATGTAGGATATATCAGAACGTAATGTGCTATTGTTTAATGTGTTCTAATTATCCAGGTACGATGCGTATTTCGTTAAGTTTGTTGGTACGCCTTTACATGACTTTTTTGCTTAAAAACATGTGATATTCGAATATGTTGAATTAATTGATACTGATTCTGATTTATAATCATGCATGTGACTTTATGGCAAATCTAATATTATTTGTTAAGTTTTGATAAATCTGCTTTATAAAGTATGGACTCCCATGCCTACTGACTTTGTTACTGTATGATAGCATGACTTACATGCTTATCACTCTGCTTCTGTATATGCATGCCATGACATATTGCATGGGACTTGGGATGATGTGAAAGGAAGAAGTTTCTAGCAGTTTGATTATCTGCATTATCTGGTGGTTTATCCATGTTTCTATTCTGGCAGCTTGGCTGCAATATAGTGGTTTGACCACATGTATCCGATCGACAGTTTTAACTGTAAAATTCTGGCAGCACTGTCCACAGTTATCTGTTGGTGTGATTTGGCTGGATGAGTTCTGGGGGGACTTTATTTTGGTGTGTAGTGGAGTTGGGTATGATGTTTTCTGATAAATCTGTATTTTGATCGGTTTTGAAAAATACTGCATCTGCAAGAACATACATCCTCTGTGTAGTTATGTTCAATTCTGCTCTATTGCTCTGTTATGTTCTGTTCAGTTTTACTCTGTTCCATTCTGCTTTGCTTTGTCCTGTTCTGGTGGGTTTGTGTTGTTATGTTATATTAGCATGATTGGAACCTCTGTGAAATACTAGTCTGTTTCGTTTTGGTCGTATACTTGCTATTAAGTTCTCTATGTTACTCTGATTAATATACTATGTTTTGTTAATTGTAATTGATGTTGCTTATACACTAGGCTTTATAGCTCACCTTTTGGTTTTATATTTGTGTGTTCAGGTAAATCTTTAACTTAAGACTGGACGGCATGTGGGAGCTCGGATTTTTTTGCAATAATGTAAAAATGCTTTTGATCTTTTAGGTTTGTAGTGTGTTCTGAGCTTGTCTTGGTTTTTGCTAAATTCATCAATAATTGATAATTTTTAATGTGACAGTACAAAACCACTCAAGTAGATAAAACGGATTTCGGTTTTCAATGTTAAACTTCGAAAAGATTTTCTGCCACGAATCAAGTAAAGTTTTGAATGTTTTCTGGATAATTACTAAAATCATTTTTCAATACGTTCGTGTAACTCATCCATATTCGATTTAAACTTCTAAGACGAGTTTGAGGTGTTTCAATTTTAAATCGTAAATTTCTAATAAAAATTAAATAATAGCTCTATTCACTCAATCCCGAGTTCTCTCTATTTGAAAAAGCTTATTGGATGATGCCAACATAGACTTCATGTTGGAAATTCCATCTATACATCCTTCAATTGTATTAAGAAGTTGAATCATCATCATTCAATTTGCTAAACATGAGAGTAAAACTAAGGGTTTTGAATCCCTTACTCATGTATTGATATAAGAAAATGACACATTGCTTAATGATGCTAATTATCCATTCTTGCCCAGCAATGAATCTAGAATACAAAGGCAAAAACATTGATAATGTTTTTGGATTCTCAGATTATAGGACTACTAGTCAGCAAGACAAAAATATGAAAACAATAGAACGATTAATTTTGTCCGAAGCTAATGATATGTTTGAGAATACGAATATGGATGGTGGAATGTTTGAAGAAGAAAATGAGGCACATGAATAGTAAGATGATTTTGAAGAAGATGGAAGTGTTAATAATAACAAGGCTTCTGAAACTCCATTCATTGCCCAATCTCTAGAAGAAGTTGGATTAGAAATTGAGACTATCCCTTTAGAGGTGCCACTTCAAGAGCCAAATATATCATTCTTCACAAATATTAATAGAGGTAATGATGTTTTTATTTGTAATTAAGCTCCACAAATTGAAACTATTGCTTGGAATCCTGATCTTGAATTAAAGAAAGTATTAATTTTCCAAGATAAGGTAGAACTGAAAAAAGTTATGCAATTGTACTTTATTAAGAGGCACCAAAAGTATGAGGTGATAGAGACAAAAAAAATTTATGGTCTTTGAGGTGTAAATGACATCTGAGAATGGATGCAAATGGAGGCTTTGAGCGTATCTGTAACACCCTTTACCCGACTCAATTGTTGGGCCGAACTACAAGATGTCACATTCGTTGCCAAAGCAACAACCGTCAAATACACCGTAAATAAATTATTCAAACATTTAATCATATCATAAACACATTCAAATTATGATACACAATTAAATTCGAGTCTTAATCGAGCTTACAAAAGCTCCTTTGTTTGTCTGAGCGTGAAATAGGACCAAATCGTAAAGTTTTAAAATTTCAAGACCGACGTTGTGACGTCACTTCCTCCATGTTATGACGTTGCCAAAAAATTTGTCACGTTGTGACCTTAGGCCACCCGACGTCACGACGTGACTCACTGTCAACCGATATTGCGACAAGGAAGATTGCTTGTCGGGACATGGACTCTGTTTTTGGCAAAATTTGAGCCATTAGGTACCTATTTCAAGACTACCATATAACCTTCACATTTTGAGCACGGCTAGTTTGCCTGCATTAATACATTCCGTACGCATACTAAAACAAATACAAATAACCACATTCATCCTCACATCAACTTATAAAATTAAGTGGACAGAGATTTTTTAAAATTAAGAAAAACAACTAAAAAAATTAAAATTTAAAAAAAAACCTAAAAAGTATCAAGAAAATCTCAAAGAATAAAAAAAAAGCTCGATAATACTTTTTTTAAATTAAAAATGTTATGAAAATTTTGAAAAATTAAAAAAAACTAAATTTTATTAAAAAAATTCTAAACTTATTAAAATTTATAAAAATCCAAAAATGAAAACTTTTAGAAATTAAAAAAATAATTATTAAATTTAATAAAAATCAATCAACATATTTTGTACTTACCTTTTCATTGACATTTTGTACTTACATTTTCTTAAATCTCTTTATACAACAAATTACTCATTCGCTAATTGAGTCTTAACTCGATTGTTATAAATATTATCTTTTTATGTATAGTTTAGGGAGGGACTATGGGTAATTCTAAGTATTATGTCAAAAAGAGCAGATATGATAAGAATTTATAATAAATTTATTTAAAAAGAATAAATTACTCATTCAACTATTACATAAAAAAAACTAAAATTTTTATAGTAAATATGACAAGAGGTGTTTTTGGGCTAAGCCAATGTTGGATTTTCAAAAAAATTTAGGCCTAAGCCCTAACCACTCAAGTTCACCCAAATGGTCCATTTCAGTGTTTAAAAAATAATAAAATTTATTTTATTTAACTTTGATTATAAACATTAAATATTAAAATAAAATTATTTTTTAAATTTTATTATCTTTAAATAGTAAATCGAGCTACGATAGACTAAGTTAGCTTGATTGAAAATTTTAAACTCAATCCTAACTCAAATTGCATCGTCCCACCCGGATTATGAACATCTCCAAAAATAACTAAAATCCAAAATAAAAACATATATTCATAACACAAGGAAATAACTTATTTGATCATGGCCTTAAGCATAGTACTTAGGTCAATTTAATATACAAGCCAATATTTGTGAATACCTAGCAAACTTCTAAAATGAATTAGAACTTTTAGAGTTATTTTTTTTCTACATTATTTAGAATTGTTAATAAATTTTTATAGTTTTTCATTATTTTAAGATTTTTTTTTGCATTTTTATTATTATTAATTTTTGGCTTAAATACTAAAAAACCCTTGCACAATATTAAAAAAAATTCAATGAAGCCCCTAATTGAAAATATAGTCATCATTTTTCAAGTTAGTCACCATGTCAACTACCATGCCAGCCACCACAACATTATTTAACGAATCATTAGAGGTTTTAACGAAAAAGTTATTTTCAATGACTCAATTGATTGCTAACTTTCTATTAAGATCGTAATGATTGTAATTTTTAATTAAAGGTCTAATTGATTTTTTTAATTATTTTACTATAGTTTTGTTTTAGCATTTAATTCATAAATTTTTAATCAATATGTTTTTTATATAAAATTTTTTCATCTATATCGTGTGTGTACCATAATTTAGTTATACTTAAGTCTCTAATTGAGTTGGTATAACGTGTCAATCAAACACCAATTGAAATAAATCCACAAATGATAACACTTTGGATACTAATAACCCTAAAACGTTAATTTTATCATTTCAACTAAAGCCTACCTTAGTTTTCTTTAAAGTTTTTATAAATATATTTTTACATAAAATTTTTCAACTCTCGATATTAAATACAAAAATTTTTAATAGAAGGATAAAATATATTTAAAAAAAAAGAGTTGGGGGATAAAAATTTAACAAGGTTTTTTTGTCAAATGAACACTATATAGCAAGTACCGAAGCACAAGTCAATGTGAAGCTTAGAAAAAGGACGCCTACTAGGGATCGTCACACTAGCCTTAATAGCAAGTATCGAAGCATGAGTCAATGTAACACCCCAAACCCGACCTAGAAGTTTAAGCCGAATTTGGACGAGTTACACCAATGTATTGAAACTGATTTCTTGTCAGAGTTTTAACTTTGAAAACCATAAATTCATTTTAGTCAATTTAGGTGGTTATGTAGTTTCGTTTAGAAATTTACAGATACTAACATGATTATCAAAGAAAAGTAGGGCAAATCCAAAAACAAATTACAAACCCATAAGACTAAATCACAGTTATATCAATGCAAAACAATCAAAGCTTCCAAACGCCGTCCGGTCCTAAGTCAGATGTCCACCTGACAAAATAAGGTAAGACAAAGGGTGAGCTAGCAAGCATCGCGTGTAACCAAACTTAGATACAAATAAACAGATCTTGATATATAAATCAAAGTCACGCAAGGAACTTAAAACAATTTTATAACAAGTACAGAATAGATCTAGAATATCATGAAAGTTTTCACATTGGTGGTACAACAGAACCGAACAAAACAGAATGAAATAGAACATACTAAATCAAGCAGATTAGAGCAGAACAAAGCAGAGCAGAATAGAACTGAACAAAGGATGTGCGTTGTGCAGATGTTGTATTTTTCAAACAAATCAGAATTTAGATTTATCAAAAAACATCCTACCCAAACTCTGCTACACACCAAATAGAGTTTCCCTATAACTCATCTAACCAAATCACACCAACAGATAACTGTGGACGGTGCCACTAGTATTTTGTAGTTAAAACTGCCAAATCGAATACATGTGATCAAGCCACTATAGTACAATCGAACTGCCGAAACAGAAGTATGGATAAACCACCAGATAATGCAGATCATTAAACTATCAGAAACTTCTTCCTTTTACATCAACCCAAGTCCCATGCAATGTGTCATGGCATGCTTATGCAGAATCAGAGTAATGAGCATGTAAGTCATGCTATCTCTCAATAACAGAATCAGTAAATATGGGAGTCAATGTTTTGTAAAACAGACTTATCAAACCTCAACAGATCATATTAGATTTTCCATGAAGTCACATACATGGTTATAAATCAAAATCAGTAACAATCAGTCTAACATGTTCAGATATCGTATATTCCTCATCAACAGAGTAGTAAAAGGCGTACCAACAAACTTAACATAATACAGATCGTACCTGGAGAATTCGCACACATAGACAATAGCACATTACATTCTGACAGATCCTACTCACTTAGGTTCAAACATAACAAATATACGTATAGATCATAAGTTGTTCATTATCAGATAATCAGATATCAAGTTATATTGCCTAATTCAGATTGTACGGACCTTACAGTAGGCCTGCGCTCGTTTCGGACAACGCTTGTGGCCCTAAGGAAAATTTCCAAATATAGCTTCACACGTTTGTGTCGTTTCACACGGCCTGAAGAACTGGCCCGTATGACTTCACATGGTTTGGCACACATCAGTGTGCTCACCCGTGTATCCCACACGACCTGACACATGCCCGTGTGGTCCTAATTTGCAAATAGTGAGTTACATAACCTGGACACACGCCCATGTCCTTACCCGTGTGGCTTACACGGCCTGGGCACACGCCCATGTCCTTGCCCGTGTGGCTTGCATAGCCTGGGCACACGCCCATGTCCCTGGCCGTGTGGTCATAACTCGTAAACAGTGAGTTACACGGCCTAGACACACACTTGTATAAACCCTGCACTAACATGGCCCTTTGCCTATGTGGCTTAAATTTGATGAATAGTGAGTTACATGGCCAACTATACGGCCTGACACACGACCGTGTGGCTCACACGGCTTGGGCACATGCCCATGTCCTTAGTCGTGTGGCGTCGATAGTCATATTTTTCGGTGTTCAAAATTCATAAAAGTAGGGGCTTTTAGTACGCACCTGATACAGATTCGAAGCAGAAACAACAAAGATGAGTTCTCGTCCCTAAACGACCAGCAATTGTCTAACTAATAGTTAACTCACAGTCAAATCGCTAAAAACTAACATTCCAAAATCGAAGTTATGTCGAAGAACCTTCGACACCAAACCTTTAAATCAAACTTACTAGCCAACGAATTGAACTAGAAAAGAGAAGTCAAACGCCGTACAGAATCAGTGTAACATAACATAGCACAAAAAGAAAGGAACTTGAAACGGTGAAATCGAATCAATAAAGAAGGAAGCAAAAGGGTAATGTTAGAAAATAATGAAACAATGTGGAAAGAAAAGGAAGATTTTGTTTTGGAAAAGTTTAATCAACTAAAATAAACTACCCCACAAGGTAGTTCAGTAAAAATATCTTCGTAGCTTTTGCTGAGACTCGAACACAAGACCAAAAGGTATACAGATACTTAACCATTGAACCAACAGGCTCATTCTTGATATCAACTGACTGAGTTTAACTTATAAACCAACATTTAAAGGTAAATGTTTAAACAAAGTGACAAAATTTCTAGAAACAAGATTCGAACCCAGAACGTTACACACATACACAAAACACTTGACCACTGAACCAAACCAATTTACTTGTTAAGAATTTCCAAAGTCTAAACTCAAATCGAGGGATGATCTCTTTTGGTTTCAAAATGCAATTTCTTCTAAGCCAGTATTTGGGATGTTACAATCAATGTAAAGCTTAGAAAAAGGACGCTAGAGTTGTCGTAGCACCGAAAAGAAACCAAACAATAGAGAAGCCAAGGTAAAAAAGACCCCCCAATAATCGGTTGTATCATCCACTGGGGAAAAACCATATGTAATGACGCCATTGACCATCTAGATTCAAAATCGATGGAGATATCAGAGATCTGTCGATGTCGCATCGAACTCAATGAGGGCTTCCCAAATAGAGGGAGGAGTAAACAAAATAATAAAGATAAAAAGGCATGTCTGTTGTACTTGAAAAGAGATTAGGAAAGGGAAAACTGACAAGCCAAGAAACATCTTAGAACATTAAAAGAAAAATGACGAACGAGAGGGGAGAGACAGACTTATTATAGCAGAGAAAAAAGAAATAAAAAAAGGGAAGCAGAGAGAGTGAGAGGCCACATCATAAAGAGACTTGACGACAGTTAGCATGAAACCAGTTGCATCAATGGACATAAAGGCGAAAGGTTCGAAAGGGTGAGGGGCTCCTTCCAGGGGTGAAGCCAGAACAACTTTTTAGGGGGCCCGAATGAAATTTTAATTTTTTATAGTCAATATCTTTATAATTTTTAAAGGATTAAATCAAAATTTATAATTTTGGGGGGCCAAAGTGTAATTTTACCTTTACTAATTTAAAATTTTAAAATATTTTAAAGGGCCTAAATAGAAATTTTTCATTTTAGGGGGTCGGGGCCCCTACCAGCCCCCTAGATTCACCTCTAGCTCCTTCGATGATGCCAAAGGAAACTTGATTTCATCTCACTAGGGAGGAAGTTGCACTAGATGCCAAAAAAATTAACTAGGTTTGAATAAAATGCTTATATTTGATAAAGGCAGCACATTTTAGTCCCTAAAGTATATCGATTTTTCTACTTTAGTCCTTAAAGTTTTTTAATCCCTTTAGGCTTTAACGTTATCAAACGTTCTCAATTTAATCCTTTGGACATTAAAAAAATTTGTTGGGATATCCAACCAACCACAAAATGGCATGTATCATTGTGACATCAATATTATAAAAATTATTAGAATTACTAAAAAATCATTAAGAAGATTACTAAAATAATTAAAACTTTAAAATAATTATTAACAATTATAAAAATATGAATATTTCAAGAAATTATAAAAGTTGAAAAAAAATAAAAATAAATAAATGAAAATTTCATAAAAAATTAAATAAAATTAAACAACTGAGAAAATATGCTTAAGGATGAGCAAAACTCGATTCGATTCGAAAAATTTGATTTTTTTTTCAAATTTCGAGTTAATCGAATTGAGTTATTCAATTTTTTTATCAACTCAAATAAGTAATTTGATTTTTTCAAGTTCGAGTTGAGTTAAATTTTACAACTTGAATAATTCGAATGAGAAATTGGTGTAAATACTCATTGGGTCCCTAACAGTTTTGCAAATATGCAATTTGGTCCCTTTCAAAAAATTAAAAATAATAAAAAATGTTATAAAATTCAAAATATTTATAAACTATTTTTCCCAAAATTATATATATATAAATTCAAAAAATTAAAAATCTTTAAAATATGCAAAAATGCTAAATTATAATTTTTTTTAAAGAATTTTTTTTCCAAGATAACAATTTGAGGCCTTTTAACCAATAAATTATCAAATCAAGTTTATCATACTAATTATCTTTTTTTTTTTCTCTTATTTTGTTTACAAGATAATTATATTCTTTAACTTGGAATTTAGTCATATTATCAACAAAATTTTAATATAATTGGTTTAATTTTTTAAATTTAACTTGAATAAATTTATTCAACTAGACTCGACTAGATTTAAATTTCATTTAACTCGACTCGATTTGAAAAAAATTCAAATCGAATTAGAATTATAAAATAGGACTTGTCAACTCATAATTTTTATAATACTTATGCTATAGATTATTTGGACTATAAACCTAAATATTATAAGATTGATGCTAATTATGCAAATAGAAAATATTTTCTTGACACCATATTGTAGGGTGTGATACTATTTGAGAGAATAATGCCAGAACAAGCACCATACATGGTTTGTGAACTCTTTAATTTGAAACATTCAATGCTTCGAAATGTGATTGAGAAGACATTTGTTGTTCAAAAAATATATTCCCTATATTAACATCACCTTAGTATATCATAGAAAAAAAGTTGGGTCGTACTAACATGTTATATATTTCATAACTTCAATCATAAGTGGAATTATGATGACCCATACTTCAAAGAATTTATAGAAAAAAAAGAGATATTTACAATTTTAATGATGCATATTCAAATTCATATAATGATAAATTCAACCAAGGACTAACAGAAGGTGATAAAGAGTATATGTTATGTTTATTAGTATTCGTATTATCAACTACATTTTTAAACTAACATAATACATATGATGATTTGATAGATTTTGAATTTTTGTTACTTGTTTAAAAGTTATTTTTATCAGACTAATAAATTTTTTTATAGTAATAGTATTAAATATATATATATATATATATGTAACTGTGTAATTACAATTTATACTGTTAAACATGACATAGGAAATTTGATGTAATTACGATTTGTCAACTAAACAAGTTTAGAAACTTATAATTATGTGTAATTATACTTTTATTCAATTATTTTATATTGTTGGAAACATATCCTAACTTTAATTTTTACAAATCATATAATTTATACACGTTTCCTTTTCTTTATTGAATCCCCTGAAATTTCAAAAAACTTGTTTTGGTTGAGAAATAGGAAGCATTTCTCTCTCAAATTCCTAACATCTATTGAAGTTTATGCTATCAAATTATATATATTTTGAATTATATATATTTTAGATTTTTTAATAAATTTTAAATAATTTTATAATTTTTTTGAATTTTTAAAATTCTTATAACCATTTTTAATTTGTATTTTTTTTTACAATTTACATTTATTATAATTTCTTAATATTTTATTATTTTTAAAGATTTTTTTTCTAGTATGATGTCATTGCGGCACTTGACATTACGCATTATCACCTCGGTGAAGCCAGTTGAAAATAAGAAAACTTAAAAAAAAAAAGTAAAAAGCGTGAGCGGCAGGATTTGAACCTGCGCGGGCAGAGCCCACATGATTTCTAGTCATGCCCGATAACCACTCCGGCACGCCCACTAATTTGCTTTTCATTTCAGAATTGTTATATATCATTTGTTTTGTTTTGTCTTTGGGTAATTTTGGGCCGGGACTCGGGATTCAGTTCACGGCTAGATGTTGATGCTTGTTGAGAGGCTGTTCAACAGTGTGGAGTTCCCCTGTTGCTCAAACAAGTAAGCTGGAACTACCCTTTGAATTTTTAGTCTTTCAAATCGTAAATGCCTGTCTTTTATTTGTTTCAAGGCTCTGTTCTGTTTACTTTTCAATGTTTGCCTGCTTTAAGTAAGCAAATAGATAAATGAATAACCCATATGTTTTCACTTGTAATTTCTTCTGTACTATACATAAAAATTCCTTTCTTCTTAATGGGTGGGTACACCTTCAGAATCATTCATTTTTCGATTTTTGCACTAAAACTCCTACTTGGCATTGCCATTTATTAAGTAAAATAAATCTATGTCCTAATTGATTTTTATTTGTTTAAGCATGAAACTCAAATTGGTATTCAACAAGTTTTATCTTTCATTCATTAGGCCTTTTTCTTTGTTCAAACTCCTAAGTTTGATATTAGCCTTTTCTTTTGCTTTTCCTCGATTTCTTTACCTTTTACGCAGTAGATTGGACCTTGCTGATGACCTGTTTGATGTTTTGCTGGAATGAAAGAGAGAAAGTGTCCCAAAAAAAACCCCACAAGTTTTGCCTTGTATTTGTGTTGGATTTTGATAGCCCTGGTTCTTCTTTGAGTGTTTTTCCAGCAGGATTATTGATGCTTTCATGGCAACCCATGTGTTGGATGAATTTCCTTCCATTCTGGGTATTTTCCAATTTCTCACTGTTAGCTTTTTTTTTTATTAATTTAATTTTATCTGTTTTGCATTTGTAGATTGTGAGATTCGAAATGGCTACTGGACTAGTTAAGAAGTTCTTTATTGCATCAATGTTGATGTGGATGGCTCCTCTTGCAGTTCTCTATGGTTTTAACCATAATTTACTACCCGGTAAGACCAAAGCTGATTTTATTTTATTTTTTAACATAGAAAAGAGTTGTTAGATTTTTGTTTTATGTTATTCTTACTGATTTTTACTATGTTAGGTTGCTTCAATCTTTTTATTTATTTATTTCAAATATTGATTTTTTTTTTACTGTGTTTAGCTGATTGTTATCTAGTCATGAATAGTACATCTCTTTACTATGAGCTTTTGTAGAATAAATAAAAGCTAAATTGTGACATATAGGTGTAATATCACCCTTATTCGGTTTATGTACGAACCATACAAATAGCTCCAATTTTGTTTTAGTATGTCAATGCATGCAAAATGACCAGAAAAGAATAATAGTTGGAAAAACACTTTGAAATGTTTGTCCTTTATGTTGTTGCAACAGCATTCAGTTGTGGCAGCAAATAACCAATTTTCATGGAGGATTTCATCTTGTATGCTATAGAATCAAGTTGATTGAACAAGAAGTTAACTTGTTTGGAACAGGTTTAACGAATTTATCTCCCCATGCTATGACATTGTTGAGTGGATTCGTTGCTGTAATATCGGTCAATATAGTTATTGCATTCTACATTTATATGGCAATGAAGGAACCTTCCAATAAGCATCAGCCTGACCCCAAGTTTCTCACCCATGCAAAAGCTAGTGTATACCAGCCAACAGGTGAACCTATGGAATCCCTAAAGAAACAAGAATAGAACCATAGTGGGGAGAATGGAACAATGAGGTTTTGAGTATTTTGTTGTATATTTAGTTTCATTGCTTTTGAATCTTTTCATATTATTCTTGAGTTTAGATTCTGGTTTTCGGATTTCCTTTGTTGTTAACTTGTTTTGACCTGCATTTGTTGCGATTATACTAATCATTTGCAACATTAACTTCGCTAGCTTAGCATTTACATCATCCTTATTCTCTAGAACCTATAATTTTGAACACCAAGATTACATGATATGAAAACAAAGTAAAACGTTAAACTAATACTAGATTATGAAAAACCCATGATGTGGGTAAAGAAAATTTATGTAAAGTTAAGAAATTAAATATTATAGTGTTTATCATATGCATTTCTCTAAATTTTACATAAAATATAAAACAGTAAAAATATCATCTTAGTTAGTAATGTTTGTTATTTAATAAAAATGAGTTTTCAGTAATTTTATAATTGAGTTGAGACCCAATTGATGGGTGATATCAATTAAATAAGACTTTCAAATGACAGTATATAAATATAGATAAAAGAATAACACAACCTGATATGATCAAAGATGGCAAATGTCCAAATATAGAAACTTAAATTAAAGAATAAAAAAGAGGCGAGGAAGAAAGAAGATTTTACCCCATAACCTCTCCTTAATCTTTAAATTGAATGATAATGCACTTTAAAGTACTTAAACTCACATCTTTCTATACTAGCAATAACAACAATGTCAATCGAACTAACAACTTATTATGCTGTAATTATACGATCAATCTTTTATGTAAAATCTCATATGTCTACTAAGATTTTGGATGTTATAAAAACGTGATTGTTATACATTTATATTTGTATTTGAAATTTAGATTTAGATTATATTTAAATTTTTTAAAAATTTAAATTTAAAAACTATAATACATTCAAATCGGATTCTTTTAGATTAATAATTAGTTCATTTAGTGATTTGTTCACAACACAAATCATATTTCACTTTTCCAATAAAACTTTGTAGGGATTTGTTTCCCTTTAAGTTTCAAAAAGTCTTTTCAAGTTAAACAAATTTTCAAGCCAAAAGCAATTATAAATAGATAGCTTTTTTAAATTAACTTTTCAAATTAAGCTAAAAACCTAAAAATTTTAGTTTGAATTTTCAAAAAGTCAATTTGGGTGATTAATTATAAATTTGCCCCATCATTTATATAAAATATAAATATAATTTATAATTTATATATTCACATTGAATTTTACAATTAATTTATATTAATTATTTAAAAAGTATTTAAAATTTATATTTCATATATCACAATATTAACAATGGATTAACATAAATTATTTTATTATATTTGCATTATCATCTAAGTTGAATATTTGTTAATACCAAGAACCTCATGTGATGGTCTGATGGTCAAAGGTGTTCATTGCTCTAGGTGTGGCCTGAGTTTGAGTCGCACTAGTTATGTTAATTGTTCGAGTTTTGCCCTGTTATTGTAATTAACTAAAAAAATTTGTTAATACCAAATTAATAATAACTTGACATCGTTGTAACAGTAACTCGTGAAAAGAAATTAAAACTGAACAATAACTCGTGGTAACAATAACGGTAATTAACGCTCAGTGACTAAAATGTTACAACATGATAACGTAAGTGACTAAAACGTAACGTTTCAAACTTAAATGATTAAAATATAACCCGAGGGAAACAAAAGTAACTATTTTGGTAGTTTACCTTAAAATATATTATTACATTACGTAATACTATATCGCATACTATAATAGTAATACCTAATATATTAATTATTGTATATTATTGCTTATTATTATATTGATTGAAATATGCTCTAATTCTTTATACTCTTCGTACGTTTAAAAGTTAGCTCTTGTACTATATTATACAATGTTATATCATATCATATAATATATAATATGTTAATAGTTTATATATATGCATTAATGATTAAACATTATAATATTACGTAACATTAGATCTTTTATTATATTCTATAATATAATAATAGTTATATATATGTATTAATAGTTTTAGTAATAGTTATATATTACGGAAGGGATCCACTTACATCGGTGTAAAATTAAACTTGTTTTACACCATTTATGTCTCTTTGTATGATTAATGTTTTAGCAATCTAGCCATCACATTTTATATTTTATTCATATAGATCATGCATGCCAAATTTGATGTAAATTAAAAAATTTCAACTATTTAACTATTTGTTTTATGTAAAAAAACTTTCAACTATTCAATAAATATTAATAAATATATATAGTATTTTAGATTAATATGATAGAAATATCAGATCGGTTCGAAAATTTACATGCATGACAAGTACAATTATATCAATACATTCAAAGGTTGAATTGTTAAAATATTAATAATATGAAGAGATACGAAATGGTGTAACTGGATCCCTCCCATATACTATATTATTATATTATGTAATAGTATATAATCTATTATAGTTAGCTATTAAAACAGATTTAACTAACTAAATTGAGCCAATTCAAGCAAATCAATTGATAAATTCAGTTTTGATTTTGGACCAATTAATAGTTATATATATATATTAATAGTTTTAAAATATATATTACATTAGGTAATAGTATATCACATGTTGTAATAGTAACACATAATATATTTATTATCATTATATATTATTGTTTATTATTATGTTGGTTTAAATATGCTTTAAGTCTTTATACTCTTTGTACATTTGAAAGTTAGTCCCACTACTATATTATATAATGTTGTATTGTATCGCATAATATATAATATACTAATAGTTTATATATGTATAAATGATTAAACATTATAATATTATGTAATATTATATTTTTATTATAATCTGTAATATAATAATAGTTACATTATATGTATTAAAAATTTAGTAATAGTTACATACTATATTATTATATTATGTAATAGTATATCATCTATTATAGTTAGCGATAAAAACTAACTTAAATGATACAATCAAGCCAATTCAAGCAAATCAGATGGTAAATTCGATTTTGATTTTGGACCAATTAATAGTTATATATGTGTATTAATAGTTTTAAAATATATTATTACATGATGTAACACTATATTACATACTGTAATAGTGGTATATAATGTATTAATTATTATATATTATTATTTATTATTATATTAGTTGAAATAAGCGTTATGCCCCTATACTCTTCATATATTTGAAAGCTAGGCCTCCTACTATATTATATAATACTATATCATATCATATATAATATATTAATAGTTTACATATATGCATTAAGGTTGGTTACGTAATTGGTTGATTTAATGCTGTCAGTTCGGTTTCGATTTTGAAATCCAAAACCATTTAAATCAAGTTAACCGACTTTACATTTATTAAATGTAATATATATTTAAATCTAAACTCCAACCCAATACCAAACTCAAACTCAAACCGAAGTCTTATTTGAACTTTATTAAATATCCAACCTAAATATAAAAAAGAAAAAAAACTTATTCTAAATTAAAAGGTTATCATAGAGATAATAACATTAATAAAAAAATTAATATTAATAAAAAATTAAACATTAATCGATAAAAAAATAAAACATAAGTTACCAATTCATAAAAGGAAAAAGAAAAACTAAAACTAAAACCTAAATTCTTAAACCTTTAAAATTAAATCGTTATTAATATTACATAATAAATTATGTTTAATCATTTATGATAAGTATAACATTATTTATTATATTATTAAATTAATATATTATCACATTATATTAAAATTTATAGAGTTTAATAATTATTAATTTTATATATTCATTATACATATATAATTATAATATTAAAATAAATTTATATTCAACTAATATTTATAAAAAATATTTCACTTTATATTTAACATAAAAAGTTATTATAATTACTTTTGCTATTTAATAAAATTTTAAAATAAATATGTAATTCTTATCAACACATTTTCATAAAATAAATAATTATCATTTATTTTTATTTTAAGTAATATCATAAAATTATATTAATTATTAATATATATTACAACTACTAAACTATAAATTCATGCTTTTTTGGGTTTTTGGGTTGGACTTATCTCAAGCTCGGGTCAAATCAGCCTCAAACTCGAATTCTTATAGACTCGGATTCTTTTAAACTCAAGTTTTTTGAACTCGACCTTTCTCGAACTTGGATTGGTACGGGCTCCAATTGACATGAGCAAACTTTCGAACACGAGATTGTTTTGCCAGCTCTACTCATATACAATTAAAATTGTAATTGAAATATTAGTTTTGGTCCATATATGTGTGTAATATTAATCACACTATTGTAAATTAAAAAATATATTTTTCTTTGTTGATTGAGTCTTAGCTCGATTGACATGTGTATTGTTGTCAATACAAAAGGACGTGGGTTTGAGTGCGTTAAAGTGTATTATCCTCCTATTTATGGATTGAAGAAAAGCTATGGGTAATTTTAAATATTGTGATGAAACGAGTAGATATAATTAGAACTGATAATGAAACATATATATTTTCTTATGTTAATGATGCGGTACTTTAACAAATAGTTAAAGAAAGTTATATAAAAATATTTTTTGTTTCTCGTTATGTATTACAAGGAAGACATTTAAGAGAAAGTAGAAATAGCCCTATTTAGTAAAGAGTTAATTATTTATTATTTTTGTATGGAGAAGCAAAACATATAGGGTTGTTATTTTAGTCATTGTTATATTACATCATAATTTCTTCAAATTGAAAGCATGATATGGATGGAGACATTATAATTTTTTAATATAATGTGAATAACAAATTATAAAATATTACAACGGATAGATATTATAATTTATAATGTGATTTTATTACTTGTGAAATATTTAAATTTATTAATTGTATTTAAGTAAAAAAATTATGTTGTTTAATAAATTTTTAAAATATTTAAAATTGCCGGTGAGAAAGATGTTCGGAATAGTGGCAAAGGGATCAATAACTTCGATACACGATATAATTTGGGATTCATTAACCATACTTTAGGGTTTAATTTGGAGGGTAGGAAGAGGCAAGATAAAGGAAAAGGGGTAATATGTTTAAGCGATGAGGATAATGAGGATATGGATGAGAATAATGAAGAGATACCATTAGAGAATAGTGAAGGGAAGAAGAGACATAGGTTGGCTTGTCAAGTACAAGGTCAATGTTTGCATGTAAAGGAGGTTGGACAAGGAGAATAGAGAGGAACAATTTGCAAAAAATAGATATCGACGACTGCTAATAGGCAAGCCGATCGGACACAATGAAAATCTTAAATTGGAACGTCTGTCGATTGGGGAGTCCACAGGGCATTAGAAGACTTCAGCACATGCTGAAGCTGTATAATCCTCAGGTTGTCTTATTTATGGAGACTAAATGAGACAACTTTCAGATGGAAATAATTAGATGACGATGTGGGTTTCATTGTGGGATAGATGTATCAACAATTGGAACAAGAGGTGGGTTAAGCCTTGGATGGAAAAGCGAGGTATCAGTAAGCTTGAAGAGTTTTTCAAATAATCACACTGGTGTTAATATCGAAGATAGTGAAGTTAGATCAACTTGGCGACTGACTTGATTTTATGGAGCACCGGAGGCTCGTGGAAGAAGTGAGGTATGGACAATATTGAAGAGATTAGGTAGAGAGCAAGTTACACTATGGTTGGTTTGAGGTGATTTTAATGAGATTTTATTTTCTTTTGAAAAGAAAGGGGGTTTGCCAAAGGATGAAGGATGTCTAGAAGAATTTAGGACAGCTCTAAATGATTGCCGATTGGAGGATGTGGGATATGTTGGTAGGTGGTTTACGTGGGAACAAGGTAACTTTCCTGAAACAAATATTTAAGAAGGACTTGATAGAGGGGTTGAAAATAGAGAATGGATCGATTTATTTCCTGAATATACAATTTGACATTTGTCTCATTCCTTTTCTAACCATTGTCCTTTGTTTTTTCAAACTAAACAAGAGGGGATGAGCAAAAGAAGGGAAGGCTTTAGATTTGAAGCATTGTGGACAATGGAGACGTCTTGTGAGGAGGAAGTGAAAAGGTTATGGGTGATGAGTAGAGGAAGGGTGATAGAGAAATTAAAAGTAGTAGGGAAAGGATTACAAAGATAGGAAATGTGAATAAAAAAAATTACAGAAAGAGCTGTCTAAAAAGTTACTTGCCCGAATTGAGGAATTGGATGGAATGGAGAGGACGAATGAGAATTTGGAAGAATTAATTGATGCCAAAATTCATTTAAATATGGAGGTTGAGAAAGAAGAAAGGTATAAGGAGTAGTGAGCAATGACGAATTGGTTAAAAAAAGATAAAAATACAATTTTTTTTCACAATTGTGTATCCCAGAGAAAAAGAGCAAAGCATGTAAATGAGCTTGAGAATGAACAGGGACAAATAACTACGGAAAAAAGAGCAATGGTAGAGGTGGCAAAGAGATATTTGGAAAATTGGTTTTCTTCAGGAGGAATTGGTAATCCTGAGTACATATTATGTGGAATTAAGGCATGCATTTCGAATAGTATGAACAAAGACCTAACTGAAGACTTTACTAGGGAAGAAATTATTCTTGCTTTTAAAAAGCATGGGACCAACCAAAGCTTCTGGGTGTGATGGATTCCGGGCACTATTTTTCCAAAAATATTGGCATGTTGTTGGGCAAGAGATTGGAGATTTTTGTCTCGACATTTTAAATAACGAATTTACAGTTGATGAGATTAATTTGAAAAATATTGTTCTCATACCTAAAGTAGCAAGTCCAACCCACCTCAAGAATTTTTGCCCTGTTAGCCTATGTATAGTAATTTACAAGATTATATCCAAGAGTATTGAACGTATGTATTGATAAAGCCCAAAGCGCTTTTGTGCAAGGTAGACTAATTGCGGATAATGTTCTATTAGCATATGAATTAATGCATTCTCTAAAATAAAAAAGAATGTGCCAACATAAAAGTTTACCTCTAAAACTGGACATGAGCAAGGCGTATGATAGGGTGGAGTGGTATTTTTTAGAAAAAAAAGTTATGCAGAAGATGGGACTCACAGAACCTTTGTGTCCTTAATTATGCGGTGTGTAACATTAGTAAATTATTTGGTATGTTTGAATGGTGAGTTAGGCAAGCGTTTCAAATCAATGAGGGGGTTGCATCAAGGTGATCCCTTAAGTCCCTATTTATTCTTAATTTGTAGTGAAGGCTTGTCATCATTGATGAGGTTAGTAGCACGAGAAAGTGCTATTAAATGGGCAAAGGTATGTCATAAGGGCCCTACTATTACGTATCTTCTTTTTGCAGATGATTGCATTTTATTTGGGGATGCCATAGAAAGGGGAGCCTATAACCTTAAGACCCTTTTATGAGAATATGAAATTTGTTTTGGTCAATGCATAAACTTTGATAAGTCACTAGCATACTTTAGCTCAAACATTTCGGAGCAAACAAGGGAGCAAATAGCAAGCATTTTGGAAGTCTAAACCTCAAGAAATCCAGAGAAATATTTGGGACTTTCAAACATAGTAGGGAGGGATAAAAAAATAACTTTCCAAATCTTAAAAGATAGGATAAATAGCAAAGTTAAAGGGTGGAGTATAAGATTCTTATCAATTGGGGGTAAGAAAGTGTTCATAAAAGTAGTATTAGAGGCAATTCCTACTTGCTCTATGGCATTTTTTTTGTTACTGAAATTGTTTTGTATGGAATTGGAAAACATTATGGGTCAATTTTAGTGGCAAAAACGACATGATAAACGTGGAATCTATTGGTGTGATTAAAGGAAGCTTGGGGAGTTAAAAGAAGATGGAGGAATGAGATTTAGATGTTTATCAAAGTTTAATGTGGTATTTTTAGCAAAACAAGGTTGGCATTTAATTTCTTACCCATATTCATTCTTAGCAATGTTAATTAAGCTAAATACTATCCAAATTTAGACTTCATGCAATTAAGGTTGGGGAACTTACCATTATATACTTGAAAAAGTTTATGGTCGGCTAAAAGACTTATTGATAAAGGAATGTGTTGGTAATTTGGTTCAGGAAAGCACCTACGAATTTGGAACGAGGCGTGGGTTCTGGGCACTGATGAATATAAAATACAACATTCAGAAATTGATCAAAATCTAGTCTATGTCTTGGACTTAATTGAACAAACATCAAATTAATGGAAGGAAGATCTAGTAAGAAGTACCTTTCACCCTAAAGATGCTGAGAGGATTCTATGCATTCCTCTCTATTTCGAGCAAAAAGTGGATAGAGTGGTATGGAGAAGAGAAGCTTCGAGGGTTTACACAGCGTGGAGTAGTTACAAAAATTTAAAACAAATCGATAGATCAACAAATTCATAAGCAAACCAAAATTATTACAAAACCATGTACAAAAAGCAATGAATGGTTGAATTGCCTTCAAAAACAAAAATCTCGGTATGGAAAACTCTAAATAATTTTCTTTATACTTTCTCTAATATATATTAATGCAGACTAGGGAATGCAACAAACTGTTCAAGATGCTTAAATAGTACTGAAACCACTGATAATGTGTTTAGAGACCACCCATTTGTAGCTAATGTTTGGTACAGTTTGGGTATCAAGTGGACCCTGGAGCAAGATAAATTACATTATAATGACTGGATGCAGGTTTTATTCGAAAAAGAATCTAATAATCAAATTCAAACAATAGTGTATGCAATTTGGGGATTATGGACGACCATAAATAAAGTAGTTCATGAAAATAAGATACAATCGGAGGCAAGTTTGGTGTAATTCATTATAGAATATTTGCAGAAGATAGAAGGAGTTAACAAGAAAGCATCTGTCAACATAGTGGCAAACGAACACTAGAATCCTCCAGAGGGCACGAATGTTAAAATCAACTTTGATGCTGCATTTGATAAACAAAATAAAAAGTCATGTACATGAATCATCATTAGAAATTCTTTTGGTCATGTTTTAAAAGTAAAAGCTTACAATAACAGTCACATACCAACGATGTTTGCAGCAGAGGCACTTATATGTGTCTAGGCGATTAGATTCGGAGCAGAGTTAGGCTTTTTAAGAGTTGAAGTTGAAGGTGATGTGTTAGCTATTATTAAAAAAATAATAAGTGAGGAAAATGATATATCTAAAATTAGAGCTTATATTTCAGATGCTAAGCAGCTTTGTTATTTGTAGATTTGAGCATGTAGGGAGACAAACAAACAAAGTGGCTCATATACTTGCAAATGAAGGTTTAATTGAGTGCATGAATACTTATTTGGCTTCTAGCCTTTCCTGTTCAGTAGCTAGGGCCGTTGAGGTTGATAGACAAGGTGGAAGAGGAGGTAATTGAAGGGATTATGGTAAAATCCAAGGAACTTTACAGATTTGAATACAAGGAAAGAATATATCTGAGAGGTTGAAGAAATAGTATTTCGGCTTTTTAAGATAAGAAAATGACATGGAAATGGGAAGGTATTTCAGATCCAAAGTTGCTTTAGTAAAAGAGCAACCAAGATAGCGAGTAAAATTGTTTCTTTTAGAGATACCATGGATCATATGAGAGTTAGACATGGTTGACGGTTATCTTTTGGAGCTTGAAGAGACAAATTGTTGAAGATGAGGGATCGATAGAAATGGAGATTGGTTGTAGGGAAGTTTATTTAGGGTTTTGTTTGAAATGGGTGTTTTTTAGGGTTTGGGCTTGTTTAGGCTTTAAGATTTTAGGACAGATTGGGTTTTTTAATAGGTCATTGTTTCTAGTATAGGTTTTGTTTTACTTTGTTATTTTTTTTCTTATTTGAATAAAACTACAGGCCAATTTTTTCTAAAAAAAAAATTAACTCTTTATATTAAGTATAATTTTTAATTAATAAATATTATTGAAATTTAACTTTTCTTCATATACGTATTTCAAATTTTAATGGTTGAAATTAATATTTTTTATTGACATAATTTCTTGTTTAATGAATTTTAATTGTATTAAGAATTTAAAAATAATATATCTTTGTACTTATTTTGCCACAAATCTTAGGAAATTTAGAATTTAAAAAATATATGAAGTTTTATTTTTTAATAATTATTTATTTAAAGGAAAAAAGGAAAAAAGATAGCTATAATTGTTATGGTACTTCTCATTACCAAATTGAAACCTGAATATAATCTGAAATGTTGACCTACGACTCGAGCCTGGTCCTTACAAGGTGGATACATTAAGGGCTCACGGGGAGGGCTCACAAGCTAAGTTCACATATTCTTGGGTGTTCTTAGGTAAATGATGCAAAGTTAAGAGAGTTGACCGACAAACACGTGTTAGGTTTGGGACAATTTATCTGTCAGCATGCATGGAGCCTACCTAGTATGTCATTTCGATTAACAGTAATTGTATCTTATAAATACCCGATTCCTCCTATCATGAGAACACATCAAAATACTCAACAATTTGGTGTGGTGAATATGGATAGACTTCTGACCATTATATTTGCTTTCAGTTGTAATAACCACAATGGCTTACCTCGATGAAAATTTCCTTGTCAACTTTTCATCAGGATAACCTGGAGCTTCAAGTGCAGGTGGCCATTCCACTAAGGTAGATCTGTTTGCCGGTTGGTTTGCTGACTAACCGAAAAATTTGGGTAACACAGCCTATACAAGGGCCTTGAACTCCTTTGACCTAAATTTTCCTTCTGGCCAAGGGTTACCATTATTTTCTAGTCAAAAAGCATCATTGCAATAGTTTTTCGCTCTTTAAAAGCAAATGAGATTGATGAAGAAGCAAATGGCCATATAGAACGTGAGGTTCGAGCAGTAATAAATGTTTCATCAAGAACTCTTAAAATAGAATGGGGAGCTCAGAAGAAAGGTACAGTTCGACAACTCCGATATTTATGAAAATGCAACCATGAAGGAGGAAGGTACTTGATTTTAAGACTGTATTTGTTTGAAAATATAGATATATTAGGGAATTAGAGAGGATTCAAAAGGCTTTGGAATAATGTGACTTGATGTGTCTTTGAAAGAGGGAAGTCGAGGTCTGTTTGGAAATCGAAAACATCCTTAATCAAGAAGAAATGTTGTGGTTTCAAAAGTCTAGAAGTGAATGGCTTGCTAGTGGCGACAAGAATACAAAGTTTTTTTTACTTTCAAACTTTGAAGTGGTAAAAGCAAAACAATATTGATGCACTAAAAATTGAGAATTATGGGTGGTGCTATGATGAGGAAATTCATGCGGTTAAGTAGTTTCCTAATTTATATACTATGGATCGGTACTCGATTGGGTGTTTTCCCATAAAGTGATGATTCTCAAAGCTGCAAGATAGATGCATCAATGCTCTGACTATCAGGGTTACAATGGATAGAGCTAGACATTCGGTATTCAGTATGGCACCTTTTAAGGATCTTGGAGTAGATGATTTTCATGCAAAGTTCTATCAAGCTAATTGGGATATTGTGGTGGATGATATTTATAAAATGGTTAAGCAAGTGTTTATGGGAGGTCCTTTGGACCAAAATCTTAGTAGGGCACTTTTGGTTCTCATATAAAAAAGTAGGGTTGTCGAGTTTATTAATTAGTACATGGCTATTATTCCTTACTCTATTCTTTACAAGATTATCACTAAAACGATCGTCATCCGATTGTAGCATGTGATGCAAATATTGGTTAAGTAGAATCAGTTAAGCTTCGTTGCTTCCAGAAGTATTATAGACAATATCATAATTGCTCAAGAGGCAGTTCATTTAATGAAACAAACAAAAGCGGGATAGGTTGGATGGCGATTAAGGTGGATTTAGAGAAAGCATATAACCGTGTTCTTTATGATTTTCTGTGAGATATTTTGTATGATATTGGTTTTTTGAAATCTCTAGTCCAAATTATCATGATTTGTGTTTCATCACCATCTATGCAACACGTGTAGAATGGGGTGTTACCGAATAGAAAGGTTAGACAAGGAGATCCTTAGTGTTGGATATGGAATAGTTAGGTCATTTGATTGAAGGTACTATTTTTGAGGGAACTTGGGAACCTTTGATGCTATCTTATAGAGGTCCACCTCTATCTCACCCTTTTTTCGTCAACGATTTGATTCTCTTTTTCAGAGCTAACAATAAAGGAGCAAACAAATTTAAACAAGTCTTAAATACTTTCTGTCAGTTCTCTGTACATTAAGTCAACAGACAAAAGACAGATGTATTTTTTTCAAGTAATTTATTTGAGGAGGTTTCAACAAGTATTTGCGCCAACCTTGGCTTTACCAAGGTGAATAGTCTTGGAAAGTACCTTGGAGTACCTCTTTTTCATGATAAAGTTAGGTTATCTATATTTCAATTTGTGTTAGATAGATTTTGTAGTTGGTTAAATGGTTGGGATGCTCGGAAGTTATCTCTAGTGTGTAGGCTTACTTTAGTTAAGTTAGTTCTATTAACAATACCGAACTTTTTTGTGGCCATATTCCGTATTCCTTTAACGATCTACAAGGAAATTGAAAAGAAAGCTAGAATGTTTTTATAAGGATTGTCACCTTCAAGCAGGAAACTGTCTCTTGTGAATTGGGATGCATGTTGTAAACCTGTGGTTAACGGAGGTCTCGAGATTAGGCGCATACAAGATCAAGACAAGTTATTTCTTCTAAAGTTGGGGTCTAATCTGATTACCAAGATTGAGGTGATGTGGGTTCAAATATTAAGGAATAAATATAATGTCCATGGAATTCTTCTGTTTAGCATTATTCGGAGCAACTGTTCATACATTTGGAGATTTATTGCGAACATTTGGGAAGATGTTAAAAAAGGTCTTATTTGGTCCGTCCTTGATGGAAGTGTGGTAAATTTCTAGAATGACACATGGTTAGAAGATTCAGTCATTTTGAAACATTATTACATTGGTCAAGAACCTCTAGTGGAATTGACACATGTTTTTGATACAATAAGTGAAAATGGTTTGTGGAATTATCAGTGGTTATCATCGATTCTTCCTCAAAGGATGGTGGATCATATTTTGGCACTCAACACTCTTTTCAAGTAAGTTGGCTCCGATTGTTTAACATGGCAATGGCTTTTGAGTAGAAAATTCTCTTTCACTAAATTGTATAATTTCATAAGCTAGGCTCGATTTAAGGGAAAATTTCTAGTAACTCATTGAGATTTATTTTTGTGTTTCATAAGTTCCATGGGTTATTAGAATTTTCTTCTGCATTTAAGTTTTTTAAATGAACTTAGTAAAATTTTTAAGTTTAATATATATATTTCATGCAGGTGATATACGACTTAGGACTGTTTAGCAAGTTTAGTTGTCTGAAAAAAATTAAATTTTTATCGAAGTGTTGCTATTAGAAGTGAGAAAAAACTTGATGAATAATTGCATAAGTTACGGATGAAATTGTTATTTGAATGCTTGTCATTTTAGCATGGAAACTTTATTTGATTGTGCGGTAATGTGTGGCAAAATTAGTGTTCAAAAATGAAGAAAATTGTTGTCGTCTGAATGTCAATTAAATTGTTGTTTGATTTTTTTAAGCAAGTAGTTGCTAATGTTTAGGTGTCATATGATGTGGTATTTTAGGCTATTGTTGCTGTTAAAATAAAGGAAGTATTGGTTATTAATTGGAATGGTTAATTGATGTCTGAATGCTAAAATTTCAGTATTTAATTCCTCTGTTTTAAATCTTTAACCTTATCGTAAATGTATCTTGTTAAATTAAATGTTTGTGATGCAATTGTATGGTTACATGAGGATTTAAATCCTAAATTTTTTTATGTTAAATTCAGACATAGGAAGAATTAAGGTTCTAAATAGCAAATTCTTGGTTGGTTGTATTTATTTTGTCTAAATTTCAAACAAATTTAATGTGTAATTGCATGGATGATTCAATGTGTTAAATGCTATCCTAATGTAGATATAATGAGGGCAAATTAAAACTGAGCTTTTAACTTCATTGATTTCTTGTGTCTAAAGTTTTGTTGTTGTCCAAATTGAGACGGCTTGATTAATATCCAAGTTGAGAACTTTTTGTTGCTATTTGATTTGGTGCAATCCTTTTTATTTTTCTATTAAATGGCATAATGTTACATTTTATTTGTTTGGATGTAAATGGATCAAGGCTAGTTAGTTTGGTTAAGATGATTTTTCCATCACTCAAAAACCATTGGTATAATGTCAGTTTCATTGCTGTCCAAAACAGGACATGTTTACCATGTTTTACCAAATTAAAAGGGCTTGTCTTGTTGAAGATTTAAGGTTGATCAAAGCTTGTTTAATTCTGTACAAAAATAGAATTATAGCCACTATAATATGTCAATTTTTTATGCTTGTATTATAGGTGCATAAATGCTTGTTCAAAACTACTTATACACCTAAATTTCTTCATGTCGATTCAATGCTCCATTTAATTTGTCTGTGATATTTTATTGTCAATGGGAAGACTTATGTGTTGTATGATGTTTTATTTGGTTAATTAAGCTGTTCAAATGTGTTGATTTCATTGTCCAATTGTGATGTTGCTATGTTGTCATATTGTGTTAATTAGGTTGTTCGGATGGGGCTAATAAATGATCTGAATGTGATATTATTAAGCTGATTTAATGTCTTGTAATGTTGAAGATTGGTTGTTGTCCAAAGCATAATTTAAGTTGTACAAAATTGAACTGTATAAGTTTTAGCCAAATTGAATGCTGGAAATTCAACATATTTATTCTGTTGTTTTAAACGTTATGAGCTGCTATGTTAAATGAAGGAAAATATTTATTCTGTCTGTAAGGGATATTTGCGGTCCAAATGCTGGAAAGTACAACATTTAATTTCCTACAACAATTAATTCCCTGCTTAAAGATAGATTTTAAGCCCGATTTTTATTTGCAAAGCATGATGTATGTGAATGTAAGCAATTATTCGATGTTTAATTGAATTTTGGAGTTTGCAAGTCAGCAATTTGAAGACGAATATGTGACAACCAGTTGATATGACTATAAATGCGATATTAAAGGATTATGTTCTTATAATATAATGTAACATATTAAACTGCTAACGACCCTTTGATTTTTATTTTATTTATGTCCTTACATAATTTATATCATGTTATAATATTAGTTATAGAAATGGCACTGGGTTGATTACTTAGTGTTCGATTTTTTTTCATGCATAGGTTAAGTTCAATCATGTGCACTCGTGGTTACTAGCATTTAGCAGAAAATCCCATACTCGTCGAGTTGGTGAACATTTTTTTTTGGTTGGCATGTATCTATAGGAATTTATGTTATATTAAGCTTAGTTGGAGATTGACTCTAACATTCAAGATGTGTAATAAATAGGTTTATATGTTAGTTGATAATGGCTCGTACTATGAATATGTCTGGTGTTGATACTACTATGTGAGTATTCAAATAAGGTTATAATGCTCTGAATGTGAACCAATATATATAGTTGGAATAGATGATGCATGAAATGCAATGAATAAATAAGTTAATAGTTGAGATATTGGTCTAGTAATCATGACTTGGCTGTGGTCTAAATGTATGATTTAAATTTATTATGAAATGAGTGATTTCAATTGCTCCTGCAATGAATGTGATATTTCATTGTTCAGACCTGACGATTGGGTCGGGTAATAGGGTGTTACACAAAGAGTTTGGGTTTTTGTTTGGTTACATGCTCGTGATCGACTATTGACTAATAAAGAAAGATTAAGGAGAGGTATGACCTTGTTTCCCTTTTGTGAACGGTGTGGTCGAGAGGTAGAATCTGCAATACAAGCTGTAAGGGATTGTAAATTTGCTCAAATTGTGTGGAAATCAGTAGTACCTATGGACAGATGGTATTCTTTTTTTAGTCTACCTCGTGAAAGATGGATCATATGGAATATTAGGGATGAAGGTAACATAGGTTTCCTTAAGGACAAATGGGGCCATTATTAGCTGGCTCCTTTGGAAGAATCGTAACAATTTCATTTTCAACTACTCAAGCTAACCAAAGGATCATGGAAAAAGTTGTGAAAAGTCAAGGGTCATGTTAATAAATGGGCTTGCACGTCCATGACGAAGGAACATGGGCAAGCACCATGTACTGAATGCGTCAAAATTAATGTGGATGGGTTGGTGCCGATAAGTAAATTGAGGGAGGGCATTGGTGGAGTAATAAAAGGTCCAATTGGAGGCTAGATGGTGGGTTTTGAAATGGTGACAAACATTTTTCAGATCAAGGCATTGGCAATGTTGGAAGGATTGAAATTAACCTCGTCATGGGGTTTTCGAAAGTTAGAGATTAAAAGTGATAATGCTCTGCTAATTGATCAACAACGATTAGTAATATAGTCGAAGTTAGAATGATTCATGAATGCTTCTACAAGGGTTGGGAGGTGAAATGCTGACTTATTCTGAGAGATAGCAAAAAAATCTTTGATTGCTTAGCTAATGAGCCAGGAGGTAGGATGAATCAGTTGGTTATTTTTTATGACCCACCACAGAATGTGAGAAATATATTGGAAGAGGATCCAACATGTGCTACATGTTAGAATCATAAATTAAGATATGATATAAAACTTAAGAAATTATAAATCAGGATTTATCATGTCAAATGATCAAGAACAAAACAAGAATAAAACTAATACGGAAGCATACCTGAATCCATGAATTCCTTGAATTTTTTTCAGATCTTAGGGATTTGATATTTCAAATTAGCATATAAGAAATTTAGAGAATATTTTCTCTCTCTTTCCTAAAGATGGGATATTAGAAAAGATATCTTGTATGTAATTTGAGGACCATAACCCTAATATTTATAACTTTGGCATATTAGCCCTAATTCCTAATTAGCCCATCATTAATTAGAATTTGTTTAGAACTTAATTACTAGAGTATCTACACATATTTGATCCATACTTTATTTAATAATTAATTCCCAATAAAACTTGAACCAAATTAAATCACTTTTAATTTGGGCTAACCTATCATGATAGTAAATAATAACTTGTAATTACCTTTATTATATATGTGATGTCCATATTTTCCAATAATCTCCCACTCGGACTACACATATATATATTAATTACTTTATAATTACATATTATTCTATAACCTTATGAGCTCAAAAAATTTACTATCATATCCAAAAGGTATTCTGAACAATCTCATCCATTAATTATGCTAACATAGAACCAATGCAACTTCTGTTACATATATCGTAACTAAATCCATCCCTAATCATGTGTATTAACACAAACAAATGATATAGATCAAGTATGGATGTGTAGCATGGAAATTACATGCAATATGATCTAAACATGTCTATTTGCAACTAGTCCTCTTTAAACTCAAGTGAGGTCAGTATCAAAACAACAAGCAGAGTGAATAAACTGAATACTTCATTTCTAATCTAAAGCTACAATTTTCAGTTTGACACTTTTCCAGGATATAGATTCTCCAACTAACAGGTAAATATAGCCTGATGTAGATTTCGTACTATCTTGGCACCTAGTGAAGTCAGAATCAGAATACCTTACGACCTCCAAAAGATCTGATCATTTATAAGTAAGCATGTAATCTTTTGTTCTCTAAAGATATCTCATAACCCTTTTAGCTACTATCTAATGGTCTATACCAGGGTTGCTTAAATATTTGCCTAACATCCCAACAATGTATGCAATATCCGGACGCGTACATACTTGAGCATACATTAAACTCCCAACAGCTGATACATAGAGAACCTTTTGTATTTCCTGAATTTCAAGATTAATTTTAGGGCATTGAGTAAGACTAAATTTGCCTCCTTTAGTGACAAGGGTGTCATTTGGTCTACAACTTTGCATGTCAAACCTTTTGAATACTTTATTGATATAGCTCTTTTGTGATAATCTAAGAATACCTCAAGATCAGCCTCGATGTATCTGAATTCTTAAAACAAAAGAGGCATCCCCAAGATCTTTCATCTCAAAATGTGTAACACCCTGATTTTGGACCTAGTCGGAACAGTGGTTTCGGGACCACAAATTCGATGATAAAAAAATTGTTTTTATTATATTTTTATGGTCTACGAGTTTACGGAATAATTTTGTGAAAATTTCGTTCGAAAATTTTGACGTTCGGGTACTTAATTTAGTCAAAAGGACTAAATCGTAAAAAGTGCAAAAGTTGAGTTCTACATGTTAGAAGTGTCAAATTGTTATGAGTTTTTAAATTAAAGGTCCTTAAATGGTAATTAGACCATTGGTTAATTATTGGACAAAAATGGACATGAAATGGGTGTAATAAAATATTTTTAAGTTAGGGGTATTTTGGTAAACTAATAATTAAAAGAATTAAAAAGGGAAATAAGCCAAATTAGCTATCATCTTCTTCATTCAACCATTTCTACCAGCAGCAGCCATGGTTAGGGTTTGTTCAAACTTCCAAGCTCGATTGTAAGTGCTCCCTAACCCCGTTTTTAAAGTTCTTTACATTTTTGAAATCCCAGTAACTTGTTTTACTTATTTCTACCATTAATTTGAGTTAAGGTTCATGTCTAAAAATTTACCCATGAATAATATGCATGTATTTTGATGTCTAATGATAGAAAATGAAGGTTGGGTGTTAGATAAACGACTTTTGCTCAGCGATTTTACGTGAAAACGAGTAAAATGACAGAATCGGTAAAAATACCTAATGTTCATAAGTACATGTTAGAGTGAGAATTGGATTTTGCTATAGAAGGGAAAAATGATCAGCGTGTCATAAAACATAAGAAAATAGGATGAAATTTAATTTACGAGATTTGGGGCAAAAGTATAAATATGTGAAAGTTTAGGGGCAAAATTATAATTTTTTCAAAATATGATTTTGGGTTATATTTGAAATGATAGAGTAAGGGAAATCGAAATTCGGGCTAAAATCGGCAAAATACCAAGTTGTGGACAAAATGGTAAAAATGACCATTTTCGCATACGAGGTAAGTTCATGTGATATTAATAATGCAATGTGTATTTTAATGTTAATGTTATGATATTATATGAATTGTAAGTATACATATATGTGAATAATTTGATATTATGTAAATGATGTAACATTACTATATATTGTTGATGTCTTCATAATGGTATGATGATTATTGTTTACGAATTGTTGCATTCTATGATTATTGTTGAATTATTATACAAATTATGTGGAAATATATATATTGACATCACGAGAAAGATCGCAAAGGCGTATGATCAAGGAAAGAGCCCGTTTGAACCTTAGGAATAGGTTAGGATACAAGTGACATGTCACTAGGAAATTGAGATCCGAACTCGTTGAGTTGCGTTCCAAGTTCATGAGAATTATGAGGCATCCGAGCTTGTTGAGTTGCGTTCCGAGTTCACTTATGGATGTAAGCATCCGAACTCATTGAGTTGTGTTCCGAGTTCATTATGGATGTGAACACCCGAGCTCGTTGAGTTACGTTCCGAGTTCATTATGGGTGAAATTATGGTAGCTTGATTTCGTGTATCCGAATTATATTCTGATCTGTTCAACGGGTAAATCTCAAGTGAACGAAGTAAAATACTCCAGATGAAAGCGACATGTTGGTAAGTGTTGTGAAATGAGTACGATGAATAGGTATGTGCATAAACTCTCGAGTAGAGAACTCGATATGTTGTAATTGTGTGGTAAGAATGTTCATGAGAATTCTTTTGTGATGATCTTGTGATTGTGAGTCCATGCTTATGAAGCATAATTATGTGTTCTTACCATGATGGATGAAATGATATTGTATGGTTTTGGTGAATAATAGTGGTGAATGAGTAAATTTAGCCTTGATAGTTTTGGGTTACTACAGTGGTGCAAATTTATAAATTCACCATAAATTGTGGAAATTGAGTTAGGGGCTGAATAAAATATGAGATTAAAGTTCAATGAGTCTAGTTTCACATAAAGGAAACAGTACATGAAATTGAACTTTATGTTATGAGATATTTAAATTGTTGTGAGACAGAGTCTGAATGACTTCGAGATCCCTTGTTCCTAGTTGAGAAATTCACTAAAAATTATACAAAAATAATTAGGAGTTATAATTTATATGTATAGATTCTTTATTGAGTATATTTTTAATATAAATAAACGGAATATCCATTTGAATTCTGTATAGAGATAAAATTTATTTGTAGTGAATAGAGGTCAGAGTAGCTGAAAACTGAAACAGGGGAAACTTTAATGAATAAACTGTATCAATTGGCTAAACCAAAAATTCTGAAAATTTTATGGGAGAAAGATATATGAGTCTAGTTTCAAGGAAAATTAACGAAACCTAATTTGGAGTTTCGTAGCTTCAGATATAAATGATTTAGTAACTATAATATGGTAAAACAGCTTAACCTAAACATGTGTAAATTGTACAATTTTGGTGTTTTATCTTAGAAAAGCATGATGATAATTTCTTATTAATTTCATATGGACTTACTAAGTGTAAAGCTTACCCCTTCCTATCCACTTCTTCAGTTTTGGCAGGTCAGTTCAGGGTTGGAGATCGTCGGAGGCAGAATCACACTATCAAGCTATCACTTTTAGGAGAATCAATTCAATATTTGAAATATCAAGTGAGTGGCATGTATAGGAAGTTAGTTTGTGATATGTATTATTATTATGACTTTGGCCAACCGTATTAGTCTGCATTGAGCTATCATATATGGTCATGAGATATGACCTTTATTCATTATGGGTTGTAAACTTCATTAAATATGTTATGTCTTATGTTTGTGATGTGATGATATAGTTAGGTTTGTTTGTTATGCATGATTAGTAATATATCCCGTAAGTTGAATGCATGTCTATGGATTATGAATTAAATATGTAATACGGAGATGAGTGATGTTGCCTTGGACATGGATGTTTAAGGGACGATATGCATGTGTTTGAGAAGTTTAGAATTAAATGAAAATTTATGGCTCGATTTTCGTCTTTGTGTATAGTTAAGTCTGGTAATGCCTCGTACCCTGTTCCAGCCTTGGATACGGGTAAGGGGTGTTACAAAATGCTTGGATAAAAACCTATTGGTTTTGTGCAATAAGCCTATATCATTAGCTGCAAGCAAAATGTTATCGACATATAGAACCAGAAATATGTACTTACTCCCATTGAATTTGTAATACACACAATGTAATGCCCCAAAACCCAGCCTAGAAGTTTAGACCAACTCCCGGAGGTCACATTGATCACCGAAGTGATCGTAGGAAAATTTTAGTTTAACAAACTAGAAAACAAAACAGTATTTAAGTTACATAAAACTTTTAGTTATACAATCCTAATGTTTCAAAAAAAATACAGTCCCAATGTTGCTTACGTACATAAAACATAGAATTTCATACAACTATTTTCAAACAGTACTTACAATTCAAAACTATTTAATAATAAACTCAAAAATTATAAAATAAAAATAATATTAAAGCCTGTTTTACCGTGACTGTCTGAGACCTCTGCATACCAAATCTGGGATCAGAACACGTAAACATGCTTGAAAGGGGAAACACTAAAGGGGTGAGCTACACGAGCTCAGTGTGAGTTCAAAAGGCGACTAACAGCAAATTTATAGAACAGAAATCCAAATAGCAGTTTAAGAGCAAAACTCACTTATAGGGGAATACAGAACCAAAAGGTAAACATAGTACAAAGCTCTTAATCTTACGTACAATCAGGCACACCATATTATACAACTAGAACACTCAACCAGTGAGTCCATCAACGGGTCAATACCAAAACACTATCATTATAAACACAATGATAAGAAAATAGGGACTACGTTTACACCTCAATACACGCAATTAGAACAATCACGAATGTTACGACTAACAGATAAAATATAGACAAACAAACTTACACCCAATCACTTAATCAGATGAGTATAAATGCAGTCAAGTAGTAAAAACCTAGCCATCCAGCCAAAACACCTCTCAATCCCCCGATCACACCTCAAAAGAGCTGTTTAAGCTCATCTAACCAAACACACCACATAGGATCTCGAAAGGCCCATCCAACCCTACACACCATGTATGTGGACTCAGCCACTCATATAATAATACGCAACAAAGCTGGCGTATATATAGTATAGTACATTACAGTAAACCGCTGTACAAATATGTTGCAGTTTAGACTACCATATCAAATAATATGCAGCAAAGCTAACGTATATGTGGTATAGTGCGGTAAACCGCTGTCCAGATAGGTTGCAGTTTAACTGCCAGGTCAGAACAGTCTTTCTTCTCTTCACAACCAAACCCCAAAAGTTTTATGCAATTGTATGTATGCAGATAGGCATACAGAATCAAAATACAAAATTTCCAAACAGTCATTCAGACACAAAAACTCACATCTAGTCAATCAATCATAGAGTCCTTGTGCAACCATAGAATATGTGCCACATACAAACTCCCACACACCAATCAAACAAATTTAGAAATGCATACACTCACTAACCTAGATTAAGAATCAATTTATAATAACATCGAATAATACTCAAAAGAGTTGCTTACATAAAGCTATAACAACGAAAACATACAAGTCAAAGCTGAAACAAAGTCCCGACCACTCTTACTGAGACTTAGCTAAGAGTCAGAACCTACAGAAACACAATCAAGCCTGAAACCGACACAGATAAAAAATCAACGGGAAAGGGTTATACATCTGTGTGCCTCGGCCGTGTGCCTCGGTCGTGTAGAAAATGCCTAGGCTCTATGAGGGGTAAACATGCCAATGTGGAGGGGCACACACCCATGTGAAAGGAGGCACACGGCCGTGTGACCTAGGGAGATGGTCGTGTGATCCAGCTGTGTAACTCTCTATCCGTTTGTGCTAAATTAGGGTATAGGACAAACATATCTGTGTGAGGGTCTCACACGCTCGTGTGCCAACCAGACACGCCCATGTGTCAAAAACACATGCTTATGTGGGATCCCTAAACCCCCAAATTGGCTACACGACCATGTGGTCAGGCTGTGTGGGACCAAAACAGTCAACCCTAATTCCCAATCGCATACGCCCGTGTGCCCAAGGGACACGGTCATGTAAAAATCAACTATTTTCCCCATATCAACCATACGGCCATGTGGTCAAGCCATGTGGCACCTAATCTTGCCTAAAAACCCTAATTCCTGATTCCACACAATCGTGTGAAAAAGGCACATGCCTGTATGACTACCTATGTGGTCTTGAACCTACCTCGAAACATCCTGTAAACCGTGAATTTACACACCAAACACCCCTTAAACCCTAATAGTTCAGAAACACGCCATAGAAAACCAAGTTTTACACAACTTAAAAGCGAAACCTTCCACACATTCACCAAACCACTTAGAATATATCAAATTTCACATAATTGAAACAACAAACCGCAAATGAAGTTGGAGAGTTTAAACCACACATTATTCGCGATCAAAGACGCCCAAACCAAAGGTGAACCATAATGCCTTTTACTTGATAGTCAACCGCATCTCCCTCTAGAACCTGAAACCCTTCAAGACGACGAAACCACAACGACGCAAAAATAAATTTCGTAAGAAGAGAGGGAGAGGGGAAAAGAGGAATGTGCAAAGAAAATTTGGAAAACCAAAAACGTAAAAAAAACTCTCAGTTTCTTTTTCCTTTCTCTTTTTTTTAATACAACAAAATAAAATAAAAATAAGTAAGACAAATAAAAATAAAAAATAAATATCTAACCTTTTAAAACAAAACAAAGCTAAATCAAAATAATTCCCTCAAAACACACCTAAGGACTCGAACTCAGGCCCCCAAGCTAAACTAACACACAACCAACCACTAGACCAGTAGACTCATTCTTACAAAAAAACGTAAAAACTAACCCAATTGCTTGATCTACTCACTGACCCCTACTTTGAATCTCAAACTTCTAATTGGGGTGTTAAAACTCACCCATTCCTTAATGAAATTTCGTCCCCGGAATTTCCAACTAATAGAATGGTTGTCTAGCATAAACTACACCATTACGCTTCTGCTACGCACTCTGATCCCGCAGTATTACCATACTAGACTTTAGAATCTCACACACACATTTTCTAAAGTGGGCCTTGAATAAAAGACATCAAACACACATCCAAAACATTTAATCACAAAAGCAAATACATATTTGTATATCACTAATAAACATGTTAATTTGCATATTTTTGTGTCTAATTTGGTTTATTGTTGAATTGAACCCTGCTAATTAAGTGTTTTTATGATCTAATCTTGTCAGGGATGCAATCAGTCGAAAACAAGCTAAAAATGGCCAAATTGAAAGACAATCATTAAATTGGGGCCAAATAAAAAAGATGGAGAAAGCTAAGGAGTTATCAAATTTTGTTGACTTTGTAAAAAGCCAAAAATAGGAAGATATTATTTTATTTTTATTTATATTTATATTTTATTTTATTAAATTAGTTAGGCTATTTTTAGTAAACCCCATGTATATAAATATGGGTATTTTGTTCTTTAAAAATCATCCATTACTTTTGTATTCCTACTTCAATTTGGAATTGGATTATTCTCTCTTTTCCTATTTCCATTTGAATTGAATTATTTTCTTTTCTCTTTCATTTTGACGTAGGAAGTTTGTCCATTTCATTTTAATTTTTTTTTTCTAAATTTGTCCAATTACTTTCCAAGCCCTTTTATCCCTCAATTTCTTCCATTATCACACAAATTCAATCACCTTCCACAACTTACAAGCATGAATAAATTCATGCTTAACTAAATTTCATCTTAGCTTTAGGTCGGTGTTCTTTTCGGTCAAGAATCGTGAGATACGAATTCGTGTTAAAATCCATCCAATCGGTATTCATTCTTTTCCTAAGTATCGGGATTGACAAATCATCCCTTAAGGTTAACTCGATTACAAGTCAAAAAGTGCACGTTGGGTTGGAATCATGTTAGCTGACAGTTGGAGGAATAAGTCAGCCGTGCTGTATTCGGATCTCCAAGAACAAATCGAGGAAGAAGTCATTGGATTTATATGACCCACGCGATTGAGGCCGTTAATTTGAGTTGGGTTCTTCAGAACACAAGGCTGCCGGAATCTTGAATCGGGAATGCGTGTATCTCGGTTAGATAATCGGTAAGGGTTGGTTTGCAGGTCGTACCGGAACCAGCTACTAGAGGAGGAATTGGTGGTTAGGACATTCTTAACTGCTATAACCAGCTTATCGTTTGGAGGAGAAGTTAATTTTCGAGGATCGATTCTTGATACGAAATTTACCCAGTCTAAGGCTAAGGCTTATTTTATCTGTTGCAAAATTCTAAATTTATTTTCTAATTTATTTATTTATTTATTTATGCTGTTTCAATTATCTAGTTTCTAAACATTTCAAAAACCCTCGATTTACATTTATTTCTAATTTTTTGCAGGTACGATTGGAGTCATGGGCACGACTATTGCTACGACATTCGACACGACAAACAATCTGATCGTAAGCTATACACAAAAGTTGATTATAGAATCCAATCCTTGTGGACTTGACCCTACTACCACTCGTACTACTAATTAGAGTTATTTTGTAGGAATTATATTGGGTGGATTCGACGCCCATCAATCACATATAGTTACTAAGCCATAACCAGAAAATCGGAACATTCACAACCATATCTATCTCAATGCCGACGAGGGCACTCCCAGATTCGATGCTTTGTGGACCTGCATTAGAGACACGCTCCCTCCTTCTTCCAATAGTCACCCGGATGGCGCTTTTTATAGTGCTCACAAAATGGAACGCTCGCTCTACTACCAACACCCTCCGCAAAACATTTTATTATCGCTCAAATGTGTTCTTTCATGCTTCGCAGACTGAGGCTCCGACCACGAAGGACTACGATCTCTCTTCTTCTGACAATCTACACACCTACTTTGCACTAATTCTCTATGCCTATCTAACCTAGCCTTGGGCACTTGCTCTAGCACTTCTCTCACTACCCGAGTTAATGCCTCAATACCGAGCTCGGGTTATCACTACTTGAAGTTGGCAGAATTGCATTGACTTCTGAATCTTCAACAGACACATGTCTTGATAAAGCAGACGACTCCTCAAAAGTCTCACCAGATTGATCCTGGTGATCTCGCTTGTCACCAGAATCCATATCGGTCTTATGACTAATCTTTATAATATCTAATTTCCAGGAAATGGACACAATAAATAAAAAATTCTACACTTTCCAATCTTATAGTTTCAAAATTTCCACTCGGACCAGTATCGAAGTCTCAGACATTTTATTTTTGTAAAACCTTTCCGAAACACAAATCGTTTCAAATTACTGTGATATAGTTTTTCAAAAAAAAAATCTAAAGTGAACACACGCGCACACGGTTACGTAAAAACACAGACCGAGTTTTGACAAACCTAGCTTTGATACCACTAAATGTAACGCCTTAAAACCTGACCTAGAAGTTTAGACCAAATCCTGGAGGTCACATTGATCACCGAAGCGATCATAGAAAAATTTTAATTTAACAAGCTAGAAAACAAGACAGTATTTAAGTTACATAAAACTCTCAATTATAAAATCTTGATATTTCAAAAAAAAATTACAGTCCCAATGTTGCTTACATGCGTAAAACATAGAATTTCGTACCACAACTTTCAAACAATACTTATAATTCAAAACTGTTTAATTATAAACTCAGAAATTATAAAATAAAAATATTATTAAAGCCTGTTTAACTGTGACTGTCTGAGACCTCCGCATACCAAGTCCACCATCAGAACATATAAACGTACCTGAAAGGGGAAACACTAAGGGGGTGAGCTACACGAGTTTAGTGTGAGTTCAAAAGGTGACTAACAATAGATTTATATAACAGAAATCCAAATAGCAGTTTAAGAGCGGAACGCACTTACAGGAAAATACAGAACCAAAAGGTAAACATAGTACTAACCTTTCAATCGTACATAACAATCAAGCAGACCATATGATATAGCCAACACACTCAACCAGTAAACCCATCAACGGGTCAATACCAAAAGACTATCATCATAAACACAATGATAAGAAAATAGGAACTATGCTTACACCTCAATAGATGTAATTAGAATAGTCACGAATGTTAAGACTAACAGATAAAATACAGGCAAACAAACTTGCACCCAGTTACTTAATCAGATGCGTATAAATGCAGTCAAGTAGTAAAAACCCACCCATCCAACCAAAACACCTCTCCATCCCCCGATCACACCCCAAAAGAGTTGTTTAAGCTTATCCAACCAAACACACCACATAGGACCTCAAAAGGCTTATCCAACCCTACACACCATGTATGTGGACTAAGCCACTCACATAATAATACGTAGTAAAGATGGCGTATATACAGTACAGTGCATTACGGTAAACCGCTGTGCAAATATGTTGCAATTTAAACTACCATATTAGATAATAATATGCAGCAAAGCTGACGTATATGCAGTACAATGCGGTAAACTATTATGTAGATAGGTTGCAGTTTAATTGCCAGATCAAAATAGTTTTCTTTCTCTTCACAACCAAACCCCAAAAGTTACATGCAATTGTATGTATGCAGACAGGCGTACAGACTCAAAATACAAAATTTCCAGTCATTCGGACACAAAAACTCACATCCAATCAATCAATCACAAAATTCTCGTGTAGCCACAGAATGCACACCATATACAAACTCCCACACACCAATTAAACAGATCCAGAAATGCGTATGCTCACTAACTCGTATTTAGAATCAATTTCATAATAACATTGAATAACACACAAATGAGTTGCTTACATAAAGCTATAACAACAAAAACACACAAGTCAAAGCCGAAACAAAGTCTTAATCACCCTTACTAAGATTTAGCTAAAAGTAAGAACCTACAGAAACACAATCAAGCCTGAAATTGACGCAAATAAAAAATCAGCGAGAAAGGGCCACACGACTGTGTGCCCTAGTCCTAGGGAAAATGCCTAGGTCGTGTAAGGGATCAACACGCCCATGTGAAGGGGCACACATCCGTGTAGAAGGAGGTATATGTCCGTGTTACCTAGGGACATGGCCGTGTGATCTAGCTGTGTAAATCTCTGTCCGTTTGTGCTAAAATAGTGTACAGAACAAACACGACCATATGAGGGTCTCACACACCCGTGTGCCTACCAAACACGGTCGTGTATCCAAAACACACGTCCGTGTGGGATCCCTAATGTAATACCCTGAAAATATTTACAGTAAGATATTATCCTTGATATAGTAAAATAAGGAAATAAAGTGAAAAAAAAAAAAGGAAATTTTGAGATATGTCAATATATGAGAAGTATATTATGATATATTAATTCAAGAAAGGACTAAATTGTAAAAGTGAGAAAAGTTTTGTTGCACAAGAGTAAATACTCAAAATTTGAGGGGTTAAAGTGTAAATATGAAAAATTTGAAGGACCAATAGTGTAAATACTTTAAGAGTGGAATAATCTAGAAACTAAGGAAAATGGATGAATTAGGACCAAATTGAATAGATGAAGAAACTATGAGGGACTAAATTGCAATTTTACCAAATTAAATGATGACTTAAGGATGGAATTTTAAAAGATAATGAAGGGCAAAATGGTCAATTGGAAGAGAGAGAAATCTAGAAAGTAATAATGATACTAGAGATATTTTGATATTTTATAATTATTTAATAGATAAATATTATTTTATTAATATTTTAATAAGATATTTTATTATTATTTTATTATTATTTTATTAGTATATAAAGAAAGAAAGATGAGAAATTCTCATCCATATTTCCCATGCACTAACGTGAGAGAAAGAGAGAAGAAGAAAGAAAGTTTTGCTTTCTTTACAATTTGGTCCTTTTTTGCCAAAAATTCACCATTTTCACCCAAAAATCAAATGAATTTCCATAGCTACCAAGAGAGAAAAATGTTAAGGAGACCATGGGGAGTTAGAATATAAAGTTGGATTCAAGAAATAGAAGCTGGAGGAGAGAGAAAATCAAGTTAAAGATTAGTATCAATAGAACAAGGTAAGTGTATCAAGATTTCAATATGTTTTTAAGTTTGTTATTATTGACAAAGCATGGAAATAATGTTATAGTAGAGTTTTCTTACATAAGGTCCTATGTTCATGATATGTTAGTGAAGAGAAAATAAGAGAAAGTGATGAGAAATGGTGTAGAAAAAGAAAATAAGGATGTTATAACATGGTAATTAATATTTTGTACTAAAACAGTTTTGGACAGCAGCAGTAGTCTAACTTTGAAAAATCATAAAAAATTGTAGAAATCTAATTATAGGATGAATAAAATATGAAATTAAAGCTTATTAAGTCTAGTTTCTTATAGAATAAATTATGTAAGTAATGGAATTGTAAATCATGAGATATGATGAATTTTGTAAGACAAAATCAGAATGATTTCGGGTTCTCCTGTTCTGACATTGTAAAATCATAAAAAAAATGGATAAAAATAATTAGGGGTTTAAATTTATATTTTTAGAATCCTGAATGAGTCTATTTTCAATATAAACAAACGGGAACATCATTTGAATTCTGTACAGGGAGATAATTAATTTTTAGTGAAGAAGGGGCAGAACTGTTAGACAGCAGAACAGGGGTAATTTTAAAGAATAAACTGTACTTATTGGATAAACTAAAAATTCTGAAAATTTTATGGTAAGAAGATATATGAGTCTAGTTTCAGGGAAAATTATCGGATCTTAATTTTGAGTTCTATAGCTCCAGATATAAATAATTTAGTGACCATGATGCAGATAGACAGCTTGAATATTCATAAAAGTAAATAATAAAAATTATGGATAATGTTACTTACAAGTGTATTATCTACATTAAGGATGTGGAATGGAGAGGAGGAGGAGGAAAAATATGTATGAATATTCATCTAGCATGGCTAATTTGCATATTCTAGGCTCAAGGACTAAATTGAATAAAAGTAAAATTTTATGGGCAATTTTGTAAAAATGTCAAAAATGATCAAATTACATGAAATGGATTATTTTATTATTTAAATTACAAAATTGAATGAAATTATTAATTTAGTTCAAGATCGAGGAAAACATGTTTTAGGGATTAAATTGAAAAGTGTTGAAAGAATAAATTGAAAAGTGTTGAAATTATGGAAAATTCTGATATTTTATAGAATTCATTGACTATTATCAATATATATGAGAATAATAGCTGGAAATAAGGATTAAATTGCAAGAATTTTATTTTCCCTGACCCTAAGGATGAAATCGTCATTAATTAAGAGTTTAGGGGCAAAATGGTAAATTTTGCCTAAAGCATTAATTAAATGCATTAGTATATGAAATGAATGAAAATGATGATCAAATTTATTTATAAAGATCCGAACGACTCAAATATGAGACTCGATCGTGAAAAGAAAAGATATCGGATTAATGAAATTATAAACACAAACAAGCAATGAGGTAAGTTTGTGTAACTTGAATTGTATTTTAAATATTTGGAATATGTGGTTATGTGATGAAAATATGATTTGAATATTCAATTCATGATATTTGATGAAATATTGATAATACTCAAATAAATTGAAAATAAATCTCGGTTGAATGGAAAGGAAAAATTCGATGGATCTCTGAAAAGAATTGACGGTAAAAGGATCTAGCTCGGACGGGTGATCCTATCCCGATATAGCCCTCCCGAAGAATATGTGTAAAATGGATTTAGCCCGACGGGTAATCCGAATCGTGGTCCGAATTTAGCTTTGGATGTAATTCGATCAAGCTCATTAGAGTAATTGTCGCGCGAGGATTTAGCCTGACTGTAATCCCGACAATACTCTATGAGTTTATATTATAGGGGATTTAGCCTGGACTGGTAATCCCACTGTAAGGATGAGGTTCGCGAGAGTGTGCTCTCTGATATGAAATGTGTAAGACCATGGTTGAAAGATACCATGGCAACCTGATATGAAATGTGTAAGACCATGGTTGAAAGATACCATGGCAACTTTGATATGAAATGTGTAAGACCATGGTTGAAAGATACCATGGCAACGTGATATGAAATGAACAAGACCATGGTTGAAAGATATCATGGCAACATGACAGAAAATGAGTAAGATCATAGTTGAAAGATACTATGGCATCATGTCAAAGATAAATAAGACCGTGGATGGGAGATGCTATGACATCTGTTGAACAATTGATATCCGTAATATGTATCGATGACGAATGGTTATATGAAATGGTTGTGTGTAATGTTTACAAGAACTGGTCATATGGAAATATATATGTACAAAATAGTTGTATGAAATAATTATGAAGATAGATAAACGAAATAAGTATGAGTACGTGGAATATAATTTATGTTAGGTTTGATATAAGCTATTATCGGAATAAATATACATAAAATATATGGAAATGATGGAGCATGAAATATTAATATAATGAAATGAATCATATATGCTTATGAAGAAACGGTAAGAGCATGATATGTTTCATGAGATGTACATATATGATTATCTTTGATATGTTGATACAAGAAAATTATGTAAGTTGAGACTATTATTAAACTCAAGTACGATATGTCGAGAAAATAGTTATATCAATGTTGAATTTATATGAGATATGTGCAAGTACACTAACAATGTTACTGTTTGATGCTTATACAAGTACTAATCTGTTGATTGAATGGTAATATATTTATTTACATGATGCATTGAATCGGTGAGCATTTAAATTTTTTTTAAGTAATCTGCAAATGGTAGTAATGCTCCGAAACCCTGTTCTGGCAACGGATACGGGTTAGGGGTGTTACACCTAAATCTCCAAATTTTCTACACGGTCGTGTGGCACCAAAACAGCCAACCCTAATAACCAAACGCACATGACTGTGTGCCCCGAGGACACAGCTGTGTGAAAATCAATTATTTTCCCCAAATCAACCACAAGGCCGTGTGGCCAGGCCGTATGGCACCTAATCCTGCTCGAAAACCCTAATTCTTAATTCCACATGGTCGTATGGCCACCTATGTGGTCTCGAAACTACCTCGAAACATCCTGCAAATTATGAATTTACACACCGTACGCCCTCTAAACCCTAACAGTTCAAAAACATGCCATAGAAAACCAAGTTTTATGCAACTTAGAAGCGAAACCTTTCACACATTCACCAGACCACTTAGAATATATCAAATTCCACATAATCAAAACAACAGACCGCAAATGAAGTAGGAGAGTTTGAACCCACACCTGATTCACGATCAAAGACGCCGAAACAAACGGTGAACCACAATGCCTTCTACTTGATACTCAACCGCATCTCCCTCTAGAACCCGAAACCGTTCAAAATGAAGCAACCACAATAACACAAAAAAATTTTGTGAGAAGAGAGGGAGAGGGGAAAAGAAGAATTTGCAGAGAAAATTTAGAAAATGAAAAACATAAAAAAAAACTTTGTTTCTTTTTCCTTTCTCTCTTTTTTTTAATACAACAAAATAAAATAAAAATAATACAAATAAAAATAAACATCTAACCTTTTAAAACAAAATAAAGCTAAATCAAAATAATTCCCTCAAAAACACCTAATGACTCAAACTCGGGTCCCCAAGCTAAACTAACATATAACTAACCACTAGACCAGCAAGCTCATTCTTACATAAAAACTCGAAAACTAACCTAATTGCTCGATCTACTCATTTACCCCTACTTTGAATCTTAAACTTCTAACCCCAAAAACTGGGGTGTTACACACAATCATCAACAATATTCATCTCTAAACCGAATGAAATAATTATTTGATGAAACTTGTGGTACCATTGACGGGAAGCTTGTTTGAGTCTATAGATGGATTTTATCAATTTGCAAACCATATTCTTTGAGTCTTCTGACTCAAAATTTTATCAATTGTTTCTTCAATTTCGCCATTAAAAAACAGAGTCTTAACATCCATCTAATGTAACCCAAGATCAAAATGAGCAATAAACACCATGATTATCCTGAAAGAGTCTTTCGATGGAACTAGAGAGAAAGTCTATGTAAAGTTAATACATTATTTTTGAGTATATCCTTTAGTTACAAGGCGTGCCTTATGCCTCTCTACATTACCATTTGTATCCCTCTTGGTTTTAAATATCATTTACAACCAATTAGTTTTGCACCTTCAGGTAATGGGACAAGTTCCCAAACTTTATTATCTTGTATAGACTTATACTCATCTTTCATGGCATCAATCCACTTTTCAGAATTAGAAATTTTCATGACTTGATGAAAGTTGATTGAATCATCTTCTATCATTCTATTATCATCCTCATGTTCTTGGAGAAATACAACATAATTATATGGAATAACATTTCTCTTTTCTCTTATGGACCTCTTTAATGGCACTTGTTCTTAAGGTTGTTGAGGTTGTTCTTTTGGAACAATTACCTCATCTTGAATGGAAAGTTGTTCAACATTGTCTTGTTGAGGTTCTAGATTCCCTTCTTGATCAATGATAGATATAAGAACCTGAACATCGTCAAAAGTGATAGTAAGAACTGAGTTAAAATCCAATTCCTCCTCAAAAGTAATGTCTTTAACCTTATTTCTCCCCCCAAACTCAACATCTTAAAAAAATGTTGCAGTTTCCGTCTCAAAAATATTCCTTATTATGGGATCATAAAACTTATAGCCCTAGATCGCTCAGAATAACCAATAAAGTAGCTGCTCATTGTTTTTGAGTCCAATTTCTTTTCATGTGGCCTAAAAGGCCTTGCCTTAGCTAGACATCCCCAAATGTGAAAGTGCTTTAAACTAGGCTTTTGACATGTCTAAAGCTCATAAGGTGTTTTTGCAACTGCTTTATTGGGCACTCTATTCAGAATGTAAGCTCTGTCTTTAATACTTTTCCTCAAGAAGGACTCAGGTAAGGTAAATGAGCAATCATGCTCCTTACCATATCCTTAATAGTCATGTTTCATCTTTCAGCTACACCATTCATACTCGGTGATCCTGGCATAGTGTATTGTGGGACAATACTGCATTACTCTAGGAATTTCACAAATGGTCCTAAATATTGTTCACTTGAGCCATCATATCTACCATAGTACTCACCACCACAATTAGATCTAATTTTTTTACTCCTTTTGTTCAGTTGATTCCCAACTTTAGCTTTATAAGCTTTGAACACATCCAATGTAATATCCCGAATTAGGGCCTAATCGGAATAGTGGTTTCGTGACCACAAATCCGAGATAGAAATAATTATTTTATAATTATTTTGAGGTTTATGATATGATTGCATGATTGTGTGAAAATTTTGTGAAGAAATTCCATGCATAAAATGCTTAATTTGAAGTTAGGGGCTAAATCAAATAAGTTGCAAAACTTGCATTCTAGAAGTTTTTAGTATGAAATTGCTTTGAAATATTAATTAGGAGGCCTTAAATAGCAATTTGACCAATTTCTAAAATTTTGGACAAAAATGGGCTTGTACATGAAAATTTTCAAAGAAAGGCATTAAGGGCATTTTGGTCATTTGGATAATTAATGAAATAAAATGGGAAAAATGACACAAAATAGTCATCTTCCCCATTAGTTGCTGCCGAATGCTCCATGTCTCCATAGCTAGGGTTTCTTCAACTTTCAAGCTTCATAGTAAGTGATTCCAAGCCCCGTTTTTAATGATTTTGATGTTTTTGAGATCCCGATAACTCGATAAAGCTTATGTTAGCAATAATTTAACCTAGGGTTTATATTTGGAAAAATACCCATAGGTGAAATTTGTGTATTTTGATGTTTTATGATAGAATATGATGTTTTAAATTATGTTAGACAACTTGTACTACTCGATTTTAAGCAAAAACGAGTAAAAGGGCTTAATCGGTAAAAATACCTAATAGTCACAAGTACATGTTAGAGTGAGAATTTGATGTTGCCATAGAAGGAAAAGTGATCAGCATGTTGTAAAACATAAGAATAAGGAATAAAGTTTAATCCAGAGCCTAGGGGCAAAAATGTAAATATGCAAAAGTTTAGGGGTAAAATTGTAATTTTGCCAAAATTTGAATTAAGGATTAATTTGATAATGTGAGTATTAAATAAGCTAAAAATGTGTTATTTTAGATCAAGAAAGACGTGGAAACGACCCCAATCGAGGAAAAGAAAAGATTGTGGATTAAATTGCAAAACCTTTGTATTTTGGTACCAAGGTAAGTTCATGTGTAAATAATGTAACATAATTGTGATTTTTAAGTCATTGATGTTAATTATATGATATGCTGATTTTTATCATGAAATATATGTTTTGTGGTTAATTTTGAATAAAATGCAAATTATGTGAGTTATTTGTTGAATATAAATTGTTACCGAGTATTGGTTACGGCATTTTACGGAAGACGTCAAGGATATGTGTTCAAGGAAAATCCCGTTTGAACCTTAGGAATAGATTAGGATACAAGTGACATGTCACTGGGATACTTGGGCATCCGAACTCGTTGAGTTGAGTCCGAGTTCACTTATGGATGCGAATGTTCGAACTCGTTGAGTTGAGTCCGAGTTCGTGAGATGTAACTAGGCATCCGAGCTCGTTGAGTTGAGTCCGAGTTCATTATGGATGCGAACGCCCGAGCTCGTTGAGTTGAGTCCGAGTTCGCTTAAGGGCGGGTTACATGGTAGCTTGGCTACATATGTGGCACTTATGTGCAAACTTCCTACGTATCCGAATTATATTCCGATGAGTTCAACGGGTAAAGTTCTACTCAAATGAAGGAATACTTGAGATGAAAAGAGACGTATTGGTAAGTGATGTGAAATGGATACTTGAGACAGTATGTGCTTAACCCTCGGGTTGAGTATTGATACAATAACGATAAGGTAGTAAAATGATGAAAGATGATTAGAAATGAGATTTATGTTTTGGTGATACCATGCTAATGTTGTTTGGTATGATTGCTTTGTTATGTTACTTATTATTTGCATATGAACTTACTAAGCATTTATGCTTACCCCTCTTTCTTACTCATTGTAGTTTTGGACAAGCCAGCTCAGAGTCGGGATTGGTCGGAGGATCACCACACTATCCTAAGAACTTTTCGATAAAATGGCTTGTAAATTTAAGTATGGCATGTATAGCAAAATACTTATTTTGTGTAAATGATCTTATGGTATGGTGATGAAATGGTTGAGGAAGTGCTTGATAATGATAAATTATGGAAATGGTTAGTTTAGAATATGTTTGATGTTATGGAAAGTTAATAAGTTACCTAGTTCATGAAAATTCATAAAAAGGATGAAATTTGCCATAAATAGAATATTACAGCAACACTGACGTGAGTTTGAAAATTTACTAAAAATCATAGGAATTGAATTACATGATGAATTAAATATAAAATTGAAGCTTATTGTGTCTAGTTTCACATGAAATAAATGAAACGGGTAAAGGAGTTATATGTTGGAAGTTATTTGAATTTTAGTGAAACAGGGTCAGAGCAGTTTCTGAATCCCCTGTTCCAACTTTAGAAATTCACCATAAATTGTACAGATATAATTAGGTGGTGTATTTTATATTCTCAGAATCCTTATTGAGTCTAGTTTTATGAGAAATAAACCTCATATTCATATGAATTTTATACAGAGAGAAAAGTGGTTCGTAGTAAACAGAGGTCAGACCAGTCAAGCCCTGAAACAGGGGTAACTTTAACTAATAAACTGTACTAATTGGCCCAACCAAAAATTCTAGAAAAAAATTAGTAGATAGGAATATGAGTCTAGATTCAGGGAAAATTTACGGATCTTGATTTCGAGTTTCGTAACTCGATATATGATTTTTCTTGTGACTGTAACGCAAGTAGCTAAAAAGCTGTGAATGTAGAAACAAATAATCTAAAGTTCTTAAAATGTTAAATTAAGTTTAGTAACACCTCATACTCGACTCCGGTGACGGTCTCGGGCGTGGGGGCGTTACATTTAGTGGTATCAGAGCAGGTTTAGTCGGTTCTCGGACTACGTGTTGTTTGTACGGATTTTGCTATACATGCCATATGTATAAATTGTGATAGTGTGACGACTTCTGACCTTTTTAAATGATTTTTTTATAGTAAATGGATCCCGATCCAGCTGTGGCAGATGAAGTAGAGAGTAATGCGCCAGCTCCGGCTGAAGGAGCAGCGCCGACTGAAAATCCACCTCCTACTGTTGGTCAGGGAGGAGGAGAAAGGGGTCGGGAAGCCTTTCTCCAAATGATGAGTGCATGGTACACTGAGTTCGTTCGTACGAACCCAAATGTACAACCTCCCCCACCTCCCCCAATTCCTCAACCTGCACTCCCGGATGCCTCAAGGTATGGATCTGATGAAATTTCATAGAAATCCAGTTGATAGAATCCGCAAGCAAGGGGCCGAAGAATTTAAAGCAAATATTGATGATGATGCCGAGAAAGTAGAGTTTTGGCTTGAAAATTCTATCCGGGTATTTGATGAATTATCTTGTACACCTGAAGAATGTTTGAAATGCGCTATATCTTTGTTGAGGATTCAGCTTACAATTGGTGGAAGACTTTGATTTCTGGTGGTACAGAAAGAGAGAGTAACATGGGAATTCTTTCAAGAAGAGTTTCAAAGAAATATATTAGTGAAAGATTTATGGATCGAAGCGTAAAGAATTTCTTGAACTCAAGCAAGGTAATATGACGATTCTGAGAATATGAAAGAGAGTTTGTTCGATTAAGTAAATATGCCGAGAGTATGTTCCTACAGAGGCCAAGATGTGCCGACGATTTGAAGACGGGCTCAATGAAGACATCAAAGTATTTGTTGGAATTCTTGAATTAAAAGAAATGGTAGTATTGGTTGATCGAGCTTGTAAGGTGAAGAATTACTTAAAGAGAAGAAAAAGGCGAGACCGAGACTAGAAGTCGGAAGAAAAGATCGATGAGCGCTTCATTCTCACAAAGAACTGAAAGTCAAGAAATATGAATCCTCGTTCTCAAACTTCAGCTGGGCAATCATATGGAAACTATAAGAAGCAAAATGTGGGTTCTAAGTCCCGCATCTACTTGAAATTAAGTGTGTAGGAAATCCGAGATTTGTTAAACCGAGAGTGCAGTGTGTGGTAGAAATCATTTTGGTCCGTGCAGAGCAAATGAATGTTTTCGATGTGGTTCTCCTGGATCATTTTATTAGAGATCGCCGAGAGAGAGCTGAAAAGAAAAAATTTCAGATATAAAAACAAGTGGGGCGGATTCGAGAGGAAGATATCTAAGAAAAGTGCGGGAGCGAAGCAAGCGGTAAGAATGTAGTCGAGATGCACCAGCTTAGACTCAAGGAAGGGCTCTGCTAGAACTTATGCTATATTAAAGCACGCGAAGATGCTTCCTCGCTGATGTGATTACCGGTACATTTTCTCTCTATAATGTTAATGTTATTGCTTTTATTGATCCCGGTTCTACTCATTCATATGTGTGCATGAAATTGGTGTCTAGTATGAATATACCTGTTGAGAACACGAAATTTATGATTAGAGTGTCGAATCCGTTAGGCAAATGTGTGATTGTTGATAAAGTATGTAAGAAATGTCCTTTAATGATTCGGGATCATTACTTTCCGGCCGACTTGATGTTGTTGCCGTTTGATGAGTTTGATGTTATTTTGGGCATGGATTGGTTGACATTGCATGATGCTAAAATAAATTGCAAAGAAAAAGTTATAGAATTAAAGTGTGAAAATGGTGAAACACTGCGGGTTGAATCAGATAAATCAGAGTCATCGTCTAGTGTGATTTCTTCAATGTTGGCTCAAAGATATTTGAGAAAGGGTTATGAAGCTTATTTGGCGTATGTAATTAATACAAAAGAAGTTGAAAAGAAAGTTGAATCAAGGTGCGGTTGTGTGTGAATTTGCGGACGTATTTCCGGAAGAATTGCCGGTTTGCCTCAGCTTAGGAAGTAGAATTTGGTATTGATTTGATACCGAACAGCTCCGATTTCGATTGCTCAGTATAGAATGGCACCAAAGCAGAGTTGAAGGAATTAAAGTCGCAGCTTGCAAGAGTTGACTGATAAAGGCTTTGTGAGACCGAGTTTTTCACCTTGGGGTGCTCCGTGTTATTTGTGAAAAAGAAGGATGGTTCTATGAGATTGTGTGTTGATTATCGGCGAGCTAAACAAGGTGACAATTAAAAACAAGTATCCGTTGCCAAGAATTGATGATTTGTTTAATCACTAAAAGGAGCGACATGGTTTTCAAAGATTGATTTGAGATCTGGATATTATCAATCTGGGGTAAAAGAGTCGGATGTGCCTAAAACCGCTTTTAGAACAAGGTACGGGTCATTATGAATTTTTAGTTATGCCATTCAAGGTTAACAAATGCTCTGCTTGCTTTTTATGGATTTAATGAATCGCATATTCACCATACTTGGACAAATTTGTTGTGGTGTTTATAGATGATATTTTAATTTATTCAAAAGATGAGACAGAGCATGCTGAGCATTTGAGGATAGTTTTGCAAACTTTGAGAGATAAGCAGTTGTATGCTAAGTTTAGTAAAAGTGAATTTTGGCTCCGGAAAGTTGGATTTTTGGGTCATATTGTTTGGTGATGGTATACGGGTTGATCCTAGTAAAATTTCAGCCATTGTTGATTGGAAACCACCGAGAAATGTAACTGAAGTTAGAAGTTTCTTGGGGCTAGCTGGGTATTATTGACGGTTTGTAAATGGATTTTCTATAATTGCTGCTCCTATAACCGCACTACTCCGAAAGGATGTTAAATTTGAATGGACGTAAGAATGTCAAAGAGAGTTTTGAAGAATTGAAAAAGTTATTAATAGAGGCACCAAAGTGTTAGTACAAACCCTAATCAGGTAAAGAATTTGTGGTGTATAGTGATGCTTCTCTAAATGGTTTGGGGTGTGTGCTTATTCAAGAAGGAAAAGTGGTGGCTTATGCTTGAGGCGCTTAAAACCTCATGAGAGGAATTATCCTACTCACGATTTAGAATTGGTCATGCGGTGGTGTTTGCTTTGAAAATTTGGCGACATTATTTGTATGGTGAAAAGTGCCGGGTATATACCGACCATAAAAGTCTTAAGTATTTGATGTCACAAAAGACTTGAATTTAAGACAATGAAGATGGTTGGAGTTACTGAAAGATTACAAGCTTGTTATTGATTATCATCCGGAAAAGCGAATGTAGTAGCTGATGCTTTGAGCAGAAAGTTGTTGTTTGCATTGAGAGTTATGAACACTCAGTTGAAAATGTCAGATGATGGTTCGATTCTAGCAGAGTTAAGAGCAAAACCAATGTTTTTACAAGAGATCTCTGAAGCTCGAAAGATGATCAAGATTTGCAAGCCAAAAGAAAGCAAAGAAAGTTGATACAGAGTCAGATTTCAGAATCGGTTCTGATGGGTGCTTAATGTTTAAAGATCGGATTTGTGTACCAAAGAATGAGGAATTGATTCAAAAGATCCTACAGAAGCACATAGTGGTTGTTTCTCGATTCATCCGGTAGTACGAAAAATGTATAATGACTTGAAGAAAATGTATTGGTGGAATGGAATGAAAAAGGATATATCGTAGTTTGTGTCCAAATGCTTGATTTGTCAACAGTGAAAGCTGAACACCAAGTGCCTTCGGATTACTTCACCTATTATGGTTCCTGAATGGAAATAGGATCGGATTACTATGGATTTTGTTTCAGGATTGCCATTAACTCCGGGAAAGAAAGATGCCATCCGGGTAATAGTTGATGACTAACTAAGTCGGCTCATTTTATCCCTGATGCGTGCACGGATTATTCTCTCAACAAGTTGGCTGAATTGTATGTTAGAGAAATTGTTAGACTACATGGAATACCATTGTCGATCATTTTAGATAGAGATCCAAGGTTTACCTCGCGGTTTTGGCAAAAATTGCAAGACGCGTTAGGTACAAAGTTAAATTTCGATCTTGCTTTTCATCCACAGATCGATGGACAATCGAGAGAGAGTAATTCGATTCTTGAAGATATGCTCGGATGTTGTGTATTGGAATTTCAAGGAAGTTGGGAAAAATACTTACCGTTGGTAGAATTTGCTTACAATAATAGTTATCAGACGAGCTTGAAAATGGCACCTTATGAAGCATTGTATGGTCGTAAGTGTCGAACGCCTTTGTATTGGACTGAACTCAAGGAAAATCAGATTTATGGAGTTGATCTAATAAAAGAAATCAAGAAAAAGTGAAGGTAATTCGAGATTGTTTGAAAGTCGCTTGAGATAGACGTAAATCTTATGCGATTTAAAACGAAAGGACATTGAATTTCAAGTTGGTGATAAAGTATTTTTAAAGGTGTCTCCGTGGAAAAAGGTTCTCGATTTGGACGAAAGGGCAAATTAAGTCCACGTTTTATTGGGCCGTATGAGATAATTGAAAAAGTTGGACCGGTAGCATATCGGCTAGCTTTACCACCTGAATTAGAGAAGATTCATGATGTGTTCCACGTATCTATGTTACGTCGGTATCGTTCGGATCCTTCACATGTGGTTTCACCGATGTAAATTGAACTACAACCGGATATGACCTATAAAGAAGAACCGATTAAGATTTTAGCTCGAGAGGTCAAACAACTAAGGAATAAAAATATTGCACTTGTAAAGGTGTTGTGGCAAAAGCATGGAGTAGAAGAAGCTACATGGGAATCAGAAGAAACTATGAGAAATCAATACCCACATCTGTTTACTGGTAAGATTTTCGAGGACGAAAATCCTTAAAGGGGGGAGAGTTGTAATATCCCGAATTAGGGCCTAATCGGAATAGTGGTTTCGTGACCACAAATCAGAGATAGAAATAATTATTTTATAATTATTTTGAGGTTTATGATATGATTGCATGATTGTGTGAAAATTTTGTGAAGAAATTCCATGCATAAAATGCTTAATTTGAAGTTAGGGGCTAAATCGAATAAGTTGCAAAACTTGCATTCTAGAAGTTTTTAGTATGAAATTGCTTTGAAATATTAATTAGGAGGTCTTAAATAGCAATTTGACCAATTTCTAAAATTTTGGACAAAAATGGGCTTGTACATGAAAATTTTCAAAGAAAGGCATTAAGGGCATTTTGGTCATTTGGATAATTAATGAAATAAAATGGGAAAAATGACACAAAATAGTCATCTTCCCCATTAGTTGCTGCCGAATGCTCCATGCCTCCATAGCTAGGGTTTCTTCAACTTTCAAGCTTCATAGTAAGTGATTCCAAGCCCTGCTTTTTAATGATTTTGATGTTTTTGAGATCCCGATAACTCGATAAAGCTTATGTTAGCAATAATTTAACCTAGGGTTTATATTTGGAAAAATACCCATAGGTGAAATTTGTGTATTTTGATGTTTTATGATAGAATATGATGTTTTAAATTATGTTAGACAACTTGTACTACTCGATTTTAAGCAAAAAACGAGTAAAAGGGCTTAATCTCGGTAAAAATACCTAATAGTCACAAGTACATGTTAGAGTGAGAATTTGATGTTGCCATAGAAGGAAAAGTGATCAGCATGTTGTAAAACATAAGAATAAGGAATAAAGTTTAATCCAGAGCCTAGGGGCAAAAATGTAAATATGCAAAAGTTTAGGGGTAAAATTGTAATTTTGCCAAAATTTGAATTAAGGATTAATTTGATAATGTGAGTATTAAATAAGCTAAATGTGTTATTTTAGATCAAGAAAGACGTGGAAACGACCCCAATCGAGGAAAAGAAAAGATTGTGGATTAAATTGCAAAACCTTTGTATTTTGGTACCAAGGTAAGTTCATGTGTAAATAATGTAACATAATTGTGATTTTTAAGTCATTGATGTTAATTATATGATATGCTGATTTTTATCATGAAATATATGTTTTGTGGTTAATTTTGAATAAAATGCAAATTATGTGAGTTATTTGTTGAATATAAATTGTTACCGAGTATTGGTTACGGCATTTTACGGAAGACGTCAAGGATATGTGTTCAAGGAAAATCCCGTTTGAACCTTAGGAATAGATTAGGATACAAGTGACATGTCATCGATATACTTGGCATCCGAACTCGTTGAGTTGAGTCCGAGTTCACTTATGGATGCGAATGTTCGAACTCGTTGAGTTGAGTCCGAGTTCGTGAGATGTAACTAGGCATCCGAGCTCGTTGAGTTGAGTCCGAGTTCATTATGGATGCGAACGCCCGAGCTCGTTGAGTTGAGTCCGAGTTAAGCTTAGGGGGCGGGTTACATGGTAGCTTGGCTACATATGTGGCACTTATGTGCAAACTTCCTACGTATCCGAATTATATTCCGATGAGTTCAACGGGTAAAGTTCTACTCAAATGAAGGAATACTTGAGATGAAAAGAGACGTATTGGTAAGTGATGTGAAATGGATACTTGAGACGGTATGTGCTTAACCCTCGGGTTGAGTATTGATACAATAACGATAAGGTAGTAAAATGATGAAAGATGATTAGAAATGAGATTTATGTTTTGGTGATACCATGCTAATGTTGTTTGGTATGATTGCTTTGTTATGTTACTTATTATTTGCATATGAACTTACTAAGCATTTATGCTTACCCCCTCTTTCTTACTCATTGTAGTTTTGGACAAGCCAGCTCAGGAGTCGGGATTGGTCGGAGGATCACCACACTATCCTAAGAACTTTTCGATAAAATGGCTTGTAAATTTAAGTATGGCATGTATAGCAAAATACTTATTTTGTGTAAATGATCTTATGGTATGGTGATGAAATGGTTGAGGAAGTGCTTGATAATGATAAATTATGGAAATGGTTAGTTTAGAATATGTTTGATGTTATGGAAAGTTAATAAGTTACCTAGTTCATGAAAATTCATAAAAGGATGAAATTTGCCATAAATAGAATATTACAGCAACACTGACGTGAGTTTGAAAATTTACTAAAAATCATAGGAATTGAATTACATGATGAATTAAATATAAAATTGAAGCTTATTGTGTCTAGTTTCACATGAAATAAATGAAACGGGTAAAGGAGTTATATGTTGGAAGTTATTTGAATTTTAGTGAAACAGGGTCAGAGCAGTTTCTGAATCCCCTGTTCCAACTTTAGAAATTCACCATAAATTGTACAGATATAATTAGGTGGTGTATTTTATATTCTCAGAATTCTTATTGAGTCTAGTTTTATGAGAAATAAACCTCATATTCATATGAATTTTATACAGAGAGAAAAGTGGTTTGTAGTAAACAGAGGTCAGACCAGTCAAGCCCTGAAACAGGGGTAACTTTAACTAATAAACTGTACTAATTGGCCCAACCAAAAATTCTAGAAAAAAATTAGTAGATAGGAATATGAGTCTAGATTCAGGGAAAATTTACGGATCTTGATTTCGAGTTTCGTAACTCGATATATGATTTTTCTTGTGACTGTAACGCAAGTAGCTAAAAAGCTGTGAATGTAGAAACAAATAATCTAAAGTTCTTAAAATGTTAAATTAAGTTTAGTAACACCTCATACTCGACTCCGGTGACGGTCTCGGGCGTGGGGGCGTTACATCCAAAGATTCAGATTTCTCATGAATTAGATATAGGTACCTATAACATAAGTAATCATCTATGAATGTTATGGAATATTGTTGACAATTCCAAGATGTCATAGGGAATGACCTACAAATATCTGTATGAATTAATTCTAAGATGTCTAAAGATCTGTTGGCACCCAATATCTTGGTTTTGGTCTATTTTCCCTTAATGCAATTGACACAGACATCAAAGTCTATGAAGTCAAGGGACTCTAAAATACCATCAGACACAAGGCGTTCAACTCTAGCTTTTAAGATATGACCTAAGTGTTTATGCCACAATGATGCTGAATTTTCCTTATTTAATTTATATTTAATACCACGTGATTCCACATGCAAGGTTTCATTATAGGATGAAATTGTTTCTAGCAAATAAAGGTTGTCATAAGTATTTAAATAACCAATTCCAACAACATTCAAATTTAAAGACAAACTAAACTGATTGTTTTCGAATGAACAATAATATCCAAATTTGTCCAACGAAGAAACATAAACTAAATTCTGTCTAAATGACAGTACAATAAAAGTGTCTTTTAAATCCAAATAAAAACCAGTTCCTAATAACAACCTAAAATGCCCAATCGCTTCCATTTCTACCGATTTTCCATCATCCACAAAGATGTGTCTTTCACCATCACTTGGCTTTCGGTAACTCAGGCAACTCTGCATAGAAACACTTATGTAAGTAGTAGCACCAAAATCTATCAACCAAGTGTTTCTAGGTACTGAAGCTAAATTAACCTCAGAACACACCAAATTAAGAATTATACCTTTCTTTGCACGACAGGCATGATATTTGGTTCAATCATTCTTCACGTGTCCAGACTCGCTACAAAAGAAACAACTCTCTATAGCTTGTTGTCATTTCTTTTGAGCTGGACCCTTAGTAGCGTCATTATGATATTTTCTTTTCTTGCTTTTATCTTTAGGGGCATTGGCCAAATGGGCACTTTTAGACTTATCAAACTTCAATCTTTCTTTCTCTTATACACAATGAGAAATGAGCTCGTTTAGAGTTCATTTCTCCTTTTGACAGTTGTAACTAATCTTAAATTGATTAAATTGTGCAGGAAGCGATACCAAAACCATAAGAACAATCAACTCCTCAGAAAGTTCGATCTTAAGTGTCTTAAGTCTTGAAGTAGTATGGAACATCTCCATAATATACTCCCTTAAGTTTCCATCAGTAACACCCCTAACTCGTATCCGTCGCTAGAATAGGGTTACGAAGCATTACCAGAGTTTACAGATCATGAACATGGTCACCAAGAAATTTCCATACATTTATCATCCATCTCATATTTTAATATATCATGTAATATCATTTCCATGTAATTTCATGTATATACTGATAACAATTCATATCCATTTAAAATATCGTTGGATACAAGGTTAGTACACTCGAAGTGTAGAAAATTGTATTTTGTCAATTCATGCACACGTATGCTTTTACAAGCATGTAAACTGGAAGCTCTTTCGAGCCATATAACGGGAAGCTCATGTGAGCCAAATAACGGGAAGCTCTTGCGAGCCAAATATCGGGAAACTCATATGAGTTGTATAACGGGAAGCTCAATAGAGCCATTAATCAGGAAGCTCATGAGAGCCAAATATCGGGAAGCTCATGGGAGCCATGGTGTATCCGTAACACATGCAAGATCACAACCAATCGGAACCCTTAATGACACGTTATTTGTACCCATCAATTTTCTAAGGTTCAAACGGGACACGGTATTTGTCGGATATGTGATCAATAAATACACGTGGAAATTTATACAAATTTCATACAATAATATTCAATTTAAAACATATAAATATACAAATTAGTTACACGAACTTACCTCGACAAATGTTCGTAAATTCGTAGGCTACTAATTTGATACTTTCTATTTTCCTTGATCTAACTCTGTATTAGGTCTATCCAGATCTATAAAAATAATTTAACTCAATTTAATATAACTCATATTCAATTTAATCCAACACACATCTTTGGAAAAATTACTATTTTTCCTCTAAACTTTTAATTAATTATGATTTTGTCCCTAAGCACGGAAAATGAAATTCATACTATTTAATCATTATTTCAAGCCTAGCTGATTTTCATATATATCAATAGCAGCCCATGAATTTCATAAAATTTAGAATTTTTCCATGAATTTATCATCTCTTCAATTTAGTCCCTAAATCATAATTTCATCAAAATTCTCTTTACAAAAATTGTTTATCTAACAACAATCTTTCATTTTCTACCATAAAACTTCAAAATTCAACTATAATCATCTATGGAAAAATCCTAATACTTTAATATTTTTGCAAATTAATCCCGGAGATAACTAGATTAAGCTATTACGATCTCGGAAACATAAAAAATCATTAAAAATGGGACAAGAATACTCACCTAATTAAGCAAAATAAATTTGCTAGAATTCAACTTTCATAGCTAAGGTTTCCATGTCTTTGTTTTAGGAAAGATGATGAAAATGATATTAATTTAATTATTTATTTCATTTATCATCATTATTTTATCATCTTTCCAAAATTAACCTTAATAATTTACTAAATTCCAATGATGAATAATCATTCTTATCTACTAACTCCTCTAAATGATTTATTTGTCATATAAGGACCTCAAATTTTAAATTCACTAGCTATTTGATATTTTTAGCTAATAGAATTCAACTTTTGCACTTTATGCAATTTGGTCCTTTTTATCAAGCTAGGCATGTAAATGGTAAAATTTCTTAACGAAATTTTCATACGATATTTCTATCATACTTTAGACCATAAAATAATATTAAAATAAATTTTATTTTAACTTCGGATTTGTGGTCTCAGAATCATTGTTTCGATTTCACTGAAAACAGGCTGTTACATTGACCCTTATACTTCATAGACATCAAAGAAGTAAGAAGTGATGTCATCTCAACCTTATCGTTTTTAGCAAAACGTTTCTCAATTTCATCAAGGAAATCTTTGGCTAGAGTAATATCTTCAGATTCTGTGCCCCTAAAGGCTTCTGGAATGATGTATTTCATGATCATTAGACTCATGCGATTTGAATTATCCCACCTCTCAAAATCCCTCTTAACATTAGGGGTGCTTTCCATAGTGAGAGGTGCAGGTTGTTCTTCCCTAAGTGTAAGGTCTATGTCCATATAGCCAAGCACTATAAGTAAGTGCCTTTTCCATTCCTTAAAATTAGTCCCTTTAAGCATGGGTATATAATTTATATTAGCAGATATTGTGGCAGCAGAAAATGAACTAGTTTAATATAGAACAAATAAAAAACAAGCTCAAACCAATATTCATAAGTAAATAATAAATTCAAGATAATGGCTAATCTCATCTCAAGATACCAAACACAACATTAATATCAAGTCTTTTTTGACAATAATATTAACAGTAAGTGATACTCTTATTGTAGCAATCAAACATTGACAATAAATTATGTCAAACAATTAATTAATCTTTAGAATAACTTATTGCTTACATATAATACCTTATAATTGTCACACGTTTATCACCACAGATGTCGTTGAAATTCTGCCAAATATTAACTTACCTTTGGGTCAATCAATGAACGCATGAATCACAAAAATATATAATCATCTTGATATTTCAAATAAACTAATCTACACAAAAGAAGTCACTTTGGCATCATTTTGTTCCAACTAATCTATTTAAAATATTAAACCTCCTTAACTAAAAGCTAAAATTTGAATTTATTTGTTTCAAAATATTTACCTTAATCTTATCTTTCAATCAAGTTAAAAGATAATTGTGTGTATATATATGTATTTATATACTTTTCCAAAACAACATGCATATATTATATATGTGTATAATCAAAATATATATATGAATTAAGCATGCATCTCATACATTGAATCAATCATAACATGCATATATTATATATTTATATATATAAACGAAGCATCAATTTCTATACTGTGAACTTTATTTTTTTAATTAACTAAATGTCGTATAGGTTTTTTTTAATAGAAATTGAAACACAGAACCAATGAAGAAATAAAAATCTTTGAATTTAACATGATCATTCGCTGAAGGAATATTATACAAATATTTCAAATTCTATAATTAAATCCATCAATTCGAAAATCACCCAAATTTAAAATTAAAACAAATCCTTAAAATTTTAATATGAATTCAAGATAATCAAGATCTAAAAAAATACTTTAATATAAACCTTCAAAGGTTAATATATATATCTGAAATATAAAACCCACGAAATTTCATGAATCAATCATTCAAATGGAGAACCTTAATCAATTTTCAATGACTCGATATGACGAGGCTTAGATGCCATTTGTTAGAATCATAAATTAAGATATTATATAAAACTTAAGAAATTATAAATCAAGATCTGTCATGTCAAATCATCAAGAACAAAATAAGAATAAAACTAGATGGGGAAGCGTATTTGAATCCATGAATTCTGTAACACCCCAAACCCGGCCTAGACATTATGGCTGAATCCGGAAGTGTCACATGAAATGGGTTGAAAAACCATTGTCGTTAAGTTAAAAACATTCCAGTTGTTAGCCTTTAGAGCTATTACTAATGTCAAAGCTTTCTTTCATTTAATCATTTAGAGATAAAATGTGTTTGTAGCGGAAGCTTGTGAAAACGTTGTGTCTAGAAAATTCGTTCAAGATTTTAGAAAACCATCACAGTTATAATTAAGTAAAACCAAAAACCCAAAACCAACGTCAAAATTTTAAAAGTGTCCAGAGTCCAGAAAAATAAAACTTCAATGCCAAAACTTAATAATCCAAAAACAAAATAAAACAGTAAAATAAGTGGTCACCGTCGAGTCCTCCGTTGCACTGATCCACTTAAGACTGTGGGTTACCTATACAGACAAACAGAAAATGGGTGAGTTTACATAAACTCAGTGTGTAACCTAACAGAGTTAAACATGTACACATACAGAATATTACAAATCAGATAGATTCATAATCGGGCCTAGGCCAATGTAAGATATAGATATAGATTCAGGCTTGAGCCCATTTCAGATACAGATACAATCACAGACATGCAAATCAGACCCCCATCCTCTACACGCCATCTCCGACCATCCCTACACACCATGTAAGGTTTAAAACACCCACCCAGCCCTACACACCACGTTGTACCGATACGACACATATCAGATATAATGTAGCTGTGCTGCCAGATATTAGGCACAATCTGCCTTTCAGAACAATTCCTCCAATATGTATCATCCTACCCCAATCACCGTAACAGAACATGTGTAATGACCCAAATTTTTAGGTCATCGGAAAAGAAATTTTTCGGGTCTTCGATTTTGAAAATTAGACCCGTAAATATTTATTAGAAAAATTTACGAAGTTAAGTGAGAGGTTAATTAGATTTTAGTTAAATAAATCTAGTTTAATTAAGGTTAATTTAGTGAAAGGACTAAATTGAATAAAGTGTGAAGGTTTAATATAAACTATAGAAAAGTCAAGGGACTAAATTAGCAAATAAACCTTATATGACAAGTGTATGGTAAATATAAATACATTTGGATTATTATTGTTGGTACAATGTCTGTAAATAAATGTATTACTTATTATTTAAGAAATAATAATTATAAATAATATATATATAATAGTTAGTAATATAATATAATAAAAGAATAAGGAAATAAAAAATAGAAAAAGAAAGAAACAGAGAATTGAAAACGAAACAGGAAAGAAAGAAAAAGAAAAAGGGAAATTAGGGCTTTAAGATTTCAAGCTTGATTGGTAAGTCAATTTAATCCATTTTCTTGTAATTTTGGTGTCTATTGTAATATCCCGAATTAGGGCCTAATCGGAATAGTGGTTTCGTGACCACAAATCCGAGATAGAAATAATTATTTTATAATTATTTTGAGGTTTATAATATGATTGCATGATTGTGTGAAAATTTCGTGACGAAATTCTATGCATAAAGTGCTTAAGTTGAAATTAGGGACTAAATCAAATAATTTACAAAACTTGCATTCTAGAAGTTTTTAGTATGAAATTAATTTGGAATATTAATGAGGAGGCCTTAAATAGCAATTTGACCAATTTCTAAAATTTTGGACAAAAATGGGCTTGTACATGAACATTTTCAAAGAAAGGTATTGAGGGTATTTTGGTCATTTGGTAATTAAAAGATTAAAAAAAAAGGAAAAAGATGGCAAAATATGTCCATCTTCTTCATTAGGACGAAAAATAAAGGGGTTCTCCATAGCTAGGGTTTGTTTCAAGCTTCAAAGCTCCATAGTAAGTGATTCCAAGCCCCGTTTTTAATGTTCTTTACGTTTTTGGAGTCCCGATAGCTCGATTTAGCTTATGCTAGCAATAATTCAACCTAGGGTTCATATTTGGAAAAATACCCATAGGTGAAATTTGTGTATTTTGGTGTTTTATGATAGAATATGAGGTTTTAAATTATGTCAGACAACTTGTACTACTCGGTTTTAAGCGAAAACGAGTAAAAGGGTTTAATCGGTAAAAATACCTAATTGTCATAAATACATGTTAGAGTGTGAAATTGATGCTGCCATAGAAGGGAAAAATGATCAGCATGTCATAAAACATGAGAATAAGGGATGAAGTTTAATTCCCGAGCCTAGGGGCAAAAGTGTAATTATGCAAAAGTTTAGGGGCAAAAATGTAATTTTGCCAAAGTTCGTATTAAATGTTTTTTTTTAATGAATGTATGTATTAAATAAGATTAATTTGGGATTATAGATCAAGAGAAACGAGATTCAAGTCGCGATCGAGGGAAAAATAAAGTTTACGAAGAATAGGCTCGATTGCTAATAATTTTATACCGAGGTAAGTTCATGTGTAAATGTAGTAACATAATTGTAATTTTAAGTAATTTAATGTTATTTATGTGATATGATGATTAATATTATGAAATATTATACTTTATGGTTATTATTGAATAATATGTAAATTATGAATTGCTACCAAGTATCGGTTTCGATGTTCCGTGGAAGACGACAAAGATGTGTAATCGAGGAAAAAGCCCGTTTGAACCTTGGGAATAGATTAGAATACAAGTGACATGTCACAAGGATGGTTGGGCATCCGAACTCGTTAAGTTGAGTCTGAGTTCACTTATGGATGCAAATGTCCGAACTCGTTGAGTTGAGTCCGAGTTCGTGAGATGTAACTAGGCATCCGAGCTCGTTGAGTTGAGTCCGAGTTCACTTATGGATTTGAACACCCGATCTCGTTGAGTTGAGTTCGAGTTCGTTTATGGGCGGGTTACATGGTAGCTTGGCTACATATGTGGCACTTATGTGCAAACTTTCCGTGTATTCGAATTATATTCCGATGTGTTCAACGGGTGAATCTTAAGAGAATAAGGAGAATGCCTAAAACGAAGGTGACATGTTGGTAAGTGTGGTAAATGAGAAAATTTGATAGGTATGTGCTTAAATCTTCGGGTTGAGAACTTGGTATGATGAAATCGTAGCATAATATTAAATGCAAATGTAACATGAATGTCTTGGTGTTGTTTATGCAAATGATGTTTTTATGTGGAATTGCATGATTATGTTACTTACTATTTGCATGTGAACTTACTAAGCATTTATGCTTACTCTTTCCTTTTCCTTCATTGTAGTTTTGACAAATCGACTTGAGAATCGGGATAGGTCGAAGACTCGTTCACACTATCCGAAGGCTTAAATCGGTAAAATGGCTTGTATATTTTGAATGTGGCATGTATGGCAAAATACTCACTTTGTGTAATTGATCTTATGATATGGCTATGGTTTGGCAAGAAAAGGGTTTGTAAATGATTAGCCATTGAAATGGCCAATCTAAGTCATATTTGATGTTATGTATGTTTAAAATGATAATTAGTCCATAAAAATCCTTAGTAAAGTGAAATTTTCCATAAAATAGAATTTGACAGCAGAAGTGATATAAATTTGAAAAATCACTAAAAATAGTAGAAATGGAATTAAATGATGAGTAAGTTATTAAATTGAAACTTAATGAGTCTATTTTCATATGGACTGAACAAAATAGGTATATGACTTATAATTTATGAGACATTTGAATTTTTGTGAAACAGGGACAGAGTGATTTCTGGATCCCCTGTTCTGACTTTGGAAATTCACCATAAATTGTATAAAAATAATTAGAAGTCATGCTTTATATGTAAAGATTTCTTATTGAGTCTAGTTTTAAGAGAAATAAATGTTATAGTCATTGAAATTCTTTACAGAGATCAGAGCAGTTGAACCCTGAAATAGGGGAGACCTTAACTAATAAACTGTACTAATTGGCCCAGCCAAAAATTCTAGAAAAAAATTAGTAAATAGATATATGAGTCTAGTTTCAGGGAAAATTTACGGAATTAGATTTTTAGTTTCGGAACTCGAGATATGAATTTTTTAAGTGACTGTGACGCAGATTGCTAGCTTGACTGGAAATTTTAAAATTAAATTGTTTGAGTTGTTTAAGCAATGAATTAAGTCTGTTAACACCTCGTGTTTGACTCTGACAACGGTCTCGGGTACGGGGCGTTACATCTATGGAATCTTAAAAAGAAATACTATTTGAGTTATGTTAAAATTTAGAAAGTTATTAAATTTTTAGATGTTGATTAAGTTGGATAAATGGAAGAAATATGGGTTTAATTGATAAGAATTCAAGTTAAAAGTGGGAGAAAGATTAAATTGTAAAAGAAAATATAAGTTTTGTCATAGTAAGGATTGAATTGTTTAAATTGTAGAATTGATGTTTTGTATTGAATATTAAGAGTTGAAACTTGTTTAAAGTAGGTATAAAATGAAAACTATAAGGTTATTTGAAGAGAAAGAATAGCTATGGTGGAAGGACTTAATTGGAAATATAGTAAATGTTGTATGGAAATAAAAGAATGTGTTATTAAATAACATACATTGATAATTTTAAATGTTAAATTTTATGTGGCTAACGTAGCACCAGAAACATCATCGAAAAAGGGAAAGCAAGAAGTGAATGAGGATATCAAGTAAACTCGAGAATTTCGGTTTGTATTTCTATAAACTATGCTTAATATTTTAATATAATGTAATTGATATTTTTATTTATTAGAATGTGTAATGAATGATATGATAAAATTTCTACTATTCCTATATTTAAAATGGAATAAATTGAATACCCTATTAACAATGTCAAGCTAGTCGGATATAATTGGCATGCTATAAGATTGGAAGTGTTCAGGGATATTTCAACTGTGTATCGATGAGACACTATATGTGTCGACTACTGTGACTGTTTCAGATTCATTTCGAAGAGGTACTCTGTATCTAACTGTGACTGTTACTATTACTGTTACCCTACGGTGTATTCTGATTTCGGCTGATGAAACACTGTACATCATCCCTGGTGTGTGGGTTGGATCCGCGTATTCGTCAAGATCCAAGTTATGTTAATAGGGTAAAGGAAGGTACTGCAGACTGACTGATACCAATTATATGAATACAACTGAATAATGACTGTTAATGAATATAATGACATACTAATGTGTGATTATTGAAAGTATCGAACACTATAAAAGATGTATAAAGAATTGTTTAATTACATTTATGATCTATAAGATGAAGGCAAGTGAATAAGCTATTAAAATTTGTATAGTAAAAGTTTTAAGTTACCATGTAAATACATGGTTTATTATTGTTTAAGTATTAGTTTATAGAAATACCACTGAGTGCATACTCAGCGTATGGTTTGTTTCCGTGTGCAGGTTAGGTACAAAGTAGATAACTTCTCAGCATCCAAGCTAACTCCCGAACTCAAATACTTGGTGATGTACTTATCTTTGAAGATTTGCATGTACCTAGGTTGTTTAATGTTATTTTGGTTATAAGCCATGCTAATGAAGAATGTTAATAGATAGTTAATGGTTGTAATGAGAATATTATAGTGTAAAGTTTTTTTTAATTGAATGTCATGGCACTTAGGTGCAACTTTTGAATTGATATAGTACAAGGTATTATTGGATATATGTGTTAGGTTAAAATAACGTTTTAATGAGAATTAAATGTGTTTAATCATGCTTGGATTGGTTGAATGGAGGGATATTAAAATTTTCTTGTAATCTTTAGTTTGCTAGAATGGTAACTTTGAAATACAAGGTTCATTTTAAACCCACACGGTTTGTCACACGGGCGTGTGACTAGACCGAGTGAGATACATGGCTTACACACGGGCATGTTGTTAGGCCGTGTGTCCCCTGAACTTAAAATATTACAAAAAGATTCCCACACGGGCTGAGAACACGGGCGTGTTCCTTGGCAGTGTGAGATTATTAGAATGCCCCACGGGTAGTGGACATGGGTGTTGTCCTAGCCATGTGAGCTTATTGTCGACCCTCCACGGGCGTGTCATATTAGCCACACGGGCGTGTGGTACGATTTACAAAAAAAGAAACTATAAAACTTCACGTACAATTTTCATAAGCTTCCTATTGAGTCTCGGTTTGTTTTAAATACACTTGTAAAGTACTGTGGACTTCTAAAGTTATATTTTTATGGATAATATGGTATTTATACTTGTTTTATGTACAAATGTACTGTAATGACCGGTAATACTCTATAATCCTGTACCGGCAACAGAATAGGTTACGGGGTGTTACAACATGCATATAGAATTAACAAATAAATCAAGCTTAACATGCTCCCATAAACAGATAACAGATAAACAAACATAGGCATGCTTATAACAGTACATCATTCTAATAGAACACATAGTTTTAAGGTTTATTAAGCCTTTACTGACCCCACAGTAGGCCCACAGTCGATTAAGATGACCCGTGCGACCCTACAAAAAATTTCAATACAATGGGCCCACACGTTCGTGTAGGTTGACCGTGTGGGCCCACACGCCCAGATTGGCCTAGCCCGTGTGGATCACACAGCTTGGCCCAGTTATCACAAGCTCGTGTGGCATTTTTATGTGGGCCCACACACCCAATTCGGTCTAGCTCGTGTGGCTCACACGGCCACACTCCAGCCATCATACGATTGTGTCTTGCGTACGGCCTCTCCTTCGTTGATCACATGGCCGTGTCATTGCACACGGCCTACCACACGGCCATATGGCGTTGACAGTGGGGTTTTTCAGCTTTCGTCAAACCTCGTTTTTCTACGTTTTGGGTACACACCTAGTATCGATTTGATGCGAAACGCTCCCAAGACCACCAGAACCTAAAATCATCCAAAATACTTTGAATTAATCGCTTAAAATGATAAACTAAACCGACCCCAAACAAGTTATTCAGCAAATTGGGCAACCAAACCTTACCTTCAATCGAATAGCAATAACTTGCACACAACTAAGTCCTCGATGAACGATTTCTAACCTCTGAATCTTCCCCTAATTAAGAATAAGTACAAAATCCCCATTAAAACACTAACCACAAAACCTTAAGATATCGGCAGAACAGTTACTTACCAAACAACGTAAACAAATGTTGAACAAAAAGGGAGACAATTGGAAAACCGGAAAGGAGAGGGGGAAAGAAGGAAAATTTTGGCAGAGTAAGAGGAAAACGGGACGTCAAAACTGGAAGAATTTTGGGATTTTGAAAAAAATAAATTGAAATAAAAATAAACAAAAATTATCCCTAAATCCCTCAATTTACTCCACTAATCCCACTATCAACCACTACTCAGACTTTTCGTTCTACCAAAACTCTACAAGCCAACAAAACAAAAATATTAGCAATCACGCTTGTGCAAGGATTCAAATGCAAGGCCTCCAGCATACCCACACTCCCCCTAACCACCAGACCAGTAAGCCCATTTTGATATGTTTTTTACAATTAGTTCAACATAAGCCCACTGAGCAAGTAAAATGGCTTAAGTCAGAAAAATTCCAAAATTTACCAAAAATAAGACTTGAACTTGGGACCTCACACACACATCTAGAACACTTAACTACTAAACTAGATACACACTTGTGTTAAAATTATCCAGAAACTGAAATAGAAATATTCGGGCGTTACAAATTCCTTGAATTTTTTTTCCGAATTTTGGGGATTTGATTATCCAAATTAGCAGGCAAGAAATTCATAAAATATTTGCTCTTTTTCCTAAGGATGGATATTAGAAAAGATATCTTGTATGTAATGTGGGGACCAAAACCCTAATATTATAACTTTGGCATATTAGCCTTAATTCCTAATTATAGCCCATCATTAATTAGAATTTGATTAGAAATTAATTATTAGAGTATCTATATATATTTTATCCATACTTTATTTAATAATTAAAGCCCAATAAAATTTTAACCAAATTAGATAACTTTTAATTTGGGTTAACCTATTATGATAGTAAATAATAATATGTAATTACTCTTATTATATATGTGATGTCCATATTAGCGAAGTATGCAGGAGGTAGGATGAATTAGTTAGTTATTCTTGATGACCCACCATAAAATATGAGAAATATATAAAAAGAGGACCCAACATGTGCAACATTCAGAAACAAAATATGTTGAAGCTTGATAATTTTAGTTAATTGCTTATGCTTTATTTCCTGAAAAAAAAAATAAAGCAAACAATTTATTACCAAATGTAATAAAACTATAAATTACATTGTGAACTAAAAATGGAATAGAAAATTCGATAGGAAATAAAGATATAAGCCATTTTCTATTAATTATTTTATTTTATTTTATTTTTGTTTACGTTTTAAAATTTAAGATAACTTTACTTCTAACTTTTGGGTTTTAATTGTGATAGTAAATTATTATATGTTAAGAGATTTAGATCTTTAATCCTTATTTTCAACTTTGATGCTATTTCAATTTTTAATTTGATTATATTGTGCATGATTTCTAATTTTATTTTTAATTGTCATATGTGAATTTTAAATAGAGTATTTACTAAATATTATAAAATATAGAAAAAAATCAAATAATGACTGAATAAAATATATTATAAGGCAAATAAACACAACATCAACGATGGTGAACACAATTTGGAAACTGTAGATTAAATGGAAATCTTAAAGAAATTTTTTATCCAATTTCAATTAAAAATAATATTGTTTTATAAAATTAAAAATATTGTCAAATATGTTTGGAAAAAATCTAATTATATAAAATAAAATACAAATAAAAATGGAGACTAATATTTTATCCTAAATCTATATTGTTAAGACAGTTGTCTAAATACCGATTGAGTTTTAGCTTGATCGACATTGACATTATTGCTAGTGCAGGAGGTCGTAGGTTCGAGTACGTTGAAATACATTATCTTCTTATTTAAGGGTTAGAAAATGGCTATAGATAGTTCTAGGCATTTTATAAAAAATATTTACAATTTCTTTGCGATCGGGTAAGAAAACTAATTATATATATATTTACTGATGATTTACCATTAGTAATTGACACATAAATAGATACATTTGTTCTTGTGATTTGTTAAAAAATAATATAAAAATTAAAAGGTTTTAACAATAATGTGAAAGACTATTTTATCCATATGCATTCTAAGAATCTTTAAAAAAATTATAAATCTAAAAAATCATTTTATCCTTATTAATTTCAAAAGGATGCAAAATATATGATAAATATTGATACAAATATAATATATAACAATTTCAATCTAGTTATATTAAAAATTTGTAAATAAAAAAAGAAAATATTTTTATTTTAAAGAAAAGTGAAAGGTTTAGTTTGACTCTAATTATTCCAAAAGTTTAAAATATATATATAATATATATATATATTATTTATTTTTCTTAAATTTGGAATAAACGCATATATTCAGTTTAGTTTTATGGATAATATATACATTCAAACCATTTTACTTTTAAAAAATTTTTATTTAAAACTTTTTAAATTACTAAATCCTAATATTTATAATATTAAAAAATCTGATGAATAATTTATTTGATAATAAATGAATGATGGAGGCAGGCAATGGCATTTATGATTTGTCCCACAAAATTGGACAAAAAATTATATTGGCCACCATAAACAGAAGATGCAGCAGAATGATATAACATAAACATTCACTATTCAGAATGTGTCTCAATTCACCATAATTATGAATACTATCTTTTCTTTTCTTTTCTGTTAACGCCAATGAAATGCTTCCTAGGTTACCCTCAATATTATTTCATCCACACCATGCTTTGTAGACACGTGCTTAATAGATTTATTGAAAGCAATAAAATCAAAATAAAGTAGTTAGATCTTACTGTGGGCTGTAATAGTACTTAGAAATTATGTATAAATACCTCAATATTTCTATCAATAAAACATGAGAAAATATTACTTAAGAATACTATATATATTTATAAAAGAAAAATACAAACACATAATAAAATTTGAACTTAAAAAGTACTAGTTTTCAACATCTAAATTTTACCATTACAAAACTTTATTAAATTTAAATTTTTTATAAAATATTTGTGATTGCATAAAAAATAAAAAGAGGAAAAAGTAGGTGTTAGATTTAAAGCATGAAAAATAAGGGAAGTTGAAAGAGAAGGAGAAGGATATTTTTGTTGATAAATACAAAGATTTGGTTTGAGAAAAGGTTGCAGTGAGAGTGGAAGTGATAGTAGACAACAGTTGTATTTCACAATCAATTAAAAGAAAGTAATTATGGAGAATGGGAGAAGCAGCATCATTACCAGTTGCCTGCTAATCTTCACAGTCAATTTCATTATCATGGCATAATCTCAAGCACCCAGATATGTCCCAGTTTTCATCAACACCCCTTCTTATTACCTATCTCCTTTTACATTTCCATTGGATCTACCACTACTTTTTAATATTTACATTTTCTCAAATTTTTTTATTTTAATAATATATTCTATTCCTATCCATATTCTAGACACTTAAATTGAAAGATAATATTTATTTAAATATTTTTAAACTCACATTTTTCTATTTATTACGGCATCAATCATATCAATTAAATTAAGGTTAAATCGACATTTTATTAGTATAATTATTGTAAGCTTTAAATTTTTACTATATAATTTAAACAAGAAATAAATAAATAATTCAACCCAAAACATGAGTGAAAACTATACAACTCCAATACCCATTTAGTTGGTATGTTAATATAATTATATAAATTCAAATATTACAAAATTGATTCATATCTTAATATAATAATATAAATTTAAATATTACAGAAAACATAAACATCCTACCTGACCTAAAAACATGGCAAATTTTTCATAGGGCTGCGAACTTTTTTAATGTTTGTCTCTTTTCTAACCACAAAATTCCTTTGTTTTTGAAAAGAAATCGGAAATCACATAATCCATCCAAGTGTTTATTGTCAAAGCTTCAAACTCTAGCTTTGTGGATATGTCTCATCTGAAGGTAATATATGGCTTCAAATCATTGATTAGACCCTCAAGAAAATATGGGTTTAAAATCACTGATTAGACCCTCAAAAGAACATCTGTTCTGTTCAACACATGATCCCCCATTGTTCTTCCCTCCACAACCTCAAAACATGCTACTTCCTTACATTTGTTCAACTGATAAATGATTTGGGCATAGATCATACTGAATTGTGGTTATGAATTGGATCCAATTTTTAAATAAGGTGGGTATTTGTCTATTGATATATGTTTATGCATAAGTATTAAGGTATATTTAGGGAACAAATTCATTGTTGCTGGTTGCAACTGCAGCACTCACTAACTTTAGGCAATGATGCTCCTAAAGACTAATGCAAGCATTATTATTATATCCACTCACCAAGTTTTGCACTTCATTTTCCTACCCTACCAAAGTGTTATCCGAACTTTTTTATTTTTCCCGACATTCATGTCCAACACATACACAAAAAGATTAAATTATAATTATAACAAATCACTCAACAACTTCAGATTTAAAGAAAAACATAAACCAACCAAGAGAATGAGAACACTTGTAAATCAGCATCACACAGCATTTCTTCTATGATCACAAAATATAAAAAAAAAAAAAAACTTGAGCTGCAATTTATAGCAGCAAAACTCAAAAACACTCTAGATTTCTTGATAGTCCCATATTTACAGTATGACAAAACAGCATTCAGTCAAAGGTTGCTGGATTGTATATATGATCATGGCACTGTATAAGAGCGAAAAACTAGATTGAATTTCACCTAACAAAACAAAACCAACAAAAATAAAACAACAGCAACGAGAATCATATGATGATTCGAGGATGACGACTCTAACAAGCGGTGAGAAACCAATCTCTCGTGCGATCTCAATATTCATCAACTTCTCTAATTTGCTTTAGCTTCTGTGTTCAACCTGTGGATTCTTTTTTTGTACTAGTCTTCTTTAAGGAATTTAAATGACTCATGGCGTTGATGTGCCTAAATGGGCTTGCTTCTTTGCCTTTCATTGCTATCATGGAATCTTGGGGCTGCAACAAATGAATAACAAGATTCAGAAACCGAAAACGAAAAACAAGAGTGGTTTGCCATGCTTTTCTTATGCATACCAAGTCCATTAGCCTCAGAGGTCCTCATGATTCGGAGCCTTCGGACCGAGCTCACAAACATCCTGAAACATGACAAGAAACAAAAGCATTCTATAAGTATCACAAGCATGAATCAAACTAGTTTGATTTTGGTTGCTGCTGTTGCTTTTGGGACTTGATTTAAGGGTCATTTATAAGTCTCAAATGTCATACCTCCATGGGACATCTCCAACAAGCATCCAGTCTCCCTCTTTGTCTTCATAAGTCAAAACAAATTCAGATGATCCATCCAAAAGCTTAGAAGCCTTGGTTAATTGTTCCTTCTCTGCACCTATAAAAAAAGGGGGGGTTTAATTGCATTAACATCACCACACAAAGCAGAGAAGGAGTAGAACACAAGTAAAGAGGAATTACCAACTGAGTTAGTAGATCTGAGGAACATATCCTCAAGTGCTTGAGCCAAACTCTGATAGCAAGAATGAGCATTCAAATCAACTTTCCTTCCTATTGGGATTCCATCCATATTCACCTTAACAAACCCAAGATGTCCTTTTTCATTAACAGTAGTTGTTGAACTGATTTTGTTACCATTGTAATTAAGTTTCTTCTTCAAAGCATCTTTGGGTTTATCTTTTTCACCAATTCCACTGTCTCCTTCATCAGCTCTTTGAGACTTTGCTTGGTTCACCAAGCTGTTCATCCTATAAGCTCTTATGGGTGGCCATCCCACAACTTGACTGCTTCCACTAATAAAAGCATTAAAATGAATAAATTGAATACAACACAAAAGAGAAGAAGGTTTAATAAAGTGTTGAAGAAATAAACCTGACACCAGTAGGGGATCCACCCTCATGGGAGACAGATTCAGCAGCTCTTTTGGTCCCAGAAACAGAAACAGAAGGACCGCCATTTTTGGTTCTATGAGAAACCACAGAAGGGAAGTCTTTTGCAGTCAAGATTCTACCACACTCACCCCATGAAGAAGTGGCAGTGGCAGGCTTAGTTTTCCCTGTCGCACCACCAAGGCTCAACCCCAGACCTAACTCCAACTCACTCTCAGCTGGATATGAACATGCCTCAGAAACAACCTCCACTTTAGACAACACTGCTGATTCGTTTGTAGAAACCCCAGAAGAACCGCCGCCGCCAAGTAAAACTAACTCACCTTCCATCACCAAACAAGGAAAGAAATTCAAAGATCAAGACGTGTTACAAGTGAACGGGGAAAATAAACAAGGCTTTTCTTTGGGGGAAAGAGGGGAGGTATAGGGGAGGGCAAAAGGGAGAAGGTAGGTTAGGGAAGGTGGTGGAGGAAGTGATGATATGGGACCCATATGTCTGCTAGTGCGCCTAGCACTCTCACCGGTCACCACTCTCTTTACTTAAAAAAAACAACATTTTTTTCCCTAGACATGATCATGTCTCTTTAGAATCTGGCTTTTCTTCTGTTTGTTGGAAATATATATTTATAAAAAAATATGAAATCCAAAAGGAGAAAAATAAAAAAAGGAACTGTAAATCTGCAGACAAGAGTCAGGGCATATAAAACTAGGAAGTTAAGGAAGGAAGAGTTAATGTCTGATGTCTTTGGTCTAATTGTCGACATTCCAAAGTCTTTGTCGTTGTGAATGTGAGCTGTGGTTTAACTTCAAAGTATGTTATATTTATTCTACTTTTTCACCACATTTTACTTCATTTATTTATTTATTTGTAAGAATTTGATTGGCTGATTGAATTAGTCAAAATTGGTTCAATTTATTTAATAACGCTTAAATAAAAAAAATCATAAAAATTCTAGAATTTATACAATGAATATGAGCCAATTAGCCAAACTCAAAATAAATAAATAAATACCCAAAACAAAATTTTAAATAAGTTCCATATTGATATGGTTTGTTACTCCTTTTTTTTCATTTTTTTCATAATAATTTTTTCTGATTATTTGAAATCAATCGAATCAAAAATTTCAGTTTAATCCAAATCTCATACCACCAATTTTACAATATTAAAAATATTTATGCTTTCCATTCCAATAAAAAAAATATTTATAGTCAAAAGTAAAACATTAAATAAACCAAAGAATATTTATAGTAAAAGTAAAACATTGAATAAACAAAAAAAAAAAGAGAGAGTGAAGAAGTAATGATTTCAAGGTAAAATATATTAGATTTCTTTAAAGGAATATAGTTATACTCTAAATCTTACTCATAGTATTTTTGAAAATTAGATCCTTATTATTATTTTAAAAGATTAATTCCTTTTTACTTTCGGATTTAAAATGTAAGTTCAATTGTTAACATTGTTAAAATTCTTCTATTAAATTTGATTTTTTTATTATATGGTTACAAAGTAATTTTTTTTTTAATTTCAAAATGTAACACGATTGAATTTAATAGAAATATTTTAATAGCATTAACAATTATGTGTACAAAAAGTATATAGACTTGAAACATCACGACTATCCGATTTCAAATCTTGCATTGCATAAATTATATGTGGGCTTTATACAAATTTATGTATGGCTTAAATAACGCCATTTACAAAGCGCCCTGTCTTGAGTTATTTTAATTTAAGATAAATTAAAATATGTACGAATTGTGCTTTATAATGTTTAATTTAACATATAATAATTCAAATATATAGATTAATAAGTAGAATTTCCATAAAAAAAACACATAATTTAACCTAGAAAAGTGAGATGTATAGGCGTTATAATTATAATTATAATTATATTTTGTAACCATTTAAAACTAACCCATCAAGTAAAATGATTTTTGATTGAATCTAACTGATTCATCAATTCAATATTTTTTTTAATTTTTATTATAAATTTGATAACTATTTTTTTTTTTACAACTTTTTCTTTATGCTCGAACATGACCTCCTTCATAAAATAAATAGGTAAATTCTACTTAATTATTAATATTGATAAATTCTACTTAAAGTCAAGAAATTAAATTAATTAAGACAATGTGAAATTTGGAAACCCTCACATAAAATTATAAATAATGAATCTCAAAGTCACTAATTTTCAAAATGAAGTAAATGCTGTATTTACCATTAATTGGCTTTAAGTTGTATAATAAAAATGGGTTTAGATGAGAAATAGACATTGGTTGTTTTGACTCAATATTTGGTCATAAATGTATGGAAGTGACAAGGCATACATCATGTTGAATTAATTATTTATAGCAACATATATTGGGGAGTTAAAACTTTTTGAAAGGGTCTCCTTAAAAAAAGGTGCCTTTGGTTTGGTCTTTGGATTGATAAAACAAGTCTTCTTTTTTTTTTATTCTCTAAACAAAGCTGTCTCAAGTAAAATAGTAATTTGTTCATCATGCTTTGAAACCTAAAACACATACATGATGATTAATGTAGGGAAAGATGGGTTTAAGATACCTCATTTTATATTAAAAATTCCCTTATATTCTTAAATGATAATCAAGGTATGACAAACCGCTTTTAACTAAAGATGATTAAAGGTATATCACTTATTTTCTCTTCTAACTTTATAAAAATAATTATTTTATTTCTTTATTTATTTCTTTTCGTAACTCAATCACCACTAAATAAATAATATATATATATATATATATAGACGTCATATCAACAATCAATTATTTTTTTAAATTTAAAAAAAAATTAAAATCATTTTAAAAATTATTTAAAAAGCATATAATTTTTAAAAAAATTAAAAAAATAATTAATTATTGATGTGACATTTACGTGTCAATCTACATGTATGTCACGTCAATAAAGTTAATAAAAATTAACATTTTTATATATTTTAAAGTTATTTGACAAACAACATATGTTAAAGACTAAAAAAATAAAAAAAAAACTAAAATAATTTTTTATATAAAATTAGAGAATCAAATAGATCATAATATCATAATTAAACTTGTTAAATTGTTTACGTTGGATCTGCACATACTAAGGGTGAGTTTGGATGGGCGGTGGGGTGTAATGTGATGTGTTTAGCTTACTTTTTGTCTCATGTTACGGTATTGTTAAAATATCTAATCTTACCGCCACTGTTATTTTTACACTAACATAGATAAATACACTGTTCATCCAAAATCTGAAGTCGGGTTGACTACATTTATCCCTCACTAAAAATAAATAACAAAAATCTTATATACTTATAAAATAAGAATAATATAATGAACAAAGGGATAGAATAAAATAAATAAAGCAAGGAGTTAAAGTATAAAGGTATTGAGTGTTTTTACAAGTCCAAAAAAGGAGGGTATATTCTAATTATCACAACTTATTTCTTTTTTCTTCCCTAAATATTTTGGTGTCTACAATTTCAAGGACAAACTGCACAAAACTTTGTTTTATAAAGTTGCGACCTAAACATATACATTTGCAAGTGGGCGGTGGCCTAAATAAACAACTCAATTTAATTAGATTAGGCCACACAATATGAATAAAATATTTATCCCTACTTTATATTATAAATGAATCCAATTTTAGTTGAAGAAATAGTCATTTTCCATTTTCTAATATTGTACGATAATAAATTTTTGAAGTTCAATTTTTAAACATTTTATGTATTTAAAATAGTATTTGTTAGTTTTGAATCAAGCTTTATTTGGATTTTATTTTAATATAATAAATTAAAATATTTTGGAATAAAAATCATGTCTAAGAAAACAACTTCAAAACAAACATTTTCAAACACTTAAAAATTGTTTTTATAAGAGCAACTTATGTTAAGATATTCAAACAAACACTATATAATTTTCAAACAAGTTAGAATTGCTTCAGGTCAAGAAGTATCGATATTTTTTTTTGGTAAGTATCAATAGTTTTTTAATTTTATCGATATCTCTCTAAAAATCAATACTAAATTGACATTCTGACTTTTAAACAATCTAGTCAAGTATTGATCCAGTATCAATACCTTTTATTTGGTATCAATAAATTTTCTTTGGTATCGAGATCTCTGGTTCCAACGGTCATTGAATTTTGTATTAAATGCTAAAAATATCAATACTTTGTTAGCAAGCATCGATACTTGTGTTTGCAAGTGAATTAAGTGCACTTGTTATTTCATCCCAATGGCTTTATTCATTTCTCTAACAACCACAACGGTTGAAAATCAATTAGGGGTATAAATACCATCATTTAAAGGCCCTACAACAACAAGAGAGATCATCAAGCTTAAAGATCAATCAAAACAACTTTGTGCTTTCAATTGTCAACATTTTTCTTTATACACACATGTGATCTTTCATTGTATTTATTCAACTCAAATGTTTCTCTTTGTATTTGTACTTAATTTGCAGACACTCTAATCTTGTAAGGGTTATTTCTTAGTTTGCTTATTTGTTATTCTCTTTGAAAGAGTTGGGTCTTAAGGTTTGGGTAGAAAACTTAAGGAAGTTATAATCTTAAAATTTGGGTAAAAATTTTGAGGGAGTTGTGAGGTTAAACATTGTCCTCAAAAGTTGTCAAATTAGTGAATTTGAGAAAATTCTTAGTTGTGAAAAGCTAAGGTAGTGGAGCAGGCAATTGGGGTCAAACCACTATATATCGCTATGTTCATTGTCTATATTTATTCTTTTTGCTCCCATAAATTTTTAAAAGGTCAATTCACCCTTTCTTGGTGGTTACTGATTGATTAATCGAGCTAACAATTAGTTGTTTAATTTTAAAAAGAATTTATAAAAATATAAAAGGACAAAAACACATTTCAATAAGAAATAATATTTGGTACATTACGAGTGAAATTTTTAGGCTCCACAAGAAGGGTAAGTGGGTTGACAAGTATCTTGTAGGAGTATAATCAAGTATTTAAAAAAAATGTGAATATTTGGTACACTGGCACTGTACTTTTTCTATTTCATAACAACCTTAAAAAATTACCACGTATCTTTTTTTTAATATTTTACTATATCCTTATAAGATATTTGTGAACCCCCTAACCCTACTTGTAGAATCTAAAAACTCTACTGGCAGTATACCAAATATTTTCCCTTAAAAATAAATATTTAAAAAAAGAGACACATGCCAATTTTTTAAGACTGCTTGAGAAATAAAAGAAAAATACATTGTCAATGCACCAAATACTAACCTATATAGGTATAGGTTAGTAGTTGGTACATTTTTTATTCCAAAGTAACTTCAAAAAATTATCATGTGTCTCTTTTTTTTTAAATATATATTTAATATTTACTATACCATTATAGGACACTTATCAACCCCTGACCCTACTTATAAAGTCTAAAAACTTCACTAGTAGTGTACTAAATATTTTTTTTATAATAATATTTAGTACTTTCTAAAAAGGTATTTTTAAGTATTTTTTTAATTGAATTGGAGGTCAGTTAACTCGTGATATTAATTCAATCAAAAATTTTATAATGAGAAAATATTTGGTACATTACCAAAGAAGTTTTTAGACCCCACAAACATGGTTAGGGTAATGACGTGTTTTATAATTATAGTAAAATATTTAAAATATTTTTTTTGTCTAAGTTCATATTAGACTTGTTTAAAGGTTCGATAGCCCGTTTGGGCCAATTTGAACTAGGCTTGGACAATCATCTTTGTACTTAGGACCGACCTAGTTCGAATTTAATTTAAATAATAATAAAATTTAAAATTGATTATAAAAATATATAAAATATCAACTAAAAGGATTTTTTAAATATTTTATTGTTTTTTAAATAGTAGAATGGACTTTTTAGGTGGACTGGTCAGATCCAAAACGAGGCTTAGGCATGAAAATTTTTGGAATTGAGCTTTGACCCGACCGATAGACTGCTTTAGTCCAAACTATCTAGTGATACTAAAATACCTGTGCCAAAATTGAGAATATTTTTTTTTTTTTAAGTTCATTTCTGATGAAGTCCAAGTGTAACAGCCTGTATTTTTGTGGTATTGAAAACGGTAGTTTCGGAACCCCATATTCTAATGGTCGAGTCAGTAAATATTATCTATTAATATTTACAAGCCTGTTGAAGTGTTATAGTGATTTTTGGTTCAGTAATTTTGTTGATCGGTTAGTAATTAAAGTATAAGGACTAAATCGTAAAAATAGTAAAATTTGATTTCAATTGGTTTTATCTAATAAATGATCAGTTAGTAAATATTATCTATTAATATTTACAAGCTTATTAAGGTGTTATAGTGATTTTTGGTCCAGTAATTTTGTTGATCAGTTAGTAATTAAAGCATAAGGACTAGATCATAAAAATAATAAAAGTTGATTTCAATTGGTTTTTATCTAGTAATTGAGTTAAATAATATTTAGTTAAGGCCTAAAATGAAAATTATGTCATCTTTTATGATAGTGGACGGTTGGGGCATGAAATTTTGCATGGTTTTAGTTAGAATAATATAAGTTACTTTAATATTAAAAGAAAACAAAAGGTAGAAATAAAGAGAATAGCCATAATTCTCATCTTCCACACAGATTTCTCTCTATTGAAGAGGAAGAAAAGCATCAGACTCCCTTGGACATTTGACCATTGCATGTAGGGTATTTGAAGTCTGTTATTCGTAAATTTTATATTTTTGAGATCGTTGTAGCTTGGTTTAGTTAACTTGAGTATTAAATCGTAAAACTTTTAAAGTTTTAAAATGTTACAATTGTTGAAATTTGAAGCTTTGGTGTTAATATTTTAGTTTATATGCTTGGAGATGAAATAGAGACTAATTTGTAAAGTGAAATTTGTTAGTTTTGAGTTTAGGGACTTAAATGTAATTATTTTAAAATTGTCATGGAATTTCTATAATTATCGATTCTTGAGGGTTACAAAAGAATGCAATTGAAAATGGATAGAAAAACGAAGCTTAAATGTGAAAGTTATGGTTGTTTCGATTTTAATGACTAAATTGAATAAAATGTAAAACTTTAAGGAATATCTATAAAATGAAATTGAACTGTCATATGCATGAAATAAAGTGTTATAAGATAGTTTAAATTGATAAATCAAAATGAATTACTGTATAGACCAAGAGTTTAACCAATTAGTAGACAATTAAGAAAAATAGAAAATTGTTTATTAGTCCCTACACTTCAACTCGTTAGCATTTTTTGTCAGGTAAATTCATATGGTGTAGTTATATTTATAAATATATTGAATGTTCTTAAATAATGAGTTTTTATCATATAAATTGTATTTTGAAATGGATTCAAAATGGTACAAAAAAGTAAGAAAGGATTGAATTGTAAAGAAGTGTTTGAATGTAATAAATATGCCTGAATGAACATATGATAGGAGAAAATTGGCATGCCAATCGGGTTAGTTGCACACTTGTACGAGATTTGCACTTTGGTGCCTACTGCTTAGTACTTCAGTACCTAATATTTAAGCACTTCGGTGCCTACTGATGGTGTGGTGTAGTCACCAGTGTATCCGCATCTGTTTATTATAGTTTATCAGGCTAAACTGTTAATGAAAGAAGAAATGACTGATTGATGAAATGTATTTGATGATTACAATTTGATGACATTAAATTGAACTGATATGTATAAATTATATGGTTATATGCTTTAGAAGTCATGAACTCACCTCATTATTTCAAAATGTGATGAAAGGAAAGTAATGCAATTATTGTATAATGAGGTAAGTTACGATTTTTAAATCTATGAACTTACTAAGCATGTAAATGCTTACTCTGTTTCATTTTTTGTGTCTGTAGTTGACATTTTACCGAACTCAACTATTAGATCACCCAGAGCTCACATTATCCACCTTCAGTTTCGGTAGACTTTAAAATCATTCTAAACTCGGTTATGTGACATGTATATATGTTTGAAATGTATAAGTGTTCATATTGAGTGGTAATGGTTGTGGTCTATATGAATTACTTATTCTTGAATACTTATAAAATATGTATATGAGTAAGTTTGATGGAAATATGGTAAGTTAAAATGAACGACATACATATAGATGGAATTCATAAATTACAATGTTATATTTAGGTATTAAGTGTGGTGTTTTAAGTTGTGAAATTTGTATTGATAAATTGACATGAAATGTAAAAGAATGTCTTGTATCTTAGTGTATGTGTATGAGCGATGGAAGCCAATGTCTTGTTTGTCCTAGTGAACGGTTTGATGCATAATTGAAAGTATGAAAATGATTAAGTATTGAATATGTACATGATTTCAATGATATAAAATGCACAAGTAGGTGAGATACTTGGTGCCAAATAAGGCATGTTAAATTAGTGTTTGTGATGGAGTTAAATGAATGTTTTGTACACATTTGAAGAGTTTGATGAATTCATAGGTCAAAATATTTACGAAATGGTTAATTGATGTACAATGAGTTGAGTATACTTGTGATTGGTTATTAGATGTTTTGGTATATGTTTTGAAAAAGGTTTTATGCAGTTCTATGTGTCCATTTGATCACCAATTAGGCTATTGATATAGTTTGCCATGAATTAGACACCAAATGATATATTTTGTACCACACGGGCTGGCACACGACCGTGTAACACATATGGGCTGGTGACACGACCATGTGGTCATTGAAATGTAGGAGACTTTGGAACCACATGGTTTCTGTTTGTTACATGGTGTAACCATACGATCATGTGTCACATATGGGTTGATGACACGACCATGTGACTACTGGAAGAATTGATCAATTTTGGTTTACACGGTTGTAGTGAGCTACACAGCTTGGGCATACGGCCATTTGACTCTTGTTTTGCAAAATTTTCATTATCTTTAAAAAATTTCTAGTTTAGTCCTTATTTATTCTCAGGGAAACTCAAGAGCTTTCATAAGCTTATTTGAGGTTTGGTTTTGATTGTAATTTGTATGATGTATGAAATTATAATATATTTTATTGTTTAATGAAATTTTTAAACTTGATTTGTATGTGATCTGTTCCGATAACTGTAGTAGCATTCCATAGCTTAGGTCCAACGACTAGACTGTGTAAAGGGTGTTATATTTAGTGGTATTAGAGCTACGATTTAGTTGATTCTAGGATTTAACGTAGCACATATCGAGTCTAAAAATTACATAACATGATAACCTGTGATAGATATAATGATGTCAGCCAAGTTAAACCGTGATGTCATTGACAAGGCATATAGTACCCGACTTTCGAACAGAAAGCAAGTCACAATATACTGGTTTCACTGATGTTTGAGAATGAAGCGAAAAATGCCTTCTTTAGTATAATAAGTCAATTATTTAATGAGTTCATGTGAACCAATCTTGTGGCTCCACAACCTCTACCCCCTATTGTGCCTCTTGCGGCACTCTTTAGTCCTCAAGGTTCAAACCTAGGAAACACTCTCATGCTTCCCATAGATAAAATTAAAAAGTGTGGGGCTGAAGATTTTCGTGTAAAGACGAAAGATGATCTGGTGAGGGTTGAATACTAGTTAGAGAATACATAGAGAGTCTTCAACGAAATAGCTTGTACCCTTAATGACTGTCAGAAATGTGCAACATCTTTGTTAAAAGATGAAGCTTACCAGTGGTGGTCTATGTTGATAGAAATTGTACTGAAGGACCAAGTAAATTGGGACTTTTTTCTATCTGGATTTCAGAAAAAAGTACATCAGCAAATTGTATTTGGAGAAAAAAAAAAGAGAGTTTCTAGAGCTGAAACAAGGAAACCTATTTGTGGCTGAGTATGAACGAGAATTTGTTTGGCTTAGTAAATATGCTTGGAAAATTGTACAGACAGAAGTTGAGATGTGCATCCGCTTCGAGGATGGATTGAATAATGAAATCCGAATGTTAGTTGAAGCTTTAGAATTGAGGAAATTTGTGGCTTTTTCTAAACGGGCCCAAAAGATGGAGCATATTTGCAATGAAAAAAAGTTGGCTAAATTAAAGCTTAGGGATTCTGAGAAATGCAACATGATCAAGTTGTCTTCAACCCCACTGTTTAAGCAAACCAGAGATTTTAGAAATCAATCTTTTTCTTCTATAAAAAATTCGAGAAGAGGTGTTCAGCAGAACTACCCGAAGCCTCAGGCTATGTTCGTAGCTAGTGTTGACAACGTTCAAAATCTGAACGTACCAATTTGTGAGTACTGTGGTAAGTACCATCCTAGTAAATGTCGAGTAAAAATAAGATCCTATTTTTCAATGCGGCTTCTCAAAACATTTTTTGAAAGATTGTCAGAAAGGATCTGGTATTGCTAGAGATTAGATTGTAAAGCCTATGTCCACTTGTCTCGACCCGAAAACAATAGTAATACTAGGACTGGTCAAGGTATAACCTTAGATACTACTATGAGATTAGAAGCCAGGGCGTCTGCCAAAGCTTATGCTATTCAAACCCTGGAGGAAGTTTCTGCCCCGGATGTTATCGTTGGTACCTTTTTTTATTGTTACTGTATATGCATTAATTGAACCTAGGTCAACACACTAATATATATGAACTAATTTCTTAATTAAAAAGAACTTAGCAGTAGAACCGATTCAATTTGATGTTAGAGTAACTTATCTATCAAGTCAAAGTGTCATAGTTAATATGATATGTAAAGAGTGCCCATTGATAATTCAGGGTTGTAAATTTCCAACCAATTTGATGTTGTTACCTTTTGATGAGTTTGACAAGGTACTGTATATGGACTGGTTGACATTATATGATGTTGTGGTAAATTATCGATAGACATAGATTATTTTGAGATGGTAGAACGGTGAATTGATTACTGTGGAGTCTGACAGAACCGAAAGTGCTGCCAATGTGATATTTGTGATTGTTGTACAGAAATTAATTAGAAAAATTTGTGAAGCATTTCTGGTTTACATTTTATATATTGAATGCCGAAATCAAAGGTTGATCAAGTATCGATAGTAATGAATTTACTGATGTGTTTCTAGATGAATTACCAGGATTACTGCTAGAAAGGAAAGTCAAATTTGTGAGTGACTTGATACCGGAAACTACTTCGATCTCAATTGCTCCGTATAAAATGGCTCCAACTAAATTAAAAGAGTTGAAAGCACAATTGTAGAAGTTAATTGATAGAGATTTCATACGACTGAGTGTTTATCTAAATATAGCCAAAAGATCCTATTCATTAGGTCCATAAATATGGCCAGTGCATTCGTCAGCCCAAACGGCATAACAAGGAATTTGTAATGACCATACCTCGTCCTAAAAGCTTTCTTCGACACATCCAATTCCTTTACACGCAACTGGTAGTAACCAGACCTCAAGTCTATCTTAGAGAACACGGTAGCTCCTCTCAACTAATCAAATAAATCATCAATCATTGGTAAAAGATACTAATTTTTGATGGTTACCTTATTCAGTTACCGATAATCAATACATAATCTTATTGAACCATCTTTCTTCTTTACAAACAACACGGGGGCACCGCAAGGTGAAAAACTTGGCCTTGCGAATCCTTTATCCATCAACTCTTGCAACTGTGCTTTTAGCTCTTTTAGCTCGGTTGGTGTCATTCTATACGGAACGATAGAAATAGGAGTTGTCACTGGCACCAATTCAATACCAAACTCAATTTCTCTCTCAGGAGGTAATCCTGGTAATTCTGGTAATTCCTTCGGAAATACATCTGAATACTCACATACTATCGGTACAGACTCAATCTTTAACTCCGTTAGTATTCAGTACAAATGCAAGATAGGCTTCATACTCTTTTCTCATGTACCTCTGGGCAACCATTGTCGTGATTACATTCGGTGGCGCACCCAATTCTCTTGATTCGACCCGTAGAGTCTCACTACCCAAACATTTTAACTTAATATACTTACTACCACAATTCACAGTTACATCATGAAGGGCTAACCAATCCATACCAAGTATTACATCAAATTCATCAAATGGTAGCAATATAAGGTTAGCCGACAAAACAATGATCTTGAATCATCAAAGGACAATTCTTACAGACTTTATCAACTAGAACCGATTTGCATAATGGGTTCGACACTTTAATAACAAATTTCGTAAGTTCAACGGGTATATTCATACTAGACACCAATCTCATGCAAACGTAAGAATGAGTCAACCCCGGGTCAATTAAAGTAATAATACTCGTATTAAAAAGGGAAAAAGTACCCGTGATAACGTCAGGAGCAGAGGCTTCCTCTCGAGCGCGTATTACATACGTTCTTGCCGGGGCTCTAGCCTCTGGTCTTGCAGTATCTTTAGCGGCAACTCAACTGCCACTAGCACTTCAAGGGTATCTTGGAGGTCTATCTCGTGCCATAGGAGCACTCGACTTTGGGGCTACTTCCACTTCTTTTTCAAATCGCTCTGGAAAATCCCTGAGAAAGTGGTCAAGAGAGCCACATTTGAAACACGCACCGCTTTCTACTCGGCACTCTCTGAAGTGGAATTTGTTGCAGCTCTTACACTTCGGCTTCTGATCATCTACACTCCCCACACTAGTCATCATCGGGGAGGAAGACTTTTGACTTCGTCGTCTAGGACCCTTCACTCTACCCGAATATCCTACTGATGAAGTGGAGCATTCATGCTGGCTTCTAGCTTTCTTCGTGGAGAATGAGAGTATTTTATCGCTGGTCCTTTTGCTCACAACTCGTGCCTCTCTTTTTGCTTGCTTTCTTTCGTTATTAAGCTCCTCGGTTTTCTTAGCCCGATCAACTAATGCGGTGAACTCTCGTATCTCAAGAATTCGAATCAACAATTTGATGTCCTCATTCAGACCCTCATCGAAGCATTTACACATTTCTGATTCTGTTTAGACCCATTCAGTTGCATGCATCGACTTAGTCATGCATTTAACTCTCTCTCATATTCTGCTACAGTCTTGTTCCCTTGTTTGAGTTCCAGGAACTCCTTTCGCTTCGAGTCTAAAAACCTTTGGCTAATAAATTTCTTCCTGAACTCCGCTTGGAAGAATTCCCAAGTGATATTTTTTTCGGCACCACCGAAGACACGGTCTTCCACCAATGGTATGCAATATCCTTCAAGAGGGACACGGCATACTTCAAACACTCATCGGGTGTGCATGACATTTCATCTAACACCCGTGTAGTATTTTCAAGCCAGAACTCGGCTCTTTCAGCGTCATCATCGACTTTCGCTTTGAATTCCTCAGCCCCATACTTTCTAAGCTTATCTACAAGGGCTTTACCGATTCTTACCGGTGCTATACCTCGTGGCACATCCTCGTCAGGCTGGTTAGAGGGTGGGGGCGGTCGTGGTATGTTGGGGCAATTCCTTAGATAATCCCCAAACCACTCATCCATCATATCAAAGAAGGCAACTCGGGCCTCTTCCCGGCCTTCAGACATAAGTCTCCTACTACTACTAGATACAGCTTGACGTACGGAAGCTGGAGCATGGCTCTCGGCTCCCTCGGACTCATCTTGTGCTCGATTGGAAGACATTTACTATTTTCAAAACAATTTAAACAATTAGGAGATGTCACACTATCAACATTCGAATAATGGCAGTGAACTTTAACATCCTCTACGGTAGTCCTAGAACTGACTAAACCGTAGCTTTGATACCACTAAATGTAACACCCCTCTCCCGTATCCGACGCCGGGATAGGGTTCGAGGCGTTACCAATAATTCACCTTTACAACTTACTCATTCGGGTAACTAAATTTTGTTCGTAATTTAAAACTTTTCAAACGTGTACACTGTGTCTCTTATACTGACCTCCGAGACCTAAAAACATTCCTAGAGGCAGTACGGAATAAAGCCGAAATTGTCCGATAGACTTGGGGCACTCTAGGAAATTTTTTCCTTAGTTGAAGTACAACACGCCCGTGGCGCATAGAACACGCCTGTGTTCTTTTTCCAGTATGCAACACAACCAAGACACACGCCCGTGGGCTTAGCGCGTGTGCAATTCTGCTTTCAACCTCACCATTTTGTTAAATAAAAACGGTCAAGGCACACACCCGTGTGCTTAGCCCGTGCTTTATGCTGACTTAAAATTTTGGGTATAGGGACATACGGTCATAGCACACACCCATGGGAGTAGCCCGTGTGTCACCCACGGCCTAGACACACTCTCGTGTGTCTTCCCATGTAGACCTTATTAGGCTATTTTTCAAGTCTTAAGTCACCCTCTACTAGCTAATTTCACTTATAGATTATTATAGTGCATATTTGGGCTAAATTATCCATTTGCGAGTATGAAACTTTGATTAACCTTATTGCATGTGAACCTCATATCATTGGTTTCATACATGCTAAGTTAATTCTTATCTTGCATTTAATGATTTATATGTCTGCTTGACATATTGAGATTAGCTCGTTATTATAACTCATTGCCAATGATAACTAAGCCATCACGTATGAATATAAACATGCATAGATTTGTAGGGCACAACCTGCTCCAAAATGAGCCAATTCTCATGGCCATATACAAAAAGATAAACATAATTTTACATGCCTTCACTAGGAAAATCAAATGACATATATAACAAAATACTCAAAAATCCTATACATGCCATTGGACAAAATAGAAATGTCTTTATACCAAAGCTTGTCTAGTTGATAGTGTGTTGACTCTCCAATTGTCTTCCAATCCTTATGAGTCCTTGAGATCTGAAAAGCGGGGATAAGAGAGGAGTAAGCATTTACATGCTTAGTAAGCCTGTATAACTGGAAAGTAAACTTACCGATTATTTAGCATACATCCATAATAGATAATGAAACTAATGAACATGAAAATGGCTTCCCTATCACATGCACTCCATCAATGAATTAGTCAAATAATAAATATCATGAACATTTTATCTTAGATGAGCTCATCATTTAACAAGTCATTTGTACATACACCTTGTGATAGGCCCGTTGAGTTTCTAGAAAATCTCGATGGAATATCTAATCACCATCATTTCATACGAATGATCATTTTGAGCATGCACTCCCGCGAACCTCACATCTTACGGCGGGATTACCAGTCCAGGCTAAATCCCCCGCAATATAAACTCATAGGTGATGTCGGGATTACCAGTCCTGGCTAAATCCCTTACGCGACAAACACCCTTAATGAGCTCGGATCTGAATTACTAGTCCAGGCTAAATTCAGACCCTAATCGGATTACCCGTCTGGGCTAAATCCACAATGCACACATATTCTTCGGGAGGCTTGATCACTCAAGGAACACCAGTCTAGGCTAGATCATTTTTATACTTGAGATCTTCGGATTACCAGTCTAGGCTAAATCCTTTTTTGTAACACATGCATGATCTCAAGTCTCACGTAAATCATGGTTTATCCATCGAATTCCCTTTCCAACCTCAACCGAGACCTTATCTGACAATTTATTATTAATGATGCAATTCATGCATTTTCATGCCATCAACAATGCAATTATCATGCATTCACAAAACATACAATTATGCATGTTATAGGTTTACTTCGAGTTATCCGAACTTACCTGGTATTCGTTTTCGGAGCTGTGTTTCGGTTATTCCGAAACCTTGCGTTTACCTCGACCGACCTCCGGAATTTATTCCTTGGGGTCTATAACAACAAAATTATATCATTAATTCACTACAATACACTTTTCAAGTTTAATTTCTACCCCCGGCCCAAATGACCGTTTTGCCCTAACCTTTGACATTTTTACGATTTAGTCCTTAGGCTCGTATATTGAAACACATGCAATTTCTATCTTACCCAAGCCTATCCAAACACTTTTACCTCATATGGCAGCCTACATTTTCAATTATTTTCACATTTCTATCACATATTTAACAACTTTTGCAAAAAGGTCCCTTTAGGGGTTTTTCGTGAAAATCACCTAAGAAAAGATGTTTAACACACCTTCAACTTTCATACCCCTCCATAATACACCAAAATACAAGCAACTCATGCATGAGTAAATTTTTAAACATGAACCCTAGCATGAAATATGGATAGAAATGGAAAGATCAAGCTACCGGGATTTTAAAAATACAAAGAACATTAAAAACGGGGCTTGGGAGCACTTACTATTTAGCTTGGAAAGCTTGGAAACCCTAGCTATGGAGACTTGGGAATTTTGGCAGCTATGGGGAAGAAGATGGCTGATTTTGGCTTGATTTTTCCCATTTTATTTCATTAAAAAGCCAAATGACCAAAATACCCTTAAGTCCTTTCTTTGAACTTTCATCCATGCAAGCCTATTTTTGTCCAAAAACTTAGAAATTGGGAAAATTTCTCTTTAAGACCTTTTAATTTATAATCTAAAACAATTTCATAAAAATTGCTTCTAGAATCCAAGTTTTGCAATTTATTCAATTTAGTCCCTAATTTCCAATTGGACACCTTACTCAAGGAATTTCTTCATGAAATCTTAACACATGCATAATCTCATATTCTAGGTCTCATAATAATCATAAAACAGATATTTTAATGTCAGATTTGTGGTCTCGAAACCACTATTCCGACTAGGCCCTATTTTGGGATGTTACAGTACCAAATGGTATGTTTTGTTAAATGATCTTCATGGTAAATTTTGGTGTAAATATGCATATATGTTAGTTGAACAATTGGTTATATTGAACACATGATTAGTCATGTTTATAAGTTTTCATTTGAGATGCCTATGGGCATATTGGTTTTATGTGATCATACCATTTGTATAAGGCTTAATTATGCTTGTTTTGGATGCCTTATTATAGCTTGTGTGTAACACCCTTAACCCATCATTGAAATAGGGTTTCAGAGCGTTACCAGAATTTACAGATCGAATACAGACATTTCATATCATTTAACATTCATATAAGAAACCAATCTGTTGTGTAACACCCCTTACCTGTATTCGACACCGGAACAGGGTACGAGGCATTAAAGGACTTAAACTCAATCAAACATTCAAAATCGAGACACGAATTTCTACTCAAATTTAAAACTTTTCGAAAACATTCATATCATCCCTTAAACGAGCCTACAACACCCAAACATGCATTGGGAGTAGTTCAGGACTGAACCAAAAGCTTTAGAAAACTTCCCAACAGTTAGAAAATTTTTCATCAAAATAAGGGTCACACGCCCGTGTGGCTTTGGGACATGCCCGTGTTGGTAGGCCGTATGGTCACACACGCCCGTGTCCCTAACCCGTGTAACTCTCTGTTTATGACATCATCAACAAATTGAAGTCACACGGCCAAGTCACACGCTCGTGTGCTTAGGCCATGTAGGCGATTTAATTTTCATAATTTTTAATAAAATAGGTGCAAACTTCACACGCCCTGGGCACACGCCCATGTCCCTGGGCCATGTCCTTCACACGACTGAGACACACGGCCGTGTCTCTGCCCATGTGGACAAAAATAAGGATATTGACCAAGCCATTTTGTCACCCTTTCTTGCACCAACCTACATAACCACAAGCAACACCAATCCAAGCATATATGTATAACCAAATCAGCCACAAACAAGACATCAATATATCATTTACATGCAACCATCCACCACATACAAACATCACCTACTCATTAACTCAATCCATGCAAATTCTCGCATCCATGAAAACATCATTATATGCATATATACTTAGCCAATATTAGCTAATTTCAATGGCCATTTACAAGATGAATTATCAATCATTATAAGCCAACACATTTGGCCAAATCAAATATGACACATAACAAAATGACCAAGTCTCTATACATGCCATACTCAAAATAATGAAATCATAAGTACCCAAAATGATAATTTGATAGTGTGAATGGATCTTCGATCGTCTTTGATCCCAGAGCTGGCTTGGTCACACTATAAGGCAAGGGAAAAAGAAATGAGGTAAGCTTTAAAGCTTAGTAAGTTCTTATGCAAATAATAGGCATCATAAACACATTTTAACATGTTTTTAACATGAAGTAAATTAACATAGGTATCATTGTAAATCTCAGAATCAAACTTGGCATAGATGATATTAAAACCTTAACATCGTAACTTACTCAATCAAACCTTACTGTGGGTTCATCACATATCAAACTCATTAAGCATGAGTTTTGTGTACATACCTGTACCAACTTGCAAATACCATTGTCTTCCACAACATACCATAATCCTTCATAACTTTAATATGGCCGTTAAGTTACCTGTTGAACCACTTGGAATACTAAAGGATACTCGGGAAATCTCATACACATAGTACCATACCAATGCCATATCCCAGATATGGTCTTACATGGGATCTCATATCGATGCCATATCCCAGATATGGTCGTATACGTAAACTTAAATAACCATAATGTCATGACATTCGTATCCTATCTATTCCTAAGGTTCAACTGGGATATTTCTCACTTGTCGAAACTTCGTCGAATTTATTCAAAGAGAAAATTCAAAATTCGTATAATAATAACACAATTAAAACATAAATAATAATGCATTATTTACATACGAACTTACTTCAGTACCAAAAATAGTAGATAAGGATTTAATCATCAAACACCTTATTCTTTCCCCGAACAAGGATTTAATGCATTATTTACATACGAACTTCATTTTTCTTGATCTATAATAACAAATTTAGCTTATTCAATATTCACATTACTCAAATTATTCCAAACATCATCGCATTATGGCAAAATTACCTTTTTATCCCTAAAGTTTCACATTTTAACAAATTAGTCCTTAGGCTCGTAAAATGAAATGCACTCAACTTCACATTTTTTATAAACATGCTCATATCAGCCCACATTTTTCATCAACTCAAATTTTTATTACCCATTTTACAACTTTTTACAAATAGGTCCTTTTTAGGTATTTCCATGAAAAATCACTTAGTAAAAGTTGTTTATTACACACCAAATTTTCATCTTCTACCATTAAACATCAAAACACAGGCATGTCACACATGAGTAAATTTTTAAACATGAACCCTACTTCAAAACAATGGTAGAAATGGAAAGATCGGGTGAATACAACTTCAAAAACGTAAAGAGCATTAAAAACGGGGCTAGGATGTACTTACAATCAATCTTGAAAGTTGAAGAAAACCCTAACTATGGTGTCTTGAGAATTTTGGCCAAGGTAAAAGAAGATGGACACAACTTTGGCTTTATTTTCCCTTTTTATTCTTTTATTTACCAAATGACCAAAATGCCCTTTTTGCCAAACTTTAAAATTTTATCTTACCATGTCCATTTTTGTCCACTAACTTAACAAATGGTCTAATTATCGTATAAGGACCTCTAATTTAAAATCTCATAGCAATTGGACACCTTTAACATGTAGAACTCAACTTTTGCACTTTTTACAATTTAGTCTTTTTTACTAAATTGAGTGCCTAAACGTCAAAATTTTTGAACGAATTTTTCAAAAAATCATTCTGTGAAACTATAGACCATAAAAATCTAATAAAATTAAAATTTTCTACATCGGATTTGTGGTCCCGAACCACTATTCTGACTAGCCCCAAAATTAGGCTGTTACATGTTGTCCCATAAATGAGCCCTCGATGTCCAAAATACACATTAGAAATAAGTCGAGACTAAACTGAGTACTCAATTTTTTTTTGAAAAATATCAAAATTTTTCAAAGAATCAGGGGATACACACCCGTGTGGCCAGGTCGTGTGCCTCACACGGTCAAGAGACACGCCCGTGTCTCAGGCTGTGTGGACACTCGAAGTAGGGACACATGGCCGTGTCCTAGCCCGTGTACAAACTTGGGAGCTCTCTAAATTGGGTCACATGACCAAGCCACACACCCATGTGCTAGGCCGTGTGAGCATATTGATTTGCATTAAGTAGGTACAGAGGTCACACGGCCAAGCCACACACTCATGTGCTAGGTCGTGTGAATCTTTTTAGTATTCTATTTTGCAATTTTAAAGATGCAAGGGATACACAGCCAAACCACACGCCCGCGTCCTAGGCCGTATGATCAATTTTGAGTATACTGACTTGTGAACTTGTGCAAAATTTTCAAATGTAGGGGACACACGACTGAGACACACACCCGTGTCTCTACCCGTTTGGACAAAAATAAGTCATTTCCAAGCCACATTTCTCACCCAATTTGGCATCAACCTAACCAAACATTTTTGACATCAGTAAACCATAATAATACATTCAAACCAAGTCAAAATCAAGTTTTATGCATGCAATATCACTTCATAAATTCAAATCTCCAAACTTACTTATTTAACCAAAAATACATATAGGCATACTTGTATCAAATATTATCATACCTATAAGATTACTATAAATCAACCATACCAAACACTCACATCAAAAATGATATAACCTCTTATATACACAAAGAAAAACATGTCCATCACAAGCTATTCCAATGGCTAGTTACAACCAAAACATTTTCATGCCAACATTGGCTAATTAACCTATACATGCCATTATAACCAAAATTAATTTACTATTTATACCGAAATGAGCTGATGGATTGTGTGAGATATCTCCGCCAAGCTTCCAACCCAACGAGCTTCCGAATTACTATAAAACAGAGAAAATAAATAAAGTAAGCTTTAAAGCTTAGTAAGTTCGTATAACATGGAATTTAAGTTACCATTTAATTCACATTTAAGATAAGCAAACTAAACATGCTCAAATCAATTTGGCCAAATGCCTAAGCACATATCCTCATCAAGCATGTTAGTCATGTAATTCATATAATAACTCATAATCACAAATGTACATAGTCATCAGGTAAGTTTCATACACATGTATCTTTCATCTCATTTTTCAACATGTAAAGTAACATTATTTTCATGTATTTCAAGAATATGCGGGTAATAATTCATTTCGTACTCATATTGTTTCATATCAGAATTTTTCCTGTTGAATCATTTAAAATATCGATAGATACATGGGTAGTACACACTGAGTGAACAAAAATATAATCTGTCAATTCATATAATAGCTATCAATTCATATTCAGGAATGCTCATGTCAGCATATAAATAGGTAGCTCTTTTGAGCCATATAACAAGAAGCTCATATGAGCCATGTAACGGGAAGCTCTTGCGAGCCAATTATAAGGAAGCTCATACGAGCCATAAATGGGAAGCTCAATAGAGCCAAATATCGGGAAGCTCCAAGAAGCCATTAATCAATAAGCTCATGAGAGCCATAATCGGGAAGCTCATAAGAGCTATGGTGTGTCCACAACCCATGCAGGACCACAACCAATCCGGGAACCCTTAACGATAATGTCATCATACGGGACTTGATACTTGTCAAATATTTTCATATATGTGATAAATCCTTATACATGGCAATTATACATTTTTCAAACATAAAATTCAATCTAAACTTATAAACATACAATTTAGTTACACGAACTTACCTTGATAAGTGTTCATAGATTTGTAAGCTACTAATCCGATACTTTTTCTTTTCCTCTATCCAGTTCTGTACCAGGTCTATCCGAATCTATACGAATAAATTGAGCTCAATTAAATACAACTCACATTCAATTTAGTTCAATACACATCTTTGGAAAAATTACTATTTTGCCATTCAATCCTTATTCCAAGCCTACCTGATTTTCATATGTCATAATAGCAGCCCATATATTTCATAAAATTTAAAATTTTTCCATGAATTTTCCATCTTTTCGATTTAGTCCCTAAATCACAATTTCATCAAAATTCTCTTTACCAAAGTTGTTTATCTATCAACAACCTTTCATTTTCTACCATAAAATATCATAATTCATACATGCTCATCCATGGAAAAACCCTAACACTTTAATAGTTTTTTTAAATTAATCCCTGAGACAGCTAAATTAAGCTATTACGGTCTCGGAAACATAAAAATTATTAAAAACGAGACTTGAATAACTTGCTAACTTCAAGCTCCCATGTCTAGGGTTTCCATGTTTTTAATTTAGGAAAGATGAATAAAATGATGATATTTTATTAATTAATTCATTTATCATTTTTTATTTTATCATCTTTCCAATTTAACCCTTAATAATTTACTAAATTCCAATGATGAATAATCATCCTTGTCTACTAACTCCACTAAATGGTCTATTTGTCATATAAGGACATCCAATTTTGAATTTCATATCTATTTGATTCCTTTAGCTACTAGAATTCAACTTTTACACTTTATGCAATTTGGCCCTTTACATCAAATTAGACATGTAACCAGTAAAATTTTTTTACGAAATTTTCATACGATATTTCTATCATAATGCAGAACATGAAATAATATTAAAATAATTTTCTTTTGAACTCGAATTCGTGGTCCCAAAACCACTGTTCTGATTTCACTGAAAACAGGTTGTTACATTGTGTATATGTGCATTTTTGGGTATAGATTTATACCAAATTAGGTGAGAAATATGGCTTGTAAAATGACCTTTTTTCATCCACACGGGGGTGTGTCTCAGCTGCGTGTGACATACAGCTGTGTGTCCCCTGTAGTTTTCAAAGGGTTACAAATTAGGCTGTTACACGACCTGGTACACAGGCGTGTGAGATTACTTCGAAGGGTACACGACCTAGCACACAGGCATGTGGCTTCACCGTGTGACCCAAGTTAGTAAGTTACACGAGCACGGACACGGGTTGGGACATGGTCGTGTGTCCTTATTGTGAATTCCCACGTAGCCTAAGACACGGGCATGTCATTGGTCGTGTGAGTCACACAGCCGTGTGACCCCTGTAGTTTTGAAATTTTTCAATGTTTTTCGAAAAATTCTATGAGTTTTTGATTTAGTCCCGACTTGTTCCTAATACATATTTAGGGCCTCGTGGGCTTGTATAAGGGACAATATATATGATTTTGATTGGTTCTAGTATGATTGTTAATAAATTATGAATTTTTTGTAATTTTTGTCCATTTGATTTGTAATCTCCGGTAATGCTCTGTCACCCTATTTCGACTTTAAAAAAAGAACTGTCCTTTGATGACACGGGGTTACAGTTTTCTGGCTGATTTGATGTTATTACCGTTTGATGAATTTGATGTGATTCTGGGTATGGATTGGCTATTTCTACATGATACTGTTGTAAACTGTAGACGAAAGCTTATCATATTAAAATGTCAAAAGTGAGACACTTTGTATTGAATCAAATAATTCGAGTGGGTTGCCTATTGTTATATCAACTATGTCAACGCAGAAATATGTGAGAAAAGGTTGCAGTGCTTACCTTCATTATGTATTGGATACTAAAGTGTTTGAATCAAAGCTTGAATAAGTGACAGTGGTTTGCGAGTATCCTGATGTGTTTCTAGAGGAGTTACTTGGATTGCTTCCAGTCAGAGAGGTTGAGTTAGCTATAGAACTTGTATTAGGAACATCACCAATATCGATAGCACCTTATAAGATGGCTCCTGCCAAGTTAAAAGAGTTAAAAGTACAGATGCAAGAGTTAGCAGATAGAGGTTTTGCTCGACCTAGTTTTTCACATTGGGGTGCACCAGTTCAATTTGTTAAGAAAAAGGATGGATCAATGAAACTGTGCATTGACTACCATCAGCTCAACAAGGTTACAATCAAGAATAAATATCCACCACCTCATATTGACGATTTATTCGATCAGTTGAAAGGTGTTACAATATTCTCGAAGGTTGATCTTCGTTCTGGTTATTATTAGCTACAAGTGAAAGATTTAGATGTGCTAAAAACTGCATTTAGAACCAAGTACAGACACTATAAATTTCTTGTAATGCCGTTTGGTTTAGCTAATGCACCTGCAATATTTATGGTATCTAGACATATTTGTTGTGGTATTTGTTGATGACATTTTGATCTATTCTTGAGACAAGTCCGAACATGTTAAGCATTTGAAAATTATTTTGCAAACTCTGCGAGATAAACAACTGTTTGCTAAATTTAGCAAATGTGAGTTCTGGCTCCGAGAAGTCAGTTTTTTGGGACATATAGTGTCGGCGAAAGGCATCAGAGTTGATTCGAGTAAAACTTTCACAGTTGTTGACTAGAAACCACCGAGAAATGTATCTGAAGTCAGAAGTTTTCTAGGATTAGCTGGTTATTATCGAAGATTCATCAAAGGGTTCTCAATGATAGCTACACCGATGACGCGGCTATTATAGAAAGATGTGAAGTTTGAATGGTCTGAAAAATTTTAGCAAAGTTTTAATCAGTTGAAAGCACTGTTGGCCGAAGCACTATTTTTGGTTCAGCCTAAATCGGGTAAAGAATCTGCGATTTTCAGCGATGCATCTTTAAATGGTTTAGGTTGTGTTTTGATGCAAGAAGGCAAAGTAATAGCTTATGCTTCCAGATAGTTAAAGTCGCTCGAAAAGAACTATCCGACACATGACTTAAAGTTAGCAGCTATTGTGTTCGCGTTGAAAATTTGGTGACACCATTTGCTCGGTGAAAAATGTCACATATTTACCGATAACAAGAGTTTAAAGTATCTAATGTCATGGGAAGATTTGAATCTGAGACAGTGCAGATGGATCGAACTGTTGAAAGATTATGAGTTGATCATTGATTATAAACCGGGAAAAGCAAACGTAGTTGCTGATGCTTTGAGTAGAAAGTCCTTATTTGCTCTACAAGTGATGAATACACAACTGACATTATTTGATGATGGCTCAATCTTAGCTGAGTTAAAAGCTAAACCGATGTTTTTGCAATAGATTTGCGAAGCTCAGAAATGTGATAGTGAATTGCTAGCTAAACTGGTACAGTGTGAGTCGACTTCTGATTCAGAATTTCAAATAGGACCCAATGATTGTTTACTGTTTAGAGGTAGAGTGTGTGTACCGAAGAATCCAAAGCTCATACATAAATTTTTACACGAAGCTTATAGTGGTACCTTGTCTGCTCACCCGGGAAGTAATAAAATATACGGTGATTCGAAACAGATGTACTAGTGGCCGGGTATGAAATGTGAGATATCTGACTTTGTATCTAAATGCTTAGTATGCCAGCAAGTTAAAGTTGAACATCAGGTACCTTCAGGACTGTTACAGCCAATGATGATATCGGAGTGGAAATGGGATAGAGTTACTATAGATTTCGTATCTGGTTTACCTTTATCACCGAGAAAGAAAGATGCTGTCTAAGTTATCATAGATCATTTGACGAAGTCTGGACATTTTATTTTGGTATGTACAGACTACTCCATTGACAGATTAGCTGAGTTATACGTTTCAGAGAATGTCAGATTACACGGAGTGCTAGTCTCCATTATTTCTGATAGAGATCCATGATTTACATAGTGATGTTTGGAGAAAGTTACAGGAAGCTCTTGGTACACGGTTGCATTTTAGCACTGCATTTCACCCTTAAACCAATAGTCAGCCCAAACGTGTGATTTAGATTCTCGAAGATATGCTTCGTTGTTGCATATTAGAGTTTGAAGTCAACTGGGAAAAATATTTACCATTGGTTGATTTGGCGTATAACAATAGTTTTCAATCAAGTATAAATATGGCACCGTATGAGGCTCTGGATGGTCGTAAATGTCGAACTCTGTTATACTGGACTGAGCTTAGTGAGAGAAAGATACACGGGGTTGATTTGATTCGAGAGACTAAACAAAAAATGAAAGTAATCCAAGATAGCTTGAAAGCAACTTCAGATCATCAGAAATCGTATGAAGATCTTAAATGTAAAGTTATAGAATTCCAAGTCAGTGATAGAGTATTCTTAAATGTTTTGCCCTGGAAGAAAGTTCTTCAGTTTGGTCGCAAAGGAAAGTTGAGTCTGCGATTTATCGGGCCGTATAAGATTATTTAAAGAATCAGACCTGTTGCATACCGATTATCTTAACCGTCAGAAATTGAAAGAATTCATAAGGTCTTTCACGTGTCTATGTCACGATGATACCAATCTGACCCCTCACATGTTATTTACCCGACGGATGTCGAGATTCAGTCTGACATGACATACAGTGACAAAATAATCAAAATTCTGACACGAGAGGTAAAAGAATTGAGAAACAAGAACATAGTTTTAGTAAAAGTTCTCTGGCAACGACACGAAATAAAATAATCCACCTGGGAACCCTAGGAAGCTGTGAGAAAGCAATATCCAAACCTCTTTTCTAGTAAGATTTTCCCGGACGAAAATCCATTTAGGGGGAGAGTTGTAACAGTCTGTTTTTAGTGAAATCAGAATAGTGGTTTCGAGACCACAAATCCAAAGTCAAAAAAATTATTTTATTGTTATTTTAGTGTCTACAACATGATAATGTTACCGTAGAAAAATTTCGTTAAGAAATTTTACCATTTACATGCTTAATTTGATAAAAAGGACTAAATCGCGTAAAGTGTAAAAGTTGGGTTCTAATAGATAAAGGTTTTAAATAGCTATAGAAATTTAAAGTGTAAGTACTTATATGGTAATTGCACCATTTAACTTGATAGTGGAAGATGTTGGCTTGGCAATTGTGTAATTATTAAGTTTATAAAGGTTAATTAAGTAAAATAGTAATTAATGATAAAAATAAACAAAACAAAATTATCATCATCTTCCATTACCATATTCAACCAATTTATACAAGGGAAAGAAGCCATTTTTGTGCTAATCACTTCGAAAATCTTGTAAGCTCAATTAGGTAAGCGGTTTTGTCCCATTTTTTATGATTTCTATGTTTCCAGGATCATTGTAGCTTAATCTATCTAGCTCGGGGACTAATTTCTAAAACTGTTTAACTATTAGGGTTTTACCGTTGATGAATATATATGATTTTTGAAGTTTGATGATATAAAATGAATGGTTTTTGTTAGATAAACAATTTTTGTAAAGGAATTTTAGATGAAATTATCAATTAGGGGCTAAATTGAAAAATAGAAAATATTGTGTGGTTAAATTGTGAATTTGTGAAATATATGGGCTGCTACTAATATGTATAACAATCGTCTAGGCTTGGGTAAGGGTTAAATTGCATGAATTTCATTTTTTGAGCCTAGGGACTAAATTGCAAAGAAATTAAAAGTGCTAGGATAGAATGGTAATTTTTCCAAAAATATGTGTTGGACTAATTTGAATGAGAAATATATTAAATTGAGTTAAATTTATCCATATCGGTCCAGTTAGACCTCGTACAGAGGTAGATCGAGGCAAAGAGAAAGTCTCGAATTAATCGCCTATGTATCTACGTATACTCGTCGAGGTAAGTTCGTAACTAAATTGTGTATTTATATGTTTTAATTGAATTATATGTATGTGATTTGTATAATTTACATGTATAAATATCGATCGCATATCCGACGACGTACGACAATTACCGAGTCCCGTTTGAACCTTAGGAATTCATAGGATACAAATGGCATGTCATTAGGGATTACCGATTCTCAGCTCGTATGAGCTTACCGATTGCAACTAGTAAGAGCTTACCGATTCTAAGCTCGTATAAGCTTACCAGTTTACAGCTCGTGAGAGCATATCGATCCATAGCTTGTATAAGCATACATGTACTGGAATTGACGAATTACAGTTTAGCACACTATGTGTGAGATATCCCAAGTATCCAACGATATTCTAAATGGTTCAACAGGAAATGTTCTGTTACAAGATGATGTGAGTTCGGTACTAACTATTACAGGTATATACATGAGATACATGGAAATGATATTACATGATATATTGAAACATGAAATGGATGATACTTGTATATGAAACTTGCTTAGTGGTTATGTTCATACATGTTTATTGGCTATTATATGTGTTTTACATGGCTAACATGTTATTGAATATGTGCTTAGGCATTTGGCCAAATTGATTTGGGATATGCTATGTTTACTTACTTAATTTGTAACTAAATAGTAAGTTAAATTCTATGTTATACGAACTTACTAAGCTTAAATTCTTATTCTGTGTATTTTTCGTGTTTTTAATGAATCGGAAGCTCGTTCGGGTTGGAAGCTTATGGGAGCTATATCACACTATCCATCGGCTCTTTCGGTACTTTCGGATGTTTAATTTTTGTTATAATGGCATGTATAGGTTATTTTGGCTAATGTTGGCCTATATGCTTTGCTGATAATTTAGCCATTTGTTTGGCTAGTGTTTTGGTACTTTGAGAATAGTATAAGTCTAGTATATGGCATGTAAATAATTTCTCTCTAAAGGTTGATGAATAACTTGGTATGGTTGAATTATGGAAGTTGAAAATTGTGGTATGAATACGCATATTGAATATGTGCTTTGTGATAGGATGTAATTGTGGTAATTGGTGTTTTTCTGGAAATGATTTATATGGTCATTTGATGCTATTTTTAGAAAAGAGTTTTGGTACCAAATGGTATGTTTTGTTAAATGATCTACATGGTAAGTTTTGGTGTAAATATGCATATATGTTAGTTGAACAAGTGGTTATATTGAACACATGATTAGTCATATTTATAAGTTGTCATTTGAGGTGCCTAAGGGCATATTGGTTGTACGTGATCATACCATTTGTATAAGGCTTGATTATGCTTGTTTTGGATGCCTTATTATAGCTTGTGTAAATGTGCATTTTTGGGTGTAGGTTTATACCAAATTGGGTGAGAAATATGGCTTGTAAAATGGCCTATTTTCGTCCACACGGGCAAAGACATGAGCATGTGTCTCAGCCGTTTGTGATACATAGCCAAGTGACACGGCTGTGTGTCCCCTGTAGTTTTCAAAGGGTTACAAATCAGGCTGTTACACACCCTGGCACACAGGCGTGCGAGATTACTTCGAAGGGTACACGACTTAGAACACGGGCGTGTGGCTTGGCCGTGTGGCCCATGTTAGTGAGTTAAACGGACACAGGCTGGGACACGGCCATGTGTCTTTATTTTGAATGCCCACACGGCTTAAGAGACGAGTGTGTCATTGGCCGTGTGAGTCACAGGGCTGTGTGACCCCTGCAGCTTTGAAATTTTTAATGTTTTCTGAAAAATTCTTTGAGTTTTTTATTTAGTCCCGACTTGTTTCTAATGCGTATTTAGGGTCTCGAGGACTCGTATAAGGGATAATATATATGATTTTGATTGGTTCTAATTTGTTAGGGGCATTACACACAATCCTATGGCATGCCAACTATATCCAATGGTTTTAAGATCAAGGCCAAAATTTTTGAAATCAAACACATATCACTTATCGATTATCCATGCACTATCACTGCATATTTGCATATTTAGCAAAACGCTATCACTAACATTTAACATGTACACATTTGATCTTTCACAATAGTTATCATAACCACATATCACATGTTATAGCATCTCATCTCAATTCACATATTCACAAACAGACAATCACATAGTTCAAAGATAACATAGGTATGAGAAAGCTTACACTCAGAATTTAGAGTAGGGGTTTAGGCTACTACTAAATTCCCAAATAATGTATTGAATCATATCCACAAGTAATTATTCCAAACACTCACCAATTATGCTTTCGCCGAAAAAGCCGAAAGCTCAAACTAGCTTTTCTTTGCCTTTATCTCTCGTAGAAGGTCCTAACGAATCCAAAGCTTCAACACAATAATTCACTCAACAATACATTCGAAAATCAGATAATGACTCACCACAAGTAATAAAAAAACATAAGCCTAAGCTATATTCTCACGTAGTCGAAACCTTTAACATAACCAACTTGAAATCCAAATATCTCTATCTACACTTAATTTTTTTTTGCCTAAAACGAGTTTCATTCATTTAATTATTCATCTATAACTAATTCCTAACATTTAAACTATAATAAAATACTCAATTAATGGTATCGACTTTTTCGACATTTTTATGGCTATTTTCCAAAAATTCGCTAAAGCTCAAGAAATATTTAACGAAACTTCAAAGTAAGTTTAGAAACCTCTTAATCATGTTAAAACTAATTGAAAAACTCTTTGAAACCACGTTTTTACTCAAAATCCTAAAATCCACCATTAATGACTTAAGTTTTGGATTTTATTCAAAACATACGATTTAATGGCTAAAAATTTGGTTTTAAAGACTAAATAACATTTAAAATTAATAGAAAGATGAATGGTTACCTTAGTTGGAAGAAAAATGGACTTTTTTTGAAAACCCAAAAAATCTACACATGAAGAAGATGATAATCTATGGAGTTTTTTAGTGTTTTCTTAAAGATTTATGAAGGTAATTGACTTGAAGAATGATAGAAATCAAAAGATACACAAAGAAAATCAGATGAGGGATTTGGGAGAGCAAATGGACGATAACATACACAATGAAGAAGAAAATAACATGAAAATAAATTAGGAATGGGGGTTTATTAGGTTCGATTTTAAAATTTGGTTTAGTTGCCTCTTAAAAGCTCACAATTTTGACTCTATTACAAATCAGTCCTTTTTCTAAAATTAAACGTTTTAAAGCACTTTTTCAAAAATTAATTTGACCTTTAAAAAGACTATAATGAAAAACATCATCCATATACCATGTCGCATAATTTCGAGCACTCTAAGGCCAAAATTCCTAAAATACCCTTAAAACTTCTAGGTCCTATTTTGGGGTGTTACATGAACGAGGACAAGGAGGAAGACTGGAACGACGGAAATGTGCAAGTGTACACAATCGCAACAAGTAATAAAGTGTCAAGTAAATGTCGAGTTATCGTACCCACAGGAACTGTGAAAAGAATTATTTATGAACGCTATTTAACACACTTTGGTGAAGAAAAATATTTTGTTTGAAGAGGGTAATTAAAAACTAAGATTTTAAGCTAAGTAAACTAAAGAAATAAATCTCAAATGCATGAGTTCAAAATATGATTTAATCAAGATGACATAATTGTGTTGATTTAATTACATTTCTTTAACTTAGAATTATTAAACTCATGTCTATGTTGTTACGAAAAAAATTCACGGCAACTCTGTAATTTGCTAACTTATGAACATGTTCACCTACACAAATCCATTCATCTCTTAACATATCCCTATGTTAATTCAAACGATTAAACAGATTTTAATAAGCAAACATGTTATGGCACATACATAGTCATTAAATTGAACTAATCTCTTGCATATCGCTATGTCAATTCAAACAATTAATTAAATCTAATAAGCACATAAAAGACAATGTGAGGTAACAAGGTATACTTACCTTGAAATAGTTTAATCATAATAATCTTGCAAGTTATGCAAGGCAAGTGTATCGCCAGATACATTGCTAATTTAACCTTCAACTACCTTAGAAGAAGAAACACGCACTGATTAAGTATTGTGTCAATTAATTACAATTTCAATTCATTTAAATAATTAATTCATTAGCTACCTCACAATTATAATGCAAGAATAACTTAGACATGATTTTACTTAATCAAGCATTTTACCGAGGCCTATAACATCATAAACACAATTTTAATAACTTAAGTAGATGAAATGCAATCAAACCAACACGAATTAAATTCAAGCTAAGCTGATTAAATTAATCATTCCAACAACATAAATATTCATAGATACGTTCATCATAACAACAACAAAAATTAAAGAGATAGGGAACAAGAATCAAATCCGGTGTTTTTCTATGGCTTGACTAGGTTGCTCCGTTCTTCCTTCTTTGTTGTCCTCGTCGATCAAGGCTTCTATGAACACTTAATTGCTACTCCAAAACGGCTGAAGAAGAACCCTTTCTCAAGGGGAGAAATCAGTACAAGAGCAAGGGACTTGGAATGGGAAAATGAGAGGAGAAGGTGAGAGAGGAGAGAAGAAATGTGAATGAATGAGGGATGCCTTGAATGATCAGACAAGGGGGGTTTTATAGCTGAATGTGGCAGCTAAAATTTTCTAAAAATAGCTGCCAAAGAGCCACCCCTTGGCTGGCCACCTATGTGGCAAAGTTGATGGCTTCAACTTTGCTAAATATGGCTTGGGGCAAATCTACAAAGCCATTAATTGTGGAGGGGTCTAATTGCAATTTGAACAAGTATTCAAGGGCTTCTTTGCAGCTTAAATAGTCAGCTATTGAGCTGAATTGGGTCAGCACTTGGATGGTTTTGGGCTGTCCTTTTCTTGGCTGGTTCGGTTCAATCGGACCACCTTTTCATAATTAATTAATCATAATTTATTAACCCAAATTAAATTGGATATGAATTAAAATTAATTAAATTATGAATAAATACATATAGTTTTGGACCGTCTTAGGCTAAAATTTAGTTCATCTCGATACTTCAAATTGCTTCTCGGTTTTGTGCTTCTAGCAATGTTTGCCGAGCCATTTTTCGCCATTTGTGCAAATCTGTCGAAAATAATCAGAATTCATAAAAAATAATTATAAAATAAACTAAAATTCAACATGTTCATGTTTTAAGTGCACTTTAATTATTTTATAAAAATTAATTATTTTTCGACAAGAATTTAACCGAATCCCATGAATTTAAGTGAAAAAGGGTATGAAAAAGTGTGTAATTTTTTTTGTTTCCAAAGACATAAAAGAACAATTGAGAGAAGATGAAGACTGCACTTCAAATATTGAAGAAATCCTCGAAGACAGATTTTCTAATAATCTGTTCGAAAAGTAGTTGGAACACATCTATCAACTGGACTAGAAATGACAATATAAAGAACCTCTATGTTAATTAGAGAATCTTCTAGCCAAGATGACTCCGTCAATTGTTAAACCACTGGTATAGAGTTAAAGCCCCTTTTCGCACATTTGAAATATGAGTATTTGGGTGATAATGATACTTTATCAGTAGTAATTGCAACAGGCATATCGATGGAGCAGAAGAAAGCCCTCTTGGATGTACTATCGAGCTACCAGTCAATTGTCAAACCAACATGTGATCAATCAAGCTACTAGCTACGCCCTATCAAAGAATGAGCTAGAAGCCAAGCATAAGCTATGTATGAGTTTATATGCCCGTTTGTGTTGCTTTACAGCTATTGTGCATCTACCTAGTAAAGCATAAGGATTGAGACGTGTGTCACACATTTAACGAGATAAGAAAAAATATCTAAGAATCGAGTAAGAGATGGGCACTGCTCCCTTACTTCCTCAGGAAGTATTCTCTACCTATATAAGGGTGAGCTAAGGGGAATATCCTCTCATCCTTTAGGATGAGCCAGGAAAGAGAGGATTAGCTCTAAGATGCCCCTTGAAAGGTAAGTCTCCTGACCTTGCATTCTAAGCTACTGGAGAGCAATATTGTTAGCTTGATAAAGTAAGCTTGGTAGAGCTTTGCTATATGATTTTAGTGTTCAAAATGAAAGGAAAAACTAAGTCACATGATAGATCTTGATGAGTTTTCTATGGTTTAACATTTAAGGGCTACTGATCTACTCGAAGGAATCCCAGGTCTGACATGGAAGTGGATAAAGGTGAAGCTCTTATGAAGCTTCTGTAAGGTTTTTGTGAGTCTCTGAACTGACTCTTACTTGCATGTTTGCATGATAGTCTTCTCTATTTTGAAAGGCTAATCTGTGAAATAGAAATGTAAGATATGCAAGTCTGATGCTTGAATGAGGATATACCTCTGTTATGAAAATAAGAACATGTAAGACGAATATGTGAAGAAAAGTGTGAAAACGATGAATTTGAAAGAAACATGAGTTGAATGATAAGTCTCTGTTCTACAAAAAAGTATGTACATGCATAAACACACCTGAAAGCATGATGAAGTCTTTGTATGAGGAGTCTATAAATAAGTTACATAAGTCTGCATGTTGAGTTTGCTTGCACGTGAGTCCGTCAGGATAGTAAACACGAATTCTGATAAGGAAAGACCATGGCCATAGTAAGAAGACCATATAGTGTAAGACCGGGTGTGGGACTATGGCATCATATAGGGATATGAAGACTACATAGTGTAAGACCTAGTCTGGGACTATGGCGTCATGTGGGGAAAAAGATAAAGAATGGTTGGGAGAGTACTAGGTGATGGGGGGAAAACCTCAAGATGTTGAGTTTAGGTAAATCCCTATCACCGAAAATGACATTTACCAAAACGTGGAAGCCTTTATGGTTGTTCTCTAATAAGTGGAAGCCTTTGTGGCAGAATATGTTACATCTGAGCCCTAGTGGTGGAACCTATTATATATGGAAGCATTTGTGGCCGTTCTCTAATAAGTGAAAGCCTCTGTAGTTGTTCTCTATTATACGTGAGCCTTTACGGTGGTATTTGTTATATGGAGCCCTAGTGGCAAACTCTATTAATGTGCCTTCATGGCAAAGTCTATTATATGAGATCCTTTGTGGCTGATTCTATTAAATGCACATTTGTGACAAAGTTTTGAAAGTTTTCAAGAGAAAATTTAATAAATTTTTTTTGTATTTTATTAACTAAAGAACTGAACTTAAATAGAGAAAAGAGTCATAACCTAATTGGGAAAATAATACCCTCATTCTAATAAACTATTAAAAGATAAGGGAAAATAATTCCCTTATTCTAATAAACTACTAAAAGATAAAACAAAATATTCCTAGAATATCTCAAATGATTTATTATAAGATTTATCTACCTAAATAAAATTTATCTACCTAAATAAATTTAAAATATATCCCCAAAATATGTGGGTTTCACATATTTCAAGACCCTTTCTCAAGTTGGTGCATATATATAAATCATGCCCAACTTGCTTACAAGAAAATCAAAGCTTGTCTTAGAGAGCCCTTTGGTGAGTATATCAGCAATATGTTGTTTTGAAAGAACAAAGGACATGCACACTTGGCCTTCTTTAATCTTCTCATTGATAAAGTGTCTATCAATCTCAACATGTTTAGTTATGTTATGCTGGACTGGGTTGTGAGCAATACTAATGGCAGTTTTGCTATCATAATACAACTTCATTGGTGAATTTATTGGTTTCCTCAACTCTTCCATAATTCTTTTTAACCACATCATTTCACAAATTCCTTGAGCCATTGATCTAAACTCAGCCTCTGCATTACTTCTTGCTACAACACTTTGTTTTTTACTTCTCCAAGTCACAAGGTTTCTCTAAACAAATGTACAGTATCCTGATATAGATCTTCTATTTGTTATTGAGCCTGCCCAATCTGCATCTATATAAGCTTCAATTCCTCTTTTTTCAGATTTCTTGAAGAATAAGCCCTTTTTAGGTGAACTCTTCAAGTATCTCAGAATCCGAAATATTGCTTCTTCATGTTCCTCCATTGGGGAGTGCATAAATTGACTCACAAAGCTCACTGTAAAAGCTATGTTTGGCCTTGTATGTGATAAGTAAATTAACTTACCAACTAATCTTTAGTACTGCCCTTTATCAACTAATTGACCTTCTTTATTTCTGAATTTTACATTTGGATCAATTGGTGTGTCATCTGGGCGGCAACCATTCATCCCAACCTCTTTTAAAAGGTCAATCACATATTTTTTTTCTGAGAGACCACAAGACCATTCTTTGATTGAGCAATTTCCATTCCAAGAAAGTATTTCAAAGGACCTAACTCTTTGATCTCAAACTTCAATGCTAGATGCTTCTTGAGATGCCTTATTTCATCCACATCATCTCCTATAAGAATGATATCATCGACATAAACTATAATAATTGTTATTCTACATCTTTGTAAGTGTCGATAGAACATTATGTGATCAACTTGCCCTTGTGAGTAATCTTGTTTTTTAACAACTTGAGTGAACCATTCAAACCAAGCTCGAGGAGACTGCTTTAGATCATACAAACATTTCTTGAGCTTATATACTCGAGTTCCAAATTTTTCTTCAAAACCTGGAGGAGGATCCATCTAAACTTCTTCTTCAAGTTTCCTATTTAAGAAAGCATTTTTCACATCTAGTTGCTGTAAAGACCAATCAAGACTAATAGTAATTAATAAAAGAACTTTGACAGAATTTAATTTGGCTATTGGAGGAAATGTTTAAAGATAATCTATCCCGTATGTTTGAGTGTACCCTTTAGCCACCAGTCGGGCTTTGTATCTATATAAAAATCCATCCAGTTTGAATTTGGTTGTGAACACCCATTTACAACCTACTATTTTTTTCCTACAGGTAATTCTATTGCTTCCCATGTACTTGTTTTTTCAAGAGTGCGCATCTCCTCTAAAATAGTCTCCTTCCACTCAGGAACATGTAAAGCATCTTTCACATTTTTGGGTATTTTCACAGTATCGAGACACGAAACAAAGGCTGAGAATGTCGAAGACAAGGCTTTATAGGATACAAAGTTAGACATGGGATATTTGACAATATTTCTAACACCTTTTCTTTTAGCAATTGGAATATCTAAATTAGAAAATTCATTGGCTGGTTTATGAGTTTACTTAGACTTTTGACAAGATCTTGCAGGTCGGATTCTTGGTAATGAATCTGATGGATTCCACTTTCTTGATTTTGGTTTCTTCTTGAGTAAACAATTAACTCCTTTGTTTGTTTTTTATTCTCATGATCAAACTCTACACCTTCATACTCCTTTTTATTAACAACATTAACATTATTAATTTTTGTGTTAATCATAAATTTGCCTTCCCCAGTATTAGAATCCCTATGTTGTATATTCCTAGTCTTTTCTTTATCAATTATAGAATCTTCCTTACTATAATTCTCTCCCTAACGATTAGAATCAAATAAGATTACGTTTCAAAAAATGTGACATCCATGGTAACAATAATCTTCCTATTAATTGGATCATAACATTTGTAACCCTTTTTATTAGAAGCATAGCCAACAAAGGCGCATTTTTTTCACTCTAGGATCTAGTTTACCTTGGTTGTGAAGATGAACAAAAACACTACACCCAAAAACTCTAAAGGATAAATTTATGATCAATTTAAAGTTAGGAAAGTTATCTTTAAAGAGACAAAAAGGAGTTTTATAGTTTAGAGTTTTACTAGGCATTCTATTAATAAGATACGTAGCTGTTAATAAGGCTTCGCCCCAAAGATAACGTGGTACCTAACTAGTGAACATCAAGGCTCTAGTTACTTCCAAAAGACGTCGATTTTTTCTTTCTACAATCCCATTTTGTTGTGGTGTATTTGTACAAGAGCTTTGGTGGACTATACCATGTTTGGTTAAGAAAACACCTAATTGGTCACTAAAAAAATTCTCCCCCATTGTCACTCCAAAATACTTCTATTTTTACACCAAATTGTGTTTTCACTATAACAGCTCGGTTTTAGCTGAATCAGAATTCTGGTTTTAGAACCAAAAATTTGAGGTTGTAAAACTATTTTAATATTATTTTTTATTTTTATATCATGTGATTGTATATGTGTAAAAATTTCGTGAGCTAACTTTAGCATTCGAATGCTCAATTTGATAAAAGGACTTAATCGTGCAAAATGCAAAAGTGGCATTCTATATGATAAAGGTGTCTATTTGTGATGGCTTATTAAATGGGAGTTCCTTATGTTGTAAATAGACCATGGATAGTGAAGATGGACATAAATGACCATCCATTATGTGTTATTATGTGTTTAAGTTAAAGGTTAATAAGGTAAATTGGTTAATAAGTTATAATAATTAAAACAAATAATAAAATTATTTGTTTTCATCATCTTCCAACAGAAATTACAAGAAGGAAAAAGCCATCAACAAGCTTTCTAGGGTTCGGCACTTGCATGAACAAATTGGTATGTGATTTGAGCTCAGTTTTTGATGATTTCTATGTTTTAGTGATCGTTGATTTGAGTACTAGCTAGCCCGTACCCTAATTTTTGAAATTGTTGATGATTTTGTGAAATTCCATTGATGAATCCATGAGTTTTATGATGTTTGATGATGAATTATACAAGCTTGGTGTTTGATATACATGTTTTGTAAAGTGATTTTTGATAAAAATGTCAAATAGGGATTTAATTGTGAAAATATGAAAATAAGTTGCTAAATTGTGAAATAAATGAAAAATATAGGCTAATAAGGGTACTATGGTAATTTGGCTAAGCATGGAGTAAATTGAATTGTGTGAATTTGATGTATTTGAAAAATAAGGACTAAATTGTAAGAAATGTGAAAGTTTAGGGCCAAAGTGAAAATTGGCTTAAATATGTGTTTTTGGATTAAGTTGAATAAATATGTGATTGAATAAGTTAATTTTGAATACATCTAGATCAAGAAAGGAGGAATTCGGATCTAGATCAGGGGAAAACTAAAATTATCGACTAAATGATTCAATTCATCGTATTTACATCCGAGGTAAGTTCGTATGTGAGAAACATTGTTAAAATTATGTTTTTAATGCTTTAATATTGCATAAATTGTATATATGCGACTACGATTACATACAACGACAATTTGAGTATGTTTGGCACTTAGTGTGCGTTTCGAGATAGCTTCGGCTATATAGAGCACTTAGTGTGCGAATTTGAATAGCTTCGGATATATGTGGCACTAAGTGTGTGATACCGAGATAGCTTTGGTTTAATGTGATGGCACTAAGTGTGCGATATCATCATGGTTTCAGCTAATCATTATTACACCAAGTGTGCGAGTTCATTGAAGATTGAAAGACTTCTGGATGGTTTAACGTATTGATCAAAGAGGTGAAAATGAAATAAATAAATACGGGAAAGTACAGGTACAAATGAAACCTATGTGGTAGTTGATACTATGTGTATGAAGCTTGAGGGATTTGTATATACATGATAAATGGTCATGGATTAGAATTGAATGATGATATGAGACTTACTAAGTGTTTATTAATTGATGATTTGTATATTATGAACTATTGAGTATATTTAGTACGAACTTACTAAGCTTATAAAGCTTACTTTGTTTGTTCTTTCCCTATTTTATAGATCATCGAAGCTAGCTTGGACTCAGGGATCATCGGGAAACGTTATCACACTATCGATCATCTTGTTGGTATTTTTGGAAAACTTTGTATATATGGTATATGGCATGTATAGGCTAGTATCATATTAGTATGTTTTGAGTTAAGATGTTAGCCATGTGATTTGTCTTGTTGATAATGTAAATGTAGTTGTGTTCTTAGCCATTTAAGTTGGCTTGAGCTATGAGTTTGATAAGTGATATATGTGATGTATATAATGCCTTATATGTTGGCTTGTTTTGGTATGTTTGCCATATTTGTTGATATAGTTAAATGGTTGTTCATTTGTTAGTTATTAATTGATGTATTAATGTTTGGAAGTAGGCATATATTGTGGTTGATCTTGAGATGATAATGTGATGGGTAAATGCATTTAGAAGTTATGTAAGTTTCAATGATTTTGGCATAATGAATTAGTATGTTTTGAATATAGAATGGAGTAGCTGATATGGTTTTAGATAGATGGCATGATATGTGAAAGGAATAGTATGTGTTGGTTGCTTATATATGTATTGAAAATGTACAAATTTGGTTGCTATGAGTGAATGAGAGTAGGGTGGCAAATTAGCTTTTCGGATGCCCTATTTTTGTCCATACGGGCAAAGACATAGACGTGTGTCTCAGCCGTGTCTGACACACAGTCATGCTACACGGCCATGTGTCCCCTGGGAAATAATTGGGGATTCAAGTCAGTCTTGAGCACGGCTTAGACACACAGGCATATCTGGTGGCCTTGTGAATCACACAGCCTTGGCACATAGGTGTGTGTGGCCATTTCAAATGGTACACGGGCTACACACACGGGCGTGTGGTCGGCCGTGTGACCTAAGTTAGTAGCTCCTCCAGATTTTCCACGGCCAAGGAACACGAGCGTGTCTCCGGCAGTGTGGTGCAAGTCAGTATGTATGCACTATTTTCACACGGTCTATGACATGGACGTGTTTGGTAACCGTGTGAGGCACACGGCCTGTTCATACGGGCATGTGACCTATGATTTCATGAAATTTTTCTAAGTTTGCAAAAATTTTTATATGTAATCGGTTTAGTCCTAGATCTCTTCTAAGCATGTTTTAAAGTCTCATAGAGCCTTATAAGGGACATTGTGAATAATTTGAATGAATTTTGATTATGAATGTTTAAATGTATGTGAATGAGGTGTTTTATCCGGTAATTCCTCATAACTCTAATCTAATGTCGGATATGGGTTAGGGGTGTTACATTCACCATAGCATAAAAAAACTAAAACACATTTTTAACTTCAGACTTATTTTTTAATAAAAACACCCAAGAAATACAAGAATGATCATCAATAAATGTGACAAATCAACATTTTCTTGAAAAAGTTGAGACTCTTGGAGGTCTCTAAACATCATTATGAATTAACGAAAAAGGTTTAGAAGCTTTATATTTTTGAGATGGAAAGAATGATCGATGATGTTTAGCCAATTCACAAAATTCACAATGATATGAAGAAGGACTTCTATTTTTAAGTAGATCAGGTAAAAAATATCTTAAATAGTAAAAATTAGGATGTCCAAGCCTATAATGCCAAATCATAACCTTATCAAAACCAAAAACAGAATTTAAACATAAAGCAGTTATTGGTTGACTTAGATGGTCGTCGTCAAGAAGTAAATTCCACCAGATTCTTTAGCATTGCCAATCTCCCTCCCTGAGACCATGTTCTGAAATTTACACTTAGAGGAGTCAAATATAACATGAGGGATTGGGATAATTTATTGATTGATATGAGATTCCAAGCTAGATTTGGCACATGTAAAGCATCATGTAAAACCAAGGAAGAAGAAATTTTAACAATGCATTTCTCGACTATTGTTGAGAATGACCCATCTGCCACTTTGATATTTTTGTTTCCTGCACAAGATGTGTAAGTTGAGAAAATAAAATGACTACTAGTCATGTGATCACTAGCTCTAGAATTAACAATCCACGTGTTTGTTTTATAAGGCTTGACACTGAAAAAAATAAAAATAAAAACAATACCTAATTGGGAAAAGGAGGAAGAAAGATTATTGGAAGAGTTAGGACCAGAAGAATTCATCCGAAACTGTGGTGATTGAAAAACTTGTGTAGATTCTCTAATTGTTCCTTAGTGAATGGAGACCCTTCCAGAGAACTTTGGCCCTCATAATTTTCAGTAGCTGTTTGGAAAGCTCTGCTATCCCCTAATTGTGAACCATAACCATTGCCACTCTTTTTTTTTCCATTCGTCGGTTTTCTATGGAGTTTCCAACACATTTCTCGAGTGTGCCAATATTTTTTGTAGTGATCGCACCTAGGTTTTTTTTTCTTTTTTCACTATCATCATTATTTTTAAAAGTTACAAAAGTAAAATTATCATCATTAGCTTCAAACCCTACCTTAACATTACTTTTCTCTTTGTCTCCTCTCTTCTAACCTCAGAAAAAATCTCACAGAGCTTTGGAAGTGGTTTTTTTCTTAAGAATCGAGATCTCACTTCATCAAGTTCTTTATTTAAACTAGTCAGAAGCAAATAAGCTCGTTCATTTTCTTCTTTTTTCATAGCTTTTATACCATCTTCGGGACACTCTCATTCATCATTATAACACTGATCCAGCTCTTACCAAAGAGACACCATCTCATTATAATAAAAAGTAACTTCCTTTTCCCCTTATCTAGCTTTCCAGAGTTCTATTTTTAACTCAAAGATCTGTGAAGCGTTTTCTAAATCTGAATAGGTGTCTTTCATAGAGTCCCAAACATCTTTAACAATCAGGAGAAAGAAAAGGTTCACCTATGGATGCTTCCATGGAATTAATAAGCTACACAATTAACATAGAATTTTCTGACCTCCACGTGCTCATCTTTGGATAGCCCATCTGTTAGTGCTTGACTTCTCCAGTTAAATGACCTAGCTCGTCGCGCCCATCAATTGCTAACTTTACAGACTGCAACCATCCCAGATAATTCTTGCCATTCAGCTTGTAAGACGAAAACTGAAAAGAAAGGTGAGACGCCTCTGTCCCTTAAGTCATTGTACTCTCGGTAGTTGTTTCAACGGTAGAACTTTATTACTCTGTTTGATTACTAGATCTCTTATCTCCAATGAATGTTGTTTTAACCATGATGTTAATAGAGATTTAACCTAGATTAGATGCCATGAAAGTTTTCAAGAGAGCATTTAAAAAAATTATTTTGTATTTTATTAACTAAAGAACTAAACTTAAATAGAGAAAAGAGTCATAATTCTCTTATTCTAATAAACTACTCAAAGTTAAGGGAAAATACTTCCGTTATTCTAATAAACTACTAAAATGTAACGGCCTGTTTTCAGTGAAATCAGAACAGTGGTTTCGGGACCACAAATCTGATGTCGTAAAATTTATTTTAATATATTTTTAATATCCATAGCATGTTAGAATCATGGAATAAAAAATTTCATTAAGAAATTTTACTGTTTGTATACTCAATTTGTGAAATAGCACTAAATCGCATAAAGTGCGAAAGTTGTGTTTTATTAGCTGAAGGTGTCAAATAGCTATATAAATTTAAAGTAGAGGTCTTTATTGAGTAATTGGACCACTAATTGAGTTAGTGGATGTACATGGAGTAAAATCATGAAATTGTCAAAGTTAGGTTGTTATTAGGAGATTTTATTGATAAAAAAAAGAAGAAGAAGACAATAGTGTTCATCTTCTTCTCCACCAAAAGTTGCAGCAAAATAGGGGTTTTTGAAGCTTAAAATTTCAGCCACTTAGTTCCATTGCATTTAAGTGATTCTTTGACTCGTTTTTGTTTATTTTTTATGTTTTTAGGACCGTAATAGCATAAGCTAGCTAAATATGGGACCAATTTGCAATATCATTGAAAGTCTAGAGTTTTTCCATGAGAGCATTTTTGTTTTTCTTGAAGCATAATAGAAGAAAATGAATCTTTGTTGTTTAATAAATAACTTCTGTTATGGGATTTTAAGTGAAATTGTCAATTAGGGGCTAAAATGAGAAATGTGAAACTTATGTGTGAAATATGTGAAATTGTGAAATATATGGGCTGATATAGGTATATATGAAAATCGACTAGGCTTGTCTATAGAGGAAATTGCATAAATTTCATTTTACGAGCCTAGAGACTAAATTGTAAATGAGTCAAAAGTATAAGGGCAAAATAGTAACTTTGTCGTAATATGAAATTCAGATTAAATTGAATAGAATGATGATTAAATGAGTTAAATTTGATATTATAAAGATCAAGAAAAGCCACGTTCGAACTTAAACCGGGGAAAAGAAAATGTAGTGGATTGATTGGTCGACTTACTCCGTACTAATTCGAGGTAAGTTTGTATAATCACATTGTGTATTTATATACTTTAATTGAATTATATGTATATGAATTTAATAATTATGGTGTACAAATATGGAATGCGTAACTAATATAATACAATAAATATCGTCCCCCATTTGAACCTTAGAAATTCGTAAGATACAAATGACATGTCATGTCATTAGGGTTGCCGATTTTGGTTGAGATCTTGCATGTGTTGCGGAATCACCGCAGCTCGTATGAGCTTACTGATTCTCAACTCATAAGAGGTTACCGTTATTCAGCTCGGAGGAGCTTAGTGATTAACTCAAATGAGCTTACCGTTTATCACTCGTATGAGCATACAGGTATAAGATTTGATGGTTCACCGTTCATTACACTTTGTGTGTACCACTCATGTATCCTATGATATTCTAGATGGTTCAATGGGCATAGTATTACTACGGGATTATACAAGTTCGATATGAACAAGTACATGTGTTTGCCTGGAAATGGTTGATATTTGATATATGATTATATAGCATAAATGTTAGGTGTACAGGAAATTTGATTAATTGGTGAATTCATATATGATTTTCAATTTTATGTGAATACATGAGTAACTTGATTATGGGTTGTATGGTAGGCTTTGGCCAAATTGAATTGAGTTAAGCTTCGAGTTATTTACCTAAAATTGCAGTTATATGGTAAGTTTTATTCTATGATTTACGAACTTACTAAGCTTAATTGCTTACTCCATTTATTTGTTCATGTTTTATAGTATTTTGGAAGCTCGCTAGATTTGAAAGTCGTCGAAGATTGATCACACTATCAAATACTCATTTTGGTATTTTGGACTTTATGTTTTGAGGTTAAATGGAATGTACAGGTGTTTTGGCTAATGTAGCCTATATATCTTATGTTATTTTGGTTATATGTATAGTCATGTGATTTAGCTTATTTTGGTATACTTAGTTTGTAAATATGTATAAATGATCTTTTGGTATGTTGTGTATATTTTCTATGTGAAAATTATGTTGATGAATTGGTATTGAAAGTGCCAAGTGGTTGAAATTTGAGAATGTTATGAATGCTAAGTTAGACATAATGTCTCATACATGTAGTTGACCATTTAGGTAACCTTTGAAGTATGTTGGGTATGTTTTAAGGCGGTGGAATTGATTTGTTTTTTATATCATGTTGTGGTGTAAATGTTCATGTTATAAACTTGATATTAGTTGGTTTTGAGTACTTATTTATGCCATGGCTGTATGCCAATTGATGTGTATAGGTTGGTACTAATGTAGGTGAGGAATATAGCTTGGAAAATGGCATATTTGTCCATAAGGGTGTGTGTCTCAGCCGTGTTGACACATAGCCAGGTGACATGACCGTGTGTCCACTAATGCTTCTTTTGAAATCAAGTCAGTAGCTTCACATAACCTAGCACACGGGCGTATGGCTTGGCCATGTGGCTTGGCCCTGTGGCATAAGTCAGTATACCCTCCAGTTTTCACACGGCCTAGCACATGGGCGTGTGAGGCCATTTCAAAGGGTACACGGCCTAACACACGGGTTTGTGACCTGACTATGTGACCCAAGTTAGAGAGTTACACGGGATCAGACATGGCCTGAAGCACGGGCATGTCCCTTGTCCACATGGGCGTGTGACCTCTGCACTTTGAAAAAAATTCATGTTTTCTTAAAAATTCTTAGAGAACTCGGTTTAGTCCCGAACCACTTCTAATGTCTATTTAGGGCCTCGAGAGCTCGTATTAGAAATTGTATAAATGTATTTGAATGTTTTTTTATATGAATGATAAATGTATATGAAAGGTGTGATTGGTTGACTTATAAGTCCGGTAATGCTCCAAGACCCTGTTCCAGCGTCGATTACGGGTTAAGGATGTTACATTTACTGGTATCAGAGCTATGTTTTTGTCTATTCTAGGACTAACGTAGCGGGTGTGAGTCTAGCTTTACATGCCAATTATTAACCTGTGATAGTATGATATCTCTTGACAGTTTAAATCATGTTTTTCATTTGGCAATGGATCCCAATCGAGCAGATTCCGATAATGTTAAAAGTAATGCACCTGCCTCAATTCGAGGGGCAGCGTCATTTGGGTCTAGACCCATGTCTGAAAGTAATAGAAGAGAGGATAAGGAAGCCTTCTTCCAAATGATGAACGAGTGGTTTACTGACTATGTTCGAGCGAATCCAGCTGCTCAGCAACCTCCACCCCCACCTTTTCCCCAACCGATTCCCATGGCTCCTCAAGTCTTAGAATCAGTACGTTTAGGCAAACTATCTGTTGATAAAATTAGAAAATATAGGGCCGAAGAGTTTAGGGCTACAATTGATGATGACCCTGAAAGAGTCGAGTTTTGGCTAGATAATACAATAGGGTTTTCGATGAGCTGTCTTGCACACCAACTGAACGTGTTAAATGTGCTGTGTCTTTTCTAAGAGATTTAATTTATCAGTGGTGGAATACCCTGATATCCGTAGTGCGGAGAGATAGAGTCACGTGGGAATTCTTTCAGACCGAATTTAGAAAAAAAAATATAAGCCAGTGATTTTTGACCAAAAACACAACGAATTTTTAGAGTTGAAACAGGGTCATATGATGGTAACTAAATATGAAAGAGAATTCGTGAGACTAAGTAAGTATGCCTAAGAATGCATCTCCACTGAAGAAATTATGTGCAAACGGTTTGAAGATGGGTTAAATGAAGACATCAAGCTTTTAGTTGGGATACTTGAACTAAAAGAATTTGTAGTTTTAGTTGAAAGAGCTTGCAAAGCCGAGGAGCTTAGCAAGGAAAAGAGGAAGGCTAAATTTAAAGCTAGAGATTCGAGGAAGAGATTTACTGGGAAGTCTCATCAATCAACGTCGAAGAAATCTAAAGAACATCACTATCAACCTACTATTTCTGTGGGTCATTTTAGTCAAGATAAAGAAGCGAGATACTCCAGTTCTAAACCCCAAGCTACATCTGTAGATAGCATGGGTAGTGTTAGAAATGCTAGACTCGAGTGCAAACACTATAACTGGCCATATTATGGCGAGTGTCGGGTAAAGAGCGGAGCATGTTTCTGTAACATCCCGAATTAGGGCCTAGTCAGAACAGTGGTCTTGAGACCATAAATTTGAGATAGAAATAACTATTTTATGATTCTTATGAGGTTTATGTTATGAATGCATGCTTGTGTGAAAGTTTCATGAAGAAATTCTATGCATAAAATGTCTAATTGCATTTTAGGGACCAAATTGAATAAAGTGTAAAACTTGCATTCTAGAATATTTAAGCATGAAATTGTATCAGATTATGAGTTAGAGGGTCATAATTAGCAATTTGACCAATTTCTAAAATTTTGGACAAAAATGGACATGCATAGGAAAAATTGGAAAGAGAAACCCTAAGGGCATTTTGGTCATTAGGTAATTAAAAGAATAAAAAGGGAAAATCAAACCAAAAATGTGTCCATCTTCCTCCTTGGCTACTGAAAATCACACAACACCATAGCTATGGTTTTGTTCAACATTTCCAAGCTCAATAGTAAGTGTTCCCTAGCCTCATTTTTAATGTTCTTTGTATTTTTGAAGTCCCAGTAACATGGTCTACCCATTTCTAGCTATATTTTGAGCTAGGGTTCATGTATGAAAATTGACTCATGCATGGCATGCTTGTATTTTGATGATTAATGGAGGAATATGAATGTTTGATGCATGATGAACATCTTTTGTTAGGTGATTTTTAGTAAAAACACCTAAACAAAGGACTTGTTTGTAAAAGTGTAAAATTGAGTAGTAATAATGTGAAAAAAAAAGAAAATATAGGTTGATATAAGCATAGTAAAGGTTTGGCTAAGGTTGGGTAATCAAGAAAATGTATACATTTCATTTTACGAGCCTAGGGGCTAAATCATAAATATGTAAAAAATTAGGGGTCAAAATATAAATTTGTAAAAGTATGATTTATCGACCCATTTGAATAATGTGAATAATAAATAAGTTAAATTTGGCAATATAGATCAAGAAAAACATGAATCGGGACTTGATCGAGGAAAGAATAAAGTATACGACGACTAGGCTCCATTATCATTGTTTTGTACCGAGGTAAGTACATATGCAAATAATATGGTGTTGTTGTATGTTTTAATGATTTAATATATTGTGATAAATGTTTTATTGTAATTATGAGTTATATGCTTATTGATTGTTATGAAAGCATTAATGTTATCATGGTCGTTAACCACGACAACACGAGCAAGTACGATGGAAATAATAAATGTAAGTGAAGAAAATCCCGTTTGAACCTTATGAATACTTAGGATACAAGTGACATGTCACTAGGAAATAAGAGATCCGAGCTCATTGAGTTGGTCCGAGTTCACTATGAATGTCTACATGTTATGAGGTAGCTTTGGCTACGTATGCACATGAGGTATTTATGTGCAAGTTTTTCGCGTATCCAACAGTATTCCGATGTGTTCAACGGGTAATGTAATTATTGTAATGAAGTCCTGAAGAGGGCATATGAAAGAGGTATGGTTATCGATACTCTACTATGAGTACATGTACGTATGCTAAACCTATGAGTAATGCTTTGATAAAGATCGATTTAAGATGAGCAAGTATGTATGTGCATATGATGAGTAAGCAAAGAGGTTTGAATGAGGAATAATCTTTATGTATATGTTATCATGTTTTTGCATGTTAATTGTTTTCCACTATCTTATATTGTTTGCATGTGGACTTACTAAGCTTTAATGCTTACTCCCCTCTCCTTTCCATGCTTTGTAAATCCGCCAAGCTAGCTTGGAGATCGGAAGCTGTTGGAGTATTCGATCACACTATCAAAAGACTTTTGGGTATAATGAAATTATTATTTTGAGTATGGCATGTATAGGAACTTGGTCATTTTGTAATATGTGTCATGCTATTTGGCCAAATTGTAAAGGCCTATGATGATGATGATACTTTTTGTAATGGCCATGTGATATGGCTCATATTTGATCATTTGTGTTGTAATCTAATTACTCATGCATGCATGTGTTAGTGTTTTGATGGTAGGATATATTATTGCTTGGTGAGTGCATGATAATGATGTGATATGTTGTTGATTGATGAATGTATGGTAAAGTGTGGATTAAGTGCTAAAGGTTAAAGGATGACCTAATGACTTAAAATGACTATATGTATGAATACACAATTTGAAGTTATAGTAACAAGTTTAATAATGCATGAATTTGGTGTGCAATGCCTCTAAATGGTGTAATAAATGAGTGTGCAATAAGATGACATTATGAAGATGTGAGAGTGCTATGGTGTGGAGAATTTGAGTGCATAAATATGCCATGTTGCATGTTATAAAGTGTGTTTGAATGTATGAGTGATTGAGGGTGACCATTGGCTTGGAAAATAGCCTTCAAAAAGGTCCACACTGGTAGGCACACGGGCATGTGTCTAGGCCGTGTGTGACACATGGTCTACCCCATGGGTATGTTGAATGGTCGTGTGTCCCCTGCACTGAAAATTTCCAATTCAGTATGCATGGTAGTAAACAAACGGGCAGAGACAAAGCCGTGTGTCTCAACCATGTGAAGGACAAGGCCGAGCACACGGGCGTGTGCCTTGGCCGTGTGCCCCTAAATGAATGATGACATCATAAATAGAATGTCCAGGTTTTTGGTTACAGGCGATGACATAGGCGTGTCTAGGCTGTGTGAGGGACACGAACCAGGGACATGGGCGTGTGCTCAGTCGTGTGAAAACCCCTGTAGGTTTACAATGAAAAATAAATTCTAGAAATTCTACACGGGTATAGGACACGGGCGTGTCCCAAAGCACACGGGTGTGTGCATTGCCTCCACACGGATGTATGAGGCTTAAACCTAGAAATTTTCTTAGAATTTTCTTAAGCTCTCATTTTAGTCCCAGATTACTTTTAATGTATGTTTTAGGCCTCATAGGTCCATGATAAGGATAATAAGAATTTGTTTGATTGGTTTTAATTTGGAGTGAAATTTTATAACCCGTATTTTTCAGAGATGCCCTGTTTATGTACGGTAATGCCTCGCACCTTGTCCCAGTCTCGGGTACGGGTAAGGGGTGTTACAGTTTCAAGTATGGTTCCTTCGACCATTACTTTAAAGATTACCTTGAGAAATCTAAGAAAGAAAAAGCTCAAACCTTGAGGCCGAGCAATACAGCTTCTAGAGGGAGACCACCTCAAACACAGGAAATATGAGTGGTAGTCGAGGTGCTACGAAGGATACCGCAGTGAGATCGGAGGCACGAGTGCCAGCCAAAGCTTATGCCATTCGCACTCGTGAAGATGCGTCAGCACCAAATGTTATCACCGATACATTTTCTCTTTTATAATACTGATGTAACTACTTTGATTGATCTGGGGTCAACCCATTCTTACATATGTACAAAATTTGTGTCTAGTAAGAGTTTACCTGTAGAGTCCACTGAATTTGTGGTTAAGGTATCAAACCCTTTAGGTCAGTATGTCCTAATTGATAAAGTTTGCAAGAATTTTCCTTTGATGACTCGGGGTTACTGTTTTATGGTTAATTTAATGTTGTTACCGTTTGATGAGTTTGAGGTAATATTAGGTATAGATTGGTTAACTTTACATGATGCGGTTGTGAATTGTAGACAAAATTTTTTTGAGTTGAAAAGTCAAAATAGCGAGATTCTTCGTATTGAATCTGATGATCTGAGTGGTTTATCTGTCGTAATATCGACGATGTTAGCAAAGAAGTATGTGAAAAAGGGTTGTGAGTCTTATCTTGCGTATGTACTGGATACTAAAGTGTTTGAATCGAAGATCAAATCAGTGCCAGTGGTCTGTGAATATTTGGATGTCTTCCCAAAAGAATTACCCAGGTTACCACCAATTAGAGTGTAACACCCCTCACCTGTACCCAACGTCGGGACAGGGTTCGAGGCGTTACCAGTAATTCACCTTTACAAACTTACTAAATTGGGTCATTGACCTTTGCCCAAATTTAAAACCATTCAAATATGTACACATTGTCCCTTACACATGCCTTCAAGGCCTAAAACCCACTTAGGGGTAGTACGAGACAAAATCGAAAACATTCGATACACTTTGAGTACCTTAGAAAATTTTCCCTTGCTTGAAGTGCAACACGCCCGTGTGATGCGGCCGTGTAGTTATACACGCCCGTGTGGCTTAGGACACGCCCATGCACTCAACCTGTGTGCAATACTGACTTCAACCTTATCATTCTGTTAAAAACACACGGCCAAGACACACGCCCGTGTGCTTAGCCCGTGTTCTATACTAACTTAAAAATTTAGGTGCAGGGGACGCACGACCATACCACACACCCATGGAGATGGGCCGTGTGTCACACACGTCCTAGACACACACCCGTGTGTCTGCCCATATAGACTTTATTAGGCTATTTTCCAAGCCTTTGATCACCCTCTATCAACTAAACATGCTTATTGGTTACTTTTGTGCATGTTAAGGCCAAAATGGTACATTTATAAATATAAAACTTTAATTAACCTCATTGCATGTAAACCTCATGTCATTGGTTCCATACATGCTAAGTTAATTTTCATCTTGCATTTAAAGATTTCCATGTATACGAGACATATTTAGGATTGGCTCGTTTTTATAACTCATTACCAATTGAAGACCAAACCATCACATATGAACATAAACATGCATAGATTTGTAGGTCATAGCCTACTTCAAAATAAGCCAATTTCCATGGCCATATACAAAAAGATAAATATAATTTTACATGCATTCATTTTTGCAAATCAAATGGCACATATAACAAAATACACAAAAGCTCTATACATGCCATTGAACAAAACATAAGTTTATGTACCAAAGCTAGACTAGTTGATAGTGTGTAGACTCTCCAACCGTCTTCCAATCTTTACGAGTCCTCGAGCTCTATAAGACAAGGAAAAGAGAGGGGTAAGCATTTACATGCTTTGTAAGCTCGAATAACTGGAAAAGCAAACTTACCGACTATCTAGCACACATCCTTATTAGATAATGAAACCAACAAATATGAAAGTGGTTTCCCTATCACATGCACTCAATCAATGAGTTAGTCATATAACAAAACATCATGTAATACATATATTAGATGAGCTCATCATTCAACATGTCATGTGAACATATATCTCGTGTTAATCCCGTTGTGTTTTTAGGAACTCTCGATGGATTATCCAATCACCGTCAATTCATACGAATGATCATTTCATGTACGCACTCCAGCGAACCTCACATCTTACGGCAGGATTACCATTCCAGGCTAAATCCCACGTATCGTAAACTTATAAGGTGATGTCAGGATTACCAGTCCAGGCTAAATCCCTTATAATGACAAACACCCTTAGTGAGCTCGGATCTGAATTACCAGTCCAGGCTAAATTCAAACCCTAATCGGATTACCCGTCCGGGCTAAATCCATAATGCACACATATTCTTCGGGAGGCTCGATCACTTAAGGAACACCCGTCCGAGTTAGATCCTTTTCATACTTGAGATCATCGGATTACCCGTCCAGGCTAAATCCTTTCTGCAACACATGCAGGATCTCAAGTCACATGTCAATCATGATTTATCCATCAAATTCCTTTCTAACCTCAACCGAGACATTTCCCAACAAATCATTATCAAAGATGCATTCCATGCATTTTCATGCCATCAACAATGCAATCATCATGCATTTATAAATCATACAATTATGCATATTATGAGTTTACTTTAAGTTATCCGAACTTACCTGGTACTCGTTTCGGTGTTGTGTTTCGGTTACTCCGAAACCTTTCGTTTTCCTCTATCGACCCCTGGAATTTGTTCCTCGGGGTCTAAAACAATAAAATTAAATCATTAACACATCACATTGTACTTTTTGAGCCTAAATTTCACCCCCGGTCCAAATGACCATTTTGCTCCTAACCTTTCACATTTTTACGATTTAGTCCCTAGGCTCGTATAATGAAGCACATGCAATTTCTATCTTACCCAAGCCTAGCCGAAAACTTTTCCCTCTTATGGTAGCCCACATTTTCCATTATTTTCACATTTTTACCGCATATTTAACAACTTTTACAAAAAGGTCCCTTTAGGGGTTTTTCATGAAAATCACCTAGGAAAAAATGTTTAACACACCTTCAACTTTCATATTCCTCCATAAACCATCAAAATACAAGCAACTCATGCATGGTTAAATTTTTAAACATGAACCCTAGCATGAAATATGGGTAGAAATGGAGAGAGTAAGGTACCGGGATTTTAAAAATACAAAGAACATTAAAAACGGGGCTTGGGTGCACTTACTATTGAGCTTGAAAATGTTGAAAACCCTAGCTATGGATTCCCTTGAAGTTTCAACAGCATGCAGAAGAGAAATGAGCTACTTTTGGTTCATTTTTCCCATTTTATTTCATTAAAATGCCAAATGACCAAAATGCCCTTAAGTCCTTTTTTTTTAAAATTTCATCCATGCAAGCCCATTTTTGTCCAAAAACTTAGAAATTGGGAAAATTGCTCTCTAAGACCTTCTAATTTATAATCTAAATCAATTTCATACAAATTGCTTCTAGAATCCAAGTTTTGCAAGTTATTCAATTTAGTCTCTAATTTCCAATTGGACACCTTACTCAAAGAATTTCTTTATGAAATCTTAACACATTCATATTTTCATATTCTAGACCTCATAATAATCATAAAATGAATATTTTTATGTCAAATTTGTGGTCCCAAAACCACTATTCCGACTAGGCCCTATTTCGAGATGTTACATAGAGAGGTCAAATTTGCTATTGAGTTAGTGCTGGGAACATCACTGTTTTCGATAACTTCATACAGAATGGCTTTCACAGAGTTAAAAGAGTTGAAATTTTAATTGTAAGAGTTAGCATATAAAGGTTTTTCACGACTGAATTTCTCGCCTTGGGGTGCACCGATTCTATTTGTAAAAAAGAAAGATGGATTAATAAGGTTATGTATCGACTATCGACAGCTTAACAAGGTTATGATTAAGAATAAGTATCCTTTACCAAGAATTGATGATTTGTTCGACCAGTTGAAAGGAGCAACAATATTTTCAGAGGTTGACTTGCGATCCGGTTATTATCAGTTACGGGTTACAGATTCAGATGTACCAAAAACTGCATTCAGGACTAGGTACGGGCATTATGAATTCCTTGTTATGCCGTTGGGATTAACTAACGCTCCAACGGTGTTTATGGATTTGATGAATTGTATCTTTAGACTGTTTTGGACTGATTTGTTGTTGTGTTCATTGATGATATATTGATATATTCTCGGGATGAATCTGAGCATGCCAAGAATTTAAGAATTGTATTATAGACTCCGCGAGTCAAACAACTATTTGCTCAATTTACCAAGTACGAGTTTTGGCTCCGATAAGTTGAATTTTTGGAACATATTGTATCGGCAGATGGCATCCGAGTTGATCTGAGCAAGATTTCAGCGGTTGTTGTCCGGAAACCACCAAGAAATATTTTCAAGGTTAAAAGTTTCTTGGGATTAGTGGGCTATTATCAAAGATTTATTAAAGATTTCTCAATGATAGCCATATTGATGACTTGGTTACTATAGAAAGATGTAAAGTTTGAGTGGTCTGAGAAATGTCAATAAAGTTTTAATTAGTTGTAAGCACTATTAACGAAAGCACCAGTTTTAGTTTAGCTTAAGTCAGGTAAAGAGTTTGTAATTTTTAGTGATGCGTCATTGATAGGTTTGGGATGTGTTCTAACACAATAAAGGCAAAGTGATAGCGTATGCTTCTAGACAATTAAAGACGCACGAGAAGAATTATTTGACTCACAACCTAGAGTTTGTCGCAATCGTGTTTACGTTACAAATTTGGCGGCACCACTTGTTCGGTGAGAAGTGACACATATTTATCAATCACAAAAGCTTGAAATATTCGATGTCCCAGAAAGAGTTGAATTTGCGACAGCAAAGATGGCTCGAATTGTTGAAGGATTATGAGCTAGTGATTGATTACCATCTAGGAAAAGTGAATGTAGTCTCGGATGCTTTGAGTAGAAATTTGTTATTCGTTTTATGAGCGATGAACACATAGTTGACTTTATCTAATGATTGTTTGATCTTAGCTGAGTTAAAAGCTAAATCGACGTTTTTACAGTAAATTTGTGAGGCTTAGAAATGTGATAAATATTTGCAAGTTAAAAGAGTACAGTGCGAGTCGATTACTGATTTAGAGTTTCAGATTGGATTCGATGATTGTTTATTGTTTTGAGGTAGAGTTTGCATGCTGAAGAATCTTGAGCTTATACAGAGAATTTTATACGAAGCAAACTGTGGTGGCTTGTCTGTTCATCCGGGGAGTAAAAGGATGAATGCTAATTTGAAATAGATGTACCGGTGGTCAGGTATGAAACGTGACATTTCTAAGTTTGTATCGAAATGTTTGATTTGTCAACAAGTCAAAGCCGAACATCAAGTACCTTCGGGACTGCTGCAACTAGTAATGATACGGAGTGGAAATAGGATAGAATTACGATGGATTTCATATCAGGATTACCTTTGTCTCTGAAAAAAAAAGATGTTATCTGGATCTTTGTTCATCAGTTGTCGAAGTCTGCACATTTTATTTCGGTGCGTACAGACTTCTCTCTGGACAAATTAGCCGAGTTGTATATTTCTGAGATTGTAAGATTGCACAGAGTACCGGTATCCATCATTTCAGATTGAGATCCGCGATTTACATCACGATTTTGGAAGAAACTACAAGAGGCTTTGGGTACGCGGTTGCATTTTAGCTCTGCATTTCACCCTCAAACTGATGGTTAGTCTGAGAGAGTGATTTAGATTCTCGAGGATATGTTGTATTATTGTGTTCCAGAGTTCCAAGGTAATTGGGAAAAAATTTACCATTTGTTGAATTCGCATATAATAATAGTTTTCAGTCGAGCATTAAGATGGCACTGTATGAAACTTTGTATGGTTGTAAATGCCGAACTCCATTATACTAGACTGAGCTTAGTGAGAAAAAGATACACGAGGTTGATTTGATCCGAGAAACTGAAGAAAAAGTGAAAGTGATTCGTGACAGTTTAAAAGCCAATTCTGATAGACAAAAGAAAGGTGAGACACCTTTTTCCCTTGAGTCATTGTATTCTCGGTAGTTGTTTCAATGGTAGAACTTTCTTCCTCTATTTGATTGCTGGATCTCTTATCTCCAGTGAATGTTGTTTTAACCATGATGTTATTAGAGATTTAACCTAGCTCAGATGCCATAAAAGTTTTCAAGAGAGCATTTAAAAAAATTATTCTATAACAACCCGTTTTCAGTGAAATCGGAACAGTGGTTTCGGGACCAAAAATCCAATGTTGTAAAATTTATTTTAATATATTTTTAATATCCATAGCATTTTAGAAACATGGAATAAAAAATTTCGTTAAGAAATTTTACTATTTGTATACTCAATTTGTGAAATAGCACTAAATCGCATAAAGTGCGAAAGTTGTGTTCTATTAGCTGAAGGTGTCAAATAGCTATATGAATTTAAAGTAGAAGTCTTTATTGAGTAATTGGACCACTAATTGAGTTAGTGGATGTACATGGAGTGAAATCATGAAATTGTCAAAGTTAGGTTGGTATTAGGTGATTTTATTGATAAAAAAATGAAACAAAAAGAAGACAATAGTGTTCATCTTCTTCTCCACCAAAAATTGCAGCAAAATAAGGGTTTTTGAAGCTTAACATTTTAGCCACTTATTTCCCTTGCATTTAAGTGATTCTTTGACCCGTTTTTGTTAATTTTTATGTTTTTAGGACCGTAATAGCATAAGCTAGCTAAATATGGGACTAATTTGGAATATCATTGAAAGTCTAGTTTTTTTACCATGAGAGCATTTTTGTTTTTCTTGAAGTATAATGGAAAAAAATGAATCTTTGTTGTTTAATAAACAACTTTTATTATGGGATTTTAAGTGAAATTGTCAATTGGGGGCTAAAATGAGAAATGTGAAATTTATGTGTGAAATATGTGAAATTGTGAAATATATGGGCTGATATAGGTATATATGAAAACTGGCTAGGCTTGTCTATAGAGAAATTGCATAAATTTCATTTTACGATCCTATGGACTAAATTGTAAAGGAGTTAAAAGTATAGGGGCAAAATAGTAACTTTACCATAACAAGAAATTCAGATTAAATTGAATAGAATGATGATTAAATGAGTTAAATTTGATATCATATAGATCAAGAAAAGTCACGTTCAGACTTAAACTAGGGAAAAGAAAAAGTAGTGGATTAATCGGTCGACTTACTCTGTACTAATTCGAGGTAAGTTTGTATAATCACATTGTGTATTTATATACTTTAATTGAATTATATGCATATGAATTTAATAATTATGGTGTATAAATATGGAATGCGTAACTAATATAGTACAATAAATATCGGGCCCCATTTGAACCCTAAAAATTCATAAAATACAAATGCCATGTCATGTCATTAGGGTTACCGATTTTGGTTGAGATCCTGCATGTGTTGCGGACTCGCTGGAGCTCGTATGAGCTTACCGATTCTCAACTCGTAAGAGCTTATCGTTACTCAGCTCGGAGGAGCTTACTGATGTTTAGCTCAGATGAGCTTTCCGTTTATCAATCGTATGAGCATACAGGTATAAGATTTGACGGTTTACCATTTAGTACAGTTCGTGTGTACCACCCACGTATCCTACGATATTCTAGAAGGTTCAATGGGCATAGTATTACTACGGGATTATACAAGTCCTTTATAAACAAGTACAATTCTTTGCTTAGAAATGGTTGATATTTGATATATGATTATATAGCATAGATCTTACATGTGCAGGAAATTTGATTAATTGATGAATTCATATATGATTTTTGGTTTTATGTGAATACATGAGTAACTTGATTTTGGGTTGTATGATAGGCTTTGGCCAAATTGAATTGAGTTAAGTTTCGAGTTATTTACCTAAAATTGCAGTTATATGGTAAGTTTTATTCTATGATTTACGAACTTACTAAGCTTAATTGCTTACTCCATTTATTTGTTCATGTTTTATAGTATTTTGGAAGCTCGCTCGATTCGGAAGTCATCGGAAATCGCTTCATACTATCAAATACTCATTTTGGTATTTTGGACTTTATATTTTGAGGTTAAATGGAATGTATAGGTGTTTTGGCTAATGTGGCCTATATGTCTTATGTTGTTTTGGTTATATGTATAGCCATGTGATTTGGCTTATTTTGGTATACTTGGTTTATAAATATGTGTAAATGATCTTTTGGTATGTTGTGTATATTTGCTATGTGAAAGTCATGTTGATGAATTGGTATTGAAAGTGCCAAGTGGTTGAAATTTGAGAATGTTATGAATGCTAAGTAAGACATAATGTCTCATACATGTAGTTGACCATTTAGGTAACCTTTGAAGTATGTTAGGTGTGTTTTAAGGTAGCTGAATTGATTTGTTTGTTATATCATGTTTTGGTGTAAATGTTCATGTTATAAACTTGATATTGGTTGGTTTTGAGTACGTATTTATGCCATGGTTGTATGCAAATTGATGAGGATAGGTTGGTACTAATGTGGGTGAGGAATATGGCTTGGAAAATGGCCTATTTTTGTCCACACAGACGTGTGCCTCAGCCGTGTGTGAAACACGGCCGTGTGCACATTGATGCTTCTTTTGAAATCAAATTAGTAGCTTCACACGGCCTAGTGGCTTGGCCGTGTGGCATAAGTCAGTATACCATCTAGTTTTCACAAGGCCTGGCACACGAGCGTGTGAGGCCATTTCAGAGGGTACACGGCCTGGCACACAGGCATGTGGCCTGGCCGTGTAACCTAAGTTAGAAAGTTACACAGGGTCAGACATGGCCTGAAGCACGGTCGTTTCCCATAGCCACATGGGCGTGTCCCCTGTCCACACAGGCGTGTGACCCTTGCGCTTTGAAAAAAAATTTCTTGTTTTCTTAAAAATTCCTAGAGAACTCGGTTTAGTCCCGAACCACTTCTAATGTCTATTTAGGGCCTCAAGAGCTCGTATTAGAGACTGTATAAATGTATTTAAATGTTTTTTATATGAATGATAAATGTATATAAAAGGTGTGATTGTTTGACTTATAAGTCCAGTAATGCTCCATAACCTTGTTTCAATGTCGACTACAGGTTAGGGGTGTTACATAAAAGATAAAATAAAATATTCATATAATATCTCAAATGATTTATTCAAAGATTTATCTACCTAAATAAATTTAAAATATATCCCCAAAATATATGGGTTTCACATATTTCAACAAGTTTGTTTTATGAGGACACATTCATGGCTATCTGATGTTATGTGGATGCCTTTGTGGCTATTTATTTGTATGGACACCTCTATGGTTATCTTGTGCATGTGTTTGCACGCCTTTGTGGCTATCTATCTATTGTGCAAGGATACCCCCTATTGTTATTTATGTCAAAGGAAGACTTCTATGGTTCTTTATGACAAGGGAAGAGTACGCATTTATGATGCAGTCTGTAGAATTGGGCTTCGTGGTAATGTTTCGAAGACAACGCCAATTGAGCAAACTCTGAATGAAAGCGCAATCAACGAGCTTGAGACGATGAAAGACTGGCAAGGAATGTTTTATGCTAAAAGTGGACGAAGTCTACCTGGTCCACTAGAATGAAAGGTGAATTCGGAAGTATGTCATGATTTCAAGCCCACAAGTAAGTGGAACAATTGTGACTAAGGTTAAAACACTTAATGAGTGTAACATCTCGAATTAGGGTCTAGTCGAAATTGTGGTTTTGAGACCACAAATCTGAAATAGAAATAATTATTTTATGATTACTTGATGGTCCATGATATGAATGCAAGTTTGTGTGAAATTTTCATGAAGAAATTTTATGCCTAAAGTGTCAATTTGAAGTTAGGGAATAATTTGAATAAGTTACAAAATATGAGTTCTAGAAGCTTTTAGCATGATATTGATATGGATTATAAATTAGAAGGTTTTAAATAGCAATTTGACCAATTTCTATAATTTTGGACAAAAATGGACATGCACGGGCAAAATTTTAAAGTTTAGAAAAAATAGCATTTTGGTCATTTGGTTAATAAAAGAATAAAAAGGGAAAAATAAGTAAAAATTTCTCATCTTCTCCAAGTGCTAGCCGAACTTTGCAAGGGTTCCATAGCTAGGGTTTTCTAACTTTTCAAACTTAATAGTAAGTGCATCCTAGCCCCGTTTTTAACGTTCTTTGCATATTTAAAGTTGTTATCAACTAATCTAGCCATTTCTACCATTTATTTGAGCTAGGGTTCATGTTTGGAATTTGACCCATGTGTGGCATGCTTGTATTTTGATGATTAATGAAAGAATGTGCAAGTTTGATGTGAGTGTAACATCTTTTACTAAGTGATTTTAGTGAAAACACCTAAAAAGCACTTATTTGTAAAAGATGTAGAAATGGGAAGTAAAAATGTGATTTAATGAGAAATGTGGGCTGATATGAGTTAAAATATGGATCGGCTAGGCTTGGGTAACCAAGAAAATGCACGCATTTCATTTTACGAGCCTAAGGATTAAAGTATAAATAAATAAAAAGTTAAGGGTAAAAAGGTAATTTTACCAAAGTATGAATTAGGGGTCAATTCAAACAATGTGTGTATTGAACAAGCTAAATTTGTCATTATAGATCAAGAAAAATGTGATTCGGGTCTTGATCGGGGGAAAAACAAGGTTTACGAGGATTAGGCTCGTTTCTATCATTTTGTATCGAGGTAAGTTCATATGCAAATTATGCAATATGTACCATATTTTAAATGCTTTAATATTGCATGTATGGTAAGTACATATATAATTAATGTGATGTTGTATCATATGCTTAATGCTTAAATTTTATTATGAATTATGCTTTGATTATTCCATGAGTATGCAATTGGTGTTATGGATATTGAAATCGACATTACGAGCAAATTCGACGGAAATATGGTATCGAAGAATCTCGTTTGAACCTTAGGAATAGTTTAGGATACAAGTGACATGTCATTAGGGACTATGCGATTTGGGCTCATGAGTTATGTGGTTTGAGCTCATGATATATATGACACATGTTATGGGGTTTCAGGTGCAGGTCTCGTATGTTCTACCGGTGGCTGGGTAGTCCGGCATGTGTTGAGGATACCTGACAGCTTGTGTGAGCAGCCCATGTAGCTACATCCTGACTAACAGCTTGAGTGAGCAGACCCGTGAGTAGCTCAAAAGCAAGCAACATGTGATATGTGATATGAGGTAGCGATGGCTACATATGGGGCACTTAGGTGCAAGATTCCGATGTATCCGATGGTATTCCAAGTGTTCAACGGGTAGTCCAAAGAGAAGTTCAATGGGTAATCTTAATGAATACGTCAAAGACGAGAAAGTAAGTTATTATGTGCAAGTGGGCACAAGTATGTATATCGAACTCATGAGAATACCAGGGGATATGATGAACTTGTGGTAAGAATACATATATGAAGAAAAAATTTAAGTGATTTGATAATAAAATGCAAGATTATGTTCATTATGTTAAATGTATGATTAATGCTTGTTTAAATTGCATTTTATTTGCATGTGAGCTTATAAAGCTTTAAAGCTTACCCCCTTTCCTCTCCCTTTTCTTATAGTGCCGCCAAGCTAGCTCGGGGATCAGAGGACGTTGGAGTTTTCAATCACACTATCAATTGGAAAATTAGGTATAGTTAGTCTCAACATTTTGAGTATGGTATGTATAGGGACTTGGTCTTTTTTGTTATATGTCATATTGGTTTAGCCAAATGTGTTGGCTTATGGTAATATTTGATTCATTTTGTATATGGCCATGTGATATGGTTCATATTAATTATTTAGGTTGTAACCCTAATTAATTATGCATGCATGCAATGTGTTATGCTTGATGGGGTTGCTTGTAGATGATATGTGAGATGAATGACATATGTGCTTAATGAATGAATTGTGGCTAATAAGTATGACCAAAGCTATGGTATAATTGAGTAAATTGAAAGTAGGTTTATTATGATGAATAAATATGAAATTGGTGTGGAATGCCATATGAAAGTATGATGGTTGGTTAGGTGATATGTTGACATTACAAAGTCATGGATTAATCATGTTTATGAGTATTTGAGTGACTAAATATACTATGTTGCATGCTATCAAAAATGTATGAGTGAGTGAGCATTTAAGGGTCACAAATAGCTTAGAAAATAGCCTCAAAGTTGTCCACACGAGTAGACACATGGACGTGTGTCTAAGCCGTGTGTGACACATGGTCTGCCCTATGGGCATGTGATTCGACCATGTGTCCCCTGCACCCTAATTAGGTGAAACAGAATGCCCAATAGTAAACACATGGGTAGAGACACGACCGTGTGTCTTCGCCGTGTGAAGAACACGGCCTCAGGACATAGGCATGTGCTCAAGCCGTGTGAAGTTTGCACTTAATTTTTGGAATTTAATTAGCCATACGACCTAAGCACACCGGCATGTGACTTGGCCGTGTGACCCTAATTGAGTTGATGAAATCATAAACAGAGAGTTACACGAGCTGAGAATACGGGTGTGTCCCAAGCCACACGGGCGTGTGTGACCACACGGCCTACCCATACGGACGTGTGACCCTGTTTCATAAAAAAATTTCTAAGTTTTTCTAAAATACTCGGTTTAGTCCCAAACTACTCCTGATGTATGTTTTGGACCTCGTAAGCCCATATTATGTATGAATGGAATGGATTTGAACGAAATTTTACGGCCCTGTTTTATATGTTTGCTTGTGATTAAGTCCAGTAACGCCTCGTATCCCGTCCCGGCATCAGACACGGGTAAGGGGTGTTACACAGAGTACGCAAAAGGATACGGTAAGTGAAGGTTTAATATGCGTAACACTGATTCTAGTAAGTACCTGCTTAAAAAGAAAAGAGAAGTGCAATGCTCTAAGCTTAATAAGGAATAATAGACAATTGCGTGAAAGTTGTCTCACTAAGTTCTTACAAACTTACTATGAATGTATGTGATTTCAATAATATAAGGAAGAGTGCACCGGGAGAGGATGCCAAGGCTATGCTAGGAAGTGACGGTCTGTGCTGATATGCATACGGAGGAAGAATGAAAGAAAGAGAAAGGCATTGTAACACCCTTCACCCGTATTCAACGCCGAAATAGGGTTACGGAGTATTACCAAACTTGTAAAACATTAAATTATTCAATTCACATATAATTTCATGCAAACATTATTCAAACTCAAACATAACATCCCTAAAGCGAGCCTACAAGGCCTTAAACATGCTTTGGGAGTGGTTCGGGACTAAACCGATAGTTCAAGATATTTTTACGAAACTTAGAAAATTTTTCTCCAAAATAGGGGACACACGCCCGTATGGCCAGGCTGTGTCTCTTGTAACAGTCCGATTTTAGGCTTAGTTGGAACAGTGGTTTCGGAACCACAAATCTAATGGTCGAGAAATTATTTTTAATATTATTTTGGTGTTATAGCATGATTATATGAGTACATAAAAATTTTGGTGAATTTAGTGTTTGTGAGCTTAATTGAGAAAAAGGACTAAATCGCATAAAGGGAAAAAGTTTTGTTTCACTAGCTAAATGTTTTAAATAGCTAGAGAACCATAATTAGGGGTCTTTAAAGAGCAAATAGACTTTTAAGAAAGGCTTGGCCAGCCATAGAGACAAAATGATGAAAATTTTCAATGGTTAGGTGAGTTTGATGACTTATTTTGACTAGTAATATAATAAAATAAAGAAAAAAAGGTATCATCTTTCATCTTCCTTCTTCCCCACCAAAAATACCAGCAAAGAGGGGGTTTTGAAAGCTCAAAAATATTAGCAACTAATATCCCTTACAAGTAAGTGATTTTGATTGCTTTTCTTGATGATTTTTGTGTTTTTAGGACCCTTGTAGCATTGGCTAGCTAAAGAGGGGACTATTTTGCAAAATGATTGAAAGTTTAGGGTTTTTCCATTAGATTATTTATGTTTTTAGCTGAAAATTTATGGAATAAAATGAGTCATGGTTGTAAAATAAACAACTTTTGTGAAAGGATTTTCATGAAAACACCTAATATGGACCATTTTGTAAAGTTTGTTAAATAGATGGAATTGTGTGAAATAATTGGAATTTTGAGTTTCTACAAGAGTAATAAAGGTTGGGCTAGGCTTGGTTAATGAGAAAATTTGATAAAAATCATTTTACGAGCCTAGGGGCAAAATCATAATTTTTGTGAAAGTCTAGAGGAAAATGGTCATTTTGCCAAAGTATGAATTGTGGAACGCTTAATTTAATGTGATGATTAAATTAGTAAATTTTATTATTTTATATCAAGAAAATTGAGATTTGGGCTTAGACCGAGAAAGTATGTGGTTTAGGACAAAAAAAGAATAATTAGCTGTTTTTGCATTCGAGGTAAGTTTGTGTGACTAAATAAGCATGTTATCCATGTTATTGTTAATATACTTGAAATCTATCTTGCTATGATTGTATTGAATTATATGTTGATGATATTGAGTATGAAAAAGTGATGTCAAATGTTAATAACATTTATGTGATGATTAAATACATTGGAAATTTGATAAAATATGATATTTCATTGAAACGAGTAAGATGTGCGTAAATATTACAACTTTATCGTTATTATGCATTTAATGATTGATTTCACATAAAATGTTTAAATGTGGCTATGAGTAATGTATGATGAGATTAATATGGGAAACTCCCAGTTGAACCATAGGAATAGACCGGATATTCACGCCATGATGCTAGGGATATATGAGAGCTAGTGTAAGACCATGTCTAGGACATGGCATCGGCTTGATATGTGTCAGTGTAAGACCATATCTAGGACATGGCATCAGCACCGATAGATGAGAGCCAGTGTAAGACCATGTCTGGGACATGGCATCGGCCTCGAGATATGAGAGCTAGTGTAAGACCATGTCTGGGACATGGCATCAGCTTAATATATGTCAGTGTAAGACCATGTCTGGAACATGGCATCGGCACCGATAGATGAGAGCTAGTGTAAGATCATGTCTGGGACATGGCATCAGCCTCGATATATGAGAGTCGGTATAGGACCATGTCTGGGACATGGCATCGACTTTGATGTGTGAGCCAGTGTAAGATCATATCTGAGACTTGGCGTCGGCACCTTACTCTATGCTTGAAGCTTATTGAATATCCTGTAGTATTCCAAATGGTTCAACGGGAAATTTACGGTTTATGTCAGAATAAGAGAGGTTATGACCATGTTGTGAGTGGTACAGGTACTTACATGAAATTCATGAAATACGTGTACCATTTATGTTGTATGATTAGTAAGGAATGAAAATGAGTAAGCTATGTTAATGATCATGTTGAAAGGGTACAGGTATGTACTAAAAATTCATGAGTGATGAGCTTGATGTATATTGGACTTTTGGTAAGAATGTAAATGAGTAAGTCATACCAATGAGAATGACTTTGTGACGGCCATGTAAATATGAGGTCGATACCTATGGTATATAAATATGGGTAAATTTGATGGATGATCATGTGTGAGGCCTTTAGGTCGAATTAAATTGGGACATGATATGTTAATACCTTCACATTGTGGCCTAATTAATATGAAAAGAGAAATTGATTGGCATAAAAGCCTATTTAAAGATAATTATAAAAGGGTAAAATTAGCATTGAAACAATTTTGGACGGCAGCAGCAGTATGACTTTGAAAATCCACCAAAAATTGTGGAAATCGAATTAGAGGCTGAATAAAATATGAAATTAAAGGTTATTGAGTCTAGTTTCACATGGAAGAAAAAGTGTAAGAAAAAGAAGTTTATATTATGAGATATTTGAATTATTGTGAGATAGAGTCAGAATGATTTCGAAATCCCCTATTCCGATTTTGGAAAATCATTAAAAATTGTACAAAAATAATATGGGTCATAATTTATATTCTTATAATCCTTAATGAGTCGATTTTCAAAAGAGACAAAAAGGAATATCATTTTAATCCTGTATGAGGAGATAATTAATTTTTAGTAAAGAGGGGTCGGAACTGTCGGACAGCAAAATAGGGGTGACTTTAAAGAATAAACTGTACTTATTGGCTAGACCAAAAATTCTAAAAATTTTATGTATAGTTTTAGGGAAAATTATATGATCTTAATTTGGACTTCCTTAGCTCAAGATATAAATAATTTAATGATTGTGACTCGAGAAAATAGCTTGACGTGAACATAAGTAAAAACACAAATAAGGTTGTCTTACCTTGAGAAGCAAGTTGATAAATTGCTTATTATTTTCATACTGTCTTACTAAGCTATAAAGCTTACTCCCTTCCTTTCTTTTTCTTTATTTTGGTCAGGTTAGCTCGGAATTAGAGATCGTCGGAGGCAGTACCACACTATCAAGCCATCACCTTTGGAATATTGATATATATATTAAGCGTTTTCAAGTGAGTGGCATGTATAGGGGCTTGGTTTTTATAATATGTGTAATTATGCTTAGCTAAATGTATTGGTCTATATTGAGTTATTTGTATATGGCCAAGAGGTGCGGCTCATATGGATTATTGTTGTGAACCTATCTATCTATGCTATGTTCTAATGCTTGTGAATGTGTCTTATTATGGGATGCTAAATCATTGAAATAATGTCATGATATGTGTCCTTGGTGCGTATATAGATGTGAAAGATTAAGGGTAACATAAAGGCTTGGAAAATAGCCTAAGTGTTGGCCACACGAGCTGAGACACGGTCGTGTGTCTCAATCGTGTGGGGAAAACGGCCTTAGCACACGGGCGTATGGCTTAGCCGTGTAGTTCAATTCATTTGCTGATGTCATAAACAGAGAGTTACACGGTCTAAGGACATGGGCGTGTCAAAGGCACACGAGCGTGCCCCTATGTCCACACGGGCGTGTGACCCTGTTTCATGGAAGAATTTTCTAAGTCTTCCCAAAACTTTCCAAGGTTTTCGGTTTAGTCATGGACCTCTCTCAATGTATATTTTGGGTTTCGTAAACCCAAGTAAGGGACGATATGTAGGATTACGATTAATTTGAATCTAAATGAAATTTTATGGCCTGATTTTTACATGATTGTTTGTATTTAAGTTCGGTAATGTCTCGTACCCTGTCCCGGCCTTGGACTCAAGTGAGGGGTGTTTATCTCTCACACAGCCAACAGACACACCCGTGTCACAGGCCATGTGGACATTCAAAATGGGAGCACATGGTCGTGTCTCAGCCCGTGTCCGACCCCGTGTAACTCTCTAACTTGGGTCACACGACCAACACAAATGCCTATGTGGCTAGCCCGTGTGCCCTAAAAATAGCCATACACGCCCGTGTGCCAGCCCATGTGCTAGGCTGTGCCAAACCTGTAGGGTATACTGGCTTATGCCACACGGCCAAGTCACACGCCCGTGTGTGAGGCCGTGTGGAGCATACTGACTTGATTATAATTTCAACACCAGGGGACACACAGCCGTGTAACATAATCGTGTGTCACACACGACTGAGACACATGCCTGTGTCTCTGCCTGTGTGGACAAAAATAGGCTATTTACCAAGCCAATTTGCCACCCAAATTTGTGCATTCCTACATCAATCTAATTGGTACCAATACAAGGCATAAATAAGCATTCAATCTACTTCAACCAAGCATCATTTATTCCATTTCAATATCAACAATTACAAGACTCACCATACCATAATATACAATTCAAATACATATTAAACTTTACCCTTTTCATTCATCAATATGGTTATTTTCAAACATGTATCAAATTACTTAAACTCATAAGCATACTAATTACCAATTCATCAACCATTTGATATTCACCATATCCATTTTCAACAAGCACCAAATACCATCATAACTAACATTTACAACGCAATTACTAAACTCAAACAAAGGCTATTTGCACACTTATATACATCATCAAATTCACCATTATAAGCCAACTCACATGGCTATATATATACATACCAAACCTAATATTTACAAGCCAACACAAATGGTCAGAAGATATATGCCAAAAAGAACAAGTTCCTATACATGCCATACACTTAAAATACCAAAGCTCATAGGTACCGAGTGATAGGTGGATAGTATGAAGCGAACTCTGACGATCCCCGATTCTGAGCTAGCTTTGAATTCACTATAAAACATAGAATGAAATAAACAAAGTAAGCTTTATAGTTTAATAAGCTCGTATGAAATAAACTCAATATAACCATAAACACATAATTCAACAATTGATTATAAATACATGATTTCATATCAATTTCTAAACCTTTCAATTACTCATTCACAAAACAACATATTTTCTTTATCATTTTCTCAATTCAAAGCTAATATGATTTATACACATACCTGTACCATCTAGTACCAATTTCATTCTGAAACACATCATTAATTCACCCGTTGAACCATTCGGAATAGAAGTCGGATACTCAGGAGTCTCACACAATAAGTACTTATACCATGGCCTGAAGCCAACTCGAGGTAACTTATATCTGTAGTACTGATATCATGGCCTAAAGCCAAATCAGTTGGTATTCATGGCCCGAAGCCAAATTAGTTGATATTCATGGCCCGAAGCCAAATCTGTATAACATGCACCTGAAGTTCTAATATCATGGCTCGAAGCCAACTCAATGTACCCCCTAATGACAGGTCACTAGTATCCTAAACTATTCCTAAGATTCAACCGGGATTTCGAATGTCGAATTGCCATCATGTAACAACCTATTTTTCAATGAAATCTGAATAGTGGTTTCAGGACCACAAATCCGATTCGAAAATAAGATTTATTTTTATTTTATTCTATGTTCCATAATATGGTAGATATGTCGTGTAAAAATTTTGATATGGAAATTTTATCGATTAAGTGTTTAATTACGAGAAGGACTAAACCATATAAAATGTGAAAGTTGAATTCTAGTAGCTATAAGGATCAAATAGCTATAGGAATCAAAACTTAAGGTCCTTATACGGTAATTAGACCATTAAGAAAAGTATGTAGATTTTTCTTGGTGACATATCCATGGAAATATAGAAAAAGGGCAAGGACTAAATTGGAAATAGCAAAATACTTAATTAATTAAAAAGATGATAAAAGATATCATCTTATTTTATGTCATCTTCAACCTAAAACACATGGAAACCATAGGAGAGAGAAAAGAAACTTTCAAGGCTTAATTGGGTAAGTTCTCTTTGTAACACCCCAAACCCGGCCTGGACGTTATGACCGAATCTGGCGATGTCACATTGAAGTGTTTTTCGTAAAGCATGATATCGTTTGCAAATCCCAATCTTTATTAAGCCTCTTTGTGTGATCTAAAAGATGATTTTAAAACTTGCGTCACTATCAAAAGTATTTACCTTAAAACGTTATTAATTTCAAAATCTCATTTGTAGCGGAAGCTTTTTAAAATAATTGCGTACTAGCGTTTACTTGTAAAACTTTGTTTTCTTGCGGTAGCTCTTAAAACTGTTTATGTATTCATGGTATTTTTTGAAAAATATTTATCTTTTTGAAAACCCGCGTGTTTTCCTACTGCTAGCAGTATTAAAGCAAAACAAATATAAATCCCAAATTAAAAATAAAATCCAGAGAGGCCTTATTACATAAAAATACCCAAATTAAACTACTTATAAATTAAAAGACAAATATGGGAGCGAAAGCTGTTGTGTGGCCACCTTCGAGTCCCTCGCAGCACCGATCCGCCTAAGGATTTCCTACACAGATAAGCGAAAGGGTGAGATTACGAAAACTCAGTGTGTAATCCCTTACTAACAGACAATCAGACATACATTGTGCAAATACAGTCTGGGCCTAAGCCCTTTTTATTGACAGTGGCAATATTAGTTTGGGCTTTAGCCCATCTCAATATAGAAGCAGTCATATATTCGGGCCTTGGCCCATTACAATAACAGTAAATAGTGCAGTATTAGTAAACAGTATGGAAGTCCTACCCATCCAGCCTCTACACACCATCTCCGTCCAACCCTACACTCCATGTGGGGATATAATCAACCCACCCATCCCTACACTCCAGAATTAGCACCGGTTGCGGCACTGAACAGTATTTGCAGCAGAGCTGCCAATATAATAGGCTTAGAGCCATCAGTGATTTGCAGCAGAGCTGCCAGTACAATACACTTCCTCCAATCATATAAAAACCCACCCCCATGCAATGCATCATGCCACATGTCATGTCATAGCATAATATTAAACATGTACTCAACACAGTTACAATAGCATGCTAAAATATAAACATATATTACATAGGGGCAAAACAGTCATTTTACCAATTAAGGGCAAAACAGTCATTTTACCAATTTGAGGGTCTAGGTATACTTACCGACCCAACAGTAGGCTCACGTTCGTTTCGGGTGACCCGTGCAACCTTAATAGTCATAAAGTGAAAAATGGGCCCAAGGCCCATTATGCGGCCCATGTGAGACAACACGTCCGCGTGGCCCACAAAGCCCAAAAATGGCCTTGATCGTGTGGACTACACAGCCTGGCCAAATATTCTCCACACATCCATGTGGTTTACCCGTGTGGGCCCACAGGCCCGTAGAGCCCACACGACCCATTTTGGCCCAACGTGACCCAAAACGGCCTAAGCCCATGAAATCACTCATGGTGGCCCCTACGATCAAATGCCCACGTCCATGCGTTCGATTTACCACACAAGCGAGGGCACGCCCATGTGGCATCAAAGATTGCGTTTTCTGACTTTTTCCCGATCTATAGTTTGGGCAGTGTTTTACACACCTGGCCTATTTTTACCACCTAATCCCACGCGAGCACCCTAGTTACCTAATATTTGATCAAAAAACCATTCCATTAGTCACCACACAGGCAAGTTAATCATAGCTTAAAACAAGTTATCCAACTCTCAATGGGACTATTCATACCAATAATCCAATAACAGAGAAACAATTCCTCTCCTCTAATGCATCAACGACGATCCTCAGTCCCTTGGCCACCTCTTGATCGAATAATACACCATCCTGTTAGAAACTAATCTTCAAATAACCTATCAGTGAAGGAATGAATACTTATCAAAAATTAATGAAAGGCTAAAAACAACAGTAGTTCTTCAGGAAGATGATAATTCGACGCTAGAAGAAAGAGTATAGGGAGTCTAAGAATTTAGTAAATAGGGAGTCCAGAATTCGGCTAAAAGAGAGTGAAAATAATTCGGCTAAAAAAAGAGTGAGGGTGAAAGGGGAAAGGTAAACTGCAACGATAGTTTGGGAAAAACAAAGTCAGAGAAGAAAAGTGGAAAAACTAGCACAAAACCTCAGCAACATTCGGCCTTTCAGAAAGAAAAGATAACAATCGCCCCAAAAAAACAAGCGGTAGAGAGAGGAGTAGAAAAGAAGAGATTGGCAGCAACGGGAGACAAAATTCAACAGAAACAATCCATGAAAACGAAAGAGTTGAGGAGGGGAATAGTCGACAAAAAAAAAGAAATCCATAGAAAAACCACTCAAAATCGAACTCTTGAGGAACTAGAGTTCAAGTTCGGCACTGACACTTCCATATCCTCAAATTCCCTTATTTTTCTCCCCAAAACACTCTTCAAATCCCCAACAATCAAAATTTTTTTAATAATCCCTTAAAATTCGGCCACTACAACTCAACCACTTATAAGTTCGGTCAAACACAACTCTTCCATGACCAATCAATAAAAATAGATCCAATGTTGGCACAGGTACTCAAACTCCAGATCTCAGACAATAGTAATATGCCACTTATCCCTTAGGCTAGCAAGCTCCCTTCTGTCATGTTCTTCTCCAATTTACTTAAAAGCCTACTACCTAGAGACACTGCTTATTCCTTAAAAAACAAAACTTTTTGCACCTGCCCAGGCTTGAACCCAAGACTTCTCAAACACTTCCAGAACACTCAAAACACTTGACCACTGAAGCAGACAATCGGTTGTCACTTTGTTACACAACTAAATATTTATAAGCAACTTTCTAACTACTCCCATACTTAAGACCTAATACTTTTAGGCCCAAAATTCAGGCCTTACACTCTTTTCCCGTTTTTAGTAATTTTGGTATTTTTGAAACCGAGATAGCTTAATCTCTCTATTTGAGGGATTAATTTGTAAAGTTATCAAGGTATGAATGGGTCATGGATGTATATGCTGGAAATTAGAAATTCATGGTAGAAAATGAAAGATTATTGATAGATAAACAACTTTTACAAAGTGATTTTTGATGAAAACATGATTTAGGGACTAAAATGAAAAGTTGTAAAATTTGATGAAAATTTTTGAAATTTTATGAATACATGTGCTGGAAAATTTGTAATGGGGCTTTGATTAGGCTTGGAATAAGGAGCAATTTGCACAAGTTTCATTTTCCGTGCCTGGGGACAAAATCAAAATTTATGGAAAAGTTAGGGGCAAAATGGTAATTTTACATAAGACGTAAACTGAGTCCATTTAAATATGAAATGTGTAAAATTGATGGTTAAATTCATTTATATAGATCCAGACAACACTAATTTGGGGTTAGATCGAGGAAAAGAAAAGGTTTAGGGTTAGTAGACTTTTTACTCGAACAAGGGTTGAGGTAAGTTTGTGTAACTTAATCCGGCATGTAAATATGCTAAATTGAATGTTATGTTGTATGGAATGTGACTTATATTTATGTGCATCACTTGTATGCTATGATGGAAAATTCGATATATGCTTGAAATGGTGATAAAGGGTTAAGTCCCGAATGAATATTAAATTCCAATGATTATATGCGCTTTCCCGAAACTAATAAGATCCTGCATTTGTTGCGGATGAGATTTAGCTCAACGAGTAATCCCATTGACCATGTTATAGAAAGGATTTAGCCCGGATGGATAATCCCGATATAATACCTCTCGAGCATACGTTATGATTAGGGTTTAATCTGGACTGGTAATCCTAATCAAGCTCCTCTAAACATACGTTATATAAAGGATTTAGCCTGGACTGGTAATCCTATTATACGATATGTGGCTCGAGAGAGTGTTTCTTGGTCAAGTGCCCTAATGGGTACCCTTGAACAAGAAATTGATGGATTATTGAATCGTACACTTCAAGTGTACTACTTAAGCCTCCATCGGAGTTTAATGATTCAACGGACATAAAACTCTTGGCATGGCATGAAAATCTTGAGATGAAATGATAATGACTTGAAAGAATATTGCTTGATGAGCTCATCTATGTTACTTGATTGATATGAAGATTTTGGTGACTAACATGTTTGATTGAATGTATGTGATTAGGCAATTTAGCCAAATGGATGGAAAGATAACATTGTATGCCTAGATTTAATAAGCAAGATTGGTAAGTTTAGTTTCTGTTATACGAACTTAATAAGCATGCAATGCTTACTCCATTTTATTTTCCCCTATTTTATAGTTCTCGGAAGCTCACGAGGGTTGGAGATCACTGGAGCATCGTCACACTATCAACTAGTCACTTTAGGTATAATTAGTAAAAATCATTTTGGTATAATGGCATGTATAGAACAACTTGGCCAATAGTGGCTTGAAATGTTATTTTGTAACCTAGCCATTGGAATGGCTAGTAATGGTTCATCTTGGCATTACTAAGTAGATTATTATGATATATATATATATATATATATATATATATACACATGAGTTATGTTAAGAATATGTGATCAATGTTGTGTATGCCTAAGTTAAACTAAGGTAAGGTTGTGATCATGTAAGCTTGTAGTGATATGCCTTGTGAATGATGAAATTTGCTTAAGTTGAATGCTTGTATTGGTTGGAACTGGATGTGTGTTTCAAGTGCAGGTCTTGGGTGAAATTTTGGGTGAGAAATGAAGCTAGAAATGGCTTCATTTTGTCCACACGGGCGTGTGTCTAGACCGTGTGTGACACACGGCCTGGTAACATAGGCATGTGGTTAGGCCGTGTATCCCCTGCACCTTAATTTTGAGAAACAGAAAGCTCAAAATTGAGCACACAGGCAGAGACACGGGTGTGTGCCTCAGCCGTGTGTGCCACATGGCCTAGAACACGGGTACGTGTCTTGGCTGTGTGAAACCTACACCTAATTTTGAATTGAATTAATTAATCACACGGTCTATCACACGGGCATGTGGCATGGCCGTGTGTGCAAGTTAGAGAGTTACACGAGGTCGAATACAGCCTCCAACACAGGCGTGTCCCAGGGTCACACGGGCGTGTCCCTTGGGCCACACAAGCATGTGAGCCCTGCACCTTGGAAAAATTTTGTGATTTCGCGAAAAATTTTTAGAGGTCCTGATTAAGTCTCGATTCGATTCTAATGCTCGTATTGGGCCTTGAGGGCCCGATTAAATGATGTTATGGATGATCTTGGTAAATGAACAGTTATTTACGTAGATTAATAGAAAAATATTTTGAATGTTCTAGTAATGCTCCGAAATCCTATTCTGGCGTCAAGTACGGGTTAGGGTTATTACACATCGGGTTATTGTCGAACTTATCCGAATTCTCGTATTCACAATTTATACAATATCAAAGCATTTAAAATACACTTATAATGAGATTTATCACATACGAACTTACCTTGGATGTGAAAACGCCGAAATAAGTTGATTAGTCGATAACTTTAGTTTTACCCCGATCTAGATCTGAATTCCGCTTTTCTTGATCTAAATATATTCAAAATTAAATTATTTAATAATCTCTCTATTCAATTTAATCCAAAACACACATTTAAGCACATTTACCATTTGCCCATAATGTTTCACCACTTTTACAATTTAGTCCTTAGGCCCGTAAAATAAAATTCATTCAATTTCATCACAAACCAAGCCTAGAAGAATTTTAATTAGGTCCCTAACAGCCTATATTTTTCATTTATTTTCACATTTTAACCACTAAATTTACACATTTCACAAATTAGCCCCTAACTTGCATTTCCACTAAAAATCACTTAACAAAACTTGTATATCTATCAAAAAGCATTCATAATCTATCAAGAAACTTCAAAATACTCATGTATTCATTAATGGAAACATCTAAAATCTTTAACAATTTTGCAAATTAGTCCCTGGGCTAGCTAGACCTAGTTGCAACAATTACAAAAACATAGAAATCATTAAAAACCGAATCAAAAATCACTTACATGCTTAATATACCATGGCCGAACCTTCAAAGCATAAAAAATGGAGTTTCTTCTTCTTATTTTCGATGGTTGAAGCTTAATGAAGATGATAATATTATGTTTTTATTATTTTAACTTAAGTTATTTATAATTTACTAATTTAACCTTTATTATAACATTAAAATTTTATATAATCCATGTACAATAATGTCCATTAACCTTAATAAGGGGCTAATTACAACATAAGGACCTCCACTATTTAATTTCATAGCTATTAAACCCTTTTAGCTTAGAGAACTCAAACTTTACACTTTACGCGATTTAGTCCTTTTTATCAAATTGACTAATCAAACGATAAAATTTCATAATGAAATTTTCACACAATAATATATTCATATTGTAGACCTTAAAATAATAATAAAATAAATACTTTGACTTCAAATTTGTAGTCCCGAAACCACTGTTCCGATTTAACTAAAAATGGGTTGTTACAGGCATGAAGAGAAAGCTATATGAAAAGATTTTGTAATCTATGATATCGACTAAGTTAAATAGAAGGTCGTTGGGTGAAGCTGAAGTTTGCGTATAAGTTGTAGTACTCTGTTTGTATACTTGACAACATTATGGTGAAAGTAGTAGTTGTATTATACAGAATGTAAAGACGAACACAAGCACAGAGTAATTTCAATAATATACACGAGGTTATTCAGTATAAGAGTAAAGGAAATTTTATTAGATGTTGTAAGAATAGTTACATAGGAAAGTGTAGAACGAGTCTAAGTACGTCTATCCTTAGGTGTAACACCCAATACTTGGATTCGGGTCGGATGGAGGGCGTCACACCACCTTTGGAACCATGAGATGATGTTTTGTTGGTGGAGCATCGAAATGCAACAAAACATCGAGATAACTAGTAGGTGGACCTACTACTAGTATAATGGGAACGAGAATATAAGAATTAGGCCTAGTGCCTCGAAGCTGGAATGATGCACTAGGGCAAGCCTTGCGTTGAGTCCACGATGTTGCGTGTCCATCATGCTTGAAACAAGCCTTGAGTGGGGCGAACGAGCTTGGTCCTTGGAATGGCCCTTATGAGCAATGCAATAAGCTAGAAGTGACCCTAAATTGACAAGTGGCCAATAATCGAGTAGTGTGATTGGCTTCCGAAACATGAGATGCGTCAAGCGAGTGTAAACGTGGTGTCTGATTTGACTAAGCTTTGAATCAAGATGCCTTGAGTCTTGGTCCGTTATAATCTGTGCTCAAAATCACCAATAGAGATGCTTGAAACCTAATACGAACATGAATGCTAAACGAGCATCGAGAGAAAATATCCTCCCTTGAGGTAAGTGATTTTCTTCATAATAATAACAATAATAAACTAAACGATTTGCATTAAATTTAGGTTTCGAATACCACTCACCTTATTAAAATAAATAACAATAATAATAATAATTCTCCAAGAATTTGAATATACCCCCACCTGTCATCTAATTGACCACCTGGCTGGCTCCAGCAAGCTTTCCATATGTATTTTTATATAAAATAGATAGTTATAGATTTATAGTCCCAAGAAATTAGTGTCACAGTTTTCTGTGGCAAATCCAACCTCTAAAATCAGAGCCGAAATTCGGGTGGCTCACCTTACCTTACTAAAAATAACCCAATTTCAACCGTATTGCCTTTGGGGTTATCATCTCTTTCCCATTACTCTCATCTTATCTTTCTTTTCTGTTCCCCTTTCTAGCATTTGTCTTTTTAGTGTAAGAAATAGAGTAATTTAGGAATGTTGAATTTTTTATATACATAGTTATTCAATGGGTTTTTTTTTTTTTTTAATTTCTTGACTTGGTTTAGCATCCATTCTCTAGACTACAAGTTCACTAATAATTGATCAGATAAGATTGGCAGTTGGTTTAGTTGCTTTTTTCCAGTTTCAGAATCATTAAAAACAAAGCAAGTCAAAAACAATAAATTATTAGGTGAACTTCATGTGAGAATGCTTTTAAGTCCTTTACTCAGAAAAGGAATCACGTGCATCTTTGTTTATACTTGACTTTGTTATCAATCCAAGTTAATTTTCTTCTTCAATCTCTACCAATTGTAGTTTAACTGATAAAAATACGTTCTGTTTTTTTTGTTTTCCCCCCTTGGGGTATTTTTTGAAATGATAAAAGGTAAGAGAGTTTTGAGCAAGAAGTGATGAAAAATGAAGAAAAGTTGAAGGATACTTGAGATTGCAGGCACAAACATATGGGAGAGTTTCTTTTACTTTGTCATTAATGTTGGAAATCAATTTGAGTTTATTTTAATATTTTTTTTCTGTTCACCAGCTCACTGGCACAGACTTCTATAATCTCATTTAGGCAAATACAGATTAGTATTTATGGTTCCTGAAGAAATGCTTCAAAGAAGCTCATCAACCCCAGTTTTCGGAGCCCTTATCTTCCCTTTTACTGATAGTCCAAATAAAGATCTTGATGCTACTTACAGGTTACTTCAGGGCAACCATGGTGAAAAACTCGACTTCCATTGTCAAGAAAGCCTCAACTTGACATCTTTTTCACATAATTCATCTCCTGAGTCTCATTCAGCTTCAGGGTTGTTTGAATTCAATCCAGAATCCGGTGGTTTTCGCCTTAAAGGCTTTCGAAGAGCTAAGTCCGAAGGTAGCATAGAAAGATTAGATTATAGATCTTGTGATATAGCTCAGTTTCTAGATCCCAGAACACCAAAGAGATCGTTTCATAGGCATCATATAACAATGTTGCATAGTGCACCATCTTTTTCGATATTCAATGAAGGGGTTGAAGATGGTAAACTAGGGGAGGAGTCATTGGAGAGAACAGTTACAATTGGTGAGAACATTGATGCAGTAGGGAATCCAGATTTCAGTTTCCGGAAGAAGTGTATGGAGTTAATTCAGGAAGAAGAAGGAGATGAGGAAAAAAAAAGATTGAACCGAATTCGAGTTTCTTATAATGATGAAGAAGAAGTTGAACTTGAGCCACCTAGTCCTCCCATGTATCTTGCTACTGGTCTTGGAATTGATTGTGCTGGCTTTGGTGCCGTGGCTGATGGTGTTGATTTAAGTTACATGGATCTTGATGAGGTTGATGATCAGGAAGAGTTTCATAAGAGGCTGGTTGATGAGTACCCTTGTCATCCTCTGTTCCTAAGGAATTATGCTAAATTTTTACAGGTGAGACTATTTCAACTCTATTTTTTCCTGTTCTAATTAGGCCATTCAAGATTTTTTCTGTAGATCAAACTAACGTGTTTGATGTATGTGATGTGAATTCAAAATAGGTCATATATGAATCATGTGGCTGATATTTCTCAAATAATAAGTGGCTAAACAAGTTTTAATCATCAAGATACCAAAAAATGGTCAAGTTTTAGCATTTTTAGGTGTATTTTAGATCAATCTCAAAAGTAGATTTTATAGTAGATGATCATATAACCATGAAGCCTGCTTCAGAAAGCATAGATAGCTTATACAACAGAGTTTTATGGAACATGATTGAATCTTTTCCAGCAGTCTAAGGGAGATCTTCAAGGAGCAGAGGACTATTACCATCGTGCAACATTAGCAGATCCTGAAGACAGTGAGATTCTCTTGCAGTATGCCAAAATATTATGGGATCTTCACCATGACAAAGATAGAGCCCTTAGTTACTTTGAGCGTGCCGTTCAAGCTTCTCCTCAAGATAGGTCAGTACTTATCTATGCTTGGCCAGGCACTTCAAAATAAGTTACGTAAGGTCTAACTCAAACTAGTTACTATCTTTCTTCTATATCTGTTTACTAACTTGATTTCGCTGTTGAAAAAGGCTCGGGTAACACTAACTTAGCCACTGGAATTTGTTGAACAGATCAGATCCAGAAGCTAAAGTTTAATTTGTTCATTTCTTTTTCGTTTTCCAGCAATGTCCTTGGAGCATATGCTAGTTTCCTCTGGGAAATAGGGGATGATGCAGAAGAATATGGAGAACAAGAATACCAGGGGGTAGTGTTTCTTGAATTATAGAGCAGCCATTTTTATTTTCTTTCAGAGAATAAAATGTGACATACTGTTGGTAATGCTGTAATGGATATTACTTTTTCTCAGGTTAAAGAGGAGGAAATTATGAAGGTAGCCAAGAACTCACTACCCGAAGAAGAAACTAAGCTAGCTAGGCTATCCATGCACCTTCCAAATCCAGCACGTTTGGGGGTTCATACCGATATCCAGGACATTGATATTGAGGATTATCATACGAGGATGGTTCAGGAAAATCCTGGCAACCCTTCGGTTTTAAGCAATTATGCTCGTTTCTTACATCAGGTGTTAATTTCTATATCCCACTCTCAATTTTTGTATCATTAACGTCATTTGCTTGAGTGCATAGAACATAATGCAACAGAGATTAGTATTATCACCACATGTGGATGATTCTTATTTTGACTACCATTTACACCCTTTTGTTTGTTAATTGTCCATTTTGATTGACAGTCTAAAGGAGATATTGAAGGAGCCAAGGAATACTATTTGCAAGCGATACAAGGTGACCCTAGGAATGGTGAAACCATGTCACAGTATGCTAAATTGATCTGGGATTCTCACCGTGACCATGATAAAGCTTCACATTACTTTGAGCTAGCAGTTGAAGCTAATCCTGAAAATAGGTACTTAGACTCAGTTACTTGAAAATCTACCTTTTACTAACTCAACTCTATTTCCAATGTTCTGCAATGCCCTGGAGATTCTAAACGGATTTTCGTTATCAATAAAAAAAGTACTTTGAAGAGAAATGATTCCATCCACCTATCCTTTACTGTATTTCTAAAACATAATTGAAACACGCGACAGTTTTAATCTCCTGTTCGGGTAAAAAAACATTTCATTGTTAATTTATCGTTCATTTTGTAATACTCAACCTGGCAAATTCTTATCCTAGTGTTTCTCCCTTACAGCAATATTCTTGCAGCATATGCTAGCTTCCTTTGGGAAACAGAAGAAGATGAAGACAATAACACAAGGCAAGATCAAACTCAGGTTTCTCTTCAATAAACTCATAAGTCATTCATTCTGAAACCTTTAGGTACCAGATCACTAGTTCAGTTTCCAATGTTTGAGTCATCTATCAGACAACAGAGAATAAAGTATATCTTTATGTTTTTTCTAACATACTTTCATTATTATAGTAATAGCAACCTTAGGGTACTTTTTATTTTCCTCTTCTACATTGTTGATCGAAGAAATACAGATTCAAGTTTCAACAAGGAACTACTCCATATAAACAGTTAGCTTTAATGGACAACTTAGCCCATTGGTTCATATGATCACATTTAAAAGATGCCAATTATTTTAGCCAAAAGAGACGAAAATAAAAAGGATCAAACTTTTGGTAAAGCATGAACATGATAGATGAACAAATGGAGCTTGTTTGCTGCAGATCGAAATTAAACCAAAGTTTTGAAGCAAGCCTAAAAGAAAACGCAATGAACCCAAAACTGCAAACATATTGCCCATTAAATATTGAAAGAACAAATTAAGTATAGAATAATGGAAGCCCTTTCCAAAAAATGTAATTCCTATGCATAGTAAAACTAGCTAATGAAAAAAAAAAAAACCCAGATATATTGTTGTTGAATCTAACCATAAATAAATATGCTGAATTGTGGTGGTTGAAACCAATAATTTGATCCCTTCATAGAAAGATAAAAAAAATGCCGGCTCTATGAACTTTGTCCAATTTTATATACTTGCTGGCCAGATAAGCCTCGATCTTGTTGAGATGTTTGGCGGTAAAAACCGTTTCCTCTCGATCTACTGTGGTCTCATTCACCTCCATTGTAGGCACCTCCCCTGCCATAACTTCGAGTGCCAAAACGCCCCCTTGGAGCTTCTGTTGGATAGCTGCCTCGGCCTCTACCCATCCCTGTCCAGAACATTTTAACCATTGGATAAGAATGGAACACAAATGGAAACAAACGTATCTAATTTACAAATATAGCTTCAGGATATACTAGTTATTAAAGAAATATGAGCCCTTAATGCCCACAAAGCAAGGATGACAAAAGTGACACCATTTGAATATGGGTCGACACATGTCCTGCTTTAAACCAGGTACAATGTAAAGATGCCATTGATAAATCAGCATAAGCACATGAAGGGCCATTTTATCATGGATAATGATAAGCATATGCAGGCTTATAACCATATGCCTCATCGGGTGAGGTCATTCCTACCAGTTAGACAGTTGTAATGATGCTCACGTAGATAATGTTTTGCTACAGATTGAAAGTATTCCAATAGAAAAGAAAGGTAAAGAAATCTGTACTTCCTCCTCGAGAAGGGATATAACTATTTGGTCTCCGCTCTTCAATGTACACTTGTCGTCCAGCAACCTGTGCGGTTCCAGCCTATATCTGGAATATGATTTCACTAAATTAGTATACAATATCTATCGATATGAAAGTCCTATAGGAAATAAATTAAAAACTAGATCGAATAGGAAGGTCAAAATATTAATAAAATGTGCCAGGTGGATAGGACGAAAGAATGGAAGACATAATCACAGATAAAATAATTGTTGAATTTCCACTCAAGGTGCATAGAATGCTCAAATCTATTTGGATTTCGAATCTTAAATTGAAGCTGGCTTTTGGGTCTGTCTTTTTCCCAAAAATGCATGAGATAACTAGTAAAGCAAGAGAAATGTTTATTGGTAGATGAATGAAGTAAATTCAGACCATGACCGCGTTACAGACACTTGACATATCTTCGAATTCCACAAATGCATAACAAACACCAACATCCTGCACTCAAATGAAATATTTTAGCATCAGAAAGCAAGATATCATAATAGGACTACAAAAGAAGCTACAAAGTGAACCTTGCGACTACGAATCACCACTCCATCAGGACTAATCTCACCAAATTTCTTGAATTCCTCCTCAATTTCAGACTCAGAAACAGTAGAGGGCAAGTTCCTTACATATACAGATTTTATTTCACCTAAAATACATAAGCACCAAATTAATTATGCATGCTTAGCTTCGAAACTAAAGCCAACATGTGCCTTTCTAAAGTTTCAAGATAAATTAATGTTTTGAGATATTGCAACAACAAACACTTGTAGAATTTCAACAGAATTGACATTCTTATGTCTCACGTCTCACAATCCCATTTTTCAAAATAGCTAAGCATAAAAGGAATAGTTGAAGCTTTACCTTCATACTCTATGGGTGAAATTTCATCAACCATATCAGCCCCAGACATCTCGACAACATTTGAGGAGAGAACAGGTTGCTGAGCAGTGTGCTGGGGAGCATGGTCCCAGTCAGAAGCAGGGGGTGGGTTCTTGCTAACAGAAACTTGAGGAGCAACTGATGGTGCCAATTGTCCTTTAGCAACCCGTAACTTCAACAATCATTCATAGAAAACGAGAGAAATTAAATCCTATCGAAAAGGGAAGCCAATTTCTAATTCAACAAACAAGTATAGAAAGTTCATGAGCATTATATATTCATGCATGACACAAAATATCAGCCACATGTAGAACATACAACAGAAGCATAGGTGTGCTTTTGGGGTTCCCCAAAGGTTTCCTCGACAGGAGGCACATGCTCTAGGACAGTATTCACAGTATGCAGAAGTGAAACATTGGACTCTCGCACAGAACTCTCGCCCACAATACTTTCAGATTCCGGAGCTTGTTGAAGTTGTTCCGAAAGAGTATAATTGTCAACTGGACCATTTTCTTTAACATCAACAGGAGCCACAAACTCCCGTCGTTGGACATCTCCACCTAGTAAATAGCCTGGCACTACAAAGAGAACAATGTTATAAGTCAAAGCAAATAAATATCCTTTTGAGAAGAATAAAAGAATAGTACTTTTAAAGAAAAGCAAACTATATGATCATACTTGTCCTAAAAATTGTATTTGTAATTCAATGAGTTTCAGAACAAAGCCTTATAACAGGTCAAGTGATACGGAGAATCGTAAAATTCAAATGTTAAATTGGATGAGAAATACCTGGTTCAGGAATTGTTGCTGAAGCATTGAGTTTATGATCAAGATTATGCTGTGATAATAGGATTGCAGGATGGTGCTGAATTTGTTGCTCCTCAAAAAAGTGAGATATGTCATTTAGAACAAAAAAGCCTTTCTCTTGCGGTGCAAGGAAAAAGGTTTGCACAAATTCCCTCCTGGAACAGAAATCTTTTACTAGCACAGAACCAGAAACCATTACTAGAACACCTGCATTCCAAGATTCAAGAGAACAAGCTGTCTTAATCTCAATCCCGGTAAAGTTGAGCGACATAACAAGGGCATGAATTTGCTTCCAAATGAAAGATAGGAAAAAAAGGGAAAGAATAAGCCAATAGTTCCATTCACTGAATGCATAAATAAAATAAAAATAGCATTAAACAAGAAAGAAAGCATAAATGGAAGTAAGAAAGCATAAGAAAGTAGGACAACTAAATTTAAGTAACTAAGTGAGTATTTAACAAGATACCTCCATTGTTGATGACAACATAAAACAAGAAAGAAACCATTACCCCATATTACTATTTGTGTATAATTATGACATTATGGGAGTAGATACTAAATACATTCAATGTAACTAAGTGAATTGAACTAATAATATAATAAAATATTTGATCCTGCCCCATAAAACGCAACAAATAAAACAGCATTTGTTGGAGATTACAAAAATGAAAACTTGATAAACTAGAGAAATAATTGAGTAAAAATGAGAAAGCAGAACTACCAGCATTGCAGCAGCAGTTTCTCTGTGACTGCCATCAACACGAACCATGGTACTGGCATCACTATAAAACTGGTGCACTAAATGTGGCTGCTGTATAATAACCTGATAATATCGCTACACAAAATATGTTCCAACCTGAAGAAAAAGAAGAATGAATGGCAAAAAACTCATATCTTATTTGTTCTGCATTTCCACAATACACTTCAAACAAACAAATAAAAAAGTCACAACTTTTATAAGGAAGAACCAGAGAGAAAAAGCAATAAAAAGAGAGCTTTCTTAAGAACCTGTGCAGCAGTGACTGGAAGGGGACAAGGAGTTGCCATTTTGTGAAACCCCATAAAACCCCAAAGAATCAAAAGCCCTTTTTGTGAAATAGATCCTACCACTGCCTCCACTCCCTCAAGATCTACACCATCCAAAAAGAAAGCTCCCACATTTCAGTACACTCAAATAACATAAAAAAAAAATGAAGAAATCTGATATGGGTATTTAGAGAAAGAACAGAAAGTGTTACCTGATAGATGTGGGGAAGATTTTCTCCACTGGTTTCTGTTTTTTTGGCTGCTTAGTTGTATTTTGGCCTTATTGTCGGCTGAGTGGAGTGTTTTTTTGGGGTTTTTTCTTATTTCTTTTCCTTAAAATTTCCAAATTTTTGTAGCCCACTGTAAAACTGCTAGAGTGCGGGGAAATTCTGGTATGAGCTCTTAAAAAAGAAAAGCTTTAATGGGAAGCGTTAGACTAAGTTTAAATGAGGTCCCAACTGTTGGATAAAACACTGTTAAAATTTTGAGGAAATCGGCATTATCCGGTAGAGAACCAAAACCCCTGGAAGCCAATAGACATTCACTTCCACTTAGTTTTCCCTTAACATGTATTATGAGTTCTTTTTGACAATTAGACACTCGTGGATGTCCACTTCAGGGTTCTGTGCTATCAAATTTAATTTACCTTTCAACTTTCAAATTTTTACTCTGAACTCCACATTCGAGGATCTTAATTCCACAAAATTGTCATCAGTTAAACTTTTTCTTTTTATTTACACATTATCATCATCAATTAATTTGTTTTTATCAATTTTTAGAAAATGTATATAATTTATTTGGAAATAAGTATTAAATTTATACATAAATTTTGATTTAATATACAATCTAATATATATATGAACTTTAATTTTGTATAATTTTATATATGAAATTTTAATTTGACTCGATTCTTTTAAATTATTAACACAATTATTGATATAACACCATTTTATAAACTCCAATATAAAAAATAAATTGACATGTTTATTTCTTTAAATGTGTATAATTAAATTAAAATTAAATTTTCACTTATACATTTGAACCACAATTAGAGTTTTACATGTATAATTTTAATATTTTCTCAAATTTTAATTAATGCCATTCTCTATGTTTATATATTTTACTTTTGATATTTTATTATAACTATAACAAATTAAGTTATTATTTTAGAATTTTAATAAAATTGAAATTCTTTCTAATTATAGGTATATTAACTTAATATCAATCATATTTTAATATAATAGATTAAACAGTTCTATAAAGTAATCAATATTTCAAATGATTATATTAATTTAAGCTTTCATATACAAATTACATTTAAACAATAATAATTTATGAATCACCCTATTTAAATCTAAATAATCGCTGAGAACTAAATTAAATATGTTTTGTAAACAACACTTCAGATATCTTCTCTGTTTTCTGATCGCTGTCTAGCAATCCTCGTTGAGAATTCCGACTTACCATGACCTTGAAACCAGTAGCCTCCCCTCACCTAAAATTTTAAAAAAGAAGAGGAAATATTGCCATGAAAACAGTGAGAATATGTTTAAAAGAAGTAACAAATGCTGAACTCTGTTAAACAAGTGATTATGCAAGCTAAAATTTACCAATTCATATCAGTTTTTTATTTTTTTTTGTAAGATACATTATACATATATAATGTGTAGAGAAATGCACTTACAGGGTTAATGATTTTCCACATTACTAAAACTGGAAAATGCATATACGGAGCTTCATCGCCTATTAATCACCACAGGGGCAAACACGCTCCAAAAGCCCATACCAAATCCATATAACATACCGAAATAGAACCATTCCATTTCAAATTCATTGTCATTTCCTCCACCTCCATTCTGGATTGCAACATTTGCAGAATGCTTCTTTGGAAGTGGCAATCCGTAGAGATGGTTGCCATTGTAACTTGATGGATCGAAGCTTTCTAACTGCGTGCCCAAAGGAATTTCTCCGCTCAAATTGTTGTAAGACAAGTTCAAATGACTCAAAAATGACAAACTCGACATGCTTTCAGGCATTGAACCAGACAACTTGTTTACAGAGAAGTCAACAGATTCCAATGATCTCATCTCACCAATTCTGTCAGGAATTGTTCCACACAAAAGATTATGGGACAAATTCAATGAAATCAGTTCAACTAAGCTCGTCACTTCCACGGGGATCTCTCCTGATAATTTGTTGTTAGACAAATCTATGCTTCTCACCAAGTTAAGGTTTGTGCTATACTCTAGCATTTGACCTTTCATCACAATTGTTGCAGCAAAAGTGCCTGCACCAATCACATAAGATATAGCAGTTCCCATTGAGCCATTAAACTTTGCCATTGCTCGAAACTTACTTACACATCTTGGTATACTTCCGATGAGATTGTTATCAGCAAGGTCCAAGACTTGGAGAGAACCAATAGCACAGAGCTCATCCGGTATGTACCCAGAAAACTTGTTCGAACGAAGGCTCAAGACTACCAGCTTTCGAAGGCTATCACCTATCCATCGAGGGATGTTCCCATGCAATTCATTCTCACCAGCATCGAGTAGGATTAAATCTGTGCAGTTGTTCAATGACAACGGAATTTCTCCATACAGGTGGTTTTTCTGAAGATGCAATGATACAATTGACTGTAGAGTTCCCATTGAGCTTGGAATGCTTCCATTAAGTCTGTTGTTACTTAATTTTATGACCTGTAAATTCTGCCAATTCAGCCAACAATCTGGAATCCCCCCAGATAGAACATTTCCACCAAGATTAAGAATTACTGTTCCCATGGTCTCCTTCAACTTATAACATAAAAGAGGTGAAAGAGATCCTGACAAATTATTATTTGACATGTCTAGAAACAACACATTGGGAGAAATTTGAGGTAAAGGGCCACTCAAAAGATTAAAACTAAGGTCAATCACTGAATCAACCGACATAGCCCAAGGTATACCAGGAATCTGCCCATGGATTTGGTTGTGTGAGAGATTCAAATATTGGAATGGGGAGGAGAAATTCCATAACCAACCAGGAAGGCTATCAGAAATCCTTGTGCCTGAGATATCTAAACCCCTTAGATGTTTTTGTGAATGAAGCCACAAAGGAAACATTGAACCTACATTCCAAGACCTCAATCCTAGGAGTCCAAGTTCGAAAGGAGGAATCCAATCAGGACTGACTCTTAAAACAAAAGAGTTCTTAGAAGCCTGAAAAACTTTCAATTTCGGAAGATTGCCGATGTGAGTTTCTGAAACAACACCCTCCAACAAATTAGTAGAAATATCAAGGATTTCCAAATTTGTAAGTTTTCCAATGGAACTGGGAAGCTGCCCTTTCAATTGATTCTGATCAAGTTCTAAGACTCTCAAGGAAGAAAGCTCTCCAACGGAGATTGGAATGGGACCAGAGACAGAGTTTCGAGACAAATGTAGTTCCTTCAAACTTTTGAAGTTCCTAAGTTGATTGGTTAACTGACCAGACAGACGACACCCACTTAAATCCAATTTATCTAATTGATTAGAGACACATCCAGACAAAACTGCTAAAATGGTTGATACATCTTGATTCAAGTTAAGCTCTGAGAAAACGATTGACTTTAGGTTACAAAGATTTCCCATTGTTATTGGAATCGGTCCTTCAAGTTCATTATCTGAGAGGTCAAGGTAAATGGCAGAAGTCATGTTTCCTATAGCACTTGAAAGTTTACCTCGGAATTTGTTAGAGCCAAGATTGAGAAACTGGAGAGAATCAAGACTATACAACGACTCGGGTATCGACGAATTAAAAGGTTATAAGAAAGATCAAGGTGTCTAAGGGAAGTCATATTTACAAGGCCATGAAATATGGATCCTCCCAAACTATTCTCAATATCATTTAAAGAAAGGTCAAGAATTGCAAGAGATGATAGATTAAGATGTATGGGTGGAGGAACTTGTGGAAGCTGACAACCTGACAAATATAAAATTTTCAAGAAAGGAAGTGTGTTCAGTACTTGCAACCAATTGGAAGCCTGTGCAAGGTCGACATCACTCAAATCAAGGTGTTCTATCAAGGAAAGTCCAGACAACCATTGGAGATCGGTAACATAGAGATTATCTTCAATATCTGCTCTAAGATTAAGGTACTCCAAACTCGAGAGTTTTCCAAGATGATTAGGGACCAAGCCTCCGAATCCAGCTTTGGAGAGGTCAAGGTGTCTCAAACTCTCAATAGAACCTATGAAGTCGGGAATGGGAATACCTCCAAACCCATTCTGGCTTAAATTCAAATAACTCAAATGCGTTAACTTAAGCAAAGAAGGGTTTATCTTACCTCTTAGCTTAGACCTCTCCATGGCTTCATTTTCAGCATCACTGCCATAACCATCCAGAAGAGATCGAGGATTTGCAAGATGGAGCTCAAGCACATTGGCCGTCACATTGTCACAAACAACCCCATCCCACTGACAGCAATCTCCATGACCATGATGAAGAGACCAAGAGCTCAATCGGTTTGCACCATCTCTGACATCATGTTTAAACATGAGAAGGGCTTGCCTCTCAGTCTCAATGCAACCTTCATTAATGTTAACGGTTGCTAGACTGAGAAACAAAAGCACTGAAAGAACACTCATTGATATTTCAATTGTCAGAATATTTATTAAGAGTTGAAATCAACTATGAAGGCAATGTTGTTAAAGTTGCCATTAATATAATAATGTCTGACGGTAATGTTTTAATTTACCTAACCCTCAAACACTCTAGTCAACTAATTTCAATTTCCACAGTAAAGCTTGACAGCTTAAATGGAAGGCGACAGATGAAATTAATCTGTTGCTTCGGAAATTACAATTGACAATATTCCAAAAATGTCAGTTTTAACACTATGGTTTCAAAAGCTACAGCAAAATAGTATGGTTTTATATTTTCATTACTCCTTTTTCACAACCTTATATGGCTTCATTATCATATGCAGTTGTGGCCCTTTTTATGGTTTACGGGTCAGACACGCCCAAGCTTTAGACTTGATCAACCAGTAATGACTACTCTAGTTTTAAACATCAAACTAAGTGGGGGGCTGCTGTTCAGTATGTCCCTATCAGAAAAAACCCAGATTTTATTTGCTCTTCATTTCCACTGAACAATCCCGAAAAACATTAAAATTCACAAATGTCGACACCGATAATTTTTTTAATAAAATATCAGCTTTTAGTTTATTATTATTTTGAAAAATTTATAAATTTATAAACTTATAAAAAACATACAAGTAGAAATATATTAAAAAACTTATAATATTTTGAAATATATATAAAAATTTTAAAAAATTATAAATATATATAAATGTATAAAAACAACTAAAATTTTATAAATTTATAAAAATATATAAAAGAACTAAAAAATCCTGTCTAAAATGAATCTAGACAACTATCTGTCTAAGCTAATTCTTGATGTTAAATTTTTTTTATATATTTTTATTAATTTATATATTTTAAATTTTTATATACTTTTTAAATTTTAAATTGATAATACAAATAACCTAATATTTTATAATAAAAAATTAAAGTATATAGACTTGTTAAAAAATACATCTAGAATGAATCTATATAAATGAATGTCCAAAAGAAATGTATTTGCACAATTATTTGGACAATCTTTTGTCCAATTTCAATTTTGTTGTGAAAAAAATTATATCTTTATATTAATTTAAAGATTTTTTAATTATATTTATCACGTGGGCATATAGAGAGGCTACTATGTGGCATTATCAAATTGACAATTAGTGTCATGTCAACACAAACTAATGGGGTCAGTATAAAAGTATCAATGATAGAATATAAATTCAAGTACTAATTAGGTCAAAAGAAAATAGGTATCAACTAAGTACAAATAGGGGTGTTCAAACTTCGGTTAAAATTAAATTAATCGACCGAACCAATCTAATTTGGTCAATCCGTTGGTAGTCGAAGTTAGTTTGATCGGAGGTTGGTTAATAATTTTTTTGAAATTTCGATTATCGATTAATTCAATTCGAAATTGAATAATTAACCGAAATAAATAGCACACTGCCTACCCAGGCCCCAACCACCCCCAATCCAAATAAATATTTATATATCCAACCCAATCCAAATGATTAATTTAATTATAAAATTATTTTATAAAATTCCTAAAAATTAAAAATATCTCACTGACACCTTCACCCAAAATCCCTAATCTAGTGCCAACATCCTTACACCTTCACTAGTCACCACCATTTGACGTCCACTAGGTCCCCATAGTCTTTCACGCCCTAACCAACATCTTCAAGCCACAAACATCTCTTGAGATACTTTCCTTTATCATAATTTCCTGTAAACAAACCAACTCCGCCAAAAGATACTTTCCTTTTGAATTTTCGATCTCTGCAGAGTGTTTAGCATTCTGGTTCCCTTTTCTTTCTCATTTCCTTTCTTTACATTTAACTAACATTTAGGGTTTTTGTTTTATTGTGTTTTTTAAAATTTATGTAGACTATTTTATTATGGTTTAATCTCACTCCTTGAATCCTATATCAGGATATGATATATAAAACAATCAAATTTACTAAATGAAAGGAGGTTAAAACTTGCAATTGAAATTAAAAACTTTAATATATATATATATATATATATATAAAGGGGTAAAATGACAATCAACTACCTAAGTGGGCAGTGGGCACGGAAATTTGCTGACATCGATTTTGCATTGGCTAAAGACTACCTGATTGAGAATACTTTGGAATTACATATTTTTATGTATTAATTACATATTTATTTTGAGTATGATCCTACTAATATGAGTTATTTATGATTTTTTATCTTGTAGGGACTAAATTGAAGGCAAAAGGAAATTTAGAAAAAAAAAATTGAATTTAAAGATAAAATGAGTCAGCATGCGAAATAGGAAAGAATTGGTGCCGAAAATGCAAAGTGTGGAAGACTTGGGGGCAAAAGTTCAAAGAAGAGATTTTATAAACACAAGACTCTATTTAAATTTGAATTATATTAAGATTATTATTTAGATTTAATTTCAGTTTTTCTCTTTATTTATCTTTTAAAATTTAAATAGGAACAAACTAGGTTTTCTAAGTACTATAAATAGAGGATGGAGTGACACAAACTTCACTCATCTTTCTGTAAAAGCTCCTTCTCCCAAAAAGCTCTAGCTTTTGTTCATTTCATTTATTCAATAAAATTCCATTTTTATTAATTTTATTTCTTTTTTTCAAAAAGCATGAGCCACTAAATTCATCTAGCCAAATGTTCTTGAGATTCCCTAAAAAGGGTTCATGAGGCTTAGAATTTGGGCTTAGCCTTCTCAACAAATAATCATCGTTTATTCGCATTACGGGACTGACGCTTCCGTCTATGTCCCTTCAAAAGTAATCTTTTCATCTTGTGCAAAGAAGGTCGCTTTATATATTTTGGGAAGGTTGTATAGTCGGTTCGTTAACTTACTCCGTCAGTGGTTGTCGAACCCAAAAGACAAAATGGCGTAGCATTTGCCATTAAGAAGTGATGATCTAGTGTAAGACGGTTCCACAAAAGCGGCTATTGGCTAGAGTCAGGTTCCTCTAAATCGTAAGTCTAAGATCTAAGTAGAGCTGGTGGTCGTAGGCGTCCTCTTCCACTATAACTAGCTTATTCTGTTCGAGAAGGATCACCTAAAAGCCTAGGATTGAACCGAAGGAGGATCGAGATAACCGTTGGCTGGAATCTCTCCATCAAAGACTCTCTTTTCTCAACTTTGTTTATTTTTACAAACTCAATTTCAATTTACGCAATCTTAATTCATCCAAACTTTTAATTCTGTTTTTTTTCCAAGCAAGCCATTTTTCTTGGGCACGACTCTGCCCGAGATCTTGAGGAATAGAAATTTGTGCAAATTCAGTCCCTAAGAATTTGACCCTACTTCTTTTATATTATTCTTTTTGTTATTTTATAAGGATAGGATATTTTTTATGCTCTCAACGACGCATCACTACCTGATATATTTTTAGGGGTTCCATGCAATGTTTGCCTATAAGGAGTAGAGTTTAATCACCAATAGTTTTAACATAGTAAAAACATAAAAATTGAAAAAAGTATCCAAGAGGTTGGCCAACCGATGTACAAATCGACAAGTTTGGGTGCAAAATATATAGTAACGAAAAAAAATTGGAAGCTTCACATGAGGGAAGGAGGGTAATCTACAAAAATAGTTACTTTTGTTTGCCTCAAGTTACATTTTAGTAACTTATGTTTGAAATGTTACGTTTTAGCCACTTATGTTATTATTTTGTTACGAAGTGATCACTCTACCGTTAGGTTCTGTTATTTCTCTAACGGTAATCCTACGTGGCAGTCCAAATAGATTTTAAGTGCCAACTTGAATTTCTAAATGAGATGAAAATAGATTTTTAATTAAAAATTTTAATTAATTAAAATTTTTAAACATAAACCTTAACTAAAAAAATTGTTCATCCCCTCTTTTTAATTTTTTTTCCATTTCTTCTTTTTTTCAATGGTTTTTTTTCCTCATTTGACTGGAAAAACTATTATTAAGATCAAAATAGTTAAAATCAAATTGACTGCTTCATAAAGATGGATTCAATGGAGGGTTCATGTATGTCTTATTTGTATTCCTCTATCTCTTTTATTCAATACTGAAAAATAAAAGATTAAATTTTTTATTGTTTAATGAAAACCCTAAATTAAAATTCTTGATATTTTCTTCTACTTTTTGAAATTGTTTGTAAACATGTATTTTATTTTGCGTCAATAGACATCCCATAAAATGCAACCAGAAACATGTTTTCATGAACATGTTTCATTCAAGCTAATTTTAAAATTTTCAGAAAAGGGTTGTTACTTTCACTGTTCTTGTTTCTAATTATTATATTTTCTAATTCTTTCCCAATTCTTGAATAATTGGTTTCTCAATCAAATTTTTTTTTATCTGAATCAACCTGTATGTTCACAATCACTTTGTGGGTATTCTAGATTATTCTTTCTTATTGTTGATTTCAACTACTTTGATCTTAATAATAGTTTTTTTAGTCAAATGAAAAAAAAATCATTGAAAAAAATAAGAGACAGAAGAAAAATTAAAAAGAGGAGATGAACAATTCTTTTAGCTAAGTTTTAGGTTTGAAAATTTTAATTAATTAAAATTTTTAATTAAAAATCTATTTTCATCCCATTTAAAAATTCAAGTTGACACTTAAAATCTAGTTGGACTGCCACCTAAGATTACCGTTAGAGAGATAACGGAACTTAACGGTAGAGTGATTACTTCGTAACAAAATAATAACATAAATGACTAAAACGTAACATTTTAAACATAAGTGATAAAAATATAACTTGAGGCAAATAAAAGTAACTATTTTTATAAATTACCCTAGGGAAGGAAAAAGAGAAAATTCCATCCTCGGTATCTCAACTTTTTGGGTTTTTGTGCTTTAGCCTTTGGCTTTGTGGAGTCTTTGAAACTATCAAAATTGAATAAATTTATAAATACGAGAAAAGACATGGTTATAGACTCAATGATACGTACAACTCTTAGGATCTCAATTTTTTTTTTTGTATAATTTATATATATATATATTTAATTCTAGAAAATTGATTAAGTTGCGTTTAACTTTTTTATAAATTGAAATTGGTTTTTGAGGGGAGATAAAATGACATTATTAGTGTTAGCTATTTTGTTAATCTAAAGGCGTAAAATTTTCTTAAATTCATAAAATTAATACTTGGAATATTCAGTAGATTTTTTTAATACTATTTTCTTTAAAAATAATAAAGGCAATATTTCCAAACAATAGTTAATGATTAAGTCTGAACCGAGGTGATGAGAAAACCTTAGATACTTACTTTCAAATATCCTTCTTGAAATGAAATGAAAATTAAAAAAAAAAAAAAAAATTGCATCCTTTTATTCATCGACTTGTTTAGAGGGATATCATTTTGTTGTGGTGATAAAAATTTCATTTCATTCAAAACAAAATTGATTTTTGTTAGGAAAATTATTTTTAAATATTAAAATTCACTCATTTTAATTCAACTTTTAAATAACATATTTTTCTCACACATAACCATACTTTTCAACTCAAATTTTGTTTTTGTAGATCATAAATTGTTGTTTTAATAAATTTATAAATTAAAAAATAAAAAAAAATTGAATTTTTAGCTTTTAAAGTGTTAAAATCAAATCTCAAATTATATATAAAAGGGACTAACAACGCATTTTAACCCAAAAAAAATTATTAAGAAATAAGTTAAAAGAAATTTAAGGGATAAAAGTGTTGTTTAATCCAAAAGTTAAACTGATGTATGTTGTGAGAAAAAGAAATATCCTTTTGATTAAATAAGTAATGGTTTAGGGTGTTCTTTTTAAGTACTATTGGTTTCTTTTCATCCTAAATTTAAACGAAAATTATTGTTTTCTGAATAGAAATTATTTTCAATTTTCAACAAGAAAAACATGATATAAAAAAATATGTCAAATTTTACTATTAAACCATGTATTTTGTATAAGTTGTGGATTTAATACCTATACTTTTATTTGGTCATTTTCGGTCTATGTACTTTTAAAATTTGAAAATTTTAGTCCTAAACAAATGATAACTATTAAATTCATTAAGTTGTGTTATTTTTAAAATTTAATGTGTCAAACATATTATCACATGTGAAATGCTAAGTCACATATTAATCACCAAAAATTAATTAATAGATTTAACGACTGTCGTCTATATTAAGATTAAAATTTTGAAATTAAAACAATATAGTCACTAAAAATAATCCAATCGGTGAACATATGCTAGATCTATAACTATGTACATAGTACAGGACTAATGACATAATTTAACCAAATAGATTTAATTGTAACATTAGATCAGGATTAAAATTAATCAAATTAAAGTAAAACAATTTACACAAAATATAGAGTCTAATAGCATAATTTGACCTAAAAGATACATTAGTTTTGAACAAGAAGAAGGCCTTTTGATCATGTGATATGTTATACAAGCAGTTGGTTGAGTTGGTAAAGATCGATTACTTGACTTCGAAGGTTACCTTAGATTTCTGACATCAACAGTCTTCATTGAAAGTCAAGACATGCCATGACCCTGAAATGAGTAGTATAAGAACAGTGAGAACTATATTGTTAATTCATAATATAGTTTGTCTGTCAGATATTGTGTAGTCACATGCACTTACAGAGTTAATGATTTTCCACATTTGTTTGAGAACCGAAAAGTGTATAAATGGACCTCCATCGCTTATCAAACATCAAAGGACCAAACACACTCCAAAAGCCGATAACGAATCCGCCTACTAACCCGGACCAGAACCAGTCTGTTTCATTTTCATTGCCGTTTCCACCTCCATGTCCAACACCGTGAATTGTACCATTATCAGGACACATATTAGGAACTGGAAATCCACAGAGTTGATTGCCTTCGTAACACGATGAATCAAAGCTTTGTAACTGAGTGCTCGAAGGGATTACTCCGGACAAATTGTTGAAAGACAAGTTCAAGTGGCTCAAAAATGTAAGATACGACATGCTTTCAGGTATTGAACCAGACAACTTGTTTACAGAGAAGTCAACAGATTCCAGTGATCTCAACTCACCAATTCTGTCAGGAATTGTTCCACACAAAAGATTATGGGACAAATTCAATGTCTGCAATTCGAATAAGCTTGTTACTTCCACGGGGATCTCTCCTGATAATTTGTTGTTAGACAAATCTATGCTTCTCACCAAGTTAAGGTTTGTGCTATACTCTAGCATTTGACCTTTCATCACAATTGTTGCAACAAAAGTGCCTGCACCAATCACATAAGATATAGCAGTTCCCATTGAGCCATCAAACTTTGCCATTGCTCGAAACTTACTTACACATCTTGGTATACTTCCGATGAGATTGTTATCAGCAAGGTCCAAGACTTGGAGAGAACCAATGGCACAGAGCTCATCCGGTATGTACCCAGAAAACTTGTTCGAACGAAGGCTCAAGACTACCAGCTTTCGAAGGCTATCACCTATCCATCGAGGGATGTTCCCATGCAATTCATTCTCACCAGCATCGAGTAGGATTAAATCTGTGCAGTTGTTCAATGACAACGGAATTTCTCCATACAGGTGGTTTTTCTGAAGATGCAATGATACAATTGACTGTAGAGTTCCCATTGAGCTTGGAATGCTTCCATTAAGTCTGTTGTTACTTAATTTTATGACCTGTAAATTCTGCCAATTCAGCCAACAATCTGGAATCCCCCCAGATAGAACATTTCCACCAAGATTAAGAATTACTGTTCCCATGGTCTCCTTCAACTTATAACATAAAAGAGGTGAAAGAGATCCTGACAAATTATTATTTGACATGTCTAGAAACAACACATTGGGAGAAATTTGAGGTAAAGGGCCACTCAAAAGATTAAAACTAAGGTCAATCACTGAATCAACCGACATAGCCCAAGGTATACCAGGAATCTGCCCATGGATTTGGTTGTGTGAGAGATTCAAATATTGGAATGGGGAGGAGAAATTCCATAACCAACCAGGAAGGCTATCAGAAATCCTTGAGCCACTGATATCAAGATACCTTAGATGTTTTTGTGAATGAAGCCACAAAGGAAACATTGAACCTACATTCCAAGACCTCAATCCTAGGAGTTCAAGTTCGAAAGGAGGAATCCAATCAGGACTGACTCTTAAAACAAAAGAGTTCTTAGAAGCCTGAAAAACTTTCAATTTCGGAAGATTGCCGATGTGAGTTTCTGAAACAACACCCTCCAACAAATTAGTAGAAATATCAAGGATTTCCAAATTTGTAAGTTTTCCAATGGAACTGGGAAGCTGCCCTTTCAATTGATTCTGATCAAGTTCTAAGACTCTCAAGGAAGAAAGCTCTCCAACGGAGATTGGAATGGGACCAGAGACAGAGTTTCGAGACAAATGTAGTTCCTTCAAACTTTTGAAGTTCCTAAGTTGATTGGTTAACTGACCAGACAGACGACATCCACTTAAATCCAATTTATCTAATTGATTAGAGACACATCCAGACAAAACTGCTAAAATGGTTGATACATCTTGATTCAAGTTAAGCTCTGAGAAAACGATTGACTTTAGGTTACAAAGATTTCCCATTGTTATTGGAATCGGTCCTTCAAGTTCATTATCCGAGAGGTCAAGGTAAATGGCAGAAGTCATGTTTCCTATAGCACTTGAAAGTTTACCTCGGAATTTGTTAGAGCCAAGATTGAGAAACTGGAGAGAATCAAGACTATACAACGACTCGGGTATCGACGAATTAAAAAGGTTATAAGAAAGATCAAGGTGTCTAAGGGAAGTCATATTTACAAGGCCATGAAATATGGATCCTCCCAAACTATTCTCAATATCATTTAAAGAAAGGTCAAGAATTGCAAGAGATGATAGATTAAGATGTATGGGTGGAGGAACTTGTGGAAGCTGACAACCTGACAAATATAAAATTTTCAAGAAAGGAAGTGTGTTCAGTACTTGCAACCAATTGGAAGCCTGTGCAAGGTCGACATCACTCAAATCAAGGTGTTCTATCAAGGAAAGTCCAGACAACCATTGGAGATCGGTAACATAGAGATTATCTTCAATATCTGCTCTAAGATTAAGGTACTCCAAACTCGAGAGATTTCCAAGATGATTAGGGACCAAGCCTCCGAATCCAGATTTGGAGAGGTCAAGGTGTCTCAAACTCTCAATAGAACCTATGAAGTCGGGAATGGGAATACCTCCAAACCCATTCTGGCTTAAATTCAAATAACTCAAATGCGTTAACTTAAGCAAAGAAGGGTTTATCTTACCTCTTAGCTTAGACCTCTCCATGGCTTCATTTTCAGCATCACTGCCATAATCATCCAGAAGAGGTCGAGGATTTGCAAGATGGAGCTCAAGCACATGGGCCGTCACATTGTCACAAACAACCCCATCCCACTGACAGCAATCTCCATGACCATGATGAAGAGACCAAGAGCTCAATCGGTTTGCACCATCTCTGACATCATGTTTGAACATGAGAAGGGCTTGCCTCTCACTCTCAATGCAACCTTCATTAATGTTAACGGTTGCTAGACTGAGAAACAAAAGCACTAAAAGAACACTCATTGATATTTCAGTTGTTAAAACAATTAATGAAGAAACCAAACTACGAAAGGCAACGTTTATAGAGTTCCTATTTATAGTATCATATCTAACAGTAATGTTTTTAACCATTAATCAAGCTAGCCAATTACGTTCAATATTCATCTTAAAACTTGGTAGCTTATGTGGAATGTGACAACGAAAATGACAATGGGTTTGAAGTGCTAAAAGCAATAGACTAGAAGAGTATGGTTTTATATATATTGTAATCACACCATTTTTCTCAACATTTTGGCTTCAAAGTCAAATGCATGCAATTCTTACCCATTTTTTAGTAGACGGGATAGACACGCCCAAAGCTTTAGACTTGATCAAAGAGTAACTGATGACCGTTCCAAATCCAAACGTTTGTGTTTTTTGGTTGGAAAGAGTTTGTTTTACTTCGGACTGCTTTTTCCACACTCATTAGCTTCCCTTTTCTGATCAATTCCGTGATTGTCGTTTCTGTAGAACGTTGATCGGTGACTAATTACCAATGGATTGTATTTGGCTGAGTTTTGATGTAAATATTAAATTAAAAAAAATGATTTGGATTGAAAATTGATGGAGCTTGAGTTTTTAATACAACACCTAACCAAGGACTAATATAGGTAGGGAAGTGACAAAAACAATTTTCAGACCTGGAATTAAGTTATAAATTTTAATAAGAGTTAAAATAAAATTTTATTTTTTTATTGTTTAATATTTTTAGAAATTTTTAAATAAAATTTTATTTTTTTTACTGTTTAATATTTTAAAAATTTTTAAATAATTAAATTAAAATATTATTATTTTTAAGAGTAAAGTGTAATTTTATTATTATTAATTTATAATTTTATACATTTTAAAAAGTAAAAAACTATAAATTTTCAAATTTAGGGGGTCAAAAGTCTTGGTTGCTTCCCTCCCACTGTCCATAAATATAAGACCTAACCTTCTAATATCAATTATGTAAGTTGAGTTAAGTTTCAATTGATATATACTTCTTTACTTTAAAATTATACTTAAAAATAGTAGATTATTTTTAAAATATTAAAAATATTTAACTATATTTAAAAATATTTTATTTTATAAATTAATAATTATTATAAGAATTTGAAATATTAAGATATTGAAATAAAATTATTTTTAAAATATGAACATTTTAATATACTTGTTAAAAAGTAAGATCATTATGTTGATTGAGTCTTAATTTGATTGGTATGGGTATTGTTGTCAATGCAAGAAAATGTGAGTTCGAGTACATTAAAATATATTCTCTTCCTATTTATAGATTAAGGAGGGACTATGGGTAGTTTTATGTGACAAAAAGAACGATATGATTAGAACCTATAATAAAATTGATAAAAAAAATCATAGTATCATCTTTAAAATGAAACTTATAAAATACTTTCAAACTTACAAAATACTATTAAAACTGATATTTTTGTACGATAAAAAAATTAGAAAGGAATGAACTAGGGACCTATTTTTTGCCCTTCTACATCCTTCATTTTAAAACAAGATAAAAGATTTCATATTGGAGCTTGAACTTTTTTTTTTTGTTCAAGTTAATCCTTTAACTTGAAAATTATTCTCACGTTAGAACTTGAATTAAGCAATTATTTTAACATTGGTGCATGAATTTTTTTGTCTAAATTAATCTTTAAACTCGGTAATTGTTTCCATAAGGAAGCTTCAACTTTTATTCATTAAACTTTTTTTTTTGAAGAAATATCATGAACTAAGTAGGAACGGAACAATTGCTAAGTTGGTATCCCAAATAGTGCAATAACCCAAACTCAATTAAAAACTGGTGGACACGTATGAGGTTCCACGTGAAGTTGAGCACACATGATCGTCAAACCACCTAACAATTGCTCGCTCATCGATTTTTCTTTACCTTTTTCTCACACTCTGCATCTGGGCATGTTATTTTCTAAACTAAACCGAAGTTTTCCAACAAGACTCAGTAGACACTTCTCTCTTTCAGCCCCAACATTCTTAAAAGACAATCAGACATCCATAGCAATCTTAAGTATTAAACCCCACAATTACAGAATTTCCGTTTTCATGAAAAATGGGCTTATCCAAGAAGCCCAGAATCTGTTTGACAAAATGCCTCAGAAGAACGTTGTTACGTGGAATACCATGATTCGCGGGTACTTTCTGAACGGGTTTTTCAGTAAAGCCATTGCTATGTTCCAGGAGATGCCAGAACGCGATATTTTTACGTGCAACATAGTGATTTCAGGGCTCATGCATGGCCATGATGTGCAAGGTGCAAGGCAGGTTTTCGAAGGGATGGTTTGTAGAGATGTGGTAACATGGAATGCTATGATTGGAGGGTATTTTATAAATGGAATGTTGGATAAAGGGTTGAAGATTTTTGAGGAGATGCCCGTGAAAGATGTTATATCTTGGAACTTGGTCATTGAAGGGCTTGTGAAATGTGGAAAGCTTGACTTGGCTGAAGAGTATTTTAAAAGAATGAGTTATAGAGATGTTGCTTCATGGACTGTTATGATTTCAGGGCTTGCAAAAGCTGGAAGGATGGCTGATGCTTGTAAATACTTTGAAGAGATGCCAGTGAAGGATGTTCGTGCGTGGAATGTAATGTTAGAGGGTTATATAGGGTTTGAGTGTGTTGACTTAGCAGAAAGTATTTTTCATGAAATGCCTGAGAAGGATTTGGATTCCTGGAAATTGTTAATAAATGGGTTGGTTAGATGTAGAAGATTAGTAAATGCTTTGGGTTATTTCATGAAAATGCCCACAAAATGTTGTAAAACATTGAACTCAATCTTGTTGGGGTTGATAAGAAATGGACATGTCAAGGAAGGTCATGCATTTTTGGAGAAACAACCGTATAACAATGTTGTTTCATGGACGAATGTTGTTGTTGGATACTTTGGAATAGGTGAGGTTAGGAGTGCTGTTAAAGTTTTCGAATCGATGCCAATTCGAGATGTGACCATGTGGAATGTGATGATATGTGGACTAGGAGAAACTAATTTTGGTGAAGAAGGATCTAAGTTTTTCATCAGAATGAAGGAATCAGGTTTTCACCCTGATGAAGCTACATTTACTAGCATTCTCACCATCTGTTCGAATTTGCCAAGCTTAGACCTCGGAAACCAGATTCATGCACAGGTAGTTAAATCTGGTTTAAATCATTTCACCGCCATTTCAAATGCATTGGTCACTATGTATGAAAGATGTGGCAACATGCACTCTGCTTTGCTCGAGTTCTTTTCCATGCAGAGACATGACGTTATTTCTTGGAATTCTATAATATGCGGATTCGCTCACCATGGAAATGCTGAAAAAGCTCTCGAGATGTTTGAGCGAATGAGATTGACTGATGTTAAGCCTAACCACATAACTTTCATCGGAGTATTATCTGCCTGCAGCCATGCTGGTCTGGTTGACAAAGGTAAATACTACTTTGATTATATGAAAAGTAAATGCTCTCTTCAGCCAACAACAGAGCATTATACTTGTATTGTGGATCTGTTGGGGAGATTCGGACTCATAGATGAGGCAATGAGTTTTCTTAATCAAATGAGAGCCGATGGTATCGAAGTTCCGGCTAGTGTTTGGGGAGCTTTGCTTGGAGCCTGCAGAATCCATAATAACATGGAGTTGGGGGTGATAGCTGCTGAGAAAGTTTTGGAAAAGGAACCTCATAACTCAGGCATATACTTAATATTAGCTGAAATGTATCTTTCTTGTGGACGGAGAGATGAGGCCGAGAGCATTCGAGCTCGCATGGAGGACAAGGGGGTGAGGAAGCAACAGGGGCGTAGTTGGGTTGAGGCAAACAATAGCAGCTAAGAGAACTTGATCATTTTGGTGAGCAACTCGAGTTTAGCATTATGATGTTTCAATCCTAAATCCAAACGAAGTTAATTCCATTTCAAAAATTTTAACAGGTTTAAAAGTTTTGTAAATCAAAGTTTTCTTTATTCCAACAAGTGATTTCACCATTAAAATCTCTTTATCTTTGCAGTGACCCCATTTATTCTCAAACCAGTGGAGTATTTTCTATCTTTTTCCACGCATTTTAGCTTTCAGTGAAAAATCATGAAAGCTTCTAAGGCAAATCCCAAAGCTCACGTTTGTTTAAATCAGCCTCATCAATGGTGATAGCATAGAATTTGGAACTGAGAACGTTTGGTAAAGATATCAAGTTATTAATTCTTCAGCTATGGGGTGGAATTGTAATCCTAGGGATAATTACATTTGTTCATCTTCCTTGATAAGACTTGAAATGTTTTTCATTAAAAACCCTTAATTCAACGATAAAAAACCTCATTGAAATCGCTCTATAAAAAAATTGACTTCTTAGTAATTGAAGAAAATAATGAAAACCCAAAACTACAAAGTAAATCAAAGTTCAAAATGGAAGCAAGAAAGTGGCTCAAGGAAGAGAAAATGAAAAGAAATAATGATCAGAAAAGCTTCGACTGTTAAAAATGGAAGGGATTTTTTTTTTAATACAAGAATAGTAAACTATTTGTTTTATTTTATTTTTATTTTGATGAGCCAACCATTAAAATTTTTTTTTGTTTTAGTTATACGTTTTTAAAAAAATATTAAATATTATAGTTACTTTTCCATTAGCTACCTAACATAAGTTTAACATGGGTTTTATTTTATTGGCCTAATGATAAATTTAACCTTTCAATATTTGCATATTCTATCAAAGTATAATTGTCGAAAATACCCTTAATGTTTATGGATTTTTGGATTTGAACCCTTAATTATTTTTTTATTGGCATTCTCAATGTTACGATTTTTTAAAAATCAACCCAATTTTAACAGTAAATGTGAGTTGATCATCAGTCAAACTGCAAGTCAACAAAGTAATTTATGTGGCATGCCACATAAGCACAAAGTTATAGATGACGTCATCTATAAAAAAATTGTTTAACAATTTCTTTTTTTTTTCATTTTGTTTCTATGTTTTTTTGTTCTTCTCCTCTTTCTCTTTTCCCCTCTAGCTGCTATTACAGTAAAAGAAAAACACAATGACCTACCACTATTTTCATCATAGCCCAAAACTGAATTTCATTCTTTCAATTACCCATTTCAATTACATTAAAAATCAAAGCACACTCATTTCTAAATGAAACATTTAATCCATAAAAAAAATACTTATAATCAAAGAAAAATACAAGTTCACCCTTAAATGAAAATGCTAAAAAAGAAAATAAAAACCCCAAAAACAAACATTAGAAACACATGCATTTTAAAACCATAAGAACATGAAATAGAAAAAAGAAATGCTAATTATTGTTGTAATCCATTTCTTTAGCTTCCCTTTCAAAACTGAACCAAATCACTCGAATTTTACATCTTTTTGTAACAGACAAGTCATTAGAGAAGCTATCATTAAGAACCCTTTCACAAACCTCTAATAATAACCAGCTAATCCTAGAAAACTTTTGACTTTAGACATATTCTTCGGTGGTTTCCAATTAACAGCAATTGAAATTTTATTCGAGTCCACTCTAATGCCTTCAGCAGATACTATATGTCCAAGAAAACCAACTTCCCAAAGCCAAAATTCACATTTACTGAATTTGGCATATAATTGTTTCTCATGCAGAGTTTGCAACACAATTCTTAGATGATCAGCATGTTCATTTTCATATCAGGAATATACCAGAATATCATCAATAAACACCACCACAAATCTATTTAAATACGGTCTAAAAATTCTATTCATCAAATCCATAAATACCGCAAGTGCATTCGTCAAACCAAATGGCATTACAAGGAATTCATAGTGTCCATACTTGGTTCTGAAAGCTGTCTTCGGTACATCTGAGTCTTTCACTCGTAACTGATAGTATCTAAAACGGAGATCTATTTTAGAGAATACAGTGACACCTTTCAGCTGATCAAACAGGTCATTAATTTGAGGCAATGGATACTTGTTCTTGGTTGTAACCTTGTTGAGCTGCCTGTAATCAATACATAGCCTCAATGATCCATCCTTCTTTTTAACAAACAAAACCGGCACACCTCAAGGTGAATGACTAAGTCGAGCAAAGCCCCTATTTGTTAATTCTTGCAATTGTGCTTTCAACTTTTTTAACTCCGTTGGGGCCATTTGATAAGGTGCTATAAATATAGGAGTTGTTCCTGGAATAAGATCTATAGAAAATTCCACCTCTCTGACTAGCAGTAATCTAGGTAATTCTTTCGGAAACACATTAGGAAACTCACAAACAATTGGTACTGACTTAATCTTTCATTTAGATACTTTAGTGTCCAACACATATGCAAGATAAACATCATACCCTCTTTTGACATATTTATGTGCTGATATAGTTGAGATTACATTAGATAACCCATCCAGTTTATTAGATTCAACATGAAGTAATTCACCATTTTGACATTTCAACACAATATATTTTTGTTTATAATTCACCACGCATTATGTTGAGTTAGCCAATCCATTCCCAAAATTACATCAAATTTATCAAAAGGCAGTAGCATCAAATCAGCCGAGAAGCAATAACCCTTTACCATTAATGGACAATTTTTACAAACTTTATCCACCATAACATACTGGCCTAGTGGGTTTGAAACTTTAACCACAAATTTAGTGAACTCAACATGTAAATTTTTAACAGACACTAAATTTGTGCATATGTATGAATGTGTTGAACCAGGATCAATTAAAGTAGTAATATCAGTATCAAGAAGAGAAAATGTACCAGTAATAACATTTGGTGCAGAAGCATCCTCTCGTGCATGTATAGCATATATTCTCACCGGTGCTCGTGCTTCAGATTTAACTATTGAATCTTTTATCACACCTCTGCTACCACTGACATTACCAGGGTGGCGAGGTGGTTTGCCCCTCGAGGCGGGATTGTTTGACCTAGAGGTCTGAACAGTATCTTTCACATGCATTTTTGGACAGTCTCTGAGATAGTGGTAAAAAGAACCACATCTAAAACAAGCTCCGCTTCTTATGTCGCATTCACTGAAATGCAATTTATTGCAATGTTTGTATCTTGGTTTTGGACTTCCAACACTTCTTACACTTGGAGTGGATGGAGACGAAGATCTCGGATTAGAGCGTTGAGAGCGTCGTTCTTTTTAAGTATACCCCGTAAATGTGGTAGAACGATCATGGTGTTTCTTTGATTTCTTTGAAGCAGATGATTGTGACTTCGCCATATATCTCTTACTAAAAATCTAGGCTTCTTTCTCTACTTGTCTCTTCTCTTTACTAAATTCGTCGGCTTTGTGTGCTCAACCAGCTAGTACCACAAATTCCCTTAATTCAAGAATTCTAATCAATAGCTTGATGTCCTCATTTAATCCTTCTTCAAAACGTTTACACATATCAGCCTTAGTTGGAACCCATTCTCTTGCAAACTTACTCAATCTAACAAATTCTCGTTCGTAATCAGATACTTTCATGTTTCCTTGTTTAAGCTCTAGAAATTCTTTCTTTTTCTGGTCTAGAAATCTTTGGCTAATATACTTATTTCTGAATTCTGTTTGGAAAAATTCCTATGTAACATTTTCCCTCCGTACAACAAAAATGATGGTATTCCACCACTGATAGGCTGAGTCTTTTTGCAAAGATACAACACATTTCAGGCATTCATTAACTGTACAAAACAATTCATCCAAAACCCTGATTGTATTTTCTAACTAAAATTCAGCCTTTTCCGAATCATAGTAGCCCTAAATTTTTCTGCCCCATAGTTACAGATTTTACCTACCGGAGGCTTACCAGTTCTAATAGGTTCAGCACCTTATGGCATGTCAGGAATCGGTTGAGGAGCAGGAGGGGAAGATTGTTGTACAATAGGATTTGTTCTCAAAAATTCTGTAAACCACTCATTCATCATTTGAAAGAAGACTTCTTTTGCCTCCTTACCTTGACCCTCAGATTCTGGCCTTCTACTACTAGATGCAGCTTTTTGAACTGAAGCTGGAGCATTGCTTTTAGCTTCTTCGGATTCAGCTCTAGATCGGTTGGATGACATTACTATATGAAAAACATATTTAAAATAGTCAGGAGATATCACACTATCACAAATTATATAATGGCATGTATAGCTAAACTCATACTTGCTACGTTAGTCCGAGAATCAGCTAAATCTGGCTCTGATACCAATAAATGTAACATCTCTAACCTGTGTCCGTCGCCAAAACAAGGTTATGGAATATTACCGGAGTTAATCGTTCAATTTTAATTAATTATGTCATTTATTATTCATTTCTGAAAATTAATCACAATCAATCATAATGTCCCTTACATGGGTCCTCGAAGCCCAAAATACATATTAGAATTGAGTCGGGACTAAATCAGGATCACAGAAATTTTTTTGCGAAATTTCAAAATTTTTCTTAAGTGTAGGGGACACACGCCCGTGTGGCCAGACCATGTGGCTCACACGACCAACAACACGCCATGTCCCAGGCCGTGAGGGCATTCAATATGAGGCACACGGTCATGTCCCAGCCCGTGTCCTTACCCGTGTAACTCTCTAACTTAAGTCACATGGCTAGCCACATGCCCATATGCTAGGCCATGTGGACAATTTAATTTTCAAAAATTAGGTTTCACATGGCCAAGACACGCTTCTGTGTGCTAGGCCGACACATGCCCATGTGTTTACTCGTGTGGACAAAATAAGACCATTTCCTAGCCTTATTTCTCACCCAAATTTTGCCTTGTACCTACATTAACATTTTAACACATTTTCAAACCAATTCAAGACATTTAAATCAAGCCAATATTAACATTATTTATGATATATCTTCACATATATTCAAACTTACCTTTTGAAAAATATATATGTCTACCACAATTCAATCTAACCATACCAAGCACACATATGCTAACCATATTATAACCTCAAGTATATACTCACTAAATATACCATTACTAGACATTCCAATTGTAACACCTTTTACCCGTATCCGTCGCTGGATTAGGGCTACGAGGCATTACCGATCAAAACACAGTTCAATACAATCATTCAATTCAAAACATGCACAAAAATTATTTTGTTAACCATCTATTCAATCATATAAGTCACATTCACACATATTTTATTTTATTTATTATTTATAAAATCACTTATTCGAACCAGCTAATAAACATCATATCATAATACATATACATTATTAATAGCTAAATCATATCGCCAATAATCATAACATTCAAATTTCTAAATAATAATCAAACATGTTTCGTTTCATATACCCATCATGTTTCAATACATCCATTTGTAAACGTCTATTTGATAAATAAATTACTAATCATACCACATATATACCTAAGCTCATTCGCAAAAAACATTATGACAAGTCACATCTGTGACTTCATATACAACCAAATATATATGAGACATAAACATATATCACCATATGATCAGGTTTCATTTTTCTCTATTACTATATACTTATATAGCATTTCTTATAATCAAACTATTATGTCAATCATCATATATTTAAAAAAACTACGAACCTTTTCAAAGCATGATTATTAAATCAAACATACCAAAATGTATATGTCAACATCATGACAAAATTACAAATACATGATTAATTTATTTGCTCACCTATTTGGCTACCAAGATTAATCAAAAATATATATAATACAAATTATGCCATTCAACCATAAGCTTAAATAAACATTTTCTAATCAAACCAAGTTGATCAATTTACAACCAATGATTTCATAGGCATAATTTATTAACTAAACTTATTATCACCCGATTATGATCATGCATTTAGTTCACTTAATAACTAGTCACATAACCAATACAATATGTTTATAATATAATCATGAAATCAAATCAATTCACTCTAATTTATATGTACAAATATCGAATCCAATCATGTTAGTTACACATACTATGCATTATACCAATATTTAATACAAAACCAACTTAATTCTTATCAATTCGGGTAGTAAAGTTAACCACAATTAATCACACAAATTTTTATATACTTTGTAATTAGCCAAAACGTCACTTAATAATCTAATATATATACATATTTATCCTTCACCACCCAAATTATACCACAAATCACACTTTCAAAATGAGTTACTTCCTTGGCCGATTATATTCCATCATTAACACATCTCATTTTCAAATCAAATAATCAACATCATAAACACATCACTCAAACACAAATCATACTTATCATATAACATGCATACCAAAATAAACTCCAACCATGTCAAATATAACCATAATTTGATCAAACTTTGAACTGCACCTAACAAAATAAACAAGCCATTTTCGCATGGCTTATATTTACATACCCCAAAATCAAATATATATACTAGCCTATACATGCCATAAGTTCAAATTCAACTTATAAAAGTACCGAAACAGTTGATAGTGTGATAAGCTTCACTTATGATCCCGAGCTCGTAACTTGACTCCAAAATCTATAAAACACAAGCAAACATACACACACAGTAAGCTATTATAGCTTAGTAAATCATAAGCAAATAACAACTCAACAACATTTATAATTCAATACAACAAACTCGAATTATGTTATTAAGTTCATATACAATTTCAAACTTGAATTTACTTTTATTAAACATATAACTATGCCTCAAATTCAAATTGGTCAAATTCACATATAGGTAATATCAAAGTATCATTCAATTTCAAAACCAAAATATCATTATATAACCAAATATATTTACACTCATATATGTATACTCATGAATCAAAATATAACATCATATGCATATACATAGCAAATGGTTGAATATACTATACAAACGCACATATGTTTACATTAGTAACTTGTATAATTTGCATCACATATCAAATAGCCAACTTACTTTATTTTCAAATAAGTAGTCAACTAACTCATACCTGATCGTTTTAGCTCTTTTTACACTTTTGGTCACAACTTATCATTGCCCGTTGAACCATTCGGAATTGGATAGGATACTCGGATAATCACACATATCGTACAATGCCAACGTCCCAGACGTGGTCTTACATGTAATCACATATCGATGCCACTGTCCCAGACAGGGTCTTACTCGCACACATATATTAGAATCACGTATCGATGCCAATGTATTAAACGTGGTCTTACTCGCACACATATATCAAAATCACATATCGATGCCAACGTATTTGTAACACCCTCACCTGTATCCGATGCCGGAATAGGGTTCAAGGTGTCACTAGACTTAACTCAAGCGTACACCTGTAAAACTGGGCCATAAAAATTTTGATCAATTTAAAACTTTTCATTTCACATCAATCTTTCTCTTAAGTGGGCTTACAAGGCCCAAAACATACATTCAAGATGGTTTGAAACCAAAACAAGTACGTAAGATAAATTAGAAAAACTCATGTCTTAGGGTTCCACACGCCCGTGTGACTCGGGACACGCCCATGCCCTCAGCCCGTGTACAACATTGACTTTAGGGCACGGCCATGACACACACCCGTGTGGCCTTCCCGTGGAAAATACTGACTTGGAGACACGGCTATGGCACACGCTCGTGTGGCATAACCGTGGACAATACTGACTTGAAAGCTTAAGTGCAGGGGACGCACAACCATAACACACACCAATGGGGGTGAACCATGTGTCATACACAGTCTAGACACATACCCGTATGTTTTACCCGTGTGGACAAACTAGGCTAACTTCCAAGCCATTTTGTCACCCATTTTGCACAACCTACACAAGATCATTTCAATATGCTAATTCCATCCCAAAAGACATCAATTCTTCATAGAAGGAACATCACGTACATTTACCAAAACGAATAATAGCCATCATATAGGCTTAATACAAAATGGAGGGCTTTTATCTTAAGCCAATATACATGAACAATTTCTCAATAATATGACTTCCTAGTCTAGCCTTATACATGCCACAATAAAAAATATAAATCCAACTATACCGAGTATCACGGCTGATAGTGTGATCGATACATCTAACTTCAAGGGGTCCTTGAGCAATTTGGCAGTACTGAATGAAAAGGGAAAGGGAAGAGAGTAAGCATAAAGCTTAGTAAGTTGCATATGAATAGATATACAATGACAACTTCACCATTTGTCAATTATGCTCAAAGGTAAGCATAAAATGGACTTACTCATTACCATCAACTCAAGTCATATTTTCTAATTGAGCTCATTATTCATGCATACCAAATAGGTACCTGTAACACTTACAACATTATTACTCTTTCCTTATAAAACTTTTTCTTAACTCTTAAAGTTGAACCTCTTGGAATACTATCGGATATTCTATAAGCTTCTAACATGGGTTAAGTTACCGATACCATATCCTAGACATGGTCTTACACTGGCTATCTCCATCGAGGTCAATGCCATATCCTAGACATGGTCTTACACTAGCTCTCGTGTGTACGTACTGATGCATGTCCCAGACATGTCTTACATTAGCACTATGTTTAGCCGATACATGTCCCAGACACGTCTTACACTAGCTATCATCATCGAGGCCGATACATGTCCCAGACATGTCTTATACTGGCACTCATCTCTACACCAATGCCATGTCCTAGACTTGGTCTTACACTGGCTCTCACATAACCCAATGTTATGGCATGAATATCCGGTTTGTTTCCTGGGGTTCTCACTAGATCTTTCTACTTTCTCAATCATAAATATGCATTCTCAGTTCAAATTCTAGAAATTCATGTTATATCAAATCAATAACAATTGAATACGTGTATTAATAGTATATTTGTATTATTTACATACAACTTACCTCGATTTACAAAAGTACTTGATTAGACAGCTTAATCGAATTGCTTAGCTTTGCCCCGGTCTAGGCTCGATTTTGGCAAATCTTGATCTATAATAACAAAATACACTCATTCAGTCGTTAAACACAGTTAAGTTATCTAAAATTTACATCTTTGGCAAAATGACCATTTTGCCCCTAGAATTTAGCAAAATGACCATTTTACCCCTATTCTCAAATTTGATTTTTATCAAATTCCTTTGTATTTCAAGCCTAGCTAAACTCTTTTTACTACTAGAGCAATCCCAAATTCTCACTATTTCACACACTTATTACTTAATTTGCAACTTATGCAAAATAGTCCCTTTAGGTGTTTTCATGCTAACACCCTTCATAAAAGTTGTTTATAACACAACTATGACTTATATTCCTCCATAAAAACTCATATCACAAATACATCCATGGCACAATCCTAAACTCTTGACCATTTTGTAAAATATCACCCTCATTTAAAAGCTCATGCTTCAAGGGTCTCAAAAATGTGAAAATCCTGAAGAAAACTCATTAAAATCACTTACTTATGAGTGCCTTAAGTTGCTGCAGATTTTTAAGCTTTCAAACCTCTCCTATGGCTGGTAAAAATCGATAGAGAAGAAGAAAATAAAGAAGAAATAGCATTTGTTTTGTTTAATATAAAACTAGTCAAAATTGATGACCTAATCCTCACCTAATTTTGACTTTCTCTCCAATTTGTCTCCCCATGGCCGGCCAAGCCATTCCAATAGGGTCTATTTGCCCTTTAAAGACCTCAAATTTTAATTCTCTAGCTATTTAACACATTTGAGTACTAAAATGCAAATTTTGCCTTTTATGCGATTTAGTCTTTTTTTGCAATCAGGCTCACAAACATTAAAATTAACCCACCGAATTTTTCATACACTAATATAATCATGCTATAATCTCATAATTATAATAAAAAAATAATTTTCCCAACTTCAAATTTGTGGTCCTGAGACCATTGTTCCGACTAGGCCCTAAATCGGGTTGTCACAGTATTAAACGTGGTCTTACTCGTATACATATATCGATGCCATGGTCTCACTCGCACATCACATATCGGAATCTTATGTCATAACATATGTATCCTGGCTATTCCTAAGATTCGTACGGGGCTTTCGGATGCCGTAACTCTATCAAATCAAACTCGTATACATAGATTCCAAGCTTGTACATATTCGACTTTCACATTTATAATATCACATTATACATTTCAGCATATATAGTTCATATTTAATCAATTAAATAGCATCTATTTGCTTATAAACTTACCTCGGACAACGATAATCGGAACGGGACGACTAGTCGATAACTTTGGTTTTCCCCCGATCCAAATCTGATTTCTTTGGTTCTTGATCTAAACATATTCAAATTAAACTCATTCAAACCTATTTTCACTCAATTTAGTCCAAAAACACATAAATGGGCAAATTACCATTTTACCCCTGACATTTTACACTTTTTATAATTTAGTCTAAATTGCACAAAACACAAAACATGCAAAATTTGCATACACCATGCTTAGGCCGAATGCTACCCATGTTCATACAAGTCCATACATTTCATTTATTTCACATTTTAGTCCCTCAATTTATTATTTTTGCAATTTAGCCCTAATTACTCAAAATCATCAAAAATTCCAATACAAAACATATCAATCCAAAACATATCTTTCATTATTCATAAACTAACATCACAAAACTCAAATATTCATCAATGAAATAACTCAAAATATTCATCAAAATCATAAATTCAAGCCTGGTCTTTGTACATTACACTGCAACGATCTCAAAAACGTAAAATTTATCAAAAACTGAGCTAGATACATACATTGATTTAGCTTAACAAAGGCTGCATACCCTAGGCTTTGTTTCTTTCTTTTATTTTATTGTTTCGATCATGAAAATAAAATATAAACATTGGCTTTTAATTATATGTTTTATGATAACATATAACTTATTAATTAATTTACAAATATAACCTTTATAATAAAATTATAAAACCATTATAATATAAGGTCACTACCGTCCACTAATTTAATCAATGGCCTAATTGCAATATAAGTACTTCATATTTTAAAGACAACAACAATTAGGCACTTTTACATTTAACCATCAAATTTTCATTTTACGCGATTAAGCCCTTTTATTAAATCGGGCACTCAAACGATGAAATTAAAGTACGAAAATTTCACACATATAAATTCACACATAATAAACACTGAAAATAATTTTTAAATTTTTTTTGACTTAGATTTGTGGTCCTGAAACCATCATTCTGAATAGGGTCTAAATCGGGCTGTTACACCAATGGCTAGATTACAAACAACCATTTACATGCCAACATTGGCCAAGTTAGCCTATACATGCCATTATACCAAAATAAGTTTGCTATTTATACCAAAATGAGTTGAAGGATAGTGTGATGATGCTCCGACTGACTCCAACCTTTACGAGCTTCCGAGCACTATAAAACAAAGAAAAAAAATCGAGTAAGCATTTCAAATGCTTAGTAAGTTTGTATAACAGGAAATTAACTTACCAATCATATTCATTTAAAGTGAGCATACAAACATGCATCCAAAACTATGTGGCCAACTGCCCAGACACATGCTCACACCAAACAAGTTAGCCATGAAATTTTATATAATTATCAAGAAAACAGAGATGAGCTCATCATGTATCCATTTTCAGGTATTTTAAGGATATTTATGATATAATTCATTTAATTCTCATATTTTCTTATATCAAGAGTTTTGTCCGTTAAATCATTGAAATATCGATGGATACCCAAGTAGTACACACAATATGTACTTATAATTGATCCATCAATTCATATACGAGGGTACTCTTTAGAGCAAATAACCGGAAAGCACACTCTCGAGCCTTGTAACGGAAAGCTCACACAGAGCCATTTCAGGAAGCTCATAAAGAGCCTATCGAGAAGCTTATTTGGGCTATATAATAGGAAGCTCATAATAACCACAATTGGGAAGTTCACAAAGAATCATATCGGGAAGCTCATAAAGAGCCTATTAGGAAGCTCACAAAGAGTCATGTAACGGGAAGCTCTAGATAGCCATATATCAGGAAGTTCAAGCGAGCACTATCGGGAAGCTCACGAAGAGCCAATTTAACAGGAAGCTCAGGAAGAGCCTGTAATCGGGATGCTCATAAGAGCTAAGGTGTGTCCACAAAAAATGTAAGATCACAACCTATCGAAACGCTCCGAAGAGCTATAACGAGAAGCTCACAAGAACCTTATATGGGAAGCTCGAGAGGGCCAATAATCAGGATGCTCTTTTGAGCTATGGTGTGTCTGCAACATATACAAGACTACAACCAATACGGGAAATTCGTATCCATCGATTTTCATTTGTTCAAATAGAATTAAACGCTTATCAGACATTATCGGATATTCAATCAATTTTACATATACATGACATTAACATTGACAATTACACAATTTATATATACAACATTTAATTCAAACATATAAATGTACACAATTTAATTACATGAATTTACCTCGATACTTGTTCGTATATGAGAATTTATTAATCTGAAATTTTTTATTTTCCTCGATCCAATTAAGCCAAGAAATATTGCTTTCTCTTTCTTAGGGTTTCCATGTATTTTTGGGGAAGAAGATAATAATAATATGATATTTCTATTTAATTTATTTATCATCCATTAATTTTTTCACTTTCCAATTTAGTCCTTTTTTTTTCTAATTTTTCATGGATGATTCATCATAAATATCTACTAACTTTTTCTTAATGGTCTAATTACCATATAAGGACCTCAATTTTTGAATTCCATAGCTATTTCGTAGTTATAGCTACTAGAACTCAACTTTTGCGTTTTATGCAATTTGGTCCTTTCTATAATTAAACATAAAATCGGTAAAAAAAATTTATCAAAATTTTCATACGTCTTTCTTATCATAATATAGACCAGGCAATAATATTAAAATAAATTTTATTTTTGGCTCGAACTTGTGGTCCCGAAACCACTATTCTAATTTCACTAAAAATAGGTTGTTACATCAGTGCCCCTGTGAATACTTTGGTGTCCCTATTTGCAAATTCATGCCCCTCAATGAACTCTGGTGCCCCTGGTAGCACATGCTTGCCCCTGAATGCACTTTGGTGCCCTTTATAGCACATTCATACCCCTGATAGCACATTTGTGCCCCTGATTGCATTTCGGTGCCTTAATTGCACACTTGTGCTCCTGATTGCACTTTGGTATTCCTGTTTTTGCATCTATGATGCCTTGAAAATGAATGAAATTTTAGTATTTGAACCATATAATGCTGAACTTGAATAAATGATATGAAAAATTACATGGAATGGACATATTCAAGTTATGATGAGTTCATGAAAACTTATAGACTAAGTAATTAAGAATTTTAGTTAGCATGTTATAACATTTAGGTGATTTCTTAATTAGAATTGACACTATGATCTTACTAATCTATTTAAGCTTAACGATTTTTCTCATGTTATTTTGTAGTTAATGGCTGCAAATGGCTTAAAGAATCAACATCAAAGCTCACACTATCCATTTACTCCTGGTAGTTTTTATATCTCTTTTTAGGTTGTGGCATTAATATAGGTTTTGTTGTAAGAAAGTTAATAATAGAAGTTTGGAAGATATGAAAAGTTATTTAGTATTGTGATTATGTTATGTGATGTTGAATGGTAAACTTTATTAGTATGAATAGAAGAAAATAGTATGGTTGGTTATGAATGTTGATTGAGGTGTGTTAATAGATAAATGTTTGGTCTATTGTTAGATAATTGAGGTACCTATGAATGATACATTGGTTAGAAATCTAGGTTACTAATTTTGATATGTTTAAAGTGTAGGATTATGTTTGTTTTGGTTATGGAATGGTTGGTATTTTATGTGTACCTTGTTAGGAAAGTTTTGGCTTGATTTTAGCTTGTTTAAGGAGTCAATTTGGTAGCACATGGGACATGGGCTATCATATGACCACGTGCCACACACAGTCACCCTACACGGTCGTGTGTGATCTGGTAATTTTAGTGCAGGTTTCACACGGTCTGAGACACGGGTTGAGATACGACTGTGTGTATCAAGTTAATGAGTTATACTGCCTATGACATAGCCTGAAACACGACCGTGTGTTCCTTCTTTAAATGTTCACATGGTCTGATTTGTGTCACATAGCCCTATTTTCCAAATTTTTAAGTTTTCTTAAAAACTTTTGTTTTGATACAATTTAATCCCTGAATACTTTTAATCTAATTTTTAGGGCCCTGTAAATATGCAATAAGGCCCATGTGAATAATTATTTTATGAGTAGTTATGTTTGTATTTTAAATGAATATTTGTTTTGATTCAAAATAAAATGTTCTATTTTATCCTGTAACACTCTGATTCTTAATCTGGCAAAGGAGATGAGATATGGGTGTTACATTTAGTGGTATCAAAGTTATGGTTTAATTGAATCTAGGATTAACGTAGCATGTATAGAGTTTAGTATATACATGCCTCATATACCTTTGATTCATTCTAATATTGTATTTTCTTATAGATTCAAGATGTTAGCTAAGTCGAATCGGGCTGTAGTTAATGAGGCTGAAAGTAAAGTTCAAGCTCCGAATCATGAAACAAGTAATAGTGCATCAGTTCCACAGTCCTTTGGTGATGAAATAAGAAATGTGTTTTTTGGGATGATGAACCATTTGCTCAATGAATTTAAGCAAACAAATCCTATAACTCTGCAACTTTCACCCCCTACTATGCCTCCTCTGGCACCCCTGTACCCTCAAAATTATGTACTTGATAGTTACCAGATTGTCTGTGGAAAAAGTTCGTAAATATGGAGCTGAAGAATTTAGAGTCAAAGTTGATGATGACCCAGCAAAAGTTGAGTACTGGTTAGTGAATACGAAGAGAGTTTTTGCAAAATTAATGTGTACTCCTGAGGATTGTTTAAGATGTGATGTGTCGTTGCTGAAAGATGAAGCATACTCATGGTGGGACACTTTGAGCACAATGACATCGAGTGATTGTATTAATTTGGATTTCTTCCAAATTGAATTCAAGAAAAAAGTATGTTAGCCGGTTGTTTCTTAACAAGAAAAAGAAAGAATTCCTTGAACTAAAATAAGGAAATCGATTTGTAGCTAAGTATGAACGGAAATTTGTGTAGTTAAGCAAGTATGCTCGTAATATAGTGTCAAATAAGGAAAAAGTATGTATTAAAGTTGAAGACGAGTTGAACAATGACATTCGTATGTCCGTGACAGCATTAAAGTTATGGGAATTTGTAGAACTTTTAGAACGCTTAGAAAATTGAAGAAATCTACAAGAGTAAATGACAATTAGATTTAAAATTTCAGATTTTAACAAAAGAGGGTCATTTAAGTCTGCTCAAACTTTTCCGTCGAAGAAATTTAGAAATGAAGCAAGTCAATCGACAACCCCTTTAGAGTTCACTGGAAAAGATAAACTGAAGCAAAGTAATTTGAAGTCTTTTAATTCTCCAACAGTTAGTGTTGGAAGTGTGAGGAATGTTGAGAGAACTATCCCTATTTGTGATGATTGTGGCAAAAGACATTTTGGTCATTGTCGATTAAAATTGGGAGTTTGTTTCCGTTGTGGATCTATTAATCATTTCCTTCGTGACTGTCCAAAACGGAAAATAATTTGGGCAATAAGACAAGCAAGCCCGAAGTAATTTCAAGACCACAACTCTGATATGTGAAGTGTTTTATTATTTAATTAATGCTTATAGAGTTATATGAGGGTCATATTAAAATATGGTTAAGAAATTATAATGTTTAGATAGTTAATTAAGTAAAAAGGATTAAATTGTAAAAGTGGTAAAAGTTAATTGTTATTAGTACATTAAGTTTTATAGCTATAGAAACTTAGTTGGAGGCTTTAAATAGTATTTAAACCATTTCTAATTATGTTGGACGGCTAGGGGTATGCATATTTGATGTTTGATAAGTTTAATTAAATGGCATTTTGGTAATTTAATAAAAATAATAAAAGAAACATAAAGATGATAAAACTATCATCTTCTTCAATTGTTCTCTTCCACGACTAAAACACCATGCTTGTGCAAGGTTAGGGTTCGGCCAAGCTTTGGATGCATGCATGTGAGTAATTTTTGTACCGTTCCTTATAATTTTTATGTTTTTGAGATCGTTACAGTCAGGTCCAGCTAACCCGTACCTCCGTTTTTAAAACTATCAAAGATTTTAAATGGTGCCATTGATGAAACCTTGTTGATTTGGGTGTTATTTGATGAAGTGGAAATTATAGGTGTTAATTTGAATTAGTCTATTAAGTAATTTTGTTAGATTTTTATTAAAGGATTGAATTGGGTAAATACTAGAATTCATGGGAAAATATTTTGAATTTAGAATATATTTGGGCTGGAAATTAGAGGATAAATATCCGACTAGCATGAATAGATGGAAAATTTTGCTAAAATCAGAGATTTTAAGTTTAGGGACTAAATTGTAAAAAATGTAAAAGTTTACGAAAAATGTGTAGTTAATGAAAAATTAAGAGTCATATGTATTGATTTGAATGTGAATTTAATTGATTATATTTAATTATAATATAGATCAAGATTTGAATAAAAAAGACAATAACTGAGGAAAAGGAAAAATTACGAGTAGTCCCTGTGTTTAAACTGGGAGTGTTTTAGAGTTCATAGTTATTTGCTATTTAATGTGTTTTAATTGTAATTTATATGGTTATTATCTTATTAATTGATCTTTTTTAATGTACATGTGAGTATAATTGTTAGGAATGTAAGTATTATATATATACATGATATTGAGAAGTAGTTATTAGTAGTGTTTCTTCGATATGAAATGGATTATATGGGACTGTAATGAGTTCTAATATGAATATGGAAATATGAAGTGCTTTCATTGCACATCGGTGCCCCTGTGAACACTTTGGTGTCCCTATTTGCACATTCGTGCCACCTGAATGCACTCTGGTGCCCCTGATAGCACATTTGTGCCCCTGATTGCACTTCAGTGCCCTGATTACACACTCGTGCTCCTGATTGCACTTTGGTGCCCCTGTTTTTGCATCTATGATGCCCTTGAAAATGAATGAAGTTCGAGTATTTGAACTGGATAATGCTGAACTTGAATATATTATATGAAGAATTACATGGAATGGACATATTCAAGTTATGATGAGTTCTTGAAAAATTATAGACAAAACAATTGATAATTTTAGTTAACATGTTATAACATTTAGGTGATTCCTTCCTAAAAGCAAGTCAAGTAGAATTTACACTATGATCTTACTAAGCCATTTAAGCTTAACGATTTTTCTCATGTTATTTTGCAGCTAACGGCTGCAGATGACTCAAAGAATCGACATCAAAGCTCACACATCCATTTACTCTTGGTAGCTTGTATATCTCTTTTTGGGTTGTGTCATGTATATAGGTTTTGTTGTAAGAAAGTTAACAATAGAAGTTTGGAATATATGAAAAGTTATTTCGTATTGTGATTATGTTATGTGATGTTGAATGGTACTTTATTAGTATGAACAGAAGAAAATAGTATGGTTGGTTATGAATGTTGATTGAGGTGTGTTAATGGATAAATGTTTGGTGTATTGTTGGGTTATAATGGAGGTACTTATGAATGATACATTGTTTAGAAGTCTAGGTTACTAATTTCTATATGTTTAAAGTGTAAGATTATGTTTGTTTTGGTCATGGAATGGTTGGTGTTTTATATGTACCTTGTTGGGCAATTTTTGGCTTGATTTAGCTTGTTTAAGGAGTCAATTTGGTAGCACACGGCTTAGGACACGGACTGTCACATGGCTGTGTGGAAACACGAAAATATACACACTTTTTCATACCCTTTTTAAATCAAATTCATGCAGTTTCGGTAAAATTCTTGTCGAAAAATATATAATTATTATAAAATAATTAAATTTTACTTAAATTATTAACATGTTGAATTTTAATTAATTTTATAATAAATTTTGATTAATTTTGATAGATTCGCACGAAGGACAAAAAACGGCTCGATAGACACTGCTAGAAGTGAAAAATCTAGAAGCAATTTTGAAGCATCAAGACGAACTAATTTTCAGCCTAAGTGTAACACCCCTTAACCCCAACCCATCGCTGAAATAGGGTTACGAGGCATTACCAGAATTAAACACTAATAACAAACAACACCGGGTCATAAATCTATATTTCAATTTAAAATATCTCAAATTCCACCTTTAAGTCCCTAAAATGGACCTGCGAGGTCCAAAATATACTTAGAAAGTGTTTTGGGACTAAACTGGGAACTTTGGAAACTTTCCCTTAAGAATAGGGGCACACGCCCGTGTGGCCTGGGACATGCCCGTGTGGCTTGCCTGTGGGGCTCCCATGGCCATGGGGCCAGTCCGTGGGCAGATCTGTTTTGCTTACACGGCCATGGAACTAACCTGTGGGAAATTCTGACTTAGCCACACGGCTTGGGCACACGCCCATGTGACTTGGTCGTGTGAAAACCTAATTTTTCACCATTTTAAAGCTATTTTCACATACTAAACACACCTAATTCATGCCCAAAACATTTGCTTATAAATCTTGATCAAATAACATTCATCAAACCTTTCAAACTTAGCAAATATTCATTCATTCATTTCATTACCTCTTAAGGGTTATGCATCACATTTACATTCAAAATATAAAACATTTACAAGAGACAAACACCAAACCTAGTACATGCCACATATCCAAAAGATAGATGCATCACCAAAATTGAGTTGAGGTCGAGATTGACTCGGATGCTGCACCCAACTTCAATTTTACCTAGCCTGCGCACGGAAACAAACCGTACGCTGAGTATTGGAAATACTCAGTGGTATTACCATAATTCAAATTAAAGCAAATATAAAATATCATAAACATGCATAGATAATTAACAAATTATACATAGAATTCATACCAAGTTATTATTTTTACATTGTATCATTTTTATTATTTGATTCAATATTTCATCAATAAGATTACCAATTATTCATGAACCTTTGGTTCATCTCTCAATCTCATAGCACAAATTGCATTTCTTAATTCATCTTACAATATCACTTTCTCATTTCATTCAATAATTCAATTTATCAATTTCATTTGATATTTCTCTTCACATATATTTTCCCTATTAACATAACTCGGACTTTGGATACACGGATCCAAAGTGGCGACCAACGCCTCATCGAATCTATCTGAAGCAATAATGACACACCAAGTGTCTCATCAACATGAGGTCGAAGTATCCTTGAATCTTTCCAATCCTATGGCATGCCAACTATATCCACTAAGCTCGACTAGTTAATAGGGTATCAGATTACTTCCTCTATTTCAGTCAATTCACATCGATTGCACTTTGATCACATTTTCTCACATATTTCTCAATTCAATCACAATTTATTTCAAATTCACATAATCACATATTTATTCATCAAATAAATCTAGTTCACATTCAACTTAAATATCAATATTTACTTCACATTCAAATTCCATACACATATATTAAAATTAAACATTTAATAAGAAATAACTTGAATTATGATAATACAAACCGATATTTTTCTCGAACTATTCCTTTATCACTTTTTCCTTTCCCTTCGTATTCAACGTCTCGGTTTCCTTGTTTGCTACGAAAATTAGTATAAGTACAATTAATTAATAACACACATATTTTATATAAAATATTAACTTTTCATGCAACTTTGACCTAAATCCCAAATTTATCCTAACCATTTTCATCTTCTTCCTTTTTACAATTCACATCATTTTCTTATTCAATTTCCATCAAAACTTCAACATAACCATCAAATTTTCATCATTTTACCACAATTTCAAACTTCTTTCAATTTAGCCCATAAACTCAAAACTTATAGCCCAGTTTACAATTTAGTCCCCTAATCAATTCTAATAAATGATTCTATCAATTTAATCAATAATTTCATCATTTGCTCAACATAAACCCTACTTAAAAGCCTATCATCTTTCAATATTTTCACATAAACTCAAAAGTATTCAACTCTAGGACTTCAAAAACATCAAAATCACAAGAAAATGGCTTAATTAAACTTACCAATTAAAACTTCAAGCATTAAAACCCTAATTTCTCCTTTTTCTTTTCTTTTCTTCTTTCTTTCCCCAATTTTCGTGACTTTCTCTGTAACTTTTCTATTCTCTTTTTTTTTTTAATGATTTGTTTATTATTACTTTCATTTACTAAATTAATAATTAATAAAATATCTAATTAATAACAAATAAAAATAATACATGTGTATTTATACACACATGTACACATGTGTTAATCCCACACCATACATTTGTCATTATCTCAATTAATAGATAAAATATAATAATAATAATAATAATAATAATAATAATAATAATAATAATAATAATAATAATAATAATAATAAGTAAATATCTTTTACTTAATTTATAAGTAAATATATATAACATACATTTGTACTAATAATTTAAATACATATGTATTTATTCTCTATCTTACACATGTCACTAATTTGGTTTAATTACTAATTTAGTCCCTTGTTATTTTCTCTATTTTATAATTAATCTTTTATGCTCTATTCAATTTAGTCCTTTTTAATAATTACTTCTAATTAAACTAAATTCACCTAATCAAAATCTAATTCAACCCATAACTAACTTCGTAAATATTTTTAATAAATATTTTTGGACTCGTTTTCCTAAGACGGAAGCCCTAAACTCACTTTTTTAGTGCCTGTGAAATTTGGGTCGTTACACTAAGACGGTCCAAATTATGTGTATTAATTCATAATATAATTAATTTTAATTTTAATCCAATTTAATTTGGGTTAAATAAATTATTGTTAATTAGTTATGAAAAGGGACCTAGTTAAGCTGAACCAAGAAACCGATCCAAGCAAGCATTGGGCAACCCAAAAACGTCCCACATGCTGACCCAATTAGCTTGTTTGACTGATTATTTGGCTTGCAAAATGGCCCTTGAAGACACCTTCAATTTGCATTCAAACCCCTCCACTATTCATGCCTTTTAAGATTTGCCCCTACCTAAAAATAACATGTTTAAAATCATCAAACATGCCCAGCCACGTGTGGCTGGCCATGGGGGGAGTCTTTGGCTGCTGATTTTGGCTATTTTTAGCTACCTTCTCAACCTATAAATACCCCCCTTGGCTGCTGAATTGAAACACATCTCAAAACCATCCATTATTTACTTCTCTCTCACTTTTCTCTCTTTATTGTTCTTCATTTCCTTCCCCATTCCTTTGTCGATTTCACCTCTTGGAAATGATTCCTTCAACCACCATATGGAGCAGCATTCAAGTGTTTGTGGAAGCCTCGGTTCAACAAGAACAAGCGGAGAAGGAGAAGTGGAGCAAACTAGTCAAGCCTTAGAGAAACACTGAATTTTATTCTTATTCCCTATCTTTTTAATTTTTTTGTTTTTATGATGAACATGTATATGAATATTTGTGATGTTTATACGTTTAATTTAATTAATGTGGCTTAAATTTAATTCGTATTAGGTTGATTGCATTTCGTCCACTTGAGTTATTAAAATTGTGTTTGTGTTGTTATAGTTCTCGATAAGATGTTTGATTAAGTAAAACCATGACTAAGTTGTTCTTGCATTACAATTGTAAGGTAACTAATGAATTAATTATTTAAATGGATTGAAATTATAATTAATTGACACAATACTTAATCAGTGCATGTTTAATCATCTAAGGTAGCTGAGGGTTAAATTAGCAACTGTATCTAATGATACATTAGCCTTGCATAACTTGCATGATTATTGTGATTAAACTGTTTCAAGGTAGAAATACATTGTTATCTCACGTAATCTTTTATGTTCTTATGAGATTGAATTAATTGTTTGAATTGGCATAGAGATATGTACAAGAGATTATTTTAATTTCATAAGTATGTATGTGCATTAACACATTTGCTTATTAAAATTTGTTTAATCGGTTGAATCGACGTAGAAATATAGTCAAAAGATAAATGAATTTTGGTAGGTAAGTATGTTCATAAGCTAGCAAATTATCGAGTTGCCGTGAATTTATTCGTAGCAACATGAACATGAGTTTAATAGTTCTAAGTTAAGAAATGTAATTAATCTAACACAATTATGTCATCTTGATTAAAATCATCTTTTGAAATCATGCATTAGAACTTTTATTTATTTATTATTTATTTTACTTAGTTAAAATCCTAGTTTTTAGCCGCATCTTCAAATCAAAATGTTTTTCTTCGCCAAAGTGTTTTTAAATTGCAATCATAAATAATTCTTTTCACAGTCCCTATGGATACGATAGCTCGACATTTACTTGCCACTTTATTACTTGTTACGATTGTGTACACTTGTACATTTCCATCGTTCCACCGTGTGCCACACACGGTCACCCCCACACGGTCGTGTGTGATATGTTAGTTTTAGTACAGGTTTCACACGGGTTGAGACATGACCGTGTGTCTCAAGTTAGTGAGTTACACGGGCAAGCACACAACCTGCGCAACTGCCGTGTGAGCCAAGTCAGTGAGTTACATGGTCTATGACACAGGATGTGACACGACCATGTGTTCCTATTGCTAAAGTAATAGTTAATTAAGGGTTAAGGACTAAATCATAAAAGTTTAATCACTATAGAGTTTTAATTGACAAAGGACTTGGGGATTGAAATAACAATTAGGCAAAGATTCAAAATGGTAATTAAACCATTATCTAATAGGAATTAGTGGATGATGATGACGCATTCCACTTAGGCTTAATTATGATTAAGTTAAGCTTCAATTATGTTTTAATCAACTAAATAATCAAGGTTAGTTAAGTTAAACTAAGGCTAATATAGGTATATATAGTAATGTTAGTGGAAGATTGTCATTTTCCATAAGTCTTCAACCGTCCAAGCCATAAGAAAACATAAGGAGAAACATTTTAAATTCAAAAACATTCAGCCATTAAATTAGTAAGTAATTCAAGTAATTTTCTTTTAATTTTTATAAATTTGAGGTCAGGGACCAAATTGATAAATTATTAAAGTTTTAGAAAGCTGCCATTGTTAATTACTTGAAGAATTAGGCTTGAAATTAATAGAATTTAAGCTTAGTTTATGAAAATGACTAGATCGTAAAGTTAATTTAGCTTGTCTGTAAACTTTGTTATATTAGGGACCAAATTGAATAAAAGTAAAACTTTTCATGACATCATGTTATAAATAGAAAATATAAAGTCCCTAATAAAGATATATGAAATCAGATTTTAATTCGAAGCTGGAAATTGAAAGTTATGCCTATCCCAAGTTCAGAGACTAAATTGAATAAAATGTAAAATATGAGAGAAATCGAAAAAGATAGAACTATATGATCATGCATATCATGGGATAGTATTAAAATGTTTGGTATTGGTTGATTAAATAAAATAACTGTATAGATCAACATTTAGATCGGAGTGGAGCTAATAGGGGAAAAACTATAATTGTAGATTAGTCTCTAAAGAATCCACTCGTTTTGTGTTTTGAACAAATAAGTTTATATGGGACTTACTATCTCACTTTGTGTTATATGTGATCTTGTGTTTAATTTGATATTTATATGTTTGAATATAGTTGAAATACTAGTGAAATTGACATATATGGCTAGTAATGAATTGAATTGAAATCCTATGTAATGAGTGACTAATTTGTAATAATATCGGGTATATGTACAAATGTGAAAATACGAATGATTACATGATATGAAAATTAAAGATGTGACCCTTTACAGGGTGTGATAAACATATATGTGTGTGAGCAATTATAGTGATGATATTGAAATATGTTAAATTTATGCTCGTGTGAACTTAGTAAATGTAACACCCCCATACTCGACTCAATCGACGGGTCAACGTACAGGGATGCCACATTCGTTGCCGAACTAACTATAGCAATTTCAGATTGATTTATCTTATTATTTGATTATTAAAGACCACTTTACTCATTTTAGTAATAATTGAATTTATGGAAAAACTATTTTTAAGTTAAAGGAGCTCATTAAAACATGAAATTCAATCAAAGATAATAAAGTTTATAAAATTAACACAATTATTAAAGTTTTACAAATAAGACAATGGAGGACTTGCACTTTCTAAAGTAGTTTACTACTTTATGTATATTTCATATTTATTTCTAAATTGTGCCAATTAATTTAATTCTTCATAAAATTTTAATTAAACTTCCAAAATCACATCAATTAACAATTATTCACTTACTATTTTATCAATTCGTTTAAACATTCTCACGTGTATTAATCATTCCATCACTTATATTCATTTTGTAACATTTCAAATTCATCTACTATTTTTTCCTCCTCCTTCTCTTGATTCTTCATCCTTTATGTATATATATTAGAATCTTTAGCTTTTAGTATGACATGTTTATATGTAACATTAACTATAATTCCACTATTTACTTATGTGTTCATATCAAAGCTTTCCACTTGTGTCATAGTCACTAAATCATTTATATCTTGACTAACAGAATTCAAAATTAAGATTCACTTCATATTTTTGAAACTAGTCTCAAATATATTTTTACCATAAGAATTTCAGAGTTTCTACTTTATCCAATCAGTATAGTAAATTCTTCAAATTTGCCCTGTTCTGCTGCTTGACAGCTTTGACATTTCTTTACTAAAAATAAATTATCTCTTAGTAGAGGGTTCAAATGATGTTTCTATTTGATTACCTTGAAAACAGACTCATTAAGTATTTAAACATATAAATTTCATTCCCAAATAATATTTAATTTTTTTATGATTTTCCAAAGTTATAACAGGGGAACTCAAATCCATTCTGATATTGTCCCACAAAAATTAATATATCTCAAAATATACAATTCCATTGCTTACACTGTTTCTTCCATACGAAACTAGACCCAATAAGATTTAATTTTATATTTTATTCACCCTCTAAATCATTTCCTATTATTTTTGGTGAATTTTCAAAGTAGAGTGACTACTACTATTTAAAACTATTTTTAGTAAATTTCTCTACTTTTTTTCCATGGTTGTTTACATTACTTTCATTTAATCATACATAGTCATTATACCTTTGATTTATATTTAATTTAATCACTCATATTTATGTGTAGACAACATAGTCATTTCATAATCTTAATGCTTTTTACAACACATATTATATTATCTCTTACTTGAAACCTTAGTATTTCAAGTTTCTACATGTCATGCTTCATTACATTCTTTCTATTTCAAGAATTTATATTAAAATACAAATTTAATAAATTTTATTCACAACATATTTAATTCAATTTATTGAATACAAGTATGGTTTGTATGAAAACTTACCTTCTTTTTTGTCAAGAGTTTCTTCCATTTCTTTCTCATCTTCCGTCCTTCTCTTTTCTTCTAATTTTTTTCACTTTCATATACCGATTTCTTGCTTCTAAATTGATGAATATACTCTCTAGGATCTCTGCTTCATCTTTCTTTTTTGGTGTCTATGGAAATTTCCAAGAATTTTGGGTGAAATAGTGAGATTTATTGGCAAGGGACTAAATTGTGTAAAAAGCAAAACTCCTCTCCTATTTATATTGGCGTTGGACAGTTGAAGCATGGAGAATTAGTGTAACACCTTGATAAATTTAATTCTATTTTTGTAAATTCTAATGTAAATGTGTATATGCTTCAGTAGTTAAGTGTTCTAGGTGTAGGTGTGAGGTCTTGGGTTCAAGTCCCACGTTTGCAAATTTTGTTATTTTTGATCTAAGCCTTACCCTTGTTCAATGGACTTATATCAAACTGTCTGTTAATTCATATTAAAATGAGCCTGTTGGTTCGAGTGGTAAGGGAGTTAGTGTGCTAAGGGTCTTGTGTTCAAATCCCTACATTAGTGAGGATGTTATTTTTGCTTGGTTTTGTGTCAGTGTTTCGGTAGAGTGGGGATTCTATGGAAGTTGAGATTAAGTGGTTAGTGGGGGGTTACGTGTTATCTGAGTGGTTTTTATTTTATTTTTGGTTTTATTTTATTTTCTTTTTCAAATTTTTCTCTCTAGCTCTGACGTTTCCTCTTTCCCTTACCTCTTCTTTGTTTTTCCTCCTTCGATTTTTCGTGGCTTTCCTTTTATCTTTGTGGGATTTTCTTGGTTATTCATTACTATTGCGTGCTTGATCCTTTGTTCGGCTGGTAAGTGATCTCTCAGCCTTTAACTTTTTAGTCTGCATTTAGGAGAAGGTTGTGAGGTAGGAAATCGCACTTCATCAGCTTCTTTCGAGGTTGTGTTTGTTTTTGGTAGCGATAAGTCAGTTTTGCGTATTTGGGTAAATCGTGTTAGACTCGTTTTTGGTTACTAAAAGGGTGAGATACTTTATTTTTTAGGTTTCAGATGGCTCAAGAGTGGTTTTGCATCAAATCGATATCAAGTGTGTTCCAAAAACGTGAAAAAAAAGTTTCGGTGAAAGCTGAAACTGCTTATTGTCGACGCCACACAGAAGTGTGGCCAGCCGTTTGGGTGACCATGTGCGAGACACGGCCGTGTGATCAGTGAAGGCATGGTCGTACATAAGACACGACCGTGTAGTGGCTTGAGTGGGATCGTATGGGCAACATAGGGTAGGCCAAGTTGGGTGTGTGGGCCCATACGGGCATGTGGGTTCATTTTTTTGAAAATTTCCTTAAGGTTGCACGGGTCGTTTCGATCGACTGTGGGCTACCGTAGGGTTGGTAAGGGCTAACCAAACCCTAAAACTATAGATTTGATAGACTATGTCGTTTGTATTGCTTAAAACTAGACTCAATAAGGAATATGTGTATATAAAGCATACCTTCTAATTATTTTTTTACCATTTTTGGTGAATTTCTAAAATCAGAACAGGGGATTTAGAAATTGCTCTGGCCCTATTTCACAAAAATTTAAATATCTTATAAAATACAACTATTTTACCTATTTTGTTTCTTCCACATGAAAATAGATTCATTAGGATTCAATTAAATATTTTATTCATCATATAATTCTATTTATACTATTTTTAGTGATTTTTCCAATTCACGTCACTGCTGCTGTGTGATTCTGTTTTATAACCAATTTCACCATTTTATGGTTTTCCATGGACTAAGTAACACATTAAACATACATGACATCAAATATGATCTAGATTGGCCATTCCAATGGCTAATCATTTCCAAACCTTTTCTTACCAAACCATAACCATATCATAAGATTATTTACACAAAGTGAGTATAGTGCTATACATGCCACACTCAAAATATACAAGCCATTTTACCAATTTAGGTCTTCGGATAGTGTGAACGAGCCTTCGACCTATCCCGATTCTCAAGCCGGCTTGTCAAAACTACAATGAATGAAAAGGAGGGAGTAAGCATAAATGCTTAGTAAGTTCACATGCAAATAACAAGTAACATGATCATGCAATCCAACATAAACATCATTAAGACACTCATGTCATAAGAATACTTACTATCTTACCACAATTTTGTCTTACCAAATTCTCAACCAAGGATTAAACTCATACCTGTTCATTTTCACTTCTTCAACACATTCATCGTCAATCACTTTCGTTTTAAGTACTCTCCTTATTCTCTTAGGATTCTCCCGTTGAACACATCGGAATATAATTTTAGATACGCGGATAGTGTTCACGTAAGTGCTATACTCATAGCTAAACAAGCTCAATAGCTTTTGAAATCTATGTAGCCAACCTACCATGTAACCTGCCCATAAACGAACTCGGACTCAACTCAACGAGCTCGGGCGTTCGCATCCATAAGTGAACTCGGACTCAACTCAACAAGTTCGAAACTCAACCATCCTAGTGACATGTCACTTTTACCCTAATGTATTCCCAAGGTTCAAACGAGATTCTTCTCAATTACACATTTTGATCGCCTTCTTCGAAATGTAGAAACCGATACTTGCTAGCATCTCATACTTATCAAGTTGTTCACATAATTTGCATATTACCAAATAATAATTCACAAAGCATAATATTTCATGATAATAAGTATCATATCATATAAATAACATTAAATCACTTAAAATAAAAATTATGTTACCTTATTTACACATGAACTTACCTCGATACAAAATATTAGCAATCGAGCCTATTCATCGTAAACTTTATTTTTCCCTCGATCACGACTTGAATCTTGTTTCTCTTGATCTATAATACCAAATTAATTTATTTAATACATACATTCATCAAAACAGCCCTTAGTACGAACTTTGGAAAATTACCATTTTACCCCTAAAATTTTGCATATTTACAATTTTGCCCCAAAGCTCGGAAATTAAACTTCATCCTATTTTCTTATGTTTTATAACATTCTGATCATTTTTCCCTTCTATAGCAACATCAAATTCACACTCTAACATGTACTTATGAATATTAGGTATTTTTACCGATTAAGCCCTTTTACTCGTTTTCACTTAAAACCGAGTAGCACAAGTTGCCAAGCATAATTTAAAACCTCATATTCTATCATAAAACACCAAAATACACAAATTTCACCTATGGGTATTTTTCCAAATATGAACCCTAGGTTGAATTATTGCTAGCATAAGCTAAATCAAGTTATCGGGACTCCAAAAACATAAAAATCATTAAAAACGGGACTTGAAATCACTTACTATGAAGCTTGGAAGTTGAAGAAACCCTAGCTATGGAGAGAGCAAAATTCGGCAGCAACTTATGGAGAAGATGATCATTTTTGTGTTATTTTTTCCATTTTATTTCATTTAACATCCAAATGACCAAAATACCCTTAATACCTTTCTTTGAAAATTTTCATGTACAAGCCCATTTTTGTCCAAAATTTTAGAAATTGGTCAAATTTCTATTTAATACCTCCTCATTAATATTCCAAATTAATTTCATACTAAAAACTTCTAGAATGCAAATTTTGCAAATTATTCAATTTAGTCCCTAATTTCAACTTAAGCACTTTATGCATAGAATTTCGTCATGAAATTTTCACACAATCATGCAATCATATCATAAACCTCAAAATAATTATAAAATAATTATTTCTATCTCAGATTTGTGGTCACGAAACCACTATTCTGATTAGGCCATAATTCGGGATATTACAATGCATGTCTGATTATTCCATAATCTGTATATAAGCATGTTGAGCATGTTTAGTCTGTTATTTCTGTATCTATTTTCTGTATCTGTTTTGGAGTGAGATTTGTATATGTGGAGGAAGTGTTCTATATGACGACCATCGCTTATATTCTAGCAGCTTGGCTGCACATTATCTGATATGTGTCATAATGGCACGATATGGTGTGTAGGGTTGGATGGGTGTTTTTAACCCCACATGGTGTGATGGGATGGTCAGAGTTGGTGTGTAAAGGATGGGGGTAGGATTCTGATTATCTGATCTATATATCTCACTTTGTTAACTGTATCTGAAATAGGCATGAGCCTGAATCTGTATCTGATTGTATGTGATTTTTTTGTATGTTTGCATGTCTATTTCTGTTGGGTTACACACAGAGTTTACGTAAACTCACCTCTGTTTGTCTGTTCTGTTTAGGTAATCTATAGACTTAGGGGGATTGGTGCAGCAGAGTCTTGCGGTGACCACTAGTCTACGAACTGAATTTAATTAAAGGTTTTATTTACTTAAAGGATATTTCCAGGAGTTTTGTATTAAATGGACTCTCCGGACTGTTGATTAAATTTTTGAGATTTGGATTCTTGTTTAATATTTTGTTTGGATAACTCGCTTAAAACACGGTTTTACTAAAACAAAGGTTTTCCAAAATACGAACTGCCTTCATGAAATACAACGATTTTCTTAAGATTCCGCAATAAAACAAGTTTTAAGGTAAATTAATTAATTGAATAAATGTTTTGACAACAGATAAAAGCAAATAAGGGTTGAAAAATTGAAATGGTTTATCGTATAAACTTTATTAATAAAACCCATTCTTTGTGACACCTCCGGATTCAGCTATAACGTTTAGGCCAGGTTTGGGGTGTTACATTTAGTGGTATTAGAGCCAGGTTTGCAAAAATCGGGTTGTGAATTTTGGGTTCCAAAATTTTGTTTTTAAAAAAAAATTGATTTCTAAATAGTGTGAACAATTTGAGAAAGTGTGTGGTACACCGAGTCTCCGGTGCTGATCTTATAAGTATTTCTGAAACTTAGATAGAACTAATCTGAAACATTGTAGATTGTACCTTCTAAAACTGTATTGAAATAGTTAGAGACTAAAACTTGTAAAAATATTTCTAAACTTCTGATAATTTATGCATAAAATATCTACTAATAAATACTATAACTGATGCATAAAATTTTATAATGTAGATAAAATTTGAAAATTTACAATGAGCATTTGTGGAACTCTTGGATGTGGTATTCGTGGCCGTGGTAGAGGCCATAGGGGGCTCGATCTGAGTCTTTCTTTTTGGGTAGTATGCCACACTTAGATACGAGTGAGACACTAGTTCTGCCTGCTACTGAGATTGGGTCTCAAAGTTATTCGGTTGGGGACGACGTATTGTCCCAAGCCATGCTGAGAATATTAGAGAGGGTCGTTAGACCCCATTCTGGATTTGGAGGCCGTGGGTCGATACCTGAACAACTTCGGTCCAATGTGATGAGCTATTTAGGGGTGTCACTATTGTGGCTGAGTATTGCTTGGAGGCCACTGAGAGGATTATGAATGATTTAGACTGTACTCTTGAGCAAAAATTTAAGGGTGTAGTCTCTTTGCTTTGCGACGAGGCATATTAGTGGTGGTTGACAGTTGAAGAGGGTACTCAGCCTGATCGTCTGAACTGGGATTTCTTTAAGACTACCTTCCAAGGAAAGTATGTGAGGCCGAGTTATGTAGATGCTCGTAGGCGTGAGTTCATGAATCTTACACAAGGGGATAGATCAGTGGCCGAGTATGAGGCTGAGTTTTTGAGGTTGAGCCGCTACGCGCGAGGTATGGTGGTGTCTGAGTATGAGAAGTGTGTCCATTTTGAGGATGGTTTGAGGGACAGTTTAAGAGTTCTGATTGCTCCATAGAGGGAGTGAGAGTTCGCAGTTCTGGTTGACAATGCGAAGATCGCCGAAGAGGTTAAGCGCATGGAGCTCTAGAATAGGGACTGTGAGAGAGGTAAGAATAAGAGGGATACAGAGCCCTCTAGTTCTATTCAGAGGCCTAAGAAAAAAGCCAGACCTGATTGGCCAATTAGAGTGGGGGTTCCTGTTGCTCCTACTGGGATTCAGTGATGTGGAGTTTCCGGTAGGCGCCGTTAGGGTGAGTGTTGGAGGTGGATTAGAGCTTGTTTGAGGTGTGGGTCTTTGGAGCACTGTATTAGAGAGGGTCCACAGTGGACAGATCAGATGCAAGCTTTGGGATCGGGTTCTGTACAGCCTCAAAGGGCAGTTTAGCAGCCACCTAGGGGCCGTGGACTGGGTAGGGGTGGTAATGGTATGGGGTGTGGACAGAGAACACCGGGCAGAGGTGCTAGTCAGACTGAGGCGAGGCAACCTATGTTGGTTTATGCTGATCGACACTGAGAGGATAGAGATACTCTAGATGTTATCACGGGTACATTTCTTATTTCTGATGTACCTTATACTGCTGTGATAGACATAGGTTCTACACACTACTATGTAGCTAGCTCTATTTCTAAAAATTTCTTGTCGATAGCACTTCTATTGAGGTCACTATATTGAGTTCGTTGGGGCAGTCTATTCGGGTTAGTAAACTTTATAGGGATGTTCCGTTAGAAGTGCAAGGGGCTGTATTTCTGGAAAATTTGATGGAGCTTCCGTTTGGGGAGTTCGATTTGATTCTGGGTATGGATTGGTTGGTTGAGTACCGACTCAGTTTGGATTGCATGACTAAGAGGGTCATTCTGAGAACCGAAGATGATGAGGAGGTGGTTGTGATAGGAGAGCGTAGAGATTATCTATCCAATGTGGTCTCCACTCTTGTGGCTGAGAAACTAGTTCAAAAAAGGTGTGATGCATATTTGGCTTACGTCAGTGTTTCTATTTATAGGGACTCTTCTACTGGGGATATCAGACAAGTAAGGGATTTTTCGGATGTCTTTCCTGAAGAGCTACTGGGTTTACCTCCGAATCAGGAAGTGAAGTTCGACATTGAACTTTTACCGGGTACAGCTTTAGTGTCTATCGCTCCCTACTGAATGGCACTGAAAGAGCTTACAAAGCTTAAGGCTCAACTTCAAGAGCTTTTGGATCGTGGTTTCATCTACCCTAGTGTGTCTCCGTGGGGGCCACATGTTCTGTTTGTGAAGAAAAAGGATGGCACCATGAGGATGTGCATCGATTATCGACAGTTGAATAAACTAACTATAAAAAACAAGTATCCACTTCTAAGAATCGACGATCTGTTTGATCAATTCCGAAGGGCTTTTGTGTTCTCGAAGATTGATCTTCGTTCTGGGTATCATTAGTTGAGAGTTAAGGAAGCTGATGTTCATAAGGCTGTATTTAGGACTCGTTATGGACACTACGAATTCCTAGTTATACCTTTTGGTCTGACGAATGCTTCGGTTGGATTCATGGATTTGATGAACCGAGTGTTTCATCCATATCTGGATCAGTTCATAGTGGTTTTCATTGACGATATTTTGGTTTACTCTAAGATCGAGGATGAGCATGATGAGCATCTTAGAGTAGTGCTTCAGATTCTCCGTGAAAAATAGCTCTACGCTAAGTTTATAGCAAGTGTGATTTCTGGTTACGTGAGGTAACTTTTCTGAGGCACCTGGTTTTTGCTGAGGAGATCTGAGTTGATCCTAGAAAAATTGAGGCTATGCTTGATTGGAAACAGCCCAAGAATGTATTCGAGATTCGCAGTTTTCTGGGACTTGCGAGGTATTATCGGCGTATTGTTGAGGGGTTCTTTGTGATTGCAGCTCCTTTGGCTAAGCTTCTGCGTAAAGGTGTTCCTTTTGTTTGCACTGATGCACAACAATTGAGCTTCGAGAAGCTCAAATCTATTCTGACTCAGGCTCCTATTCTAATACAACCTAAATTTGGTAAAGAGTTTGTAGTCTATAGTGATACATTGCACGTCAGTTTGGGATGTGTACTGATGTAAGATGGTAAGGTTGTGGCGTATGCATCCCGACAGCTTAAGACACATGAAGGGAACTATTCGACGCATGATCTCGAGTTGGCTACGGTGGTTTTTGCGTTGAAAATCTGGAGACATTATCTGTATGGTGAGAGGTGTATTATCTACACTAATCACAAGAGCCTCAAGTACCTCATTACTCAAAAAAGTTTAATCTTAGACAGTGGCAATGGATTGAGCTGCTCAAGGATTATAACTGTACGATAGAGTATCATCCTGGTAAAGCCAATGTGGTGGCCGACTCTAAGTCATAGAGCGATGACTGATTTGAGGGCGATGTTCGCTCGTCTTAGTCTATTTGATGATGGGAGCCTATTAGCCGAGTTGCAAGTTAAGCCGACTTGAGTTGATCAGATTCAAGATAAGCAGTTAGGGGATAAGTCTCTAGGTTTGTGGTTTCGCCAGATTGAGAGTGACAGTACTTCAGATTTTAGGCTGAATAATGATGGTTTTCTATGTTTTCGAGGTCGGATCTTTATGCCGAATGATTTTGTTTTGAGGTAGTTAATTTTGAGGGAGGCACATATTAGCCCTTATGCTATGCATCCCGATGGTAATAAAATGTATCGTGATCTTTGTGAGTTGTACTGGTGGCTGGGTTTGAAGCTTGAGGTCACGGATTTTGTTGCTCATTGTCTGACATGACAACAAGTTAAGGCTGAGCATACAGCCCGTTAATATTCCCTTATAGAAATGGGAACGTGTAACGATGGACTTTGTTAGTCGGTTGCCCTTAACACCTATTAAGTAGGATTCTGTTTAGGTCATTGTGGATCGATTGGCTAAGTCCGCTCATTTTATTCCGGTTCGGACGAACTTTTCTCTACAGAAGTTAGCGAAGCTGTATATCTCCGAGATTGTAAGACTGCATGGGGTCCTATTTTGATTATTTTTATAGAGATCCTCGCTTTACTTCTCGGTTCTAGAAGAAATTGCATGATTCTCTGGGTTCGAGATTAGACTTCAGTACTGCGTTCCATCCTTAGACAGATGGTTAATTTGAGAGGGTGATTCAGATACTGAAAGATATGCTTTGAAGTTGTGTGATTGATTTCTAAGATAGTTAGGAGGATTATCTACTGTTAGCTGAGTTTGCCTGCAATATCAGTTTCCATACTAGCATTTAGATGACACCTTGCGAGTCTTTGTATGGTCGTAAGTGTCGTACCCCACTATGTTGGACTAAGTTGGGTGAGCGTCGTGTTTTGGATCCTAAGTTTGTTTTTAAGACCGAAGATAAGGTTAAAATGATTCGGGATCGTTTGAAGGCGGCTTCTGATAGACAGAAGTCCTATGCGGATATGAAGAAGAGAGATATTAAATACTCTATGGGGGAATTCTTCTTTCTCAAGGTTTCTCCGTGGAAGAAAGTTCTGAGATTCAGTTGTAAGGGCAAGTTGAGCCCTATGTTTATTGGGTCGTATCAAATTCTGAAGCGTGTGGGATCGGTCACTTAGCAGTTGAAGCTACCTCCAAAGTTAGATCGTATCCATGATGTGTTTCACGCCTTGATATTGAGGCGGTACCGATCTGATCCATCTCATGTTATCTCTGTTGAGGAGATTGATGTTAGACCAGACTTGACTTTTGAGGAGGAGCTGATTCAAATTTTGGAGCAAGATGTTAAGATTCTGAGGAGAAAGTCAATTTTATTAGTAAAGGTTTTGTGGAAGAATCATGGCACTGAGGAAGCTACGTGGGAACCTGAGGATTCGATGCTTTAGCAATATTCTCATCTATTCTAATCAGTTAAATTTTGAGGTCGAAATTTCTTTTAGAGGGTAGAGTTGTAACACCCTGATAAATTTAATTCTATTTCTATAAATTCTGACATAAATGTGTATCTGCTTCAGTGGTTAAGTGTTCTGGGTGTATGTGAGAGGTCTTGGGTTTAAGTCTTATGTTTGCAAATATTGTTATTTTTTATCTAAGCCTTACCCTTGTTCAGTGGACTTATATAAAACTGTCTGTTAATTCATATCAAAATGAGCTTGTTGGTTCGAGTGGTAAGGAAGTTGGTGTGCTGGGAGTCTTGTGTTCGAGTCCTTGCGTTAGTGAGGACGTTATTTTTTTCTCGATTTTGTGTTAGTGTTTCAGGTGGAGTGGGGATTTTAGGGAAGTTGAGATTAAGTGGTTAGTAGGGGGTTAGGTATTATCTGAGTGGTTTTTATTTTATTTTATTTTTCAAATTTTTCTCTCTGTCTCTGACGTTTTTTCTTCCCCTTCCCTCTTCTTTGTTTTTCCTCCTTTGATTTTTCGTCATTCTCCTCTGATCTCTGTGGGATTTTCTTGGTTATTCTTCGCTATTGCGTGCTTGATCCTTTGTTAGGCTGGTAAGTGATCTATCAGCCTTTAACTTTTTGGTTTGGGTTTAGTAATGTTAGGTTATGGTGACTAAGTGGTGAATTCTGTATTTATGAGAAGGTTGTGAAGTAGGAAATCGCACTTCATCAGCTTGATTCGAGGTTGTGTTCGTGTTTGGTAACAGTAAATCTGTTTTGTGTATTTGGGTAAATCATGTTAGGCTCATTTTTTGTTAGTAAAAGGGTGAGATACTCTGTTTTTTAGGTTTCAGAAGGTTTGGGAGTGGTTTCGCATCAAATCGATATCAGGTGTGTTCCCAAAATGCGAAAAATGAAGTTTCAGTGAAAGCCGAAACTGCTTACTGTCGACGCCACACAGGCGTGTGGCTGACTGTGTAGATGGCCATGTGATCGACAAAGGCATGGTCATGTTGGCTACAAGGGCTAGGCCAAGTTGGGCATGTTGGCCCACATGGGCATGCCACAGAGGCGTGTGGGCCACACAGGCAAGGCCAATCTGGGTGTGTGGGCCCACACGAGCATGCCACATGGGCATATGGGTCTATTTTTCTGAAATTCTCCCTAGGGTCACACAGGTCATTCCAATCGACTGTGTGCCTTACCGTAAGGTCGGTAAGGGCTAACCAAACCCTAAAATTGTAGATCTGATAGACTGATATTCTGTTCTGAGTATGATAATGCTATGCATGTCTGATTAATCTGTAATCTGTCTATAAGCATGTTGAGCATGTTTAATCAGTTATTTTTGTATCTGTTTTGGGGTGGGATTTGTATATGTGGAGGAAGTGTTCTATAAGGCAATCATCGCCTATATTCTGGCAGCTTGACTGCACATTATCTAATATGTGTCATAATGGCACGATATGGTGTGTAGGGTTGGGTGGGTGTTTTTAACCCCACATGGTGTGATGGGATGGTCGGAGTTGGTGTGTAGAAGATAGGGGTAGGATTCTGATTATCTGATCTATATATCTGACTCTATTAATTGTATCTGAAATGGGCATGAGCTTGAATCTGTATCTGATTGTATGTGAGTTTTGCATGTCTATTTCTGGGAGTTTTGTATTAAATTTGTATTAAATGGACTCTCCGGACTGTTGATTAAATTTTTTGGATTTGGATTCTTGTTTAATATTTTGTTTGGACAACTCGCTTAAAACACGGTTTTACTAAAACAAAAGTTTTCAAAAATATGAACTGCCTTCATGAAATACAACAATTTTCATAAACTTCCGCTATAAAACAAGTTTTAAGGCAAATTAATTAATTGAATAAACGTTTTGACAACAAATAAAAGCGAATAAGAGTTGAAAAACTAAAATGGTTTTATTGTATAAACTTCATTAACAAAACCCATTCTTTGTGACACCTTCGGATTCGGCCATAACGTCTAGGCCAGGTTTGAGGTGTTACAATTGGAGTATTTTCTACAATTTTCTATAAAAACATCTTTAATAAAATATTATTAATTAATAAAACAATCTAACTTCAATGATTTCAATCCAATGACCATAATTTCTTTTTACTTTTCAATTTAATCCAATGGCCAAAATTTGTCCACATCCAAGATATTTTTTATAATTATCTTATTTAGGAAATGATTATTTTACCCTTATACTTTCTCTACAATTCTATCCTTTTCGTGACAACTTTTTTGGTAAAATTTACAATTTAATCTTTCTCTTTTCTTTATTTATTCATCCATTTTCCTTATTTTTTATATCCTTCCACCCTCAATATATTTGAACTATTGGCCCTTCAACTTTCTTAGTTTATAGTTTAACCTCTCTGTAACACTCCAAACTCCACCTAGACGTTACGGCCAAATCTAGAAGGTTACAACAGTGCGTAAAAATTCTACTTTCCAGTATGTGTCTCACTACGAAATAAAGAAATCAAAGTTTATAAAAACTTTTCTCAATTCCTTGACAGGAAAATTAGTAATTTCTTAAAATGTTTATGCGAACTTATTAATTGTTAACTGAAAATGCAACTTTATAAAAACATAACGCTTAAGTCACTTGCTTCTTAAAAATTGTAATTCTGAATAAAACTTTGCAGCGAAAAGTTTCAGAGTTAATATTAGAAAACTATGATTTCAACAAGTGAAAACGTTTAATCTAGTTAGTTGAGCATATTCTAAAACTTACGTTATTAACTTTCGTAAAACCCAATTCAAATTTTTGTAGCGGAAAAATATTAGTTTGTCTAATTTTGAAGCCTAACATTGTTTGCTGATTAACAAATATCATGCAAAATAACTTTAACTAAGTAACAAAAACCCAAAACTAAAATTAAATTCGAGAGATTAATCCAAAAACCAAAAGTTTTGAAAATTAATTTATTAATAAAAAATTGACCATTTTATGTGAAAACCAATCCGAGTTCCCGTACGCTGTCCAATCTTAAATTAGCTAGTTACCTGAAAAGATCAATATAGAAGAGTGAGCTAACAAACTCATTGTGTAACTAACCCAAACAGAAACAAAATTATCATAAATACCAATCAAACATTGCAGAGAATTTCAACAAACTTGCGTGGAAAAATCGTGCATGCATTAATATGTTAATGCAATATTTTCAGAAAACAAAATGCAGATTTTTCAAAAAAAAACTTCCTACCCAACTCTGCTACACACCAAATTAGAATTTCCTGAAACTCGTCCATCCAACACATCAACCGATAATTGTAGACAATGCCACCAGAGTTGCAATTAAATTGCCATATCAAATATATGTGGTCAAGCTACTATATTGCAGGCAAGCTGTCATAACAAATATTTGTGGTTGGGCCACCATAAATGCAGTCAAGCTACTAGAACAAAAGTATGGTAAAAACACAAGATAGTGCAAATCATTAAACTGTCAGAGCTTCTTCCTTACAATATTATCCCAACCCTATGCAATGTGATATGGCATGCAAATACAGGATCTGAAGGAAAAGCATGTAAGACATGCAGTTGTACAAAAACATAAATTAGAAGGCATGGAATTCCACGCTTCGTAGAACAAATATGTCACAAATTCAACATACACAAATCATGTTCACCATAATGTCAAATGCATGGTCATGTAATAAATTCAGAGATACCATTTAACATATTTAGACATCATATTTTCATACACAAACATAGCAAAACGGAAACATGCCAACAAAATTGACAGAACATAAATCATACATTTATAATTTTAACACATTACATGTAGAATCATATTAATAGTTACCTTGTTTTCAAGTCTTATTTAAGTAGTATGAACCCTACAAAGAGTCTAATTACGAATCACAGTTCAATACGACCATATATGACAATTTTCTAAAAAATAGGCCCACACACCGGTGTGGCCCAGACGACCCAAACGACCCAGACTATGTGGCCCACATAACCTAAACAACCCAGACTGTATGGACCACACAGTACATGGCTTGACAAAAAATTGTGTGGCTCACATGGTCCACTACACAATCTGGCACACGACTGTGTGACGTCGACAGTGAGTTTTTCGCTTTCTATCGATTGTTGTTTTTACGAGTTTGAGTCACACACCTGATCAATTTTTTATGTCGATTCACTGAGTATTACAAAACCTTAAACGTCAATTAAAACCAACCATTTAGCAACATTTCACAAATTTAAAGTCACTAATTTGGTCTCAATCACAAATATAAAGCTTTAGCAAACCAGAAAATCAACTTTACGAAGCTCGCTTACTTACCCAAAACCACATCAACAACACCAAATAATCTTTCTAACTCTTCAGAAGGATGTCGTGCATCTCACCAATTCATCCTAATAATACACAAAATAAGTAAACACCCAAAATGACCCTTATTCCAAAATCATTCATTATCCCATGAAGAAAACACCAGAATAAAGTTTTAAAAAAACGTACAAGAAAAACTTACCCAACGACAAATCGATCGCCAAAACCCACACAAACGCAAATAGCAACAAGGTAGGAGGCTTACAACAAATTAAATCTTCAAAAAGGAAATTAATAGAATAGGGAACAAAGCATTTTTCTTTAGTAGTAATTTTGGCAAAACCTAAAAGAAGGTAAATGGGGAGAGGGAAACGTAAATTGATAGAAAGGAAAAACAATGTAGAATAAGAGAATGAATTTCCTTAACCAACAGAATTTCCAAAAAAAAAAAGGAAGGATAAGAAAGAACATAGAGAGAAGAAAGAAGAAAGAGAGAGAGAAAAAAGTGAATTAGTGGAGAAACTGGACGACAAATTTTTGGTGACTTTTTGGGGATAATTTCAAAAATTAAGTCCCACTAAATCTCATTCTCTAACCATCTATCAGATGTTTCTCCAAGTTGACTTTAACTGAAATTCTGACAGCTTGGATAACACAACAAGGAGAAGCAAAAATTAACGCATTTTTTGCCCACCACAAGATTGAAACATGAGATCGTAAGGTAAGTTAAAGCCTTAGCACTAAACCAGTAGGCTCATTATTAGCAACAATCTAACAAAAATTAAAGATAAGATAGATACGACTAGCCAGATATAGGGATAAAATAAACAAACCCCAAAAGAAGGAATTTGAATACAGGACCTCAAACACACATATAATTAACACTTAGCCACTGAACCAAATTAACTCAATTGTAAAAACTTTTACAACCTTAACTCAAAATCAAGATGTGACCACTCTTGGTTTCACTAACCCGATTTCTACTAACCTGATTTTTGGGATTTGACACTCTCACATTTTAAATATTACACTTAGACCATAAAACTTTTCATATTTTTACAATTTAGTCCCTAGCTCAAATTAATATTTCATAACATACTTCTTATTTTATTTTTCTCTAACATCCTTTATTGTATATTTTCTTTATATCTTATTTCACTAAAAATCTATCCCATATTATTTTCGACTAAGGGAGTTTGAGGATTTTACGGTAAAAGTTTATGATATGGTTGACATGCCAATAAGGTCTTATGTGCACTTGTATGGAGATTATTTCAAACTTTAACAAGATAAAAAATTTGTTGTGGATCCTTGACTATTGTATGATATAGGTTTAGTCGGACGAGTAACCTGATATGTCTTGATATAGTTTTAGCCTGAACGGGTAACTTGATATAAATTTAACTCAGACGATCAACTTGGTGTGGTATAGTTTACCCGTGTATTCGAGTCCATTTTACTGGGGTTTCATCGGGTGAAATATACAAATACAATTGGAAACTTGAAAGATATGATGAAATGGACTTTGGTAACCTACTTGATATGTCATTGAAAAGAATTATAAGTAAATGACATATCCTTATGAATTGGTAGTAGAATATGTTATTGAAATGAATTATGTATACTTGGTATAATCTTATGAATTGTTGATTGAATATGCCATTGTGATAGGTTATATGAGAGTAGTATGAATTGGTATATTTAAGTTACTTGTAACATTTAATGATCATGGATATATATATGCTCACCTTATTGATGTTTTGAGTGCAATGTTCTAGCCAACATTATGAGAAACTAAGGTTTGCTATTATGCTTATGTAGGAACAAGGGAAGCATAGTATTTTTCATATGAACTTACTAAACATTCTAAATGCTTACTTTAGTTGTTTTTCCCTTTGTAGGTCATCACTGTAAAACTGGCCAAGCCGAATCAATGTGAATCACACACCATTATTGAAACAGTAGAAATATGTTTATCTTGGTTCTAAAGATTGTGGCATGTATATGAAGTCATGTGTTATGAAATTGGTCACTTTAACATGTGTGACAAAGATTGTAATTGTGCCTAATGTTGGACTTGTTAATAAGTTTGGTATATAACCTCTTTAATGCATGGTTGTAGGTCATGTTTGGTGTGGTTAAAGGTAATGGACTAAGTTTTTATATGTTGGATATATTATGAAATGTGTAAGGAATTAACTTAGCAAGATAAGTTAGAGATTAGCTTGAACAAATTTAGGTTTTAAGCATAGGTTTTTATACCATTCGAATGATTATTTTTCAAAGGTGTTGTAGACTTGTTTTAGCATGAAATGACGTGTTTTGGTATAGATGAAAATGGTGTGTGAATAAATATAATGAAATGCCTTGGTTGGGAGTAAATGAATATGGACCAAATATGGTTTTTGCCAAAAGGCATAATTGCAAAAAACAAAACCCTCAACCTTTAGGGGCTTTTGGTTTTATTCCCTTAACCTTTTTTTTATTGACACCCTCAACATTATGATTTTTTCAGAAATCAGCCCAATTTTAACGGTAAACGTAAGTTGTGTAACAACTCGTTTTTTAGTGGTGTCAGAGCAGTGGTTTCTGGACCACAATTCTGACGTGTGAGTCTATAAATATTAATTATTTAATATTTACGAAGTCATTAGTGTCTTAATAAAATTTGATTTAGAAAATTTGACGTTTGATTAGTTAATTAACTAAAAAAGACTAAATCGTAAAAGTTACAAAAGTGAAATCCTATTAATCAAAGGTGTTAAATAGCAATTGGTAAGTAACATAATGGATTTAAATGAAAAATTTACCACAAGTGTATATAGGGGACGGTTTGGGGTTGGTAATGCATGAAAATTTTAGTATTTTGAAAGGGTAAAATTGTAATTAAAAAATTAATAAACAAAACAAAAGATGAAAGCCATCATCTTTTCTTCTCGTTTTCATCTTTCCAAACCAAAACTCCATTGTTGGAGAATAGAAAGCTTCGATCAAGTGGATTCACTTGGATGGTTTGCAATTTATGATCGTTTCTTATGAACTTTTATGTTTTTTGTGATCGTTGTATTGACATCTAGCTAGTTTAGGGACTAATTTGTGAATTTGTTAAAGTGTAGAAAAATTACTGTTGATGTTCTTGAAGTACTCTTGATGTTTTTTCTTAAGCATGAAACTTGATGATAATTTTGATCTAATTTGTAAAGTGATTTTTAATAATTTTCATGATTAGCGATTAAATTGAAAATAAATTAAAATAGACATTATTTTTCTTGATAAATTTAGAATAACAAGGCTATTTTAGAATGGTTAAAAATTGGGTTCAATTGGTTTAAAGTTTAATTATGTGAAATGAGCTTGTTTTGGTCTTAAAGACCAAATTGAATAAAATGTAAATGTTTCGGGTCTAATATGCAAAATCGTAAATAAGAAGTTATATGTATTAAATTGAATAGTATATGAAATTGAGGCTAATAATTGAAATAAATTATATCATAGATCAAGAACAAGTAGATAACAGAGGAAAAGGGAAAGTAGCTGAATAGTCCCTGAATCTTTGCCGTTACTGTAGTTTAGCCCTGGTAAGTTCGTTCGGTTTATTTTGATATATTTTACAATATGAATTAAATGGGAATTTAGTTGTTGATTGTTAAATTAAATATTTCAATGTTAAATTAGTATGAATTGGAATAATAAACTGCTGGACTTAGTTTAGCGGTAATATCTCCTAAGCCATTGAATGTAAGATAGAGTACGATTGACATGCCAATAGGTTATAGTGTGCATTGCTCACGGTTGGTTTGAGATGAGATGAGATAATGATTCCTATTTATTTCTTGTTCACTGAATATACCGAAGTCCAACATTTGTTGTGGACTATCCTTTTATATTTACAGTGTTTCTAGTGTGTTACCAGGGGTGGATGTAAAGCCTTCGGACTTAACACTTGGTGCCGAGGCGTGTTACGGGAGGGATGTTAGCCTACGGGCTAGGCACTTGGTGCCGAGGTATGTTATCGATTGGATTGGCTAGTTGGAGCATTTGGCATGTTTCGGATGGATAATTGTGTACTCATATCAGTATATTGTTCATCGGGTAATGCTTTTTGTGTTAAATGTCTTATTATTGAATTGTTGAATGATTATTCATGAATCTCCTGATAGCATTGTGGCTTGATAGTGAATGTTCTCGTACTTGTTTATGTATAAACTCACTTGTTGTGGATTGTGGTTGACAGGAAACTTTGACTTTTAATCTTGTTATTAAAATTGTTATGTTTAATTTGGTAAGCCTTATCGTTTTAATCGTTGAACTTACTAAGCTCTAGTGAAGCTTACTCATGTTCTTTTCTATTCTTTGTAGATAATGTTTTGCAAAGTTGGGCGATCGGATCAACTTGAAGATCACACTATCTAGATACATTTAGGTAGATTGTGATATGTTTATTTTGAGTTATATGGCATGTAATAGGTGTTTTTTTTATATGTGTAGATATTTATTACAAATTTTATGTTTTAAGCTTGGTATAAGCTTACTTGTGTATGTGCCTTTAATTTTGGTGTGGATATGCTCATCTAAAGTTGTTTTGGTCATGTGATATAAACCTTATTTAATTGTTTGAATCATGGTATGAATAAATGTGAATGATTAAGAAGAAATGATAAGTTTGGCATGAGTTTTATATATGAACTTATGAATTTGAATGCAAATTAGTTGATGTGTCATGTGAATTGAGGTTGATAATTAAATTGTAGTGTCAATGAGGACATATTGGTTAGGCATTTAGGTTGTTTGTTTTGGCATGTTTTAGGCTTGTTTAAATATGTTTTTGAAGTATAGAAATGGTTACTTTTGATTTGTCTTGGAACCTAAGTGTTGGATGAAAGTTTTGCCTTGTTTTGGAAGCTTTTTAATGTGCATATGACCTGAGCTATGCCACACGGCTTGGCCACACAGCCATGTGATACACACAGCCTAGCCATATGACTATGTGTCTTATTAATTATTAGGTGCAAGATTTTTAACATGGTCACAGTTAGTTACATGGTTTGGCCACACGGACGTGTGGGGAAGCCATACAGATATGTGTGAAGCTATACGACCTGGGCTATTCCACACGACCGCGTGACTACTATTTCCAAAATTTTCAAATTTGAGCATATTTTTCTGTTTTGATTCAAACTAGTCCCGGATTGTTCCCACACTGTTTTTAGGGCCCTATAAGCTTGATTTAAGACTCATAAGTGTATTTGTACCTTGATTCTTATAAATTATTGAATGTTATCATTTATTTTATATTTTTGTTTCTATTAATGATAAATGTCTTGATCTGTACAATAATGCTCTGTAACCCCAATTTGACGACGGAGACGGGTTAAGGGTGTTACATTTAGTGGTATCAGAGTTATAGTTTAGTCAATTCTCGGACTGAACGTAGCATGTTTGAAGTCTAGAAATTACATGTCATACAATCTTATGGTAGTGTGATATTATTTGATCCGATCTAACCCTTATTTTTTGTATAGATTTTAAAGATGTCGGTAGAATTTGATCGTGTTGACACTGGTGAAGTTAATAGTAATGTTTCGACTAATGAACAAGAAACAAGTTGTGGTGTACTAAATCCACATGTGTCAGAAAATAAAGCTAAATTTTTTTCTTCGGTTTAATGAGTTAATGGTTCACAAAATTTATGCGAACCAACCCTATGGCTCAACAACCTCCACCCCCTGTTGTACCTCTTGTGATACCTCCACCTCCTCAAACAATTGAAACAAGTAAAAGGATTCCAATTGATAAAATCCGAAAGAATGGGGCTAAAGAATTTAGAGGTAGAACAGATGAAAGCTGAGTATTGCCTCGAAAATATTCAACGAGTTTTTGATGAACTTGCCAGTTCCCCTAATGATTATATGAGGTGTACAATGTTGTTACTTAAAGATGAAACGTACAATGTGGACCACGTTGACAGTAGTATTCAAGAAATATAGAATTACCTAGATTTCTTCCAATTTGAGTTTAGAAAGACATATGTCAGCAAAAGATATTTAGATTGGAAAAAGAAAGAATTTCTTGAATTGAAGCATGAAAATAAATCAGTAGCTGAATATGAGAGGGAGTTTGTGTATCTCAATAAGTATGCCCGTGAAATAATGTTGAATAAAGAAGAAATGTGTATCTGTTTTGAATATGGACTAAATGATGAAATTAAAATGTTGATTAGAGGAATTGAGATTTGAGAATTTGTTGTTTTATTCAGTCGTGCTCAAAAGATGGAAGAATTTTATAACCACAAGAAGTTGAGAGATAGAAAAGCTTGGGATTTTAGTAAAAGAAGCTTTCCTGAATCATTTTCAGCACCTCCGTCCAAGAAAAACAAAGAAGAATTTCATCGTACCACTTTGGTATTTGAGTTTTCAAGGAAAATAAACTGATTTAGCATGATTCAAAATATTAAGTTAAGCCTGCTGATAGTGTGGGAAGTGTTCAAAATGCTCTAAAACCGGTTTGTAAACATTGCAGAAAACTTCATAGCGGAGAATACAAAATGAAGATGGGTGCGTGTTACAGATATGGCTCGACAGATCATTTTGTATGGAATTTCCCAAGAATGGCAGGAGATAATGGTGAACAAAGTGATAGACAGATGTCAACACCTCAAAAGGTTGAACGTCCTGGTCAAAGTAGTAATACTGGAGTTAATTGTATTGAGAATAAATATACTGTAATAGCCCAATTAGGGCCAAGTTGGAACAATGGTCTCAGGACCATAAATCTGAAGTTAGAAAATTTATTTTATTACAATTATGTGGTTATAACATGATTATATTAGTGTACAAAAAATTTGGTGAGATAATTCTAAGGTTTGTGAGCCTAATTGCGAAAAAGGACTAAATCGCAAAAAGGGAAAAAAAGTTACATTTTAGTACCCAAATGTGTTAATTGACAAGAGAATTAAAATTTAGGGCTTTTAAAGGGAAATTAGACCCTATTATGATAGCTTGGCTAGCCATGGTAGAGAGAAATGTTAAAAAGTCAACATTAGGTAGGTTGATGACATAAGGTGTATTATAATAATGCCTAAGCCTAGCTATCATCTTTTTCTTTCATTTTTCTCTTCACTCCCACCGATTTTTCCAGCCATTGTAAGGGTTTTGAGCTTAAACAATTTCAGCAACTTTAAGTCCTCTCAAGTAAGTGACTTTCCTACCCTTTGTTGATGATTCTTGCATTTTTGAGACCCTTGAAGCATGAGCTTTCAAGTAAGGGGTCTATTTTGCAAAATGGTTAAGAGTTTAGGGTCTTTCCATGAATGAATTTATGTTAGTTTCTGAGTTTTTATGGAAGAATATGAGTCCTAGTTGTGTTATAAACAACTTTTGTGAAAGGTGTTAGCATGAAAACGCCTAAAGGGACTATTTTGCATAAGTTGCAAAATAGGTGATAAGTGTCTGAAATAGTGGGATTTTGGTGATGCTATAAGAGTAAAAAGGGATCATCTAGCCCTAATATACATAAAAATTCAATAAAAATTGAATTTCGAGCATAGGGGCAAAATGGTTATTTTACCAAAGAAGTAAATTTATGAATTTCCTAATCGTAATTAGTGATTAAATGATTGTATTTTGTTATTATAGATCAAGTTTTGCCAAATCCAAACCTAGACTGGGGGAAAGCCAAGCAAGTTGATTAAATCGACTAGTCAAGTACCTTTTTGTAAACCAAGGTAAGTTGTATGTAAATAATATAATTATAATGTTAATACATGTATTCAAATTTTCATTGAATTGATAAAGCATGAATTGCTAGATTGTAAATTGAGAATGCATAGTAACATTTGAGATAGTAGAAAGATCCCATTGGAACCTTAGGAAACAAACTGGATATTCGTGCCTTAACATTCGGGTTACTTGTGTGCCAGTGTAAGATATGTCTAGGACATGCATCGGCCACATTATGAGAGCCAGTGTAAGACCATGTCTTGGATATGGCATCAGCAATGAGACCAGTGCTAGTGTAAGACATGTTTGGGACATGTATCGGCCACATTATGAGAGCCTGTGTAAGACCATGTCTGGGACAAGGCATCGACAATGAGACGAGTGCTAGTGTAAGACAAGTCTGGGACATCCATCAATATACGAGAGCTAGTGTAAGACCACGTCTAGGACATGGCATCGACCTCGAAGATGGTGACCAGTATAAGACCATGTTTGGGACATGGCATCGGTAACTTACTCCACTTTTGAGGCTTATAGAATATCCGGTAGCATTCCGAAAGGTTCAACTTTAAAGGTTATGAAAGTGATTTAACAAGGAAAGTATAATAATGTTATGATTGGTACAGGTACCTAGTTGGTATGCATGAGTAATGAGCTCAAATTAGAAAACGTGACTTGAGTAGTCGGTAATGAGTAAGTCAAGTTATGCTTACCTTTGAAGTACGAGTATGATGACTAATGGTGAAATTGTTGTTGTATATTTATTTATATGCAATTTATTAAGCTTTATGCTTACTCTCTTCCTTTTTCCTTTTCTTCTAGTGCCATTTATCTAGCTCAAAGATCCCTTGAAGTCAGAGATATCGATCACACTATTAGCCGTAATACTTGGTATAGTAGCATTTATATTTTTTATTATGGCATGTATAGGGCTAGACCTTATTATTTTGTGCTTTGAGAATTGGCCAAATGTGTTGGCTTGAAATAGTTTCCACATTTTACATTAAGCCTTGATTGAGGATAACATTCCTTTTGAGTTTATAATAGATGCATCTTCATGGTTAAATGAATATCCATCATGCTTGATTGGGTATTGGTTGGTATTGACATGAAAATAGGCATACTAGGGTGGCAATAAAGCTTAGTAAATAGCCTTATATTGTCCATACGGACAGCCCCCTGGGCGTGTGAGAAGGCTGTGTGTCCCCTGCACCTAGAAATTTCAAGTCAAAATGCATGGTATCTATCACACGGGCAGAGACACGGTCGTGTGTCTCAACCGTGTAGAGGGCACGGCCTAGTACACGGGCGTGTGCCATGGCTATGTAATGCTGACGTCAGAAACAAAATACCCAGGTTTTTGCACACGGGCTGCACTACGGGCATGTCGTGGCTGTGTGAAAGGACACGGGCGTGTGTCTAAGCCGTGTGAAGTTTGCACTTGTTTATGAAAAATTGTAGAATTAAATTAGCCACACAGGTATGGGACACGGGTGTGTCCCTAGCACACGGGCGTGTGCCTTATACCCACACGGGCGTGTGGAGCCTTAATGCATGAACTTTTCTTAGTTTTTCTCGAGCACTCAGTTTGGTCCCAAACCACCTTGCTCTATTAAGGGACAATTTGACAATGACATGAACATTTTTAAATTGATCAAAATTTTATGGCCCAATTTCTTAGGATTAGTTGAGTTTAAGTTCGGTAGCACCTCAAACCCTGTTCCAGCAATGGATATTGGCGAGCGGTGTTATATTTAGTAGTATCAGAGCTATGGTTTAGTCGGTTCTAGGACTAACCTAGCTAGAGTACGAGTCTAGCTGTACATGCCATAAAAACGTATTGATAGTGTGAAGATTCTTGATGAAATAAATTATGTTTTTCTTATATAGTAAATGGATCTTTACAGAACCACGGTGGATGACGTGGAAAGTAATACGCCAGCTCCCGCAGAAGGGACCGCGCCAGTAGAGAGCGAGCCTGTGAGTATGGACCAAGGCTAGAGAAGCCTACCTCCGAATGATGAATGCTTGGTATACGGAGTTTGTTCGTGTAAACCCGAACACTCTACCTTTCCCACCTCCTCCGATTCCTCAGTAAGCCTCGGTATCTCTGCAAGGTGTGGACATGTTTAGAAGAGAGAAACCTCCGATTGACAAGATCCAGAAGTAATGGGCTGAGTAATTTCAGGCTAACTTAGATGATGACCCAGAGAAGGCAGAGTTTTGGTTAGAAAATGCCATAAGAGTATTTGATGAATTATCATGCACACCTGAGGAGTGCGTGAAGTGTGCAACGTCACTCCTACGGGATTCGGCTTATCAGTGGTGGAATACCCTCGTGTTTGTGGTACGAGAGAAAGAGTAACTTGGGAATTTTTCCAAGAAGATTTCAGAAAGAAGTACATTAGCCAGAGGTACATAGACCAGAAAAGGAAGGAATTTTTAGAGTTGAAGCAGGGCAATAAGACTGTGACAGAATATGAGCGTGAGTTTGTGAAACTCAGTAAGTATGGACGGGAATGTGTATCCACTGAAGCTACCATGTGTAAGAGGTTTGAGGATGGCCTCAATGAAGATATCCGAGTGTTTGTAGGTATCTTAGAAATAAGAGAATTTGTGATGCTCGTCGAGAGAGCGTGCAAGGCAAATGAGCTAGTAAAAGAGAAGAGGAAAGCGGCCATTGAGTCTCGAGATTTAAAGAAAAGATAGATGGGCAAGGCACATCAGCCCTCATCTAAGCGATCAAAAGAATTTACTATCCGATCGAATGCTTCGGTGGGGTATTCGAGGAGAAACAAGAATCAACAGAGTATGGCATCTAAAGCTCAGACCACTTCGGTCGCTAGTGTTGGTAGTACTCGACCAAATAGGCAAGAGTGTCCTCAATGTGGGAGATTTCACTTAGGTGAATGTTGAGTAAACGAGAGGGGTTGTTTCAAGTATGGGTCACTTGACCACTTTATTTGTGATTGTGTTGAGATGGACGAGAGAGGAAGAAAACAAGATATGAAAGCAAGTAGTGCTGCCTTGAGGAGTAGGCCACAAAAGAACCCCGGGAGTGGGACTAGTGGTAGAGACGTGTCAAGAGATGTCACGGTGAGGTTTGAAGGCAGAGTGCCAGCGAGGACCTATCTATACGTGCCCGAGAAGAGGCAGAATCCCCCGACGTGATCACGGGTACCTTTTCTTTCTATGATATAGCTGTTGTTGCTTTAATTGACCCGAGATCTATCCACTCTTACATTTGTATGGAATTGATGTCTCGTATAAACATATTAGTATGATCCACTAAGTTTGTAATAAAAGTGTCCAACCCGTTAGGCAAGCATGTATTAGTGGATCAAATATGTAGAAATTGTCCCTTGATGATTAGAGGCCATTGTTTTCCGGCCAACTTGATGTTATTGCCTTTTAATGAATTCGATGTAATTCTTGGGATGGATTGGTTGACCTCCCATGGTGTCGTAGTAGACTGTGGAAGGAAAGTAATTAAGTTAAGACGTGAAGATGGGGATGTTCTTCGAGTTGGACCAGATGAGTCAAATAACTTGCCTATGGTAATATCATCATTAACTGCTAAGAAATATTTGAGAAAAGGATATGAGGCTTATTTAGATTTTGTGCTGAATACTCGGGAGTCAAAATTAAAGATCAAATCATTGTCGGTAGTCTGCGAGTTCACAGATGTGTTTCTGGAAGAGTTACCTGAATTACCTCCAATGAGGGAAGTTGAGTTTGAGATTGAATTAGTTCTTGGAACGGCACCCATCTCGATCTCCCCGTATAGGATGGCTCCTACAGAGTCGAGAGAATTGAAAGCACAATTGCAAGATCTAACAGACAAGGGCTTTGCGAGACCAAGCTATTCTCCGTGGGGTGCTCCGGTATTCTTTGTAAAGAAGAAAGATAGGTCGATGAGATTATGCATCGACTATAGGCAACTCAACAAGGTAACAGTGAAGAAAAAATACCCTTCACCAAGGATTGATGATTTGTTCGATCAGTTAAAGGGAGCCATCGTGTTTTCTAAGATCGACCTGAGGTTTGACTGCTATCAGCTAAGGGTTAAAGAAAAAGATGTGTCAAAGACTGCATTTCAGACAAGATATGGGCATTATGACTTCCTCGTCATGCCTTTTGGTTTGACTAATGCCCTGGCGGTATTTCTGGATTTGATGAACCATATATTCAGGCTGTATCTAGATAAGTTTGTTGTCATCTTTATCGATGACATATTGATCTACTCGCGTGATGAGAGAGAGCACGCAGAGCATCTGAAGGTTGTGTTGCAAACCTTGAGAGACCAGCAATTATATGCCAAATTCAGTAAGAGTGAATTTTGGCTTAAGGAGGTTAGGTTCCTAGGACACATTGTGTCAGGTGATGGGATCCGAATGGACCCAAGCAAGATCTCGGCTATTGTTGAGTAGAAGCCGCCAAGGAATGTGACAGAGGTCTGAAGCTTTTTGGGTTTAGCCGGATACTACAAACTATTTTTAAATGGATTTTCTATGATAGCTACCCCGATGACTAGGCTGCTGCAGAAAGAAGCTAAATTTGAATAGACCGAAAAATGTCGACAAAGTTTTGAGAGATTAAAGACCTTACTAACGGAAGTTCCAATATTAGTACAACCAGAGTCGGGCAAGGAATTTGTGATTTATAGCGACGCCTCCTTAAATGGTTTAGGGTGTGTATTATGCAAGAAGACAAGGTTATAGCCTACGCCTCGAGACAGCTAAAACCACACGAGAGAAATTATCCGATCCATAATTTGGAGCTAGCAGCCGTAGTGTTCCCACTGAAGATTTGGAGACACCATTTATATGGAGAGAAATGTCAGGTATTCACCGACCATAAGAGTTTAAAGTACTTGATGACTCAAAAGGAGTTGAATTTGAGGCAACACCGGTGGTTAAAGTTGTTAAAGGATTATGAATTGATTATCGACTACCATCCAGGAAAGGCGAACGTAGTCGTCGACGCCTTGAGTAGGAAGTTGTTGTTTGCCTTGAGAGCCTTGAACACTCTAATGATGGTTCAATCCTAGCAAAGCTGAGAGTCAGACTGACTTTTCTTCATGAAATCCGAGAAGCTCAGAAAGGTGATGAGAAGTTGCAAGCCAAGAGAAATCAGTGTGAGTAAAAAATTGAGTCAGATTTTCATATCGGTACCGATGGATGTTTAACATTTAGAGACAGAGTTTGTGTACCTAAAGACAATGAACTTATTCAAAAGATTTTGAGTGAGGCTGATGGTGGTTGCTTATCTGTTCACCCGGGTAGTACGAAAATGTACAATGACCTTAAGAAAATGTATTGGTGGTCGGGTATGAAAAAAGACATCTCAGAATTTGTTTCCAAGTGCCTAATTTGTCAACAAGTAAAGGCTGAACATCAAGTACCTTCGGGTTTACTTCAACCTATTCTGGTCCCTAAGTGGAAATGGGATCGTATCACTATGGACTTCGTGACCAGTTTTCCAGTAACCCCGAAAAAGAAAGATGCAGTATGGGTTATTATCGACAGACTAACTAAGTTGACACATTTCATACCAGTGCGTACTGATTTCTCCCTCGAGAAACTAGCCGACTTATATATTTCTGAGATTGTGAGGCTTCATGGAGTGCCATTGTCGATTGTGTCAGATAAAGATTTGAGATTTACCTTAAGGTTTTGGAAAAAGTTACAAGAGGCTTTGGGAACCAAGTTGAGTTTCAGCATGGCATTTCATCCGCAAAGTGACGGACAGTCGGAAAGAGTGATACAGATCTTAGAGGATATGTTGAGATGTTGTGTTCTCGAATTTCAAGGAAGTTGGGAAAAATACTTGTCATTGGTTGAATTTGCCTACAACAACAGCTATCAGTCGAGTCTAAAAATGGCGCCTTATGAGGACTTGTACGGGTAAAAATGTTGAACGCCCTTATACTAGACTAAGTTGAGAGAGAATCAGATTCACGGGGTTGATTTGGTCAAAGAGGCTGAGGAGAAAGTTAAAGTAATTCGAGGCTGCCTGAGAGCCGCCTCAGATAGACAAAAATCCTACACGAATTTGAGACGAAAGGAAATTAAGTTCGAAGTCACTGATAAGGTATTTTTGAAAGTTTCCCCGTGGAGGAAAGTCCTCAGATTTGGCAAAAAGGGCAAGTTGAGTCCTCGTTTCATAGGACCTTATGAAATTACTGAGAGGGTAGGGCTTGTTGCCTACCGTTTAGATTTGCCGCCAGAGTTAGAAAAGATCCACAATATATTTCATGTGTCCATGTTACACTGGTACAGATCAGACCCTTCGCATGTAATTACACCAACTGAAGTTGAGATTCTTTCGGATATGACCTATGGTGAGGAACCGATCAAGATCTTAGCTCGAGAGGTCAAATAGTTAAGAAATAAGAATATACCTCTAGCGAAGGTTTTGTAGCATAGACATGGAGTCGAAGAGGCCACATGGGAACCCGAGGAGTGTCTGAGAGAGCAGTATCTGAACTTATTCATCGATAAGATTTTTAAGGACGAAAATCCCTAAAGGGGGAGAAATATAATAGCCCGAATTAGGGCCTAGACAGAATAGTGGTCTCGGGACCACAAATCTAAATTTACAAAATTTATTTTATTACAATTATGAGGTTATAACATGATTATATTAGTGTATGAAAAATTTGGTGAGATAATTCTAAGGTTTGTGAACCCGATTACGAAAAAGGACTAAATTGTAAAAAAGGCAAAAGTTGCATTTTAGTACCCAAATGTGTTAATTGACAAGAGAATTAAAATCTATGGCTTTTAAAGGGCAATTAGACCCTATTATGATAGCTTGGCCGGCCATGGTAGAGAGAAATGTTGAAAAGTCAACATTAGGTAGGTTGATGACATAAGATGTATTATAATAATGCCTAAGCCTAGCTATCATATTTTTCTTTCATTTTTCTCTTCACTCCCATTATTTTTCCAGCCATTGTAAGGGTTTTGAGGTTCAAAAATTTCAGTAACTTTCAGTCCTCTCAAGTAAGTGACTTTCCTACCATTTGTTGATGATTCTTGCATTTTTGAGACCCTTGAAGCATGAGCTTTCAAATAAGGGGTCTATTTTGCAAAATAGTTAAGAGTTTAAGGTTTTTCCATGAATGAATTTATGTTAGTTGCTGAGTTTTATGGAAGAATATGAGTCCTAGTTGTGTTATAAACAACTTTTGTGAAAGGTGTTAGCATGAAAACACCTAAAGGGACTATTTTGCATAAGTTGCAAAATATGTGATAAGTGTGTGAAATAGTGCGGTGATGCTATAAGAGTAAAAAGGGGTCATCTAGTCCTAAGATACGTAGAAATTTAATAAAAATCGAATTTCGAGCATAGAGGCAAAATGGTCATTTTGCTAAGGTCTAGGGGCAAAATGGTCATTTTACCAAAGAAGTAAATTTATGAATTTCCTAATTGCAATTAGTGATTAAATGATTGTATTTTGTTATTATAGATCAAGTTTTTCCAAATCCGAACCTAGACCGGGGGAAAGCCAAGCAAGTCGATTAAACCGACTAGTCGAGTACCTTTTTGTAAACTGAGGTAAGTTGTATGTAAATAATATAATTATAATGTTAATACATGTATTCAAATTGTCATTGAATTGATAAAGCATGAATTGCTAGATTTTAAATTGAGAATGCATAGTAACATTTGAGATAGTAGAAAGATCCCATTGGAACTTGAGGAAACAAATCGGATATTCGTGCCTTAACATTCGGGTTACTTGTGTGTCAGTGTAAGACATGTCTGGGACATGCATCGGCCACATTATGAGAGCCAGTGTAAGACCATGTCTGGGACATGGCATCGGCAATAAGACGAGTGCTAGTGTAAGACATGTCTGGGACATGCATCGGCCATATTATGAGAGCCAGTGTAAGACCATGTCTGGGACAAGGCGTCGGAAATGAGACGAGTGCTAGTGTAAGACATGTCTAGGACATACATCAGCACGTATATACGAGAGCTAGTGTAAGACCATGTCTGGGACATGGCATCGGCAACTTACCCACATTTGAGGCTTATAGAATATCCGGTAGCATTCCGAAAGGTTCAACTTTAAAGGTTATGAAAGTGATTTAACAAGGAAAGTATAATAATGTTCTGAGTGGTACAGGTACCTAGTTGGTATGCATGAGTAATGAGCTCAAATTAGAAAACATGGCTTGAGTAGTCGGTAACGAGTAAGTCAAGTATGCTTACCTTTGAAGTACGAGTATGATGACTAATGGTGAAATTGTTGTTGTATATTTATTTATGTGCAACTTACTAAGCTTTATACTTACTCTCTTCCTTTTTCCTTTTCTTCTAGTGCCGTTTATCTAGCTCAAGGATCCCTTGAAGTCAGAGATATCGATCACACTATCAGTCGTAATACTCATTATAGTAGAATTTATATTTTTGATTATGGCATGTATAGGGCTAGGCCTTATTATTTTGTGTCTTTAAGAATTGGCCAAATGTGTTGGCTTGAAATAGTTTCCACATTTTACATTAAGCCTTGATTGAGGATAACATTCATTTTGATTTTATAATAGATGCATCTTCATGGTTAAATGAATGACCATCATGCTTGATTGGGTATTGGTTGGTATTGACATGAAAATAGGCATACTAGGGTGGCAATGAGGCTTGGTAAATAGCCTCATATTGTCCACACGGACAGCCCCATGGATGTGTGAGAAGGCCGTGTGTCCCCTGCACCTAGAAATTTCAAGTCAGAATGCATGGTATCTAACACACGGGCAGAGACACGGTTGTGTGTCTCAACTGTGTGGAGGGCACGGCCTAGTACACGGGCGTGTGCCATGGCCGTGTAAAGCTGACGTCAGAAACAAAATACCCAGGTTTTTGCACAGGGCTGCGCCACGGGCGTGTTATGGCCGTGTGAAAGGACACGGGCAAAGGACACGGGCGTGTGCCCAAGCCGTGTGAAGTCTGCACTTGTTCATAAAAAATTGTAGAATTAAATTGTCCACACAAGTATGGGACACGGCCGTGTCCCTAGCACACGGGCGTGTGCCCTATACCCACACAGGCGTGTGGAGCCTTAATGCATGAATTTTTTTGAGTTTTTCTCGAGCACTCAGTTTGGTCCCGAACCACCTTGAATGTATGTTTTGGGCCCAGTAAGCTCTATTAAGGGACAATTTGACTATGACATGAAAACTTTTAAATTGATCAAAATTTTATGGCCCGATTTCTTAAGATTAGTTGAGTTTAAGTTCGGTAGCACCTTAAACCCTGTTCCAGCGATGGATATTGGCGAGGGGTGTTACAGATACAGTTGCCCAATCTGAAGTTAGAGCGTCTACATGAACATACGCTATTCGAGCTAGGGAGAAGCTGCCGCACCTAATGTTATTATTCGTATTTTCTATCTCTTTGATGTTACTATATATGCACTGATTGACCCTGAGTCAACTCATTCGTATATTTGCACCGCTTTAGTAATATATAAGAATTTTCCTGTTGAATCAACTAAGTTTGATGTTGCAGTTACAAATCCACTGGGTTAGAGCGTGTTAGTTAATTTAATATTGCGTAAATGTTTAATGAAAATTCAAGGTTTGAATTTCCTGCTAATTTGATGTTGTTACCCTTTTATGAATTCGATATTATTCTGGGAATGGACTAGTTGACGTTACATGACGATGTGGTAAATTTTAGAGTGAAACAGATTGTCTTGAAATGTCAAATGGGTGAAATTATTACAGTTGAGTTAGATAGATCAAACAGTTTTACTAGATTTATTTCAGCTATTTGGGAATAAAATTTTATTTGTAAAGGTTGCGAGACATTTTTAGCCTATATACTTGATTGATGCGATCTCGTTTGGTGATGAGTCGAGTCGTTGAAGTTGCCCGATCGTAAAATTGAAGAAGTATCATTCGAATTGAAGTAATATGAAATTGGCTAAGAATAGGCTTTAAACTAAAGGGTTTGAAGTGTTTTAGATATTATATGTATATGGTTTCGGCTAAACAAAGAAATAAGGTTATTTTTAAGTTGAAAAATTTGGATGGATAGAAAGGCTCAAGGTCGAAGAAAGAACCAATACTGTATATGAGTATTGACCCGAATCTTATATTGACACTTAAGATGGAAGTAGATGATAGAACCTTGACCCACTATCTATAGGGAGATAGGAACCAAAGGCATAAAGGTGAATGCCACACTCGTTAGAGTGATAAGTTCAAATGAATCAGATTGACGCCACAAGAATAACTTGATAAGTCAATTGAGTCACAAAAGAACAAAGGGAGTTGAATAACTCACAATTGGTATAATGTTCATAAAAAGAGTCAAATTTGTAACCTTCAAATGTTTACAAAAACTACTATTTATAGGCTCTAAGCCTTGGCTAGCTGAATAGACATAAGTGAAACTAAATGGACAGCTTCTAATTAGCTTAAATGAGCTGAAACTTTTTGACATCTTCCTAAAATGTCCCATGAAGTCTCCAAAGTCAGATTAGCTTTAATTGAGGTGAAATGGAGCTGCACCTAGATGAATACAACCAGCAAAAGGTGTGAACAGCCTTTAAGAAGCTGCCTTGGGTTGCCAAATAGTCATGAGCTTTAATGGGCAGCTTGGGCACTTCAATGGACTTGCAAATGAATCAGCTGAATATTAGCAGCCATGGAGTGTGAAAGCTAAGAAATGATTAGTCATGTGTGTGAAAAGAACCTCCAGCCAATTTGAACAAGTGTGAAAACACTTGGGCTGTTGATATGCACGAAAAGGCAGCTTGGGAAAAGAAAACAACAGCTCAATTGACCTTTGCTATAATCGAATAGTCTCAAGGTGTGAACATGATTATTCAGCTGAAAGAATAAGTGTGAAACACTTGATGCCTTGCTGAATCTTGAAATGGCTCCTGGGAGATGGTGTTCAGCTCATAATTGTGCCATACAAACAGCGAAAAGAAGCTTCCTAGCAGCAGCCAATGTGAACATCTTAATGCCGTCCATTCATACTCCTAAAAGACAAATTAAACACAACTTAAACATATTTAATTGGTCTGAACTCAAACATGTAATTAAGATGTCTAAAGCCAAGACACATTAAAACACTTATTTAATATGTACTAAACTAAGACATATTTAAAACCTTAATTAAAATGTTCAGATTAAAACATAATTAAACTCATATTAAAGTGGTCTAAATTATGACACAATAATTATCTTAAACTAAACAAACTAAATTAACCATGGCCGAATTAATTATTTATTCCAGCAATTAAAAAAATACACAAAGTAAAAATAAGATAGAATCGAGCTCAATGAGCTAGAAGCGAGCTAGATAAGCTAGGGAAAACTAAGATTGAGCTCGTTGAGCTGAAATTAAGCTTCATTTTGCACTTAGGGCCCTCGTGTTTAGGCCAATCCCGGTGTCGCTGATTTGAGTCATAACATGATGCGACCAGGATCGCATCATTGATACTAGAGATTCAGAGTCGAAACTTGATCAGGTATTGATTGTGAATGAGTTTACAGACGTGTTTCCTGAAGAGCTATTGGGATTGCCGCCAAAATGGGAAGTTGAATTTGTTATTGATTTGACGCTTCAGACTGCGCCAATATCGACCTCGCTGTATTGATTGGCACCAGCTGAGTTGAAACAACTTAAAGCATAGTTACAAGAATTGTTAAACAGAAGTTTTATTCGGCTGAGTGTATCTTATTGGAGCGCACCTGTGTTGTATGTGAAAAAGAAAGACGAATTCTCTATCAGCCCATTAAATGGGTATGGTGTAGCGACCAAATTATAGTGTTTGCAAAAATAGAGAGGCCTTTTGTAATTTTTATTTTTTATTTTTGTAATTTTTTATTTTTTGGATTTTGTAATTAAATAAAAAAATAAAAAATACATATATTTATTAAACACAAATGGGCGATAGCCAAAAATTTTATTGAAAATGATTCAAAAGGAAAATTGGGTCCAAATCCATTAGTTTAAACTATTAATCCAAGTTTCAATCGTGCTTCAAAAGTCTAAAATTTAATTTATAAAGTTAAATATTTTAATCTAAATCATCAATAATTCAAAGTTTAAATATCAAGAAATGATTCAACTTGTGAGCTTTGAAAATTGACAGTTGAAAGTGGCCTAAAATATATCTATCGTAAAGATTTCAATTTGAACTTAGATGAAATTCAATACCTACAATGGTGGACAGGTTTTTAGGAGGAACTAGAGGAGGTAAAGAGAATAGAGATTTCCAAATGGTGGACAATGGTTTTAGCGGTGGAGGGCTGCCACAAAGGGTTTGATGGATGAGCCGAGGTGAAAGAGGAGGGCAAAGGAGGGGGTTTTTCAAAAGGTTTTTGGGTGTTTCAATGGTTCAAGTTCTTCTATTTCTAAGTTAATTCAACCTTAGATTATAAAATCTCGAAGTCATTTGTTAATATTGAGGAAAAATAAAAATGGGGCTCTCTCAATTCGCCATATTTTTTACAACAACAGGAAATTTCAAGGATTGAAAGCATTTCAAAAAAAAAAAGAAAAAGGAAAGGAATAAATAAATGCAATGAAGTGATTAAATTAATAAAAAATTGAATTGAACAGAATAAAAATGATCTAATTCTTCTATTAAAATTAATTTCTAGAAAATAAATTAAATTTTTTATAGAAATTTTTTTTATTTTTTGATGTTTGGATGATTCTGCATAAAATATTTTATATTATTTAGTTAATTTCCTATAGTAATTCTAAAAGTTGTTCTTAGTGAAACGGACACGACATAAATATATTTATTATAAAATATTATAGTTGATTTTCTTTTAACGATCAAAATTTATTTTATAATAAGATAATTTTTTGTAATAATTAATATCATATAAAAACTTAATAATAAACAATATCTAATTAAAAATTAATTTAAAGTACTTAAAATTGGAAATAATAAAAGAAGCTAATCAGGATTTAAACAAATAGTCATATTTATATAATTAAAATATTTATATTTTATACTAGGTTAAAATATATTATAAGTCCCTGTACTCTTCGTAAATTTAGAATTTATCTCCTTAACTTTTATTTTTAAAAATTTAGTCCTACTTTTTAGATTAAAATTCATGTCCAACTACTAACACTATTAAAATTATTTTGCTAAATTTAGATTCATTACAATGCCATTTTTTAGTTACATAGTTATCGAGTGAGTATTTTTTATTAAAAAATGTCACATGAAAATTTGGGTAAACTATACAAATGGTCACCCAACTATGCCCCCATTCATGATTTGGTTACCCAACTTTAACAATTTTCAATTTAGACACTAACGTTTGAATTCATTCTAATTTTGGTCACCAACCATTAAATTGATAACATAAAGCCTTTACATTTACGAATTCTATTAATTTTATCCTCAAACTTCCTAACCAAAGCTTTCAGCTTTTAAAATAGAGGGATGCCACATATATTAATTGTTTTATTCATGTTTGAAATATTCAATTCGGTACGGAACCCTTTTTGTTTATATTTTTAAGAAGTTGCTGTTAGAAATGAACTAATCACAGTTAAAAATAATAGAAAATACAAAATTTAAATATAATATATAATAAAATTATATAAATAATTTAATATTTGTAAAAATAATAAATTTTCACTTTGACCTGCATAATTTTAGTTTTTAATTAATTTGGTAAATGAGTTGACACTAAATCGGATTATAAGTGATTTGTATTGCTTATTGTGGATTTAAAAATTAAAAACAAATAATTAAAAATAAATAGAACACATAATAATCTCTTAATCATTTTATAAAATAAAAAAAATTATTATCAATATAACAAAAGGAAATTCAATTAATTCTTTCACATTTTTTTCTTATGAAAAATTAAATGTTGATATTTTTTCTTATAAAATTATTCATTGAACAATTGGATTTTTCAAAGCCATATTTTTTAACTCTAGATTTAATTCCCAATTTCAAGGACTATTTCTATGTACCTTGATGAAAATATCATACTCTTAACAACAAGAGTAATTCTAAAGTGTTTTTTTAAAAGGTTTTTCCATTTTCTTTAGCAAAAATTTCATCAATCAAATGTTTTTTTTTAAAGAAAAGTTTTTTCTTTATTAATTTAACGGCGAGTGACAAAAACATGAGCGAATTCAAACATTAGTGGCTAAATTGAAAAATTTTAAAGTTGGGTGACCACAATAAGAACACAAGTATGGTTAGGTGACAAATTATATAGTTTATTAAAAAAATTTAGTAGTGTTTATAATTGAAAAGTAGATGGGCTTCCCTAAAAATAAAAGTACAATGGTTAAATTTCAAATTTATGAAGAGCATATGAACTTATGACATATTTTAACATTTATACTATAAAACATTTATTATTAATATATTTATAATTGTAATATATATCTATTATTAAAATATTAATATAAATATGTTTCAATCAAGAATATTATTTAAAAATTAAAATTATTATTTTTAAAATTTATTATTAAAATAAAATTATAAAATCAAATAAATTATTAAATATAAATAATTAAATATTTATATTTAATAATATTAAAAATTATAATATTTGATATCAATATTTAAATATTTTTAAAATTAAAATTAAAATTAAAATTAAAATTAAAATTTTCTTATTAATATAATAATATTAGGCTTGCTTGAAGTTAATTTTTATATAAAACAAAATTAGTTATAAATAAGTTTTTTTTTTCAAGAAATCCCTTTAAATTTTAATTATTTTTTAACTTTTTTTCTTAATTATTATTCCAACCTGGGAAAAAAGTGTTTTTTTTTCCTTCACAAAGAGATGGGTTCTAGTTAAACGACGCCGTTAACTTCGTATTTGAAAAGGACTTGTCCTAATTCCTAAACCTTAGAAACTGCAGGGTTTAAGCTCTTAGAAGAACTTGGGGAATCAGGGTTTCTCTTAAAAATGTGGAGCAGAGCAGGGTCGAGCTGGAGATGCAACATACACCGGCGGTTGTTCAGCGGCGCAGCTCGCCGGATAGAGGACGAAGGTGACTGGCTTTACTCACCCGAGTGGTGGGGATCCGAATCCGAATCCGAGTTCAATGGAAACACCGTGTTCCGCTCCGTCTCTGATAAAGGAAACGGCGTTATCTCCGTCCACGCTTACCCTTCTTCTAGACCTGTCAGTTGCTTCACATTTCACTCTTTGTTTTTCACAATTATATGGTTTTTAATTGTTTTGGATTTAGGGCAACTACTGGTTCTCTTCATTGATTAACTTTTTTCATCCTGAATTGTTTTATTTCCTGTGGAGAATAGATTATCAATTGCTTTTAACATTTTTTCAGAACAAAGTTCATTGGGCAGAAACAGAGAAATGGCTTCAGCAAAGGTATGGAGAGATATATCCAGGCTATGAACACAGTGGAAGTTTTAAGATACTTGGGTATCAGTGGCGTGTCCTTCGCTTTAACGATAATACTCGCCAAAGTACAGTTAAAATAATGGCTGCTTATCGGGATACTGAGCCTGGCTCTATATTTATCATGCAGCAGGCTCAATGCCTGGCTATTCCATGTAAATTGCTCCTTCATTTCTTTTCTCAAATTTTGTCATTTATATACATTTGATGCTTCTGGGTATCCAGTCTTTGAGAAATCATAAGTTTCGACCAGTTCATATGTTTCTGAGTGACCATAATACTAGCATTTTCACACACAATACACATCTAGGCCAGATTTTGTGAACTAATAGGATGTATCTTATGACATACAATGTATGTATTCTTTATATTTGTATATATACATACCTATTGCATTTAAATGTTTGCTTAACTAATCTTATGATTTGATGGTACCTTTGTAGATGTTAAGAGTATGGTGTCACTAGGACTGTCTACTATTGCATCTACTAAATACGATCTAATGGCAGCAGTACATGGGAAGAAAAGGATGCATATATTATGCATTGGTCATGGTGGTGGGAGCTTGCCCTTGTTTCTGGCTAGTAAAATTCAAGGTAGAAGTTAGCTTTCGGTTTTATATCTCTTCTGCTAGCTTAGTATTAATGGTAGATGAAAGAGAAGGACGTTTATAGCCACTTATCATCTCGTTTAAAGCCTTTAGATATTGATTTATACTTAAATCATTGGAATGCATCTAAATCAACTAACCAAAGATTCTCTGTTTCTTTCAGGTGCCGAGATCCATGTCGTCGAAATTGACCCTATTGTCATCTCAGCATCAGTGCAAGCAATGGGCTTTCCAGGTTTCTCAGTCATGACCCCATCAGGTGAACGTGCTTTGCTAGAACCTGATACTATTAACGAAGTAATGTGGAAGGGCATGCACGAGAGGCTATACCTCTATGAAACGGATGCCGAGAAGTATGTTGTAGAGAACAACAATCTGTATGATATCATCTTCGTTGATGCTTATGACGGCGATGACATCTTCCCTAACAAGCTATGGGATCCACATTCCCCATTTCTCAACTCTCTCAGCGACCGACTCCATCCCGAACATGGCACTGTAGTGGTGAATCTCCATGCAGACTCCGATATCTCAAACCCCAATGAGACCGTTTCGTACTTCTACCAGCGACTTCTGCCAATGGGAAAGTACGTCTCTAGAGTTTGCAAAGCGTATAAAGATGTCCTCATCGGAAGCAAAGTAACAAGGGGAGGGAAATCCGGGTGTGGTTTAGGGTTCGCAATATCGGTACCTTGGGTGTGCAACACATCATTAGTTGTGAGCAGAGGATTTGGGTTGAGTAGTGGATTTGTTAACAGGGATATGGTAATGAATACCCTCGTATCCAGTTCTGTTAAAGTAGATCATATGTTGAACTTACCCTTCTCATGCTTAGAGTATATAAATATAAAGAGAGATTGTACACTTATCTAGTAACATTTCAATTTCATTTATGGAGTAAATTGTTTAATATCTTTGATAACCAAAATATGTGTTCATATGAAAACTGAAAACTTCATGGCTAATTTACTAGATAGTTTTTTAAATAAAATATTGCATAAAAAAATGGCCAATTATTAATCTACTTTACTCTTGGTTGCATGTTATAAATGGTAGTGCTGCTAATTGGTAGTATTATAACAAATAAATGAAAAATTCTCAAATTCTTGGGCTTTGAATAGCCCAAAACCAACCCCAAAGGTTTGGAATAAAAAAAAAATATAAATCAAAGGATGCCAATCGGTGCATTGTATTAAATATAAAAAGTTCTTAAATTAAGTAATGAAATCATTCTTGACCAATGATTATAGCACTAATTAAACAAACCTTTTTTAAAATGTTCTCTTTATTGTTATTATTATTATTTCTTGAGACAAATTAGCAAAATATGCATACAATGTTTGGTACTTTAACTAGAACTTCACTGACCTCATAAATAGTAGTATCGTGAGTGGATGTGGAATTTTAAAAATTTTAGCAATAAATTTAATAAAATAAGATGTATTTTTTTAATATATATAAACTATTCATAATCTTTTTCAATTTTTAAATTGAAGAATAATACATATTGCATCAATAGTAATACCCAATAACTTACTGCTTAAATAACAATAAATGTTTTATTAAATATAACTAGGAATAAACTCGCGATGCGAGATTGAGCATATATTATATTGATGTAAAAGTTTTTTGATATTATGGAAGGCATGTATTGTATAATATGTAATGACTACCAATAAGCAATGAAAACAACATTAAAACAAAATTAATTAAATTAAAGTGTATATTATAAAAAACTTTTTTTGTACATCACAAATTTTTAGGGGAGGGGATTGTTATTGCTAGAGCTTGGATCTTAATCTTTGAGGTACTTACAAAAAGCTTCACTCACTTCATTGGGTTATTGATAAATTAAAAAAAAAATGTAATGAAAGATATAAATATTAACTTCCGAAAAAATAAAATACAATTAAATCAATTCAATAGAAACAATATTTAAATCATAAATAATTATATTGAAGTGTAACAATTCAATTATAAGAAAAGAAATTATCATAATTTTAATTGATGGTAATCTCTAATCTCTAATATATATATATATATATATATATAGTAATAATAGTGTTGATGCACGGTATCAACGGAGATGGAAAGAGGGGAGAGGGGGTGGAGACGAGGAAGGTTGATTCACACATTTTAAAGCCGAGAGTCAGACAAGTAGAGGGATTTAGGATAAGCACTTAGCATATTAGGGTTTTGTGTGGAGAGGAGTCCCCCTACCAAGTGATATCTTGAGATATTTATAGAAGGGATAAAGGCCCAATGGAAAGCCCAACTGGGTCCAAATTGAGGTAGGGATATAACAATAGTCCCCCTAGTCAAGAGGTAGGTTATAAAGTTGTCGTGCCTCAAGACCATCTGTAAAGTGTTTCCTCGTCAACTAGGTTGTTGCAAATAAAATAATAGGTGGTCAGCTGGAACAATTCACCTTTATAAGGAGAAAATCCACCTTTGATGAAAGGAAAGTGTGGGGGAAGTGCTTCCATTTTGAAATTCCCAAAAACTTCGATTTGTAGTTCAATGGGAGGTATAGTGATTCCTAGGTAGTCTCTTCTTCAAGGAAGGCGTATCCATTAATAGCAAATGGCTTAATAGTAGATTCGATTGGGTGGTTAAGGATGGATAGTCCTTTTCGTGGGGGAAGGAGCATGCGGGTAGTCGATTACTAAGTGATCATTCAGATGGTACAAGGTAGAGGGTCGTTTCTCATGCTGCTATGTGTCCTAGTCGAATGGTGGCATAACAATAGTTCCTTTATAAGGAGAAAATCCATCCTTGATGAAATGGAAGTGCGGGGGAAGTGCTTCCATTTTGAAATTCCCAAAAACTTCGATTTGTAGTTTAATAGGAGGTATAGTGATTCCTAGGTAGTCTCTTCCTCAAGGAAGGCGTATCTATTAATAGCGAATGGCTTAATAGTGGATTCGATTGGGTGGTTAAGGATGGATAGTCCTTTTTGTGGGGGTAGGGAGCACGCAGGTACTCTATTACTAAGTGATCATTTAGATGGTACAAGGCAGAGGGTCATTCATAGGCATCGCTTCAGTTGTTTCTCGTGCTGCTATGTGTCCTAGTCGAATGGTGGCATAACAATAGTTCCCCCAGTCAAGAGGTAGGTTATGAATTGACCTTGCCTCGAGACCATCCACAAGTTACCCTCACAAATGGTAGTTTTTACAAATAGGGTAACGAGATGGAACATACAATTATGGTCCCAACGACCTAAGAATATACGATTATTTGCGAGGCTATTGAAATGCATGCATACCCTTTTTAATAATGTGTTGGTGGATGGTACTTTTGTTCGTAGTTTACTTGTATAAAATTTGGTTGGTGTTTTTGACGGATGGTATGTCCATTGGCTCGACAATTCAAAAATGTATAATGTATACTCCAATGGTGTAATTGTCGATTAAATGATTTAGAGTTATGCAATGGAGATGTGTCATATATATACCATGAATGCACCTATTGGAAATGTAAAATAAAGGAAGTTTAAGCCATCCATTAGCAATATAAAATGAAAAAGGTGTGCAAACTATTTACGGGTGATGCAAAATTTGAAATGTGCAAACTATCCGTAGAAATATGAGCGAGGGGATTATCCAACGTTATAAATAATTGTAGCAAATATAACTTTTGGCTTGAGCTTTTAACAAGTAAGAATTGAATAAGTGTTAAATGTGTGTGCTCATAATTATAAAATGTATTCGTTAACCTAATTTTGGAGGTCGTTAGTTGCTCTACACATGGTGGGAGGCTTACGGGAAGTCTTACTCCCATACATGGGAGGAGGCTTACAAGAGGTAATAAAGTGCCTTGCTTCCAAATGCATAGGGGGAGACTTACAGAAAGTGGTAGTAATGGTATCGAATACAGCTTTTGGCATCAGTTTCTTACAAGTTGTATTGAATAAGTGTTTACGAAAAGATGATGGGTGTAGCAACCCGACCAGGTTATTGATGAGTATAGCGACTCGGCCAGTAAACACAAGGATAATGGGTGTAGTGATTCAACTAGGTTGTTGACAAATATGGAGACCCAATCAGATTGTTAACAAGTATGGCGACTCAACTAGTAAACATAAAGATGACAAGTGTGGCAACTCGATAAGTAATAAAGTGACCTTGCTCCCAGACCCATAAGGGGAGGCTTATGGAAAGTAATAAAGTGACCTTGCTCCTAGACGCATGGGGGGAGGTTTACAAAATGTGATAAAGTGGCATTGCTCCCGTACATGGAGGGAGCTGGTGTACGAAAGGTAATAATGGCCTTGCTCCCACACATAGGAGGATGGTTATAGAAGGTAATAATGACTTTGCTCCTACACATGGGGGGAGGCTTACGAATGGTAATAATATGACCCTTCTCCCGTACAAGGGGGAGGCTTACAAAAGGTGATAAAGTGGTTTTGCTCTCGTACATAAGAGGAAGCTTATCGAAGGTAATAATGGTATTGCTCTTGCACATAGGGGGAGACTTACGGAAGGTAATAGTGGCCCTGCTCCCATACGCATGGGATGAGACTTGCAAAAGGTAATAATGGTCTTGCTCCTGCACATAGGGGGAGGCTTACGGAAAGTAATAAAGTGGCCTTGCTCCTAGATGCATGGGAGAAGGTTTATGGAAGGTAATAATGGCCCTACTCCTGCACATAGGGGGAGCTTACAAAAGATCATAAAATGGCCTTGCTCCCAGATACATGGGAGAAGGCTTACAGACGGTGGTAATAAAATCCCTGCTCCTAGACGAATGGGGGGAGGCTTATGGAAAAATAGTGGTGTTGCTTCCATGTGAAAGGCTTACGATAGATCTTACTCTCAGACGTATAGGGGGAGGCTTACGGGAAAAATCATAGGTCAACCTCACTACCATCAATTCTCGCAGCTCAGACTTAAATGGAGATTGAGGTCCTCTAACGTCGAATCACAACCATCGGCCAAGTCTTCTCGACTTGAATTTATGAGATGAAAGGGGAGTTGTAAATATATCATGTAAAATTTATAGATATGATATAAATATAAATAGTGGATGTAACTATCAGTCCCTTATGGTTCCTTTGTTTAACAATATACATTATATGAATATATAAAAAATATAACCTCCAGTGAGAACCTTTCTTGAGTTCTTTTAAATAAATATATAGACATGCATGTACACTTGCAAGTATAGATAAGCATACCAAATATTAAATGTCCATGTGGTGTAAACGTCTGTGTGGCTTACTATAAATCCTCGTGGTTACTTGCTTCTTCTGTTGTGAAAATAAAATATATGCATACACTATGTGGTTCATTAAGAACCTTTTTTCTTTACAAGGAATAATAAAATAAAATGCACAAATTCAAGAATGGTGGTATACATGCCCATTTCACATTACTAATCGTGGGGTTCATGCCCCCTTTCACTTAAATTTATTTTATTTTATAGTAAATATAAATATGCATGGGAGGGGGCACACCTGTGAGATTCATTATTCCGTTTCTATTTCATTTGTCTTTATTATTCTTTTTAGTAAAATATATACATGCATAGATGGTGGGTTACAACCCTCGTCAGGAACAAAGGTTCCCTTTTAACATTACACTTTTTTTTTTTCAATAAAGAAAAATGCATGGAATCCTTCCTGGTTCTCTCTTTATTATCACCATGTGTTTCAATATGAAGTATGCATAGTACCTCATGAGTTCATCTATATAAGCATGCATACACAAGTTGGGGTGCATCTGTGGGTCTTCTTACTATTCTTTCTTTTCCCCCTTTTTTTTTTTCTAATAAAAAAAAATCTAATATATGTATACATGCATACAAACAAAGGCTCTTTCTTTTTTCACCATTTTTTTATACACGGGACGGGTATTACAGCCCCTTGGGGAACCGCTCGTGGTTCCCTTTGCTTTACCTCTTCTTTTAAAATAGATGAACGCACGGAAGGGGAGGTGCAACACCCATGAGGTTCATTCCCTCCATCTCTACATATATGCACTTTAATACAAGACATAATATATACATGCAGCCCGGGGGGTGTTCATTGAAAACTATATATCTATATTATAAATGTATATAACCGCGGGTCTAACCCCTGGCATATTAAAAACTCTTTTTCTTATACTAAGAAATTATAAATGCATATATACTCATGCTACATCTCTTGTGGGTATCTCTCATGTCAATCTTATCACCTATTCCATTTTTTATAATACAATAACACATGCAGCCTAGGGAACCCTCCGTGCTCCTCTATCAAAGCCACCTGTGGGAACCGTCCACGAGTTCCCCTTTCATCCATTTTATTTAAATAATATAATACACACATTCATGCAAGAAATGGGGGTACAACCCCCTTGGGACACTCAACAGATCCCAATCTTTTATCAATTTTCTATACAATATAATAATACATGCACGGGAGGTAATAATAAACATATACATGCAGGTGGTGCTCACCTCTCGTAAGAGTTCCTTTCCATTCACCATTATTCTTTTCTCTTTCTTTGTAAGTATAAATATCAATGGCAGGCATTCATGCCTACATTTACAATAAAAATAGAATAAAATAATCATTCCATTTGGTAGAATTAAACTGCAAGAGAATATAACTTAGGGAACGAGGAAGTTTGGGAAGAAAGTCCAGCAAGTATGAAAAGGGATTTAAAGGTATCATTCTCATTAATCTTACAACTATCAGACACAATGGTATAATTAAGCAAATATTTGAATTGACAATAGTCATAATAGGAGTTTCAATGATTAGCACTGGGCTTTGAAACAATTCTAAAACTCGATCCCACTTTCCCATCATTTTTACTTCTCTTTTTTCCTATCTTTACCGTCAGAATCTCAATTCCCATCACCCAAACAGCAGTTAAAGTATGACACAAAAGCCCCTCAAATTATTGCAACAAATCAGATCACCGTTCAAACCTGAACCATTGACTCCATCACCGCTTGATTCATCATATCTATAGAAAGAAAAATCCTAACTTACCCTAGCTCTAATCTGCAGTTATGAAAGATTCCAATTTAAAAGATCGCATATTATATAAATTTCTTTTACACGTGATTTACGGATTCAAGGACTGAAATTTGAATATTTGCATTTAAAGGAACATAAAAGAAATTCAGAATATCATGACTCTATCATTATATTTCTTTTTATAAACTAAAATAAAATCGAAAGTTTATTAAAAAAGGAATCACTTAAAACCCAAATAATAGTTCTGGATTAGATAAATTGTAGTTCTGGGAGGTAGATGAGGAAGAGTCCGGCAATGAAGAGGAGTGGAGATGAGAAAGGTCGGTGTAAAATAGACTCAAGATGAATATTTAGCAAATTAGAGTTTTGAGCAAAGGATCTTACTAACTGTGATATCTTGGAGTATTTATACGAAGGATGAGAGTCTAGGGTCCAATCGAATCCACAATTGGTAAGAGCCCAATTGAGTCCAAATTAAGTTTAAGATATATAATGAATAGAAATTTAAATCAAAGATAATATTTAATATATGCTATCCAAATAGTAATATAGTATTTAAATTAATAAAAGAAATTATCTATAGTAATTCTAAAATCATCTTAAATAAAATGGGACTCAAATTCATAAAAAAAAAAATTGTTAAATTTTGAATTAAAACTTAAAAGAAAATACTTTTAGCTTGTTTTTTATGAGTCAAACAACTACCATTGCATGTGAAAAAAATAGAACCACGTAACGTGGCTACCGTCCTCACTCATGATTCATGATGATAGGACAAACAAAAAACAATAGAAGTTCAATACTTAAACTATTTGGGATTTGAATTATCTCTAAAAAAAAATCATTGAAACTTTCATGCACATAAGTGGTTTCATAATTGATATAAACTTATAAGCTTACTCCATCTTAGACAATGAAACAAAAATTTATACGAAAACTTTTAAAAGATACAATTTTTTAGGCATAAATAGTTTTCAAAAAAATGTCAGTAAAGTTAAAGATAATTATTGTTTGTTGATTGTCGGCATGGTAAAAGAAAAATTATATAAACTTGTCAAACTATACTTGAAATGACAGATTTGTAAAGAATATACAATCACTATCTAACAAAATACCACATTATAATCAATTCAATAAAATTGAAAAAGAAAAAACATGAATGGAAACTCAAAAAGAAATGAATAAAGCTTGAATGAAATAAACAAAACAACTAAAATGAAAGAAAAGAAATGGTAATTTGAATCACACGAAGAAACTATTTATTCATATAAAGATGTGTAACTGTTTATAAAACTAAAGACAATACACAAAATTGAAAACCATCGTAAATAGGCAATGAATTATTTTGTCATCAGGGTGTGGTATAAATATAACAATCTGTAACAGAGAATGATACTTTAATTGTTTGTCTTAGGACTTGGAACTCCCATTTTAATGTGGATAATATGTTAGGAATAAAAAATAATTAATTTTAATACGTTATTCTTCATAAGTAATATTTTAATTTTTATATATATAGTAATGAAATAATTCTTAAGTGGTGTTTGCATACTCTAATTAAGCATACTAAATTTTTTTGATAAAAATATTATATACTAAATTTAAAACATGAATTAATTAAATAAAAATATAATATTTTATCTAAATTAAAAAAATTGTCCTCCTTAAAAACTTTTCTAAAATTATTTTAAAATAATAACACCATTCAAATTTTGATAATATAAATTAAAAGATATTTGAAGTTTACAACATTTTGTGATAACTAAAAGCATTGTAACATTAAAAAAAGAGTCAACATAGTTAATAATTAAAAAATAAAATTTGAATTAATTTATATTTTGATATTTTATCCCTTTTTTAAAAGTTCATACTTCTACATACTCCAATATAAGAATTTTAAAAAATTCAATAAAAAAATAAAATTAACATTTAAAATGAATTAATTAAGTTAAATTAAATAAAAATATAATATTTTATTTAGATTAAGAAGATGGGTCTTTAAAAAAAAATTTCTCAAATCATTCTAAAATAAATAGGAACATTAATATTTTGATATTAAAAAACATAAGAGATAAATTAAAAGAGATTTGAAGGGTACAATTCTGTGACAAATAAAAGCATCCTCTTTCAGAAAAAAGAAGTTAACAAACACAATAATAAGTTAAAAAATTATTTAAAACGAATTAACAATCTTATTATAAGTTTTTATCATATCTGTTTTTTATGACACAATGCCTACAATTACCTATAACCCCTCCTTAACCCTTAAATAGGAGGATAATGCACTTCAGTGCACTGGAACCCATGTCCTCCTACATTGGCAACAATACACATACCAATAGTTAAGACTCAAAGAACTTTAAAATGAATTAATTAAAATTTTAACATTTTATCTCTATTTTAAAAGACAAAACTAACCCTATTTACTTCCTTCAAAAGTCATAAGAGATGAAAACATAAAATTAAACTAAAATAACAATTATACCCCTATTTATACTAATGCCTCAAAAAGAACTGCTTTTATTTAATTTTGAAGTATATATATTTTTAAAGTCATTAATCCAATTTAAGGGCTAAATTTTAGAAATATGTTGAAGAAAACTTAATTGAGAATGTATGTATTTTTTTTTATTTAAAATTTATCGATTTACGTTGTTTTTAAAGAGAGAAAGGGAAATGCATTCTACAAAGCACATTTTCAAGAGAAAGAAGAAAATTTGTCCTACAAGGCATGATATCGACTACCATTTTACCAAGAAATGTGTTAAGTGGCGGAACTAGAAAAACCCGAAATCGACGATTGCATGCTCCTGCTTCAATTGTGAGCATGGTATCGACTACCATTTTTACACCTCAAAGTGGAACTCCCTCATGAATTCATACTCAAAATATGGTAAAATTCATTTGATAATAGTATTATTTTTTTTATTTTTCATTTTTATAATTTTGAAATAACATATTATTTGAATAGGTGGAACAACCCTACGAGACACAATGGTACACCAGCCGAGCTTAAGGATATCCGGGTAGCTTTAGATCAACAAATCGAAGAGGACATTAGTTTATGAATTTCAAAGTTATCGATTTTTTATTCCAGCATTTGAAATTAAATAGTTGGTACATGCTAAAATTTATAAATTCATACTGCAGTTTGTATAGATGCCACATCTGAGGATTCAAGAATGTGTCTCGGTCGAATTTTTGGCCAATTGCAACATCTGACATGTCAAAGTGTCATTGATCATTTTTGCAATGGTCGAGATGCATGAATTCCACCGAGTGATGCGGCAGTTCGGGTGTACTTAACGTATTCCATTGCCATCCTAGGAGCTCGATAACCTACACAATATCAACTTGCGGGAGAGACTTGAGGAAGATTGGCCAACATTCCACGAGAAGTATATTGAGATTTGGCAGCATAGTTAGGGGTGTTCAAACGATTAACCAAACGATTAACAAAGCTGAACTAGTATTAACCGAATTAACCAAACTTTTTAATTCTTTAACTGTTAACCGAACCGAAATTTTTTCAAAAAATTTAACCAAACTGAAATATTTCGGTTAATTCAATCGTTTAATTCAATTAAACAAAATTTATATTTTTTTTGGTTAAAATAAATATAAATATATAAAAAAATTGATAATGTTCCTTTTTTTTATTTTAATAGTTCAAAAAAATATTATTTATTTCAATTAATATAAAAATACTAGCTCAAAATACATTGTTAATATAAAAAATACATTATATACATTATATATTCTTTATTTTAGCTAATTCAGTTAATTATTTGATTTCGAATTGAATTAACTGATAGCTGAACTTCCAAAAAATTATTAACCGACCTCCGACCGAATTAGATTTGTTAACCAACTGACTAACCAAATTAGATCAGTTCGGTCGACTAATTTGGTTTACAATGAAATTTGAGCAATCCTAAGCATAGGTACGGTTACTTGCCAACACGTGAACCATTTCTCATACTAGAGTTGGCGACATCTCCGTACAAGAATGTGCTATCAATTTGGACAAGTGGTTTACAGTGCTGGAATGCAGTTATGTATTACTTGAAACTCCAAAAAAACAATGGAAAACTCTTTTTCCAAGGACCAAGAGATCACCGTAATACACATGCTTCATTTGCAACTCGATTACGGAACCTGGTACGTATCACTCCAGTACCTGTAACATCCCGAATTAGGGTCTAGTCAGAACAATAGTTTCAAGACCACAAACCGAAGTAGAAATAGTTTTTTTATGATTATTATGAGGTTTATGATATGATTTCATGCTTGTGTGAAAATTTCCATGAAGAAATTTTATGCCTAAAGTGTCCAATTTGAAGTTAGGGACTAAATTGAATAAGTTGCAAAACTAGAGTTCTAGAAGCTTTAAGCATGAAATTACTATGGAATATTAATTAGAGGTCCTTAAATAGTAATTTGACCAAGTTCTAAAATTTTGGACAAAAATGGGCATGAATAGGAAAAATTTGAAAGAAAGGCCTTAAGGGCATTTTTGTCATTTGGCTAATAAAAGAATAAAAAGGGAAAAATAAGTAAAAAATCTTGCCCATCTTCATCAACCTTAGCCGAAATTTCCATGCCCACCATAGCTAGGGTTTCTTCAACTTTCAACCTCAAAAGTAAGTGCATCTAGCCCCGTTTTTAATGTTCATTACATTTTTAAAGTTGTCATCAACCGATCTAGCTATTTCTACCATTATTTTGAGCTAGGGTTCATGCTAAAAAACTTTCCCATGTGTTACATGCATGTATTTTGATGTTTAATGGAGGAATATGGAAGTTTGATGTGTGTTTAACATCTTTTACTAAGTGATTTTTGATGGAAATGCATGAAAATGACCTATTTGTAAAAATTGTAAAATGGGTAGTAAATATGTGAAATAAAGAAAAATGTGGACTGCTAGGAGTAGGAATATGAATTGGCTAGGCTTGGGTAGTAAATAAAATGCATGCATTTCATTTTACGAGCCTAAGGACCAATTTTAAATAAGTAAAAAGTTAGGGGTAAAAAGGTAATTTTACCAAAGTATGTGTTATGGGTCGATTCGAACAATGTGTGTATTAAATAAGTTAAACTTGACATTATTGATCAAGAAAAATGTGATTTGGGTCTTGATCGGGGGGAAAAACAAGGTTTACGAAGAACAGGCTCGTTTTTATCATTTTGTACTAAGGTAAGTTCATATACAAATAATGTGATATTATGTTATATTTTTTATGCTTGAGTATTATGTAAATCCAAATTCTTCAACGCTATTATGAGTTATGCTTTGATTGCTCCATGGGTAAGTGATGGGTATTATGGACATTGAGATTGACATTACGAGCAAGCTTCACAGAGATGTGATATCGAAAAATCTAGTTTAAACCTTAGGAATAGTTTAAGATAAAAGTGACATGTTACTAGGAATAATGTGATTTATGAGCTCATGAGATATGTTTATGCGGTTTCGGGTGCTGGTCTTGTACGTCCTACCGGTGGCTGGGTAGTCCAGCATGTGTTACGAATACCTGACAGCTTGTATGAGCAGCCTGTGTAGCTACGTCCTGACCGATAGCTTGTGCGAGCAGACCCGTGAGTAGCTCGAGAATGAGCTTTTATGTGTTATGTGATATGAGGTAGCTTTAGCTATGTATGTGGCACTTATGTGCGAGCTTTCTGTGTATCCAATAGTATTCCAAGTGTTCAACGGGTAAATTATCAAGTAACTTGATAGAACGCCTAAGAGGTAAGTCAATGGGAAGAATGAGTAAGAGATTATATTATGAGTTGATACTGTAACACCTCTCGCCCGTATCTAAAGCCGGAACAGGGTTTGAGGTGCTACCAAACTTAAACTCAACCATTCTTTGGAAATCGGGCCATAAAATTTTGATCAATTTAAAACTTTTCAATTCATAAACAATTTGTCCCTTAATAGGGCTTACAGGGCTCAAAACATATATTCAAGGTGATTCGGGACCAAACCAAGGGCTCAAGAAAAACTCAAAGAATTTCATGCTTTAAGGCTCCACACGCCCGTGTGGGTATAGGGCATACGCCCGTGTGCTAGGGACACGCCCGTGTCCCGTACCCGTGTGACCAATTTAATCCCACAATTTTTTTCAGAAAGTAAGTGCAGACTTCACACAGCCTGGACACACGCCCATGTCCTTTGCCCGTGTCTTTTCACACGGCAACAACACGCCCGTTGCGCAGCCCGTGTGCAAAAACCTGAGTATTTTGTTTCTGACATTAGCATCACACGACCATGGTACACGCCCGTGTACTAAGCTGTGCCCTTCCACACGGCTGAGACATACGGCCGTGTCTCTGCTCGTGTGACCATTTTTATGCATTCTGACTTGAAATTTCAAAGTGTAGGGGACACACGGTCTTCTCACACGCCTATGAGGCTGTCCGTGTGTCACACATGGCCTAGACACACGCCCGTGTGTCTACCTGTGTGGACAATATGAGGCTATTTACCAAGCCTCATTGCCACTCTAGTATGCCTATTTTCATGTTAGTACCAACCAATACCAAATCAAGCATGATAAACATTCAATTAACCATGAGGATGCATCTATTAGAGACTCAAAATGAATGTTATCCTCATTCAAGGATTAATGTAAAGTGTGGAATCTATTCCCAGCCAACACATTTGACCAATTCTCAAAGACACAAAATAATAAGGTCTAGTCCTATACATGCCATAATAAAAAATATAAATCCTACTATACCGAGTATTACGGTTGATAGTGTGATCGATATCTCTGAATTCAAAGGATCCTTGAGCTAGCTAAATGACACTGAAAGAAAAAGGGAAAGGGAAGAGAGTAAGCACAAAGCTTAGTAAGTTGCATATAAATAAATATACAACAGCAATTTCACCATTAGTCATCATACTCATAGTTCAAAGGTAAGCATAAACTTGACTTACTCATTACTGACTAACCAAGTAATATTTTCTAATTGGAGCTCATTACTCCTGCATACCAACTAGGTACCTGTACCACTCACAACATTATTATAATTTCCTTATTAAATCACTTTCAAAACCTTTAAAGTTAAACCTTTTGGAAATACTACCGGATATTCTATAAGCCTCAAACAGGGGATAAATTGTCGATGCCATGTCCCAGACATGGTCTTACACTGGCTATCATCATCAAGGCCGAAGCCATGTCCTAGACATGGTCTTATACTATCTCTCGTATATACGTGCTGATGTATGTCCCAGACATGTCTTACACTTGCACAACTCTTAGCTGATGCATGTCCCAAACATGTCTTACACTGGCTATCATCATCGAGGCCAATGCATGTCCTAGACATGGTCTTACACTGGCTCTCATTATGTATCTGATGCATGTCCCAGACATGTCTTACTGTAATATCCCGAATTAGGGCCTAATCGGAATAGTGGTTTCGTGACCACAAATCCGAGATAGAAATAATTATTTTATAATTATTTTGAGGTTTATGATATGATTGCATGATTGTGTGAAAATTTCGTGAAGAAATTTTATGCATAAAGTGCTTAATTTGAAGTTAGGGACTAAATCGAATTTGCAAAACTTGCATTCTAGAAGTTTTTAGTATGAAATTGCTTTGAAATATTAATTAGGAGGTCTTAAATAGAAATTTGACCAATTTGAAGTTCATGGACAAAATTAGGACATGGAAGGAATTTTTGAAAGTTTAGTAGTAAGGGCATTTTGGTCATTTAGGGGTAAAATGAATTAAAATACAAAATTAAAAGCCAATTTTGCTCATCTTCAACCCCATGGCCGAATATAGCAAGGAGAAACCATGGCTAGGGTTTTTCAAGCTTCCAAGCTCGATTGTAAGTCCATTCTAGCCCCGTTTTTAATGATTTTTATGTTTTTGAAATCCCGATAACTCAATAAAGCTTATGTTAGCAATAATTTAACCTAAGGTTTATATTTGGAAAAATACCCATAGGTGAAATTTGTGTATTTTGATGTTTTATGATAGAATATGATGTTTTAAATTATGTTAGACAACTTGTACTACTCGATTTTAAGCAAAAACGAGTAAAAGGGCTTAATCGGTAAAAATACCTAATAGTCACAAGTACATGTTAGAGTGAGAATTTGATGTTGCCATAGAAGGGAAAAGTGATCAGCATGTTGTAAAACATAAGAATAAGGAATAAAGTTTAATTCCGAACTTAGGGGCAAAAATGTAAATATGCAAAAGTTTAGGGGTAAAATTGTAATTTTGTCAAAATTTGAATTAAGGGTTAATTTGATAATGTGAGTGATAAATAAGTTAAATGTGTTATTTTAGATCAAGAAAGACGTGGAAACGACTCCAATCGAGGAAAAGAAAAGATTGTGGATTAAATTGCAAAACCTTTGTATTTTGGTACCAAGGTAAGTTCATATGTAAATAATGTAGCATAATTGTTATTTTAAGTCATTGATGTCAATTATGTGATATGCTGAATTTTTTTTATTATGAAATAAATGCTTTGTGGTTATTTTCGAATAAAATATAAATTGTTACCGAGTATTGGTTACGGCATTTTACGGAAGACGTCAAGGATATGTGTTCAAGGAAAATCCCGTTTGAACCTTAGGAATAGATTAGGATACAAGTGACATGTCACTGGGATACTTGGGCATCCGAACTCGTTGAGTTGAGTCCGAGTTCACTTATGGATGCGAATGTTCGAACTCGTTGAGTTGAGTCCGAGTTCGTGAGATGTAACTAGGCATCCGAGCTCGTTGAGTTGAGTCCGAGTTCATTATGGATGCGAACGCCCGAGCTCGTTGAGTTGAGTCCGAGTTCGCTTATGGGCGGGTTACATGGTAGCTTGGCTACATATGTGGCACTTATGTGCAAACTTCCTACGTATCCGAATTATATTCCGATGAGTTCAACGGGTAAAGTTCTACTCAAATGGAGGAATACTTGAGATGAAAAGAGACGTATTGGTAAGTGATGTGAAATGGATACTTGGACAGGTATGTACTTAACCCTCGGGTTGAGTATTGATACAATAACGATAAGGTAGTAAAATGATGAATGATGATTAGAAATGAGATTTATGTTTTGGTGATACCATGCTAATGTTGTTTGGTATGATTGCTTTGTTATGTTACATATTATTTGCATATGAACTTACTAAGCATTTATGCTTACTCCTCTTTCTTACTCATTTTAGTTTTGGACAAGCCACTTAGGAGTCGGGATTGGTCTGAAGCTCACCACACTATCCTAAGAACTTTTCGTAAAATGGCTTGTAAATTCAAGTATGGCATGTATAGCAAAATACTTATTTTGTGTAAATGATCTTATGGTATGGTGATGAAATGGTTGAGGAAGTGCTTGATAATGATAAATTATGGAAATGGTTAGTTTAGAATATGTTTGATGTTATGGAAAGTTAATAAGTTACCTAGTTCATGAAAATTCATAAAAGGATGAAATTTGCCATAAACAGAATATTACAGCAACACTGACGTGAGTTTGAAAATTTACTAAAAATCATATAAATTGAATTTGGTGATGTATTAAATATCAAATTGAAGCTTATTATGTCTAGTTTCACATCAAAAAACTAAACTGGTAAAAGAATTATATGTTAGAAGATATTTGAATTTTAGTGAAACAGGGTCAGAGCAGTTTCTGAATCCCTGTTTCCAACTTTATAAATTTACCATAAATTGTACAGATATAATTAGGTGGCTTATTTTATATCCTCAGAATCTTTATTGAATCTAGTTTCAGGAGAAATAAACCTCATATTCATATGAATTTTATACAGAGAGAAAAGTGGTTCGTAGTAAACAGAGGTCAGACCAGTCAAGCCCTGAAACAGGGTAACTTTAACTAATAAACTGTACTAATTGGCCCAACCAAAATTTCTAGAAAAAATTAGTAGATAGGCATATGAGTCTAGATTCAGAGAAAATTTACGGATCTTGATTTTGAGTTTCAGTAACTCGAGATATGATTTTTCTTGTGACTGTAACGCAAGTAGCTAAAAAGCTTTGAATGTAGAAACAAATAATCTAAAGTTCTTAAAATGTTAAATTAAGTTTAGTAACACCTCATACTCGACTCCGGTGACGGTCTCGGGCGTGGGGGCGTTACATTTAGTGGTATCGAGAGCAGGTTTAGTCGGTTCTCGGACTGCGTGTTGTATGTACGGATTTTGCTATACATGCCATATGTATAAATTGTGATAGTGTGACGACTTCTGACCTTTTTCAATGATTTTTTTTTATAGTAAATGGATCCCGATTCAGCTGTGGCAGATGAAGTAGAGAGTAATGCGCCAGCTCCAGTGAAGGAGCAGCGCCCGACTGAAAATCCACCTCCTACTGTTGGTCGGGAGGAGGAGAAAGGGGTCGAGAAGCCTTTCTCCAAATGATGAGTGCATGGTACACTGAGTTCGTTCGTACGAACCCAAATGTACAACCTCCCCCACCTCCCCCAATTCCTCAACCTGTACCCCGATACCTCAAGGTATGGATCTGATGAAATTTCATAGAAATCCAGTTGATAGAATCCGCAAGCAAGGGGCCGAAGAATTTAAAGCAAATATTGATGATGATGCCGAGAAAGCAGAGTTTTGGCTTGAAAATTCTATTCGGGTATTTGATGAATTATCTTGTACACCTGAAGAATGTTTGAAATGCGCTATATCTTTGTTGAGGGATTCAGCTTATAATTGGTGGAAGACTTTGATTTCGGTGGTACCGAAAGAGAGAGTAACATGGGAATTCTTTCAAGAAGAGTTTCGGAAGAAATATATTAGTGAAAGATTTATGGATCAGAAGCGTAAAGAATTTCTTGAACTGAAGCAACGTAATATGACGGTTACAGAATATGAAAGAGAGTTTGTTCGATTAAGTAAATATACCAGAGTATGTTCCCTCTGAGGCCAAGATGTGCCGACGATTTGAAGACGGGCTCAACGAAGACATCAAGGTATTTGTTGGAATTCTTGAATTAAAAGAAATGGTAGTATTGGTTGATCGAGCTTGTAAGGCTGAAGAATTACTTAAAGAGAAGAAAAAGGCAGAGACTGAGACTAGAAGCTGGAAGAAAAGACCGATGAGCAGTTCATTCTCACAGCAACCTGGAAAGTCAAGAAATATGAATCCTCGTTCTCAAACTTCAGCTGGGCAATTATATGGGAATTATAAGAAGCAAAATGTGGGTCCTAAGTCCCAGACTACTTCGGCAGCCAGTGTAGGGAATTCGAGATTTGTTAAACCTGAGTGCCAGCGGTGTGGTAGAAATCATTTTGGCCCGTGCAGAGCAAATGAATGTTTTCGATGTGGTTCTCCGGATCATTTTATTAGAGATGGCCAGAGAGAGCTGAAAAAGAAAAATTTCAGAATACAAAAACAAGTGGGGCGGATTCGAGAGGAAGATAACCAAGAAAAGCTGGGACCGAAACAAGTAGTAAGAATGTAGCCAGAGATGCACCAATTAGACCTGAAGGAAGGGCTCCAGCTAGGACTTATGCTATTAAAGCGCGCGAAGATGCTTCCTCACCCGATGTGATTACCGGTACATTTTCTCTCTATAATGTTAAGAGCAAAACCGATGTTTTTACAATAGATTTACGAAGCTCGTAAAGATGATCAAGATTTGCAAGCCAAAGGAAAGCGGTGTGAAGTTGATACTGAGTTAGATTTGAGAATCGATTCGATGGGTGCTTAATGTTTAAAGATCGGACTTGTGTACCAAAGAATGAGGAATTGATTCAAAAGATCCTACAGAAAGCACATAGTGGTTGTTTCTCGATTCATCCGGGTAGTACGAAAATGTATAATGACTTGAAGAAAATGTATTGGTGGAATGGAATGAAAAAGGATATATCGAGTTTGTGTCCAAATGCTTGATTTGTCAACAGGTGAAAGCTAAACACCAAGTGCCTTCGGGATTACTTCACCTATTATGGTTCTGAATGGAAATGGGATCGGATTACTATGGATTTTGTTTCAGGATTGCCATTAACTCCGGGAAAGAAAGATGCCATCCGGGTAATAGTTGATGTACTAACTAAGTCGGCTCATTTTATCCCGCACACGTCACGGATTATTCTCTTAACAAGTTGGCTGAATCAGATATTAGAGAAATTGTTAGACTACATGGAATACCATTGTCGATTATTTCAGATAGAGATCCAAGGTTTACCTCGCGGTTTTGGCAAAAATTGCAAGACGCGTTAGGTACAAAATTAAACTTCGATCATCGCTTTTCATCCACGGACTAATGGACAATCGAGAGTAGTAATTCGATTCTTGAAGATATGCTCGGATGTTGTGTATTGGAATTTCAAGGAAGTTGGGAAAAATACTTACCGTTGGTAGAATTTGCTTACAATAATAGTCATCGACGAGCTTGAAAATGGCACCTTATGAAGCATTGTATGGTCGTAAAGTGTCGAACGCCTTTGTATTGGACTGAACTCAAGGAAAATCAGATTTATGGAGTTGATCTAATAAAAAAGAAAAAGAAAAATGAAGGTAATTCGAGATTGTTTGAAAGCAACTTCAGATAGACAAAATCTTATGCAGATTGAAAACGAAAGGACATTGAATTTCAAGTTGGTGATAAAGTATTTTTAAAGGTGTCTCCGTGGAAAAAGGTTCTCGATTTGGACGGAAGGGCAAATTAAGTCCACGTTTTATTGGGCGTATGAGGTAATTGAAAAAGTTGGACCCAGGTAGCATATCGGCTAGCTTTACCACCTGAATTAGAGAAGATTCATGATGTGTTCCACGTATCTATGTTACGTCGGTATCGTTCGATCCTTCACATGTGATTTCACCGACGAAAATTGAACTACAACCGAGATATGACCTATGAAGAAGAACCGATTAAGATTTTAGCTCGAGAGGTCAAACAACTAAGGAATAAAAATATTGCACTTGTGAAGGTGTTGTGGCAAAAGCATGGAGTAGAAGAAGCTACATGGGAATCCGAAGAAACTATGAGAAATCAATACCCACATCTGTTTACTGGTAAGATTTTCGAGGACGAAAATCCTTAAAGGGGGGGAGAGTTGTAATATCCCGAATTAGGGCCTAATCGGAATAGTGGTTTCGTGACCACAAATCCGAGATAGAAATAATTATTTTATAATTATTTTGAGGTTTATGATATGATTGCATGATTGTGTGAAAATTTCGTGAAGAAATTTTATGCATAAAGTGCTTAATTTGAAGTTAGGGACTAAATCGAATTTGCAAAACTTGCATTCTAGAAGTTTTTAGTATGAAATTGCTTTGAAATATTAATTAGGAGGTCTTAAATAGAAATTTGACCAATTTGAAGTTCATGGACAAAATTAGGACATGGAAGGAATTTTTGAAAGTTTAGTAGTAAGGGCATTTTGGTCATTTAGGGGTAAAATGAATTAAAATACAAAATTAAAAGCCAATTTTGCTCATCTTCAACCCCATGGCCGAATATAGCAAGGAGAAACCATGGCTAGGGTTTTTCAAGCTTCCAAGCTCGATTGTAAGTCCATTCTAGCCCTGTTTTTAATGATTTTTATGTTTTTGAAATCCAGATAACTCAATAAAGCTTATGTTAGCAATAATTTAACCTAAGGTTTATATTTGGAAAAATACCCATAGGTGAAATTTGTGTATTTTGATGTTTTATGATAGAATATGATGTTTTAAATTATGTTAGACAACTTGTACTACTCGATTTTAAGCAAAAACGAGTAAAGGGCTTAATCGGTAAAAATACCTAATAGTCACAAGTACATGTTAGAGTGAGAATTTGATGTTGCCATAGAAGGAAAAGTGATCAGCATGTTGTAAAACATAAGAATAAGGAATAAAGTTTAATTCAACTTAGGGGCAAAAATGTAAATATGCAAAAGTTTAGGGGTAAAATTGTAATTTTGTCAAAATTTGAATTAAGGGTTAATTTGATAATGTGAGTGATAAATAAGTTAAATGTGTTATTTTAGATCAAGAAAGACGTGGAAACGACTCCAATCGAGGAAAAGAAAAGATTGTGGATTAAATTGCAAAACCTTTGTATTTTGGTACCAAGGTAAGTTCATATGTAAATAATGTAGCATAATTGTTATTTTAAGTCATTGATGTCAATTATGTGATATGCTGAATTTTTTTATTATGAAATAAATGCTTTGTGGTTATTTTCGAATAAAATATAAATTGTTACCGAGTATTGGTTACGGCATTTTACTTTAAGACGTCAAGGATATGTGTTCAAGGAAAATCCCGCTTTGAACCTTAGGAATAGATTAGGATACAAGTGACATGTCACTGGGATACTTGGGCATCCGAACTCGTTGAGTTGAGTCCGAGTTCACTTATGGATGCGAATGTTCGAACTCGTTGAGTTGAGTCCGAGTTCGTGAGATGTAACTAGGCATCCGAGCTCGTTGAGTTGAGTCCGAGTTCATTATGGATGCGAACGCCCGAGCTCGTTGAGTTGAGTCCGAGTTCGCTTATGGGCGGGTTACATGGTAGCTTGGCTACATATGTGGCACTTATGTGCAAACTTCCTACGTATCCGAATTATATTCCGATGAGTTCAACGGGTAAAGTTCTACTCAAATGGAGGAATACTTGAGATGAAAAGAGACGTATTGGTAAGTGATGTGAAATGGATACTTGGACAGGTATGTACTTAACCCTCGGGTTGAGTATTGATACAATAACGATAAGGTAGTAAAATGATGAATGATGATTAGAAATGAGATTTATGTTTTGGTGATACCATGCTAATGTTGTTTGGTATGATTGCTTTGTTATGTTACATATTATTTGCATATGAACTTACTAAGCATTTATGCTTACTCCTCTTTCTTACTCATTTTAGTTTTGGACAAGCCAGCTTAGGAGTCGGGATTGGTCGGAAGCTCGATCACACTATCCGGAAGAACTTTTCGTAAAATGGCTTGTAAATTCAAGTATGGCATGTATAGCAAAATACTTATTTTGTGTAAATGATCTTATGGTATGGTGATGAAATGGTTGAGGAAGTGCTTGATAATGATAAATTATGGAAATGGTTAGTTTAGAATATGTTTGATGTTATGGAAAGTTAATAAGTTACCTAGTTCATGAAAATTCATAAAAAGGATGAAATTTGCCATAAACAGAATATTACAGCAACACTGACGTGAGTTTGAAAATTTACTAAAAATCATATAAATTGAATTTGGTGATGTATTAAATATCAAATTGAAGCTTATTATGTCTAGTTTCACATCAAAAACTAAACTGGTAAAAGAATTATATGTTAGAAGATATTTGAATTTTAGTGAAACAGGGTCAGAGCAGTTTCTGAATCCCCTGTTCCAACTTTATAAATTTACCATAAATTGTACAGATATAATTAGGTGGCTTATTTTATATCCTCAGAATCTTTATTGAATCTAGTTTCAGGAGAAATAAACCTCATATTCATATGAATTTTATACAGAGAGAAAAGTGGTTCGTAGTAAACAGAGGTCAGACCAGTCAAGCCCTGAAACAGGGGTAACTTTAACTAATAAACTGTACTAATTGGCCCAACCAAAATTTCTAGAAAAAAATTAGTAGATAGGCATATGAGTCTAGATTCAGAGAAAATTTACGGATCTTGATTTTGAGTTTCGTAACTCGAGATATGATTTTTCTTGTGACTGTAACGCAAGTAGCTAAAAAGCTTTGAATGTAGAAACAAATAATCTAAAGTTCTTAAAATGTTAAATTAAGTTTAGTAACACCTCATACTCGACTCCGGTGACGGTCTCGGGCGTGGGGGCGTTACACTTACACTAGCACTCGTCTCAATGCCGATGCCATGTCCTAGACATGGTCTTACACTGGCTCTCATTATGTATCCGATGCATGTCCTAGACATGTTTTACACTAGCATACAAATAACTTGAATGTCATGGCTTGAATATCTAGTTTGTTTCCTAGGGTTCCAACGGGATCTTTCTATTATCTCAATTATTAATATGCATTCTCAGTTCACAATCTAGCAATTCATACTATATCAAATCAATAACAATTCGAATACATGCATAACAATATAGTTGTATTATTTACATACATCTTACCTTGGTTTACAGAATGTACTCGACTACTCGGTTTAGTCGATTTGCTTGGCTTTCCCCTGGTCTAGGCTCGGATTCGGTATTTCTTGATCTATAATAACAAAATGCACTTAATAAGTCACTTTATCAACCTAGGCACTCAACAATTCACAATTGGGCTAAATTACTATTTTTCCCCTAGACTTTTGCAGAATGACCATTTTTCCCCTCAGCTCGAAAATCGATTTTTTTTTCGAATTTCTTTATTTCTTAAGACTAGCCGAACCTCTTTGAATTTATAGAAACTCCAAATTCCCACTAATTCGCACATTTATTATCTATTTTGCAACTTATGCAAAATAGCCTATTTAGGTGTTTTCATGCTAACACCTTTCACAAAGGTTGTTTAGAACTCTTCTAAGACTCATATTCTTCCATAAAAACTCAGCAATTATCATAAATCCATTCATGGAAAAACTCTAAAGTCTTAATCATTTTTCAAAATAGACCCCTCATTTGAAAACTCATGCTTTAAGGATATCAAAAATGTAAAAATCTTCAACAAAGGACATGAAAATCACTTACTTGTTGAGGTGATAAATTGCTAAAATTTCAAAGCTTCAAAACCCCCTCTTTTCTTGATATTTTTGGTGGAGAAAGAAATGGGAAGAAGATGATATCATTTTTTTTTATTTTAGTCCAATATAAGTCACCTAACATACCAAACACAAAAATTTTGTCCCCCTTTGACTCTATGGCCAGCCAAGCATTCTAAAAAGGGTCTAGTTGCCCTTTAAAGACCTCCAATTTTAATTCTCTTGTTAATTAACACATTTGGGTACTAAAATGCAACTTTTTTCCTTTTTTGAGATTTAGTCATTCTTCGCAATTGGGCTCTCAAACGTCAAAATTAACTTACCAAAATTTTCATGTACTAATGAAATCTTACTATAACCTCATAATAATAATAAAAATAATTTTCCCAACTTTGGATTTGTGGTCCCGAGACCACTGTTCTGACTAGGCCCTAAATCGGACTATTACATTTCTCCCCTTTTAGGAATTTTCATCCTAAAAAATCTTACCGGTGAATAAGCTCGGATACTGCTCTCTTAGAGACTCCTCGGGTTCCCATGTAGCTTCCTCGACCCCATGTTTATGCCATAAAACCTTCACAAGCAGTATACTCTTATTTCTCAATTGTTTGACTTCTCGAGCCAAAATCTTGACCGGCTCCTCACTATAAGTCATATCCGGAAGAATCTCATCTTCAATTGGAGTAATTACATGCGAAGGGTCTGATCTGTATTGGCGTAGCATGGAAACATGAAACACATCGTGAATATTTTCTAACTCTGGTGGCAAGTCCAATCGGTAGGCAACAGGCCCTCTCATAAGGTCCTATGAAACAAGGACTCAACTTGCCCTTTTTGCCAAATCTGAGGACTTTGCTCCACGGGGAAACTTTCAAACATACCATATCACCGACTTCAAACTTAATTTCCTTTCGTCTCAAATCCGCGTAGGATTTTTGTCTATTCGAAGCAGCTTTCAAGTAGTCATGAATCGCTTTAACTTTCTCTTCGGCTTCTTTGACTAATTCGACCCCGTGAATCTGATTCTCTTTGAGCTCAGTCCAGTATAAGGGCATTCGACACTGTCGCCCGTACAAAGCCTCATAAGGCGCCATTTTCAGACTCGACTGATAACTGTTATTGTAGGTGAATTTAACCAATGGCAAGTATTTTTCCCAACTTCTTTGAAATTCGAGAACACAACATCTCAACATTTCCTCTAAGATCTGTATCACTCTTTCTGACTGTCCGTCAGTTTGCAGATGAAATGTCGTGCTGAAACTCAACTTGGTTCCCAAAGCCTCTTGTAACTTTTTCCAAAACCTTGAGGTAAACCTCGGATCCCTATCTGATACGATTGACAATGGCACTCTATGAAGTCTCACAATCTCGAAAATATATAAGTCGACTAATTTTTCGAGGGAGTAATCAGTAAGCACTGGTACGAAATGTGCCAACTTAGCTAGTCTATCGACAATAACCCGTACTGCATCTTTCTTTTTCAGGGTTACAGGCAAACTGGTCAGGAAGTCCATAGAGATACGATCCCATTTCCACTCGGGGAACATAATAGGCTGAAATAAACCCGAAGGTACTTAATGTTCAGCCTTTACCTGCTGACACACTAGGCACTTAGAAACGAACTCAAAAATGTCTCTTTTCATACTCGACCACTAATACATTTTCTTAAGGTTGTTGTACATTTTCGCACTACCCGGGTGAACAGATAAACAACCACTATGTGCCTCACTCAGAATCTTCTGAATAAGTTCATTGTCCTTGGGTACACAAACCCTGTCTTTGAACATTATACATCCACCGGTACTGATACGAAAATCTGAATCAATTTCTGACTCACACTGAGTTCTTTTAGCTTGTAATTTCTCATCACTTCTCTGAGCTTTTCGGATCTCTTGAAGAAATGTCGATCTAGCCCTCAACTTGGCTAGAATCGAACCATCATTAGATACAGTCAACTGAGTATTCAAGGCTCTCAAGGCAAACAACGACTTCTTACTCAGGGCGTCGGCGACTACATTTGCCTTTCCCGGATGGTAGTCGATAATTAACTCATAATCCTTTAATAGCTCCAACCATCGGCGTTGCCTTAAATTCAACTCCTTTTGAGTCATCAAGTACTTTAAACTCTTATGGTCGGTGAATAACCGACATTTCTCTCTATACAAATGGTGTCTCCAAATCTTCAACACGAACGCTACAGCTGCTAGTTCCAAATCATGGGTTGGGTAATTTCTCTCGTGTTGCTTTAGCTGTCTCGAGGCATAGGCTATAACCTTGCCTTCTTGCATGAGCACACACCCCAAACCATTTAAGGAGGCGTCGCTAAATATCACAAACTCCTTGCCTGACTCCGGTTGCACTAACACTGGGGCTTCCGTTAACAAAGCCTTTAGTTTCTCGAAACTTTGTTGGCATCTTTCCGTCCATTCAAACTTGACATCTTTTTACAGTAGTTTAGTCATTGGGGTAGCAATCGCAGAAAATCCATTTACAAACCGTCTATAATATCCGGCTAAACCTAAAAAGCTTTGAACCTCTGTCACATTTCTTGGCGGCTTCCACTCAACAATAGCCGAGATCTTGCTTGGGTCCACTCGGATCTCGTCACCCGACACAATGTGTCCGAGAAACCCAACCTCTTTAAGTCAAAATTCACTTTTATTGATTTTGGCGTACAATTGTTGGTCTCTCAAGGTTTGCAATACAACTCTCAGATGATCCGCATGCTCACTCTCATCATACGAATAAATTAATATATCATCGATGAAGACGACGACAAACTTATCCAAATACGGCCTGAAAATTTAGTTTATCAGATCCATAAAATTTACTGGAGCATTAGTCAAGCCAAAAGGCATGACGAGGAACTCATAATGCCCGTATCTTGTCCGAAATGCGGTCTTTGGCACATCTTGCTCTTTAACCCTTAACTAATAATAACTAGACCTCAGATCGATTTTAGAAAACATGGTGGCTCCCTTTAATTGATCGAACAAATCATCAATCCTTTGCAAAGGATACTTGTTTTTCACTGTCACCTTGTTGAGTTGCCTATAGTCGATGCATAGCCTCATTGACCCATCTTTCTTCTTCATAAAAAGTACCGGAGCACTTCACAGGGAATAGCTCAGTCTCACAAAACCCTTGTCTGTTAGCTCTTGCAACTGTGCTTTCAATTCTCTCAACTCTGTTGGAGCCATCTTATACGAGGCGATCGAGATGGGTGCCGTGCCAAGAACTAATTCAATCTCAAACTTAACTTCCCTCACTGGAGGTAATCCGGGTAACACTTTCAGGAACACATCTGTGAACTCACCGACTGCCGACACTAATTCAATCTTTAACTCTGACTCTCGAGTATTCAACACAAAAGCTAAATAAGCCTTATATCCTTTCATCAAATGTTTCCCAACAGTTAAAAATGATACTATTACGGGCAATTTATCTGACTCATTTGGTCCAACGCGAAGGACATTCCCGTCTTCACATTTCAGCTTAATTTCTTTCTTTCCATAGTTCACTACAACACTATGGGCAGTCAACCAATCCATCTTGAGGATTACATCAAACTCATTGAACGAAAATAACATTAAGTTAGCTGAAAAACAATGACCTCTAACTGTCAAAGGACAATCTCGACACACTTGGTCTACTAACACATATCTACCCAAGGGATTGACACTCTTATTACAAATTCGGTAGACTCCACTATCATGTTCATTCGAGGAATCAATTCCATACAAATATAGGAGTGGGTAGACCCCGAATCAATTAATGCAACAATAGATATATCATGGATAGAAAAAGTACCCGTGATCACATCAGGAGACTCTGCCTCATCCCGAGCACGTATAACATAGGTCCTCGCTAGCACTCTACCTTCAGACCTCACCATGGCATCTCTTGGCGCGCCTCTACCACTAGTCCCACTCTCGGGTTTCTGTTGTGGCTTACTCCTCAAGGGAGCACTACTTGCTTTCATATCTTGTTTTCTCCCTCTCTCATCCATTTCAGGAAAATCACGAACAAAGTGGTCAAGTGACCCACACTTGAAATAGCCCCTCTCGTTTACTCGGCATTCGCCTAAGTGACGTCTTCCTCATTATGGACACTCCTACCTATTTGGCCGAGCACTTCCAACACTAGCGACAGAAGTAGCCTAGGCTTTAGATGCCATTTTCTGTTGATTCTTGTTTCTTCTCGAATACCCCACCAAAGCATTCGATCGGGTAGTAAATTCTTTTGATCTTTTAACTGATGTACTTTTCCCATCTGTCTTTTCTTCAAATCTCGTGACTTAGAGGCCGCTTTCTTCCTCTCTTTTACCGGCTCCTCTGCCTTGCACGCTCTCACGATGAGCACCACAAATTCTCTTATTTCTAAGATACCCACAAACACTCAGATATCTTCATTGAGGCCATCCTCAAATCTCTTACACATTGTAGCTTCAGAGGATACATTCCTACTCATACTTGCTAAGTTTCACAAACTCACGTTCATACTCCGTCATAGTCTTATTACCCTATTTTAACTCTAAAAATTCTTTCCTTTTTTGGTCCATGAACCTCTGACTAATGTACTTCTTTCTGAATTCTTCTTGGAAAAATTCCCAAGTTACTCTTTCTCTCGGTACTATGAACACGAAAGTATTCCTCCATTGATATGCCGAATCCCGTAGAAGTGACGTTGCACACTTCACGCACTCCTCAGGTGTGCATGATAATTTATCGAACACCCTTACGGTATTTTCTAACCAAAACTCTGTCTTCTCCGGGTCATCATCTAATCTAGCCCGAAATTCCTCGGCCCCTTATTTCTGAATCTTGTTTACCGGAGGTTTCTTTCTTCTAAACATGTTTGCACATTGCGGAGCTATCAGGGGAGGTGGGGGAGGTGGAGTGTTTGGGTTCGCACGAACAAACTCCGAATACCAAGCATCCATCATTAGGAGGTAGGCTTCTCTAGCCCCTCTGCCTTGACCCATACTCACGGGTTCGCTTTCTATTGGCGCGGTCCCTTAGGTAGGAGCCGACGCATTACTTTCCATGTCATTCACCGTGGTTCTATCAAGATCCCTTTACTATATAAAAACATAATTTATAATCGTCAGAATTTGTCACACTATCAATGTACAACTATGGCATGTATAGCTAGACTCGTACTCTCGCTAGGTTAGTCCTAGAATCGACTAAATCATAGCTCTGATACCACTAAATGTAACACCCCTCTCCCGTATCAAACGCTAAAACAGGGTTTGAGGTGCTACCAAACTTAAACTCAACCATTCTTAGGAAATCGGGACATAAAATTTTGATTAATTTAAAACTTTTCAATTCATAAACAATTTGTCCCTTACTAGGGCTTACGGGGCCCAAAACATACATTTAAGGTGATTCAGGACCAAATCGAGGGCTCAAGAAAAACTCAGAGAATTTCATACTCTAAGGCTCCATACGCCCATGTGTTAGGGGCACGCCCGTGTCCCGCACCTGTGTGACCAATTTAATCCCACAATTTTTTTCAGAAAGTAGGTGCAGACTTCACACAGCCTGGACACACGCCCATGTCTTTTGCCCGTGTCTTTTCACATGGCAACAACACGCCCGTTGCGCAGCCCGTGTGCAAAAACCTGAGTATTTTGTTTCTGACGTTAGCATCACATGACCATGGTACACGCTCGTGTACTAAGCTGTGCCCTTCCACACGGCTGAGACACACGGCTGTGTCTCTGCTCGTGTGACCATTTTTATGCATTCTGACTTGAAATTTCTAAGTGTAGGGGACACACGGCCTTCTTACACGCCCATGGGGCTATCCGTGTGTCACACACGACCTAGACACACGCCCGTGTGTCTATCTGTGTGGACAATATGAGGCTATTTACCAAGCCTCATTACCACCCTAGTATGCCTATTTTCATGTTAGTACCAACCAATACCAAATCAAGCATGATAAACATTCAATTAACCATGAAGATGCATCTATTAAAGACTCAAAATGAATGTTATCCTCATTCAAGGATTAATGTAAAGTGTGGAATCTATTCCAAGCCAACACATTTGACCAATTCTCAAAGACACAAAATAATAAGGTCTAGTCTTATACATGCCATAATAAAAAATATAAATCCTACTATACTGAGTATTATGGATGATAGTGTGATCGATATCTCTAAATTCAAGGGATCCTTGAGCTAGCTAAATGACACTGAAAGAAAAAGGGAAAGGGAAGAGAGTAAGCACAAAGCTTAGTAAGTTGCATATAAATAAATATACAACAGCAATTTCACCATTAGTCATCATACTCATAGTTCAAAGGTAAGCATAAACTTGACTTACTCATTACCGACTAACCAAGTAATATTTTCTAATTGGAGCTCATTACTCCTGCATACCAACTAGGTACCTGTACCACTCACAACATTATTATAATTTCCTTATTAAATCGCTTTCAAAACCTTTAAAGTTGAACCTTTTGGAAATACTACCGGATATTCTATAAGCCTCAAACAGGGGATAAATTGTCGATGCCATGTCCCAGACATGGTCTTACACTGGCTATCATCATCAAGGCCGAAGCCATGTCCTAGACATGGTCTTATACTATCTCTCGTATATACGTGCTGATGTATGTCCCAGACATGTCTTACACTTGCACGACTCTTAGCTGATGCATGTCCCAGACATGTCTTACACTGGCTATCATCATCGAGGCCAATGCATGTCCTAGACATGGTCTTACACTGGCTCTCATTATGTAGCTGGTGCATGTCCCAGACATGTCTTACACTGGCATACAAATAACTCGAATGTCATGGCTTGAATATCCGGTTTGTTTCCTAGGGTTCCAACGAGATCTTTCTATTATCTCAATCATTAATATGCATTCTCTGTTCACAATCTAGCAATTCATACTATATCAAATCAATAAAAATTTGAATACATGCATAACAATGTAGTTGTATTATTTACATACAACTTACCTTGGTTTACAAAATGTACTCGACTAGTCGGTTTAGTCGATTTGCTTGGCTTTCCCCTGGTCTAGGCTCGGATTCGGTATTTCTTGATCTATAATAAAAAATGCAATTAATAAGACACTTTATCAACGTAGGCACTCAACAATTCACAATTGGGCTAAATGACCATTTTGCCCCTAGACTTTTGCAGAATGACCATTTTGTCCCTCGACCCAAAAATTGATTTTTATCAAATTTATTTATTTCTTAAGACTAGCCGAACCTCTTTGACTCATATAGCAACTCCAAATTCCCACTAATTCACACATTTATAATCTATTTTGCAACTTATGCAAAATAGCCCCTTTAGGTGTTTTCATGTTAACACCTTTCACAAAGGTTGTTTAGAACTCTTCTAAGACTCATATTCTTCCATAAAAACTCAGCAAATATCATAAATCCATTCATGGAAAAAATCTAAACTGTTAATCATTTTGCAAAAGAGACCTTTCATTTGAAACCTCATGTTTCGAGGATCTCAAAAATGTAAAAATCTTCAACAAAGGACATGGAAATCACTTACTTGTTGAGGTGATAAATTGCTGAAATTTCAAAGCTTTAAAATCCCCTCTTTTGATGATATTTTCGGTGGAGAAAGAAATGGGAAGAAGATGATATCATTTTTTTTCTTTATTTTAGTCCAATATAAGTCACCTAACGTAACAAACTCAAATTTTGTCCCCCTTTGACTCTATAGCCAGCCAAGCACTCAAAAAAGGGTTTGTTGCCCTTTAAAAACCTCCAATTTTAATTCTCTTCTTAGTTAACACATTTGGGTACTAAAATGCAACTTTTACCTTTTATGCGATTTAGTACTTTTTCGCAATTGGGCTCTCAAACGTTAAAATTAACTTACCAAAATTTTCATGAACTAATGAAATCTTACTATAACCTTATAATAATAAAAATAATTTTCCAAACTTTGGATTTTTGGTCCCGTGACCTCTGTTCTGACTAGGCCCTAAATTGGGCTGCTACAGATACAGGGATGTATACCGAACTCATAGTAACGCCTTGGTATGTGATGAACTTATGACAAAGTTGTTTATGTGATGAGTAAGTTAAGTGACTTGATGAATTATAAGTTATGTTCATTATGTTAAATGTATGTTTAATACTTCTTTAAATAACATGTTATTTTCATATGGACTTACTAAACTTTAATGCTTACCCCCTTCCTTTCCATCGTTTATAGTGCCGCCAAGCTAGCTCAGGGATTGAAAGAAGTAGGAGACTCCATCACACTATCAATTGAACATTTGGGTATAATTAGTTTCAACATTTTGAGTATGGCATGTATAGGGGACTTGGTCATTTTTTTATGTGTCATATTGATTAGCCAAATGAGTTGGCTTATTTTGGTATTACGATTCATTTTGTATAAGTCCATTAGATGTGGCTTATAATTGCTTCTCGGGTTGTAACCCTAATTATTTATGCATGCATACAATGTGTTTATGCTTTGTGATGTGGCTGGTGGTTGCATGTTGGTAATGGATGTGATAAATGACACATATGCTTAATCAATGAATTGAGATTAATAGGTATGACCATGTTCATGGTTAAATTGAGTAGGTTGAAGGTAGGTTTATAAGGATGAATAAATATGAAATTGGTGTGGAATGTCATATAAAAGCATGATGGTTTGAGCATGTGATATGTTGACATTACGATGTCATGGAATAATCATGATTATGAGTAATTGAGTGACTAAATATGCTATGTTGCATACCATAAAAATGTATAAGTGAGTGAGCATTTAAGGATGGCAAATGGCTTGGAAATTAGCTTAGAATTTGTCCACACGGGTAGACACACGGGCATGTATCTAGGCAGTGTCTGACACATGGTCTGCCCCATGGGCATGTGATCTGGCCATGTTTCCCCTGCACCCTAATTAGGCAAAACAAAATGCCCAGTAGTAAACACACGGGCAAAGACACAGCCGTGTGCCCAGGCCGTGTGAAGTCTGCACTTAATTTTTGGAATTTAATTCGCCACATGGCCTAAGCACACGGGCGTGTGACTTGGCCATGTGACCCTATTTTATTGAAGACATCATAAACAAAGAGTTACACGGATCGAGGACACAGGCGTGTACCAAGCAACACGGGCGTGTGTGACCACACGGCTTACCCGCATGGGCGTGTGACCCTGTGTCACGAAAATTTCTCTAAGTTTTCCCAAAGTTTTCTAAAGTTCTCAGATTAGTCTCGAACTACTCCCGTTGTATATTTTAGGCCTCGTAGGCTTATATAAGGGACAATTTGCATATGTATGAATGAATTTAATTTGAACAAAATTTTATGGCCCTTTTTTGTATGTTTGCTTGTGTTTAAGTCCAGTAATGCCTCGTATCCTGTCCCGGTGCCAGACATTGGGTAAGGGGTGTTACATTTAATGGCATCAGAGCTACGGTTTAGTTAATTCTTGAACTACATTACATGTGTTTGAGTCTAGCTATACATGCCATACAAAAATTGTGATAGTGTGACGACTCCTCACGATTTTAAACTGTGCTTTTCATATAGTAATGGATCCCGAACGAGCTATGGTAGATGATGTGGAAAGTAACGCACCGGCCCTTGCCCAATGGACGATGCTAGAGGGGAGTAGACCTGTAACTGTGAGTCAAGGAGGAGAGGCTCAAGAGGCCTTCTTCCATGCTATGAACGAATGGTTTGCTGAGTTCGTTTGTATGACCTAGCTGTTCAGCCACAACCTCCACTCCCTCAAAATCCTCAACCCGTACCCCTAGTGCCACAGGGTATGGACTTTATGAGATTTCATAGAACCCCTATTGATAAGATTCGGGAACAAGGGGCAGAAGAGTTCAGAGCAAATGCCGAGGATGATGCTGAGAGAGTAGAATTTTGGCTTGGGAATTTGATAAGGGTATTTGATGAACTATCATGCACACTCAAAGAATGTTTGAAGTGTGTTATTTCCTTGTTGAGAGACACGACAAATTACTGCTGGAAGACACTAGTATCCGTGGTACCTCAAGAGAGGGTCACATGGGAATTCTTCCAAGAAGAATTCCAAAAGAAGTACATCAGTGAGCGTTTCATTGATCAGAAGCGTAAGGAATTCTAGAATTGAAACAAGGCCGCATGTCAGTGATCGAGTATGAAAGAGAGTTTGTTCGACTCAGCAAATATGCTCGGGAGTGTGTATCCTTCGAGGCTCAAATGTGTAGAAGGTTTGAAGACAGACTTAATGAGGATATTAGAGTGTTTAAGGGTATTCTTGAACTGAAGGAGTTTGTTGTGCTCGTTGGTTGGGCTTGTAAAGCTGAGGAACTGACTAAGGAAAAGAGAAACGCCGAGGCTGAGGCTAAAGATAGAAGAAAGAGGCCGATGAGCAAGTCATTCCCCTTACAGTATAAGAAATCCAGAGATATGTATTCTCGTTCTCATGTTTCGGCTGGGCATTCGTACGAAAATTGTAGGAAGCAAAATTCGGGTTTTAAATCTCACACTACATCTATGGCTAGTGTGTGTGACGTTGGACCTTTTAAACCTGAGTACCAACATTGCAGAAGACGTCATCTTCGTGCGTGTAGGATGAACGATGGATCTTGGTTCAGATGTGGTTCTTAAGACCACTATATCAAGGACTGCCCCGAGATGATCGAGAAAGAAAAATTTTAGAATACAAGGCTGGGTAGTACGACTACAAAAGGGAGACCTTTGAGAAATACTGGTAATGGGGCTAGTAGAAAAAGTATAATGAGGGATACAATAGTGAGATCTAAAGCTAGAGCTTCGGCTAGGGCCTACGCCATACATGCGCGTGAAGACGCATCTTCTCCTGATGTAATCGCTAGTACTTTTTCTCTTTATGATACTACTATTGCCTTGATTGACCATGGTTCTACTCATTCGTATGTGTACCAAAAATTGGTATGTAGTATGAATATGCCTGTTGAGTCTACGAAATTTATAATTAAAGTGTCAAACCCGTTAAGCAAGCATGTTTTAGTTGATAGTGTATGCAAGAAATGTCCCTTGATGATTAGAGGTTATTGTTTTTCGTCTAACTTGATGTTATTGCCATTTGATGAGTTTGATGTTATATTGGGAATGGATTGGTTGACACTTCATGATGTTGTGGTAAATTGTATACAAAAATTTATTGAATTGAAATGTAAAATAGTAAAATTCTCCAGGTTGAATAAGATGAGTCAGATAGGTTGCCAATCGTGATTTCTTTGATGTCTGCTCTGAAACGTATGAGAAAAGGGTGTGAGGCTTATTTGACTTACGTGTTGAATATAAAAGAGTCTGAATTGAGAATTGAATCAGTGCCTTTTGTATGTGAATATTTAGATGTATTTCTGGATGAATTTCCAAGTTTACCTCTAATTAGAGAAGTAGAGTTTAGTATTGATGTAATGCTAGGGATGACACCTATTTCGATTGCTCCGTATAGGATGGCCTCGACTGAGTTGAAAGAACTGAAGTCACAGTTGCAAGAATTGACTAACAAGGGTTTTGTGAGACTGAGCTTTTCACCGTGGGGTGCTCTAGTATTATTCGTGAAAAGAAAAACGGTTCTATGAGGTTGTGTATAGACTACCGAAAGCTTAATAAGATAACGATCAAGAACAAATATACCTTGCCAAGGATTGATGACTTGTTTGATCGACTTGAGGTTCGGCTACTATCAATTGCGAGTTAAAGAGTCGGATGTGCCTAAAACTGCTTTTAAATGAGATATGGCCACTATGAATTTCTTGTTATGCCATTTGGGTTGACGACTGCTCTTGTTGTGTTTATGGATTTAATGAAACGAATATTTCAGCCATATTTGGACAAATTTGTTGTTGTGTTTATTGATAATATTCTGATTTATTCGAGAGATGGGACAGAACATGCTGAGCACTTGAGAACTATTTTGCAGACTTTAAGAGACAAACAGTTGTATGCTAAGTTTAGTAAAAGTGAGTTTTGGCTTCAAGAAGTTGGATTCTTGGGTCACATTGTTTCATGTGATGGTATCCGAGTTGATCCTAGCAAGATTTCTGCTATTGTCAAATAAAGACCGTTGAGGAATGTATCTGAGTTTAGAAGCTTTTTGGGCTTAGCCGGTTACTACCAACGATTTGTGAAAAGATTTTCTATGATTGCCACCCCTATGACAAGATTGCTTCAAAAGGATGTTAAGTTTGAGTGGTCAAAAAAGTGTCAGCAAAGCTTCGAGAAATTAAAGATGTTATTAACCGAAGCACTAGTTTTGGTACAACCTGAGTCGGGTAAAGAATTTATGTTTATAGTGGTGCTTCCTTAAATGGTTTGGGATGTGTACTTATGTAAGAGGGTAAAGTCATAGCTTACGCTTCGAGGTAGTTGAAGCCTCACGAGAAGAACTATCCGACACATGACTTAGAGTTGGCTGCCATAGTGTTTGCTTTGAAAATTTGACGATATTATTTATTTGGTAAGAAATGTCATGTTTGTACCGATCAAAAAAGTCTTAAGTACTTAATGACCCAAAAGGACTTGAGCTTATGGCAATGAAAATGGTTAAAACTATTAAAAGATAATGAGCTTGTGATTGATTACCATCTGGGTAAGGCGAATGTGGTAATCTGGGTAAGGTGAATGTGGTCGCTGACGCTTTGAGTAGGAAGTTGTTGTTTTCCTTGAGGGCTATGAATACACGACTGACTTTGTTCGATGATGGTTTGATTCTAGTCGAGTTGAGAGCTAGACCAACTTTTTTTAGCAGATTTGTGATGCTCAGAAAGTTGATAAAGATTGCAATCTAAGAGAGTTCAGTGTGAGTCCAGCAGTGAACCAGATTTTCTGAGTGACTCTGATGATTGTTTCAGATTTCGTGGTAGGATTTGTGTTTCGAAGGACACTGATTTGATTTGAAATATTTTAAATGAGGCACACAGTGGTTGATTGACAGTTCACCCGGGTAATACAAAAATGTATAATGACTTGAAGAAAATGTATTGGTGGAATGGTATGAAAAGAGATATCTTAGACTTCGTATCGAAATGTTTAATTTGTCAGTAGGTAAAGGCCGAACACCAAGTACCTTCAGGTTTGCTTCAGCCCATAATGGTTCCCAAGTGGAAATGAGATCGGATTACTATGGATTTTGTGACAGGGTTACCTTTAACTCTGAGAAAGAGAGATTTTATATGGGTCATTGTTGACAGATTAACTAAAACGGCTCATTTTATACCGATATGTACTAATTACTCACTTGATAAGTTAGCTGATTTGTACATTGGTGAAATTGTCAGACTTCATGGAGTAGCCATATCGATTATTTTGGATAGAGATTTGAGATTCACTTTGCGATTTTGGAAAAAGTTACAAGAGGCTTTGGGTATGAAGTTAAAATTTAGTACCGCTTTCCATCTGCAAACCGACGGTCAGTCGGAGAGAGTAATTCAAATACTTGAAGACATGCTTCGATATTGTGTATTGGAATTTCAAGGTAGTTGGGAAAGTACTTACCATTGGTAGAGTTTGCCTATAACAATAACTATCAGTCGAGTTTGAAAATGGCACCTTATGAGGAATTATATGGGCATAAGTGTCGAACACCTCTGTATTGGACTAAACTCAGAGAAAATCGATTCACGGGGTTGACCTAGTCAAAGAAACTGTAGCAAAAGTAAAGATAATTCGTGATTATTTGAAAGCTACTTCAGATAGATAGAAATCCTACGCGAATTTGAAACGGAAAGAGATTGAGTTTCAGGTTGGTGATAAGGTATTTTTGAAAGTGTTTCAATGGAAAAAGGTTTTGAGATTTGGTAGAAAGGGCAAGTTGAGTCTGCGTTTTATTGCGCCATATGAGGTCACTAAGAGAGTAGGGTCAGTTGCCTATCGGATAGCCTTACCATCCAAATTGGAAAAGATTCATGATGTGTTCCATGTGTCTATGTTGCGCTATTACCGATCTGATCCTTCACATGTGATTTTGCCGATAGAGGTTGAGATTCGACTAGATATGACTTATGGTGAAGAACTGGTTAAGATTTGGGCTCGGGAAGTCAAACAATTGAAAAACAAAAGTATTGCCCTTGTGAAAGTGTTATGGCAAAGTCATGGGATTGAAGAGGCTACATGGGAGCTTGAGGAGGCCATGAGAAACCAATACCCAAACCTTTTCTCTGGTAAGATTTTCGGGGACGAAAATCCCTAAAATAGGGGATAATTGTAACATCCTGAATTAGGGTTTAGTCAGAACAGTGGTTTTAATACCACAAATCCAAAGTAGAAATAGTTTTTTTATGATTATTATGAGGTTTATGATATGATTTCATGCTTGTGTGAAAATTTCTATGAAGAAATTTTATGCCTAAAGTGTCCAATTTGAAGTTAGAGACTAAATTGAATAAGTTGCAAAACTAGAGTTCTAAAAGCTTTAAGCATGAAATTACTATGGAATATTAATTAGAGGTCCTTAAATAGTAATTTTACCAAGTTTAAAAATTTTGGACAAAAATGGGCATGAATACGAAAAATTTGAAAGAAAGGTTAAGGGCATTTTTGTCATTTGGTTAATAAAAGAATAAAAAGGGAAAATAAGTAAAAAATCTTGTCCATCTTAATCTACTTTAGTCGAAATTTCCATGCTCACCATAGCTAGGGTTTCTTCAACTTTCAAGCTTAAAAGTAAGTGCATCCTAGTCCCGTTTTTAATGTTCTTTACATTTTTGAAGTTGTCATCAACCGATCTAGCTATTTCTACCATTATTTTGACCTAGGGTTCATGTTCAAAAACTTACCCATGTGTGACATGCATGTATTTTGATGTTTAATGGAGGAATATAAAAGTTTGATGTGTGTTTAACATCTTTTACTAAGTGATTTTTGATGGAAATGCATGAAAAGGATCTATTTGTAAAAATTGTAAAATGGGTAGTAAATATGTGAAATAAAAAAATGTGGGCTGCTAGGAGTAGGAATATGAATCGGCTAGGCTTAGGTAGTAAAGAAAATGCATGCATTTCATTTTACAAGCCTAAGGACCAATTTATAAATAAGTGAAAAGTTAAGGGTAAAAAGGTAATTTTACCAAAGTATGTGTTATGGGTCGATTCGAACAATGTGTGTATTAAATAAGTTAAATTTGGCATTATAGATCAAGAAAAATGTGATTCGGGTCTTGATAGGGGAAAAAAAAGTTTACGAAGAATAAGCTCGTTTTCATCATTTTGTTCAGAGGTAAGTTCATATGCAAATAGTGTGATGTTATGTTATATTTTTATGCTTGAGTATTATGTGAATTCAAATTCTTCAATGCTATTATGAGTTATGCTTTGATTGCTCTATGAGTAAGTGATGGGTATTATGGACATTGAGATTGACATTACGAGCAAGCTTGACAGAGATATGATATCGAAAAATACCATTTGAACCTTAGGAATAGTTTAGGATACAAGTGACATGTCACTAGGAATCATGTGATTTATGAGCTCATGAGATATGTTTTATGCGGTTCTGGGTGCTAGTTTTGTACGTCCCATAGGTGGCTGGGTAGTCCGGCATGTGTTGCGGACAGGTATGAGCAGCCCGTGTAGCTACGTCCTGACCGATAGCTTGTGTTAGCAGACTCGTGAGTAGCTCGAGAATGAGCTTTTATGCTTTATGTGATATGATGTAGCTTTAGCTACGTATGTGGCACTTATGTGCGAGCTTTCCGTGTATCCAATAGAATTCCGAGTGTTCAACAGGTAAATTATCGAGTAACTTGACAGAAGACCCAATGGGTAAGTCAATGGGAAGAATGTGTAAGAGATTATATAATGAGTTGATACAGGTATGTATACCAAACTCATGAGTAACTCCTTGGTATGTGATGAACTTATGACAAAGTTGTTTATGTGATGAGTAAGTTAAGTGACTTGATGAATTATAACTTATATTCATTATGTTAAATGTATGTTTAATACTTGTTTAAATAGCATGTTATTTGCATATGGACTTACTAAGCTTTGATGCTTACCCCCTTCCTTTCCATCTTTTGTAGTGTCACCAAGCTAGCTTGGGGATCGAAGGAAGTAGAAGACTCGATCACCCTATCAATTGGACATTTGGGTATAGTTAGTTCCAACATTTTGAGTATGGCATTTATAGGGGACTTGGTCATTTTGTTATGTGTCATATTGATTAGCCGAATGAGTTGGCTTATAATGGTATTACGATTCATTTTGTGATGTGGCTTGCAATTGCTTCTCGGGGTTGTAACCCTAATTTTTTATGCATGCATGCAATGTATTTATGCTTTGTGATGTGGCTGGTGGTTGCTTGTTGGTAATGGATGTGATAAATGGCACATATGTTTAATGAATGAATTGGGATTAATAGGTATCACCATGTTCATGGTATAATTGAGTAGGATGAAGGTAGGTTTATAAGGATGAATAAATATGAAATTTGTGTGGAATGCCATATGAAAGCATGATGGTTTGAGCATGTGATATGTTGACATTACGAAGTCATGGAATAATCATGATTGTGAGTAATTAAGTGACTAAATATGCTATGTTGAATACCATAAAAATGTATAAGTGAGTGAGCATTTAAAGGTGGCAAATGGCTAGGAAATTAGCCTAGAATTTGCCCATACAGGTAGACATACAGGCATATGTCTAGGCCGTGTGTGACACACGGTCTGCCCCATGGGCGTGTGATCCGGCCATGTGTCCTCTGCACCCTATTTAGGCAAAACAAAATGCCTAATACTAAACACACGGGCAGAAACACAGTCCTGTGTCTCAGCCGTGTGAAGGACACGGCCTCAGGACATGGGCGTGTGCCTAGCCATGTGAAGTCTGCTCTTAATTTTTGGAATTTAATTCGTCACAGGACTTAAGCACACGGACGTGTGTCTTGGCCATGTGACCGTATTTTATTGATAACGTCATAAATAGAGAGTTAAGTGGGCTGAGGACATAGGCGTCTCCCAAGCCACACAGGCGTGTGTGACCACACAACTTACTCGCACAAGTGTGTGACCCTGTTTCGTGAAAATTTCTCTAAGTTTTCCTAAAGTTTTCTAAAGTTCTCGGATTAGTCCTAAACTACTCCCGATGTATGTTTTGGGCCTTGTAGGCCCACATAAGGGACAATTTGCATATGTATGAATGAATTTAATTTGAACAAAATTTTATGGCCCGATTTTGTATATTTGCTTGTGTTTAAGTCCAGTAATGCCTCGTATCCTGTCCCGGTGCCGAACATGGGTAAGGGATGTTATAGTACCAATTGCCATAATTCATTGCAGGATTTCTCTGACCCGCAATGCATATTCTCCAACGTCTTCTATTTTTCCAACCATGCATTGTGGTAAGACACAGTGTACTCGAAATCGTTACGGATGTGTACGAGCAAAACTTAAACCGAAATCTTATGACTCACTTTGACATAGGTAATATAAAGTCTAATATCATGTTTGAATCCAATTTTATATGATTGTTCGATATGCCTGAAAAACAATAAATTGGGTCATCATACGTAATAGAATGTTGGGAAAAAAAGGTCAGAATTTGAGTCGATGTTGTTAACCATGATACATACCAGCTACAACACATGTATGTGGCACGATAAACTTTCTGATCATTCAGAATGCTAACTTCTTCCTCACAAATGCCATGATTTTTAATGGACATCCTATTCCACGCATTGTGCACTTTGCCTTATATTTATTTGATCGGGAGCATGTAACGGTGAAGTTGACACCAAGCTATATGCTATACCGCTTGACTACAACTACAAAAGCATCTTTGGAGTCAAACTCCATCCCAACCTCTAAATGGTCAAAATTTGTTGATGAAGTCGCATGCCCTGGTCTTTTATGAGGGAGGTTTGGGAATTCTAAACCTCATTTAGTAGCAAGATCGAGAGTATGTATGTGGGGTAGGCGTTCATACGCTGTGAAACCTAGGTCATCCCATCGAGCAATGTTCAAAGTTTCACAATCAGATCCACCGTCTTTTGGTTCAGTAGGAATGGGATCTGATTCTAAAATTACTACAATTTCCACATCATTGAGGCCGACCTCCTCTATTGGGTCATTATTTGTTTCTTCATTCTCTTCGCTCTCTTCTCCCTCTTAGTTATCTATCCTGGTTGCAAGTCTAGGGTTGGATGTGCCCTCATCGGTCAAGTTTATCAAGAGTAGATAATTCTTTCTTGTAAATCCGATGTCAATCCCAAAGTGACTTTTTTTTGGCCCACTCTAGTAACTTGATGGTGTACTAGTTGCTAGTGTAAACATAGGCGTGCCGAAGTTAAAATCAAAGGCATTAACAGATTGTCGTATGGGTGTGTCGTAGGCCTGGTGACCAAATATGCTTGATTGTCCCCTGAAGTTGTTATCGAAGAGAGAAATAATGCCTCACCATTGATGGCAATTTTGGGGTGTCCTTGTATGAGCTTTGCAGCAATGATGTGAATCCATCGCACAATCGTGTGGTAGGACTTTCAGCTTCATGATCTAGTGTGGAATATTACAGACATAGTGTAATTGAGCTTGGGCCACATTCGTCCTCTTTGATGAAGTTAGCATATAACTCTAGTACAACATTCCCACTAGAGCAATGGGATTCGATCACCGTTTCCAGATCACTGTCCCTTGTGATCTCAAAAATGACATATCTAATGGGGTCCAATGACAAAATATATCTACATTTCAAGCTCAAAATTCTTCTTCACATCCTTACTTTGTGCCTAATCCTTGTTCGAAGCTCATTTAACATTATGCTCTGGTTGAATGCCAGATCTTCAGATTGAGCTGATACAAAAACGAGTCCAATTTTAGTCTAAAAAATTTGACTGTTGTAATGGGGAACAGCTTTGACTCATCTGCTCATCTTGAACCAAATAGCCTTTTCTACACGTTTAAAGTCGAGAAAATAGTAAAAAATATAGTTATCATCACCCAAATTCCTAAACCTACACGTAATTTAATGAATTACCTTTGTTTGGACATCAACGTAGGAACAAAGCCAGTAACTCTTAATGCCAAGTAGCCTTAAGATCAACAATTTGCTTCAAAGGTTGGTATGGAAACTTAAGGGATTGTATTGAGTTTATTTGATAGAGCTCTTACACCGACGCACATGAAATTTGTGGGGAGAAAACGCTCCCCCACAATGATACTTTTCGAGAATCCCGAGTTGTAGGGGTTCATAAGCAATCAACTTTGGTGGTTGAAATGCCTAGAGAGAAAACGCTTCCTACATGAGGCATTTTCATCTGATATGGAAGTGAAAACGCATTTTGCAAAAAGTGTTTTCACTGCCAGGTCAGATGAAAACTCCCTCTGTATGGAGCATTTTCTCTCTAGCCATTTTAACTCCCAGCCTAACTTGATTGGTTCTATGCCCCTACAACTCGGGATTCCGGAGATAAATCTCATACATTGCAACTTGGGATTCTTTGGATAAATTAACATATTTCCCTTTTTACCCTTCCCATCCCCTATATAAGTGGTCTTCTTATCCCCTACTCACCTATATTTCAGTCTCCTTTAAATTATTTTGTTTCTTTTTCTTGCGTGTTGAAATCTTCGGGTTTAAATATTTATTTCTCTCTGGCTTTGAAGGAGATATAGTCATAATTTTAAGTCGTGTTTGGGTTCACGATGATGTTGTGGAGCTCGGTAACCTACAAATTCCATCTGTCATGTGAGTATGGAGTCATCACCTGAAAAGCTGGGATTGCATTACAACTCAAGGTCCAAGTTAACGATGATTATACCGTTTCGGGTTGAAGTGTAACTAAGGCTTCAAGTTTACAAAGGTTATGCTATCAAAGGATGAAGCATAACTGGGGCCCTAGTTGGCGGTGGTTATGCGAGCACGACAACGAGTTTCTTCTCGTCAGAGGAGCATGCTTTATAAAACCCTTGTGGAAGTGCGAGGAAGGAAAATGTAAGGGGCCTTCCAGTATAATCAAGTAATACGTGTTGTCTATCTTCACCAAAGGTGATGACCTTGTTAGTATAACCTGTTACACCAAGATTCTTTCACAGGTTATAATAACGGTGTCATCGCCTTCGGTGGTGATGGAAAAAATGTATTACTTGATTATACTGAAACGAAACTACATTTTTCTTCCTCATACTTCTATTTGGGTTTTATAATGCATCCTCCTCTGACGAGGAAAAACTCGTTGTCGCGCCAGCATAACTACTATCAATTGGGGGCCCATTTATGCTTCATCCATTGACAACATAACCTTTGTAAACTTGAAGCCCTATTTACACTTCAATCCGAGATCGTATAATCACTGTCAACTAGAACCTTGAGTTGCAACGCAATCCGGCTTCCTAGGTGATGGCTCCATACTCACATGGCAGATGAAATTTGTAGGTCACCCAGCTCCACGATACCACTGTAAATTCAAACATACCTTAAAAGTATAACAATGTCTATCTCAAACACGAACAAAATTAAATCTACAAACTTCTAATTTCCAACAGTAGGGAAAAAAAACAATTTTTACCAAAATGAAAAACGTATCCTACAAGGCAGGTTTTTAGGAGAGAGAAAAACACATCCTACATGGTGCATTTTTATTGTCACATCAATGAAAATACGCCTTGTAGGACGTGTTTTCCTTTCTTTCTCTAAAGTAATGTAGATCAATAAATTTCAGAAAAATCAACGTACTTTCTCAAATAACTTTTTTTCAGCATATTTCATTAAATCAACCCCAATTTAAGTTATTTTCAATGTTTTAAGTTTGTAATTACTTATGATATAATTGTTTTAAAATAATTATAAAATAATAATTCAAGTTAACATTTTCAAGAAATATTACGAAACAGTATTTTGTTACATAAGTTTTCTTGTTCATATAACTATTAAAATACAAAATTTTATTATCACGAACATTTATAATCCACTTTTGTGATAACATTTTCAAGAAATATTACGAAACAGTATTTTGTTACATAAGTTTTCTTGTTCATATAACTATTAAAATACAAAATTTTATTATCACGAACATTTATATTCCACTCAAATATCACAAAAGAAATAGGCCAAAGGAATAATCAAAGATAATACGCCTAAAACATTGAAAAATATAAAAAAACCCATTAAAATCTTAATATTCCACTAATTTTTCATTTTCTTAGCTAAAAAAATATTATTTAAATGAATCAAACACAAATTACACAACAACATATGGCTATAAACCATAAACGAAATAAATTATAAAATCAAAATCAAACAATGAGCTAAGACAACAAAAAAAAAAAAGCTCGCCTATCATACATAATGTACCAAGTGAATTACCTAGTATGCATTGGCTTGTAGTTGGGCACTTATTAATCAACATGTTGCTTCTGAAGAGTCAATTTTTGCCATACAAATATTGTACTTTCATGCATTAGACTATGAGCAAATATCTCAATATCTTCATGTTCTAACATCTTCCTTTGCACATCATGTAACATCCCAAAAACCGGCCAAGAAGAAATCGTGTTCTGAAACCAAAAGAGGTTATCCCTTGATTTGAGTTTAGAATTTGGAAATTTTTGTCAAGTAAATTGATCTAGTTTAGTGGTTAAGTGCTCTGGTTATGTGTGTGAGGTTCTAAGTTCGAGTCTTGTTTCTAGAAACTTTGTTATTTTGCTTAAACCCTTACCTTGGAATGTGTGGTTTATAAGTTAATTGTGTGCAATTGATATCAAGAATGAGCCTACTAGTTTAGTGGTAAGGCCTCAGCTTATCTTTTGGTTTTGTGTCTGAGTCTTGGTAAAAGTTATGGAGATGTTTTTACTGAACTACCTTGTGGGGTAGTTTATTATAGTTAAAATTTTCCCCAAAACCAAAACTTCTTTTGTTGTTCATGGTTCTCATTTGTTTTTTTTTCTAACGTTACTTTTGGTTTCTTTCTTCACCTTTCAATTTCACCATTTCAAGTTCATTTCTTTTTGCTATGTTACATTATGCTGATTCTGTACAGGATATAACTTCTCCTTTTAGTTCAATTCACTGGCTGGTAAGTTTGATTTAAGTTCTGGTGTTGAAAGTTCTTCGATGTAACTTCAATTTTAAAATGTTAGTTTTTAGCGAGTTGGCTGTGAGTTAACTATTTGTTGGACAATTTCTTGTCGTTTTGTGATAGGAATTCATCCTTGTTGCTCCTGCATTGAACCCGTATCAGGTGGGTGTCAAATCCCCTCTTTTTTGCGTTTTCAGTCGTCGAAAAACAAGATTGTCGACGCCAAACGGTTAGGGACATGGTCGTGTGTCCAAGTCGTGTAACTCACTGTTTACGATTTAGAACCACATGGCCAGGGATATGGGCATGTGCCTAGGCCATGTAAGCTACACGAGCAAGGACATGGGCGTGTGTTTAGGCCGTATGGGTCACACGGGTAGGGACATGGGCGTGTGTCTAGGTTGTGTAACTCACTGTTTGTGATTTAGAACCACACGACCAGGGACATGGGCGTGTGCCCATGCCTTGTGACCCACACGGGCAAGGACATGGGCAAGTGTCCAGGTTGTGTGACATATGAATAGGATCTGAACCTTATTTTTGAGGCCAGAAGTGTTGCCCAACATGAGCATTGACCTCCATAATGTATTTATGATCTGAATTTGATCGTAAGAGGACTATATGATTCTTTAAAACTGACATACGGATGATATACGTGATACTTGAATGTGTTAGACTGATGATGAACAACTTGTGATTTATACGTATATCTGTTATGTTTGAACCTAAGTGAGTAGGATCTATAACACCCCTTACCCGTATCCAATGCCGGAATAGGGTACAAGGTATTACCGGACTTAATCATTCACAAAATGTAAAAATTGGGCTACAAAATTTCTTTTAATTCAAAACTTTTTATACACATGCATAATGTCCCATACAGGGGCCTACGAAGCCCTAAACATGCATTGAAGGTAGTTAGGGACTAAACCGAGAACCTTAAAAAGTTTTGGAAAACTTAGAAAATTTCTTTCCATGAAACAGGGTCACATGCCCGTGTAGACATAGGGGCACGCCCGTGTGTCTTTGACATGCCCATGTCCTCTAGCCGTGTAACTCTCTATTTATGACGTCAGCATGCACATCAACCACACGGCCAGGCCACATTCCCGTGTCTGTAAGCCATGTCCCTTACACGGTTGAGACACAAGGCCATGTCTCAGCCCGTGTGGCCAACGTTTAGGCTATTTTCCAAGCCTTCATGTTACCCATAATCTCTTACAGCCTTATGCACATCAAAATCGCAAATCATGGCATCATTTTAGTGATTAAACACTCTTTATTAAGACATATTCTTAACATTAACATGTCCTCTTACAAGCAATCCATCTACTCATGCAATACCAAGTCTACATTCCTTTTTTCACATTCATAAAACTTGTCATTTTGATGACCACTTTTACCATTATACTATGGTTATCAACTTATCCATTAAGCATTCATGTTCAACCATTATCATATTGTCTATATAACGTGTAATTACTACATGGCTATGACCGCCTCGATTGGTCATAGAGCATACATCTAACACACACATGTCATATTCTCAATCATGCATGACAACAAACATAATCACATCATAGACCTTAGGCATGTGAAGCATAGCTAGGTTTACAAACCATAATCGATAGGAGCCATATCTCATGGCCAAATACATATAACTCAATATAAGAAATACATTTGGCCGAAGTATAATAATACATGTCAATAAACTAGATCCCTATACATGCCACTCACTTGAAATTTCTAATATATGCTTCATTATTCCAAAGGTAGTGACTTGATAGTGTGATGCTACCTCCGACAATCTCTAACCTCGAGCTAACCTAAAAAAACTAAAGGAAAGGAAAGAAAGGGAGTAAGCTTTATAGCTTAGTAAGACCGTATGAAAATAATCAGTAATTTATCAACTTGCTTCTCATGGTAATACAACCCTATTTGCATTTTTACTCATGTTCTAGTCAAGTTGTTTTCTCGAGTCATAGTCACTAAATTATTTATATCTTGAGCTATGGAACTCTAAATTAAGGTTAGCTAATTTTCCCTGAAACTAGACTCAATATCTTCGTACCATAAAATTATCAGAATTTTTGGTTTAGCCAATTAGTACAGTTTATTCCTTAAAGTTGCCCTTTTTCGTTGTCTGACAGTTCTGACCCCTATTCACTAAAAATCAAATATCTCATAATACGGGACTCAGATGATGTTTTTGTCTATTCATCTTTAAAATAGACTCATTAAGAATTCTAGGAATATAAATTATTACTCATAAATATTTTTTTTACAATTTTCAATGATTTTATCATATTAGAATAGGGGATTTCAAAGTCATTCTGACTCTATTTCACAACAATTAAAATATTTCATAATATGAAACTCTTTTGCTAACACCATTTATTCTATGTGAAACTAGACTCATTAATATTTAATTTAATATTTTATTCAGCCTCTAACTCAATTTCTACAATTTTTGGTGGATTTTTAAATTTGGACTACTACTGCTATCCAAAACTGTTTTAGTGTAAATTAATGATACTAAGTTTATCATACCTTATTAATTCATTTTCACCACATTGGTAAAAATATATGTTTATACATCAAAAGTTAGACCTATAATCATAAGGTCATCACAAAATCATTCTCATAGGCATGACTTACCTATTCACATCCTTACCATTTGTGTAACATAAACCGAAATCATTTCGCATGAGTTTGACATACATACCTGTGTTACTCAACATGCTCATATACTTGCTTATTTTCAGTCCTTATTAATCATACAACATGAATTGAGTTCACATCTCATCAATTTCATGTAAGTACCTGTACCACTCACAATTTGGTCATAACCTTTCTCATTTAGCTTAAACCGTAACTCTCACCATAGAACCATTCGGAAAGCTATCGGATATTCACTAAGCCTTGAACATAGGGTATAATGCTGATGCCATGTCCCAGACATGGTCTTATACTGGCTCATTCATCAAGTCAATGCCATGTCCCAGACATGGTCTTACACTAACTATCGAAATCGAGGCCGACGCCTTGTCCAAGACATGGTCTTGCACTAGCCCTCACATATCCATGTCGATGCCATGTCCTAGACATGGTCTTACACTGACACATCTCATAGCCGATGTATGTCCCAGACATGTCTTACACTGGCTTACATCTCGAGGCCGATGCATGTTCCAGACATGTCTTACACTGGCACATAACTAACCCGAATGTCATGACATGGATATCCGATTTATTTCTTAAGGTTCAAACGGGAGTTCTACTATCTCAATATCCATCATACATAATCATTTCCACAAACAAGCAATTTATGCTATATTAATTTAAATACATATATTAACAATGTAGTTGTACATTTACATACAACTTACTCGTTTTAAGGGAATATCATATTCCATCACATCTCCAAGCATTCAATCAACCCATAAATGTTATTGACATTTGACATCAGTTTCTCATATACAATATCATCAACATAAACTTTAATACAATCATAGTAAGGTAAATTTGAAGTATAATAACAATGGCATAAATATCATGCTCATTTAATCACATGGACTTACCTCGAATACAATTTCGGCTAATTATGCCATTTTAGCCCATAACTTTGTACTTTTCGATTTAGGCCCGAATCTCGGTTCCTTGATTTGTAAGAGTTTAAGGTTGCTAAAATTTTTGAACTTCCATGGCTATTTTCTTGAAGAGAAATCGGTGGGGAAAGAAAGAGAGAGATGAGAAAATGACAACTTTTCCTATTTGTTTTATTTTATTCAATTTTATCACCTAATTTTCCATCAAATGTTGACTTTTCAACTCTCTTGTCCCCTATGGCCGGCCACTCCTCTCAAGAGGGTCTATTTACCCTTTAAAGACCTCTACAATATGATTCATAGTCAATTTACACCTTTAGCTAATAAAACAAGACTTTTGTTCTTTATTCGATTTAGCCTTTTTTCACAATTAAGTTCAAAAATGCTAAAATTAACGCACCAAATTTTTCATGCACTCATATAATCATGTAATAACACATAAAATAATATTAAAAATAAATTCTCTAGCCTTAGAATAGTGGTTCTGAAACCATCATCCCAACTAGGCCCAAAATCAGGCTGTTACAAGATCCATCAGAACGTAATGTGCTATTGTCTATGTGTGCGAATTATCAGGTACGATATGTATTATGTTAAGTTTGTTGGTACACCTCTGTGTTGCTCTGTTGATGAAGAGTATGCGATAGCTGAACATATTAGACTGATTGTTACTGGTTCTGATTTATAACCGTGCATGTGACTTCATGGCAAATTTGATATGGTCTATTGAGGTTTAATAAGTCTGTTTTACAAACATGGACTCCCATATTTACTAATTCTTTTATTGAGAGATATCATGACTTATATGCTCATTACTCTGATTCTCCATAAGCATGCCATGACACATTGCATAGGACTTGGGTTGAAGTAAAGAAGTTTCTGGCAGTTTAATGATCTGCATTATCTTGTGGTTTATCCACCCTTTTGTTCCAACAGTTTGACTGCACTATAGTGGCTTGACCACATATATTTGATTGGCAGTTTAACTGCATATTGATAAGCCACTTTTTCTAGGCAACTAGGGGTGGCAGATCATCGTTGCCAGGCAACCTGGGATGACTTTATTGGTGTGTTTGGATGGATGAGTTCGGGGGAGAACTATATTTTGGTGTGTAGCAAAGTTTGGGAAGACTATTCTGATAAATTTGCATTCTAATTTGTTGAAAAATACTGCATCTGCATAAACATACATGCTTCATTTTGCTCTATTATGTTCCGCTCTGCTCCGTTCTATTCCACTCTGTTTGAATTGCATTGTTCTGCTCTGTTCTATTTTGCCTTGTTCTGTTGTACTACCTCTGTTGGAACCTCTGTGATACTCTAGATCTGTTTCGTACTAATTATACAAGTGTTATCAAATGCTTGCGTTACTATGATTTATATATCATGTTTTGATTATTTGTATTTAAGTTTGGTTATGCATGGTGCTTGGTGACTCACCCTTTGTCTTACTTTTATTTTTCAGGAAGACATCCGATTTAAGATCGGACAACGTGCGGGATCTTGGATTGTTTTGCACTGAGTTAACTACAATTTAGTCCTTTGGATTTGTAATCTGTTTTGGACTTGTCTTATTTTTCTTTTTATAATCTCGTCAGTATCTGCCAAGTCTAAAATGAAACTAAAAAATCATCTAAATCAATTAAAATGAATTTCTGGTTTTTAGAGTTAAAACTCTGAAAAGAAGTACGTTTTTACTATGTTTGTGTAACTCATCCAGATTTGACTTAAACTTCTAGGCCGGACTTACGGTGTTACACATCAAGAAATTATGGTAATGGAGTTGGATCTAATAATCTGATTTAGCTTCTCTTTCCAATGAAAAAGTACAAATATTTCTAGAATGAATTTGTAATTAAAAGAAATTTTTTTTGTAAAAAAGTTGACTATTTAATATAAACTAATAAGTATTTATAGTAAAAGTAAAAACCAAAAGTAATAATGAATAACAAAGTAATTAAAAAATTCAATGCAATTAAAAGTTCTATATGAAAAAAAAAACTGAAATTTTAATTGGAGTTTAAAAATTCAATGGAATTAGAATTTCAATATTAAATAAAAAATTGAAATTTTATTCTGTGTTTAATGAAAATAATCAAAGAATTATTTGTAATTTAGTATGAAAAATTAATTGATGTATCTCTTTTGTCCCTATTTATTAAGGAGGGACGTAAAAATATAAAATATATGTAATTGAGTATTCTAAAATTCAATAAAAATACTAAAAATAACATTTATAATATTTTATCTAGATAAAAAAAGTTTGCCTAAATTATTTCAAAAGAATAATAGCATTCACATCTTTAAAAAGAATGACATTAATAGCATTCATATATTGATATTTAAAGCATGAAAGATAAATTAAAAGTGGTATGAATGTTTCAATAAAAATACTCAAAATAACATTTAAAATGAATTAATTGTTATAAAATAGTAATAATAATACAAATAACACAAGAATAATAGATGAGAATAATAGATATTTTTATTGTATTTCTCTTCTTTTCTATCATTATTACAAGTAGTATACTCATATATATATATATATAGGAAGATTAAACTCATTATTTTCTAATACATAAATAAGAAAGGGGTTACAAAGAGATGGAAGGTGAAGAGTTAAGGAAGATGAAAGGTGAGAGGTTAAGAAAGATGAAAGGTTGAACATCCACTTAATAGCATTCATAACACTCCCCCTTGGATGTTCATTGTATAAATGATATGCCTCATTAAAAACCTTACTAGGAAAAACACTATGGGACAAAAACCTAGTGAAGGAAAAAAAGAATACATAATCCTTTGATAAATAGTATGTCACAACTTTAAAAGAAAAATGTAGTGCTAATTTACTCCCCATCATATAATCATCACTTAAGATCTTTAAAACAATGCAATCCAATGCTGAAAATTAACTTCTCAAATGTAGCAGTAAGGAGTGCCTAATTGAATTCTCGATTATTCTTCGCATCGGGTGAGGGGTGTTACAACAGTGCATATTTTGCTCCCCCTTATTTGAACATCATTTTATAACTCAAAATTAAGACATTCAATATTATTTATCAATAGTAAATTATCAACTTATACAAAAAATTTTGTTGATGTGTATCAATATAGCAATAAAATTCAATTGCATTCTCATGCTTTAGATGTCGTCAACAACTTTATAAAGCATGATAAGTTGTATCATTCACTATTGCCAATACAGTGAGTGCATTGAGCATATAAAGAAATGGTACTTTAGGACCATCATTTTATAACATTATTGTTTGACCATTTGTATTCCTTTTCAATATCTCCAATCTACATGGAAAATTAGCCTGATTAATTTTGATTATATAAACACTATGGATACTCAATAGTAATTCTTTATAATATCATTATGTAACAATTTGTCCTTATTGAACACTTGATCTTTATGTCCAGAAAAATTTTCATTTTTAGATATACTTTCATTATAAAGTTTATCTATTGAATAAATATTTCTCTTGGAAATTCTTCAAGAACTCTAATGATTTTCTCATGAAACTCGAGTTTTATGTATGCTTCAGGCATCAATATTATCGAATCATTTATATCAGTTGAATACAAATTCACTAGACGTAAATAAATAACTTTATTTGATTTTTGCATTCACTACAAATTAATCATTTTTTTATAACAAAAACCAAGTGTCTTGTGAACATTCTTGTTACAAGTAAATTCTATATATTATGACTTGTATTTTTTTTTCGCTATTATGCTAAAATGTACTCCCCTTAAGTTTACACCTTTCGAGTGTTTGGACTTCTTGTCCGAGATGCATTTCATAAGTTATAGTAGAAGCGTTTATTTATTTTGATGACTTTTTCTCATCTCAATGCTTTCAAATAAATTCACTCAAGATCCCCACTTTTCCATAATATTGAAGTATTCTATGTATATTATTGTTGTCGACAACAAATTCCTTTTGTCAGCTCCATCGTACTTAGTTATGATATAACTAATTGAGATATTCCATTATATTCATAATTTCAAGTATCTGAACCTTTTCTAGGGTTTTATCAAAAGTTAGGCATTGGGTCTTTTCATGAGTACCCGCCTCCTTTAGCATATGACAATCTTCATTTCTTTTTCCTTTCTTTCAAGAATTTTTCATTTTATGGAATCAACTAGTTTGTCATGCTTCTAGCATGTGTAAGACTTATTTTTATCACATTATCCTTCTGGGACATATAATTATTTGGAGCACTTTAGCTAGTATATGTATCAGCTAGTATTTGCAATCTCTAAATGTCATGACTAAACATGTCTAGCAAACAATTTTATCATTCAAACTTTGTGCATATAGTACTAGTGATGATCACAAAAAAGATGATGAAATACTTATTTAACCAATTTGTCTTCCCTTAATACTAAGAAAATTTGTAGTATGACAATACTTTTTTCAAAATTATAAATTTATCTCCGTTCAACTTTTTCACATCTAATGAAAATTCTAAAATTTATCAACTTCATACTTGATGATCCATCTTAGTGCATTATGGTGGAACATAAAATAGATATTACACATCCAAATATTCTTAGATGATTATAAATGAAAATCAATTCTCATGAGACAAATATTTCTTACATGTTGGTCTTGATGCAAATAAAATTACATGCTTATTGTAAAACTATTCTTATATTAATGGTTAAGCAATTAAATGGAGTCATAGTTTTGCTAACTATTAAGTATAACATATATAGACATAGACAACTTAATATTATCCCAACTAAAACTACGAAAATCAAGCTTGGGGTATAGTGTACCAGCACTATTAGCACATTTTGCATACTATAGAGATTGTGCACAATCAAATTATTTCAATAAATAATATCACAAGATTCGGGTTGCACACGTGATACATGGGCTCATATATTATTTGGTTATCACCCAAATATGCAACCGACCTCTAACTTTAGCTGGTGTTAGTTCAATATGTTGTCAAAATAACTAGTATTCATGAAAATTATTAAAATACAACTTTTAATAATTTAATAAAATCATATAAATTTTCATCAAATTGTTTTGCATCATCATTGACTCGGGATAGTCTAACCGGTCATACCAACACTATGAACTTCTTTTCACTGTCTCATATGTTAATCATATACGTGTAATGTATTTTTTGAGGAATATTTATCATACAAAAACACGAGTATCTCATGTCATTTCTATCCATGGTTTTAATGTAAAATATATAAAGATTACCTTCAACATATATCTTCTTGATAATATTATGTTTTACAAAATTTTGCATCATAAGGAGGTGCAAAATTAGCTCTTCTAGAGTTTTGACAATCTAATGCAATATTAATTAGCTTTTCAAGAGCATATAATAAAATATTATTTTATAATATAGCATTAGTAAATGTGTAATTTATTTAAAAAATATATGCAATTTTGCAATTCTTTTCAATATAGATGATAAAAAATTCATATCTTAAAAAAACTTTATTTATTTATATATAAGAAAATATATTTTTTATATAAAGAATAAGTATAAATAAAGCATATATTAAACATAACAAAAAATAAGTTCATGTCACTAATCAATCACTTTAAGAAGCATGCAGTTAGATAAATTGTTTTATATACCATAACACAATAAAATATAAAATATTATAAGGTCACAATAAGATATTAAAGCTACAACTACAGAAGTTTAAAATTAAAACTTTCTAATCTCCATCTCTTATAGCATAATTTCAATTAGAATTTTATTATCAAGCATTACAGAACATCTCTTTTTCTTTATAAGACTTTGCAAAATTTAATGTTTTAGACATGCTACAGGCATGTAGACAATGCTTTCATAATTATCATAATATTTATTAACATCATCCCCCTTTTTTTAGCCTTATACTTTTTCACAGCTAGTAGAATTATAATGTCAATATAAATTGTGATAATTGATAATTTCATTGTCATTCATTTTATCTAGTATCCACATATAAGTAATATTATGGCATTTACTTCTAGAAATGTCTAAACCAATGAGAGGTCCACAATATCATTATTTCAACAAAAGAAATATATATATTGTAAAAAAAATAGAATGTCGGTAATGACAATATATCACAAAGAAAAGAGAAATAAAAATAAAGAACACACAGATTTTACGTGGAAACTCTTTCGGGAAAAAACCACGGGCATAGGAGAAGAAAATTCACTATGTCAAATTCGTATTAATACAATAGGAGTAGACTATGTCTATTTATAGGCTTTTTAAAGTCATATTTTAATAGGAGTGTAGTAAGATTGAAACACCTTATTCTAATCAATATAAAATAGATGGAGTTTAATAAGGTTTAAAAAACCTTATTCTAAAATAAAATAAAAGAAGTGTAGTTCTATATGGATTTTACTTTTATTTTATTTTACCACTGTATTTTATATAAAAAAGGATTCGGGTCACTTAATTCTAACAATCTCTACCTTCACATGAATTCTCAATGAACAAGTTCTTCATCGCAAACTCTCAACGAATAAGTTCTCCACCTCTTCCATAAAATCCCTTAAGGGTTTAACTTCAACAATGAGCACCAACCAAGTCTAAACAATACTCAAACTTGGTTATAGGAAGTGACTTAGTCATCACATCTGTAGGATTTTCATGAGTACTAATTTTGATCACAACAATATCACCACGAGAAATAATATCATGAACAAAATGATACCGAACATCAATGTGTTTTGTTCTCTCATGAAACATTTGATCTTTTGTAAGGAAAATTGCACTCTGACTGTAACAAAATACTGTACTGATTTGAATAGCTTATTTACAAGCCTCAATAATCATCACGTACTCAGCTTCAGTGGTAGACAAAGCGATTGTAGTTTGTAAAGTGATTTTCCAACTGATTGCACAACCTCCGATTGTAAAGACATAACCTGTGAGAGATCTTTTTCTATCAAGGTCTCCAGCAAAATCAGCATCAACATACCTAATAACTCCATCTCTAGTTCTTCCAAACTATAAGCAAACATCAGTAGTACCTTGTAAGTATCTTAAAATCCATTGAACTGCTTTCCAATGTTTTTTACCGGGATTCGCCATGTATCTGCTAATAGCACTGACTGCATATGTTAAATCTGGACGTGAATAAACCATAGCATCCATGAGAGATCCCACTGCACTAGAGTATAGAACATGTGACATGTACTCAATCTCATGATTTGATTGTGGAGACAAAGTCGATGAAAGTCTAAAATGGGCTGCTAAAGGAGTACTAACAGGCTTAGCACTTTGCATATTGAACCTGCAAAAAACTTTCTCAATGTACCCCTTCTGACTTAGGTACAATTTACTTGCTTTTCTATCTCTGAGAATCTCCATACCAAGCATCTTCTTTGCTGGTCCCAAATATTTCATCTCAAATTCTTCACTTAGTTGGGCTTTGACCTTTCTTATCTCTCATTTATCTTTTGCTGCTATCAACATGTCATCAACATAAAGAAGTAGATACACAAAAGAAATATCACTGTTTTTCTTAAAGTAAACACAATTATCAAAACTACTTCTTTTGAAATCATGAGAAGTCATAAAGGAATCAAACCTCTTGTGCCACTGTTTTGATGATTGTTTCAAACCGTAAAGAGACTTTTTCAGCAAGCCAACATAGCTTTTTTTTTCTGAGACTGTAAAACCTTTTGGTTGTTGCATTTAAATATCCTCCTCAATTTCTCCATGCAAAAATGCAGTTTTTACATCTAACTGCTCAAGCTCCAAATCATGCATGGCCACAATGCCAAGCAAAGCTCGAATCTTACTATGCTTCGCAACTGGTGAGAACACATCTGTGAAGTCCATTCCTGGAATTTGACTGTAACCTTTTACAACAAGCCTTGCTTTATATCTGGGTTCTTCAACTCCTAGAGTCTTTTCTTTCTTTTTAAACACCCATTTATAACGAACAACCTTTTTACCTTTAAAGTTTCACAAGATCCCATGTTCTGTTTTTGTGGAGTGATTTCATCTCCTCTTGCATAGCAAACATTCACTTTTCTGAGTTTTCACAGCTAACCACCTCAGAATAATTAGATGGCTCTTGATTTGGATCCATATCTTCAGCCACATTTAAAGCATAAGCAACTAGATTAGCCTCGGCATACTTCTTTGGAGGTTTAATTTCTCTTCTAGTTTTATTTTTGGCGATAGATTATTATGGTGAAGAAGCAACTCTATTCTCAACTTTTGTACTGGCTTGAGGAGTCGACTCTGTATTAATTTAATGCTCCACCTACTTGTGATTTTCTTTATTGGAAGAGTCTTTAAGATATAAGTTAGGTAGCATAGTAGTTTCATCAAAAACAACATCTCTGCTAATCATAATTTTTCTATTTTCAGGATGCCATAACTTATTCCATTTGACACCAGCTTTATAACCAAGAAAAACACCTTTAATGGATCTCGGTTCCAATTTTTCGTTATCAACATGAGCATACGTAGGACACCTAAAGATCATTAAATCAGAATAATTAGTAGGATTACCAGACCATACCTCTTGTGGAGTCTTTTTCTCAATGCAACGGATGGAGATCGGTTGATAAAAAAACATGCAGTAGAGGTTGCTTCTGCCCAAAATAAATTTGGTAAGTTGGCATTTGACAACATACATCGAACCTTCTCCATGATCGTTTTGTTCATTTGTTCTACAACGCCATTTTGTTGTGGAGTATAGCGAATTGTCAAGTGTCTCACGATCCCTTCTGACTTGCACAGTCTATTAAACTCATCAGAACAGAACTTTAAGCCATTGTCTATGCGGAGGTATTTTATTTATTTTTCGGTCTATTTTTTAATCATAATTTTCCAAAACTTAAATCCGGAAAACACATCGCTTTTCTGCTTCAGGAAGAACATCCAAACTTTTCTGGAAAAATCATCAATAAAAGTTAGCATATAATTAGCTCCACCTCTCGAAGGCACTCTGGATGACCCCCACAGATCAGAATGAATATACTCTAATGTTCTCCTCGTGTTATGGTGTAACAGCCCGATTTAGTCCATAATTGGAATAGTGGTTTTGGGACCACAAATCTGAGTCAAAAAATTATTTTAAAATTATTTTTGGTGTTTATAGTATGTGAATTGATATGTGTGAAAGTTTCGTTTGAAAATTTTATCGTTTGTGTGCTCGATTTAATAAAAAGGAATTAATCGCGTAAAATGCAAAAGTTGGCTTCTAATTGTTTAAGTATTGAATTGTTATGTTCTTTATATTGTGGGGTTCATATGTTACAATTTGACCATTGAAAATATGCATGGACGGTAATGGGCTTATATTATAAGGTTTTATCATTAAAATCATTAAGGTTAGTTTTGTAAATTAGTTAAATATGTTAATATAATAAAACATAACATAAAAAAAATATGCTTGTTCATCTTTTGCATGACTGAAACTTGAGAAAGAAAAAAAGAGTTTATAAGCTTTTGTGTATCCGACCTTGTCCAAGCTTGATTAAAGTAAGTGTTTTGTTCGGTTTTTGATAATTTTTACGTTTTTGATATCGTTGCTTCGAGTACTAGCTAGCCCATCCTTGAATTTTTGAATTTGATGATGAATTTGAGATTTTTCATTGTTTTTAGCTTGATGATTTTATGTTTGATGATGAAAAATAAATATATGTTGTTAGATTGTCAAGTTTAATTAAGTGACTTTTAGTAAAAATGCTTATTTGGGATTAAATTGTGAAATTTGTAAATTGATGGGTCAAAATGTGAAATAAATGAAAGAAATAGGCTACTAAGGACCTTAGTGAAATTCGGCCAAGCATTGGTGTGGTGAAATTTTAAATATTTTGTATTTTGTGAAATAGGGACTAAATTGTAAAAAATGTGAAATGTTAGGGGTAAAAGTGTAATTTGCCCATTTATGTGTTTTTGGATGAATTTGAATGAATATATGATTAAATAAGTCAAATTGTATTAATTTAGATCAAGAAAAGAGGAAATCAAATTTGGATCGAGGGAAATCTAAAGTTGTCGAATTGTCGCTCCGGTCTGTTCGTCTTTGTCCGAGGTAAGTTCATAAGTAAATAATTGTTGTTAAATTCATATGAAAATGTATTTAACTATGCTGGATTGAATTTTAGTAACTATATATGTGTGTCGAATTGATTTATAATGAATATATGTGTATATGCCGAAGTGAATTAAGCACGGAGAAATAATTACGAGCTTGAATCGATTGAATTACGATGTCTATAAGCCCCGTACGAACCTTAGGAATAGTTAGGATACATATGTCATGACATAGGATTACGATATGTGATTTCGTGTAAGACCACGTTTGGGACATTGGCATCAATTTGAGATTTACGTGTAGGACCAAGTCTGGGACATTGGCATCATATATGATTTTGTGTAAGACCCTGTCTGGGACAGTGGCATCGATAGTTGATTACATGTAAGACATCGTCTGGGACGTAGGCATTGTACGAGCTTTTCGAGTTATCCGAGTATCCTTATTGATTCCGAATGGTTCAACGGGCAATGTTAAGTTAAGATCGAATGTGAAGTTGAGTTAAATGGTTCAGGTATGTGTGAAGTTATGTTCATGAAATTAAGGTAAGTTTAGTACTTGAAATGGTGATATAAATTATGCATGTTATAAAAGGTGATTTATATGTACATGTGATCGTTTAAATTCGACCAAGTGATATTATAATGTTAATATTCATGTGTTGATATATTTGCTTATGACTTACTAAGCTATTCAAGCTTACTGTGTTTGTTTGTTCATTGTTTTATAGATTTTGGAAACCTAGTTACGAGCTCAGGGATCGTCAAGGAAGCCTGTCACACTATCGATCGTTCTTTCGGTATTTTATAAGTTTGAAACTTTGAACATATGGCATGTATAGGCTTGTTATATTATGTTTGATTTTGAGTTGTATATATTAGGCCATGTGAAAATGGCTTAATCATTATGCTTAAGTTCGGTTATATATGTTCATGGTTAATATGTTTGATGTGTTTGGTTTTGGTGATTCGGTAATGAGTAATGCAAGGCATGATGCATATTAGGCCATGAAATTAGCTTAATTTAAAAGGTGTGTTTTTATTTGATGTGTTGGCGTGATGTTTGGACTTATAATTTGGCTTGATAATGAGATAACGGATGGATGTATGTTCGGTATATGGTATGTATTAAATTGGTTAAGTAATGTATATGTCATTGTTGGTATTTGGCTATTAGGATCGGTTAGTGAAGGTAAGAAATGAATATGCTACTTGACTATTTTGGTTAAGTGTTTTGGTATAATTTCAAATGGTAATTGAGGATTATGATTTAGGTATGTTTTGGTTAGCTTATAATTAAATAGTTAAAAGTGTAAAATATGATGTTTATATTCGGCTAATGATAGGCAAACTATGCATAAATAAATATATGATATGTTTTGTTTGTGATTCGATTTTTAACATCAATTTGATTAGTTTAAAGTTTGATTATAATTATGTGTAAAGTACTAGATGAATTAGTACTAATATGGTCACATGGAATCGGTTATTTATTAATGAAATGATAAATGGTGCACATTCATATTCGGCTAAAGATAAGTAATTGAATATATTTATAAATGAAGCATATGACATGTTTGCATGTGATTCGGTTTGTAATGACAAAAAAAAATATTTGTGTCATGAATGATTGGTTGATTATTTGAACTATTATAATGTATGTGTATAGGTATATATTCAATTATGGAATAAGATGATTTGGTTTGATTACATGAATGATATTTATTATAGGAGTTTTAATGCCATAATATTTAGACAATAAGTTCGGCTAATAGAACTATAATGTACTTGTAAAGTGATGTGTTTAATTTGGGAGTTCAAATATGGCTCAATTGATAAGTACATATGTGCAAAATTTTGTAATGAGAAAATGTGTATATTTGTTCATATTGACTATTGCTAATGCTACATATGTGAGCAGCTACTAAGTTGTGTAATATGGCTCATTTGGTTTTAAAATGTGCATGTGTATTGATTTCAAAGTGGTATGTCTGATATTTAGCTATTGAAATAAATATCTTGTCACATGCTCAGTATATGTTAATTAACTACACATGTTTGATTATTTTTAAGTATCAAATGATAGAATTTGTAATGGTAGTAAAGTTTCTAATTTTTTTTTAATGAGATAAGTGTTTTAAATGTGGATGAATTTCGAAGTATGGAATGTAATGAATGTCTGTTTGAGTTGTGATATGGTTGGTAATACCTTGTAACCCTATTCTGGCGGCGGATACGGGTTAGGGGTGTTACATATGGATTCCTCTAGTGAATCGAACTCTCTTTTGCTTCCTAAAAACACAGTGCTCACAGAACTTCAGTTTGCAAATTCCTTGCCCATCAAGAAGTCCTCTTTTGCTCAATTCTACCAAGCCATTCTCACTCATATGCCCTAGGCGCATATGCCAAAGTTTAGTAATATCATCATCTGACAAGGAAGAGGAAGCGATAGCTGCATCAGCAGTAACAGTAGAACCCTGCAAAATATATAACTTGGCAGTCTTTCTCTGCCCTTTCATCACAACAAGGGAACCTTTGGAAATCTTTAAAACCCTACACTCAGCTGTGTATTTGTACCCTTTTGAATCAAGAGTAGTCAACGAAATTAAATTTATCTTCAATTCTGAAACATGTTGTACGTCACTAAGTGTTCTGACAACTCCATCAAACATTTTAACTTTAATTGTTCCAACACCTGCGATTTTACACGAAACATTATTTCCTATCAAAACAACACCTTCAGACACTGTTTCATAAGTTGTAAACCAATCCCAATTGGGACCATGTGGAAGGTGCAGCCTGAATCAAGTATCCACTCCTCATTCACTTTAGAATTGTTGACAGAAGTGACTAGAAGTTCACCATCGCTGTAGTCTTCTACAGCATCAGCTTCACTGAAATTTTCTGATTGTTTTCCTTTTTGATTCACAGCCTCCCTTTTAATCTTATTCTTTAGCTTATAGCACTCAGATTTAATGTGTCATTTCTTCTTGCAGAAGTTACAAGTTTTACCTCTGTTTGAAGACTTCGATCTACCCTTAGATTTACCACGAGGATTCCGTTCCTGTGTCCTTCCACGATCATCATTAGCATTTCGATCTTGTCTCTCATGAACAATTAGACCCTCTCCCTGAGAGTCAGGTTTAACCATAAGATGCTTCATCTTATCATACGAGGTCAAAGAATCATAAACCTCATCAATTGTGAGAGACCCACGGCTATATAAAATTGTGTCTCTAAAGGTTGAATAAGACGGGGGCAACAAACAAAGTAGAATCAACCCTAGATCTTCTTTATCATACTAAACCTCCATGGCCTCCAAGTTTGAAAGAATTTCTTTAAACACTGTTAAGTGTTCATGTACAGACACACCTTCCTCCAAACGATGAGCGTAAAGACTCTGTTTCATATGCAACTTGCTTGTTAGAGTTTTCGACATACATATTTGTTTTAGCCTCTTCCATAATGCAACGGTGGTCTTCTCCTTCATCACATCCTACAAAATTTCGTTGGAAAAATGCAGATGTAATTGTGTTAACGCCTTTCGATCCTTATGCTTCTTCTCTTCATCTGTTAATGTTGAAGGCATTTTATCTATCCCTAGCAGGGCATCCTATAACAGCCCGATTTAGGGCCTAGTCGGAACAATGGTCTTGGGACCACAAATATGAAGTTGGGAAATTATTTTTTTTATTATTATGAGCTTATAGTAAGATTACATAAGTGCATGAAAATTTTGGTAAGTTAATTTTGACGTTTGAAAGCTCAATTGCGAAAAATGACTAAATCGCATAAAAGGCAAAAGTTGCATTTTAGTACCCAAATGTGTTAATTAACAAGAGAATTAAAATTAGAGGTCTTTAAAGGGCAACTAGACCCTTTTTATAATGCTTGGCCGGCCATAGAGTCAAGGAGGTGACAAAAATCTTAAAATTTGGTGAGTTAGGTGGCTTATTTTGACTAAAATAGAAATAAATCAAGGAAGGATGATATCATCCCTTTTTCATATTCTTTCTCTACCAAAAATCAGCCATTGAATGGGATTTTAAAGGCTTAAAATTTCAGCAACTTGAAGCACTCACAAGTAAGTGATTTCCATAACCTTTGTTGAAGATTTTTGCATTTTTGAGACCCTTGAAGCATGAGCTTTCAAATGAGGGGTCTATGTTGCAAAATGATTAAGAGTTTAGAGTTTTGCCATGAGTGGATTTATGATAGTTTCTGAGTTTTTTATGGAAGAATATGAGTCTTAGAAGAGTTCTAAACAACTTTTGTGAAGGGTGTTAGCATGAAAACACCTAAAGGGACTATTTTGCATAAGTTGCAAAATAGGTGATAAGTGTGTGAAATAGTGGAATTTTGGTAATGCTATAAGAGTGAAAAGGGGTTAGCTAGTTCTAATATACGAAGAAATTCAATAAAAATTGAATTTCGAGCATAGGGGTAAAATGGTCATTTTGCCAAGGTCTAGGGGCAAAATGTTCATTTTACCAAAGAAGTGAATTTTATGAATTCTTAATTGTATTTAGTGATTAAATGAGTGTATTTTGTTGTTATAGATCAAGTTTTTCCAAATCTGAACCTAGACCGAGGGAAAGCCAAGCAAATCGACTAAACTGACTAGTCGAGTACATTTTGTAAACCGAGGTAAGTTGTATGTAAATAATACAACTACATTATTAATGCATGTATTCAAATTTTTATTAATTTTATATAGTATGAGTTGCTAGATTGTGAACTAAGAATGCATATTAATGATTGAGATAATAGAAAGATCCCGTTGGAACCCTAGGAAACAAACCGGATATTCATGCCATGACATTCGGGTTATTTGTGTGCCAGTGTAAGACCATGTCTGGGACATGGCATCGGCATTGAGATGAGCGCTAGTGTAAGACATGCCTGGGACATGCATCGGCCTCGATGATAATAGCCAGTGTAAGACATGTCTGGGACATGCATTGGCTACGAGTTGTGCTAGTGTAAGACATGTCTGGGACATGCATCAGCACGTATATATGAGAGCTAGTGTAAGACCATGTCTGGGACATGGCATCAGTAATTTATCCCATGTTTGAGGCTTATAGAATATCCAGTAGTATTCCAAAAGGTCCAACTTTAAAGGTTATAAAAGTGGTTTAATAAGGAAAGTATAATAATGTTGTGAGTGGTACAGGTATCAAGTTGGTATGCATGAGTAGTGAGCTCAAATTAGAAAATTTGACTTGAGTAGTCGGTAATGAGTAAGTCGAGTTTATGCTTACCTTTGAACTATGTGTATGATGACTAATGGTGAAATTGATGTTGTATATTTATTTATATGCAACTTACTAAGCTTTATGCTTACTCTCTTTCCTTTCCCTTTTCCTTCAGTGCCGCTTATCTAGCTCAAGGATCCCTTAAAGTCAGAGATATTGGTCACACTATCAGCCGTAATACTCGGTATAGTAGGATTTATATTTTTTATTATGGCATGTATAGGACTAGACATTATTATTTTGTGTTTATGAGAATTGGCCAAATATGTTGGCTTGGAATGGATTCCATACTTTACATTAAGCCTTGAATGAGGATAACTTTCATTTTGAGTCTATAATAGATGCATCTTCATGGCTAAATGAATGTCTATCATGCTTAATTTGGTATTGGTTAATTTTGACATGAAAATAGGCATACAAGGGTGGCAATGAGGCTTGGTAAATAGCCTTATATTATCTACACGGGTAGACACAGAGGAGTGTGTCTAGGCCGTGTGTGACACACGGACAGTCCCATGGGCGTGTGAGAAGGCCGTGTGTCCCCTGCACTTAGAAATTTCAAGTCAGTATGCATGGTAATGGTCACACGGGTAGAGACACGGACGTGTGTCTCAACCGTGTGGAAAGGCACGGCCTAGTACACGGGCATGTACCATGGTCGTGTGTTGCTGACGTTAAAAACAGAATACCCAGGTTTTTGCACACGGGCTGCGCCACGGGTGTGTCGTGGCCATGTGAAAGGTCATGGGCGTGTGTCTAGGCTGTGTGAAGTCTGCACCTATTTTATGAAAAATTGTGGGAATAAATTGGCCACACGGGTGTTGGACATGGGCGTGTCCCTAGCACACGGGCGTGTGCCCTACACCTACACGGGCGTGTGAAGCCTTAAAGCATGAAATTCCCTGAGTTTTTCCTGAGCCATTGGATTGGTCCCTAACCACTTTGAATGTATGTTTTGGACCCCTTAAGCCCTATTAAGGGATAATTTGAATATGAAATGAAAAGTTTTTAATTGGTCAAAATTTTATGGCCCGATTTCTTAAGATTGGTTGAGTTTAAGTTCGGTAGCACCTCAAACTCTGTTCCGGCGTTGGATACGGGCGAGGGGTGTTACACATCCTTCAGATCTATCTGCGCAAGAACTGCTTGCATCTTAATCTACCACAACACAAATCTAGTGTTGCGATCCAACATCAGAATTTCATACTTCAAATCTGGTGACCGAGATGAACAACCTAGAAGCTCTGATATCAATTTCTAAAAAAAATAGAACGTCGATAATGACAATATATCACAAAGTAAAGAGAAATAAAAATAAAGAACACACAGATTTTACGTGGAAACCCTTTCGGGAAAAAACCATGGGTAGAGAAGAAAAAAATTCACTATGTCGAATTCGAATTAATACAAGAGGAATAGACTATGTCTATTTATAGGCTTTGTAAAGCCATGTTCTAATAGGAGTGTAGTAAGATTGAAACACCTTATTCTAATCAATATAAAATAGATGGAGTTTAATAAGGTTTAAAAAACCTTATTCTAAAATAAAATAAAAGAAGTGTAGTTCTATATGAATTTTACTTTTATTTTATTTTACCACTGTATTTTATTTAAATAAAGATTCGGGTCACTTAATTCTAACATATATTTTTTATAAAAGTATATGTAATATTCACTTCAAGGAATATGTCAAAATTTTCAAATAGTCAAATTGAGTTCAATGATCAAAAGTGATCATACAATTTATTATATTTATTGCAAACATTCACTTCAAGGAATATATAAGAAATAATTCGAAAAATAATGTAACCTTATCTCATATTCTTTGCCAATAAGATCATAAGGTATTATCTGCTCCAAAGAATGATTAATTAGTATAAACCATTAATCATTTTGTTCCAGGAATAAACATTTAGCAAAATTTTGGACCATCCATTTTCCACTTATCTATTTTCCAATAACAACAATAAGTTCCATTCACTTCTTGGAATGAATAAACAATATAATTTGTTAACAAAGCCAATAAAGTCATCATTGTTTGCAAATTTACTTCAATATCATTGTGATAAATCAAATGTGTCTATACATTTTTTCCTCTTTTTTTTAATCAAACCTTGACAAAATATTCAACCAATATGCATATGTCAAATGATCGTTGAGTATCACATAAATATTTTCATTAAAATTAATATAATCATTATAGTTATAGTGATTATTATACCCATACTAGCCCATCAAATAATCATTGCATATAATACACATTTACAATAGACAAAAACAGATAAAAACAATCATATAATTTAATCAAAATTAAAACTAAACCAATAAATTCTATAAAAAATAACAAATATATATATCTACATAGAAAGCACAACAAACAAACTTGAAAAGGGATTTATAAATTCATAGATATGCAAATAGATAATTATATAAATTGAACTTCTTAATAGAAATCGAATCAAATTTAAAAAAAAATGATTAGACTTACTTAGGTAATGGTGGATGAGAAATAGAGAATAAGAGCATTCTTTGTAGTGAAGAGAAAGTGATCATCCTCAAGTAAATCTCCATCAACCACTCACAATTTTTTTAACCAAACAATTAAATTTCAATACTTGAAGCCTAACAAAATTTTGATGTAAACTAAGGACCTGTCACTCTTGAATAAAATCGTGCTCATAATGTGTTATAAAATAGTAATAATAATACAAAGAACACAAGAATAATAGATGAGAATAAGAGAGACTTTTATTGCATTTCTCTTATTTTCTATCTTCATTACTAGTATACTTCTATATATATAGGGAGATTAGACTCTTCATTTTCTAATACATAAACAGGAAATGGGTTACAAGAAGATGAAATGTGAAGAGTTAAGGAAGATGAAAGATGAAAGGTGAAAGGTGAAAGGTTGAGGAAGATGAAATATGAAATGTTAAGGAAGATGAAAGGTTGAACATCCACTTAATAACATTCATAACATTAATTAAATTAAAATAGGTTTAAGGGTGCAAAAAGCCCTTAAACTTTTTCAAAAAAAATAAAAATAAAGCCCTTACCTTTTTTTTTTTACTCATTTGGGTACTTGAACTTTCAAAATGCATAAAAAAGGCCTTCAAACATTTTCAAAAAAAACAATTAAGCCCCTACTTTTTTTTTTGCACTCAATTGGGTACTTGAACTTTCAAAATGCATCAAAAAGACCCTCAAACTTTTAAAAAAAAATTAAACCCCTACTTTTATTAAAAATTAGAAAAAAATTAGAAAAATTAGAAAAAATAAAATCAATAAAAGCTATAAATATTATTAAATTTTAATTAAAAAATTCAAATATTAAAAATTAGACAAAATCGTAGAAAATCGTAAAAATATATAAAAAATTGTAAAATTTTATAAAAAATCGTAAAAAATTATACAATACATAGAAATATAAAAAAAGTAAAATTTTATAAAGTTGTAAAAAAATTATACAAAATGTAAAGAAATATAAAGTTCGTAAAAAAATCATAAAAATTATTGTGCTAAAAAGAAGCATTTTATAATTTTTCTATAATTTTTGTCGACTTTTATTTTTTATCATTTTTCGCCATATGTCACGCTGTGTTGCGACACGTGATGACTTTAATTGAAAAAAAACTAGGGGTCGCTAATTTTTTTATGATTTTTATAAAATTTTATATTTTTTTACGAATTTTATAAAAAATTTCTAATTTTTAATAAAATTTGAATTTTTTATATTTTTATTAAAATTTAATAAATTTTCTAAAATTTATTATTTTTTAGAATTTTTTCTAATTTTTAATAAGAGTAGGGACTTTATTGTTTTTTTGAAAAATTTTGAAGGTCTTTTTGATACATTTTGAAAGTTCAACTACCCAATTGAGTGAAAAAAAGTAGGGACTTAATTGCTTTTTTCTAAAAAGTTTGAAGGGCTTTTTGATGTATTTTGAAAGTTCAAGTGCTCAATTGAGTGGAAAAAAAAAAAGAGACTTAACTACTTTTTTTAAAAAAAAAAGTTTGATGACCTTTTACATTATTAAGCCATTAAAATATAATATTTTATCTAAATTAAAAAAGTTTCTCCATTTAAAAAATTTCTGGAATTATTTCAAAAGAATAATAGCATTCACATCCTTCAAAAACATAATAGCATTTACTATTGATATTTAAAGCATGAGAGATAAATTAAAAGGGAATTGAATGTCACAAAATTTTGTGAGAATTAAAAGTGTTGTAATTTGATAAAAAGAAAAAGTTAACAAAGAAAGCATTTCAAATGAATTAATTAAATTTTTAACATTTTATCTTTATTTTAAAAGAACAAACTATCCTTATGTAGTTAGGTAAAAGATCAAACTAACTCTATTTACTTTAAAAATATTAAGAGATGATATTATAAAATTAAATTAAAACGACATTTCTACCCCTATTTATTTTAAAAATAAATTAATTGTTGACGTAATATTTATATAATAATTTATATATATGTTATGTTAATAAAATTAATAAATGTTACATTTTTCATCTATTTTGAAGTATTTTGACAGATAATGTAAATTTAAGAATTAAAAAAATATTAAATAAATAATTAAAATAATTTTTTATAAAGTTAAATGATGAAATAAGTCTAAAAAATAAATATATCAGGCATAACTGCATTTAAGTTGTGTTTATGGAAATAATTTTTTTAACCGACAGTATATATATTGTCTTAAATATTTAAGATTAATGTAAACGACAATATCCTATCCTATAAAAATTTAAAAATCCCGGGACGAAATAACTCCACATCTTTCGTCCTCAAGTTTCCTATTATCTTCAAACGAAAAAAACATGTCGGTGTTGGGGCAAGGCAAACATGGAGGCTCCCCCGCCAATGAAGACGGCAGGAACATTGTTGCTAGACTCTCCGGAATGAGCGACGCCACGAAGAGAGTGGCGAAGGAGGCCGGCTACGTGTCGAAGAAGTTGTTGAAGAGCACGGGAAAAGCGGCGTGGTTGGCGGGGACAACGTTCCTTATTCTGGTGGTGCCACTTATCATCGAGATGGACCGCGAACAGCAATTCAATGAGCTTGAGTTGCAACGCCAAGGCCTCCTTGGCTCACGCGCTGCTCCCCTGCCCTCACCTCCCAAGTAAAACAACAACTACGGTTTAGTTTGTGGGATATATGAAATTTTCAGTGCTGGTCTTTTCTTGGTTATGTACATGTATTATGGATTCCTTTTTGTGAGGTTAGATTATGAAATTTTATTGTTTTAAAAGTATTGAGCTTTATGATTATGTTACATAATGGGCTATTGCTGAAATTCATGAAAATTAATATTTGAAATTCAAGCAAGGCATGGAAATATAATTTAAAATTAATTAAAGCAATATGAATATTTTAAAACCAATTGGCTGAAAAATGAATTAATATTCAATATCAGTGTTGTATTTATAGGCTAATTTATAGAAGTAATTTCAAAAAGCGCTAGAAAAAGATAAATTTAGTTTAAAATTTAAGTGTTTAGTATTGATGTAAAAGAAATGCTTTTAAAAAATAAAATATTTATTTTGGATATGATGTTGTTAAGTAAAAATATGAATTTAAATAGTGTTCAAATTCGTTAATATTATGATATTTCAGTAAGAATATAATAAATAACTTATTTAACTCATTATTAATATTTTAGTATATGAAATATAAATTTTAAATATTTATAAGCACTTAATAATAATTATTTGTAAATTTTAATTTGAATATGTAATCTATACTTTAAATATTAATAAAATATAACCATTATAAATTTAAATATGTAAGGTTAGATATTTAAAATAAATTTCAATAGGAAAATAATTATATACCTAATATAAATATTACTTAAAATATATTGAATTATAAATCGAGGTTATAAACATTTCATTTGGCTCTAAAAGTGCTTTATTTAGCTTTTGTTTTTGGGTTCAAAAGCACTTTTCAAATGTACTTTCGATTTTCAAAGCCATCTCTATTGCTTATAGTTCCAAAAGCACTTTTGAAAAGCAATGAGAAACAAAACCTAAGTCGGTGTCATCCCAAGTCAACCAGACATCAATTCAGTCGAGAAAAATCTAAATATAATGTTTTAACAAATAACAAATATTATTATTGTACCAACTTAATTTTCAGTGGTATAGGAAAAATATGGTTTTGGAACCCCATTTTCGTAAGTCGAGTTTGTAAATATTAAATATGAATATATACAAAAATAATATAAAAATGTTTTGAAGATTGATCGAGTAATTTTTTTGAATTAATAGTTAATTAAGACTCAGAGATTAAATTGTAAGAATCCAATCACTATAGAATTTTAATTGACAAAAGGCCTGGGGCCTTGAATGACAATTAGTCAAAGGTGCAAAATGGTAATTAAGTCTTTTTAAAGTTGGAGTTAGTGGATGATGATGCCATTTCATTAAGTTAGACTAATAATTAAAATTAATGTAAGTAAACCATGATTAAACTAAATTAAGTTAGATTAATTAGTCCCTAATTATCATATAAATATCAAGTTAGTGGAGGAAAGTTGTTATCATCTACCTCATTCCTCTGTTACCGTCCAAAAAGGACAAGAAAACCTAGGAAAGTTCTATGGCCATTCGACCATTAATTGAAAGGTGAATTCAAGTCATTTTCTTGTAATTTTTTTTTTTATGATTTTGCGTCATGAGAGCTTGATTTAGCTAATCCATGTACTAATTTGTGAAATTGTTAAAGTTTTAGAAAGTATAATGCCCTAGTGAGAATATGTGAAATCTGATTTTTATCCGAAGCTAGGAATCGAGAGTTATGCTTATCCCAAGTTTAGGGACTAAATTGAATAAAATATAAAATTTTAGAGGAATCGAAAGTAGATTTATATAGGTTCATGCATATCATAACATTGTATGAAAGTGATAAGTATTGATTTTTTTATATAAAATAATTGTATAAATCAATATTTGGACCAAAGTGGCGCTAATAGGGGAAAAGCCAAAATTATGGATTATTCCTTGAAGTATCCATTCTTTTCACATTTTGAATAGGTAAGTATATGAACTTACCATCTTACTTTATTGTTATGTGTAATTTTATCTTTGATTTCATATATATATGTTGGAATATGACTGGAACACTAGTGAAATTTACATGTCTGGCTAGTAATGGACTAAATTGAAACGTTATGTGATAATTGGCTATTATGTAACAATACAGGGTAAAAATGTGAAATTTTGATTGATTACAGGAATTTAAATGAAATATGTGATCATGTATAGGGTACAATATGATAAATGGATAATTATAGGGATTTTTAATACTTATATGCGTAAATGATGCCCGTGTGAACTTAGTAAAAGGTTAGGACACAATTGGCATTCCAATAGGGTCTTACACGCACTTGTATAGAGATTATCACAGATTTTAATGATATCTAGCATTCGTGGAAAATTCTTGGGGTTTTATGTGCCTAGGTTTAGCTCAGACAAGTGTCCTAATGTGTTGTGAAATAGGTTTAGCCTGGACGGGTAACCTTATATATATATTTAACTCGGATGAGCAACTTGGTGTGGTGTAGTTCACCCATGTATCCGAGTTCTTTTTACTAGGGTTCCATCGAGCGAAATGGTATAAACGTTGGAAACTTGAAAGCGTGATGAAATGGAATTGGATATCAATTTGAAATGTCATTAAAATGACTTAATTTTAAACGATTCATCTTTATGCATTGATGATAGAAATTTGATTGATATGAATCATGAATACTTGGTATAACCTTATGATTTTTTTTATTGAATGTGCCATTGTGATAGGTTATTTGAATGTAATATGACTTGGTGTAACACCCCTTGCCCGTCCCAATCGCCGGGTCCAAACTACGGTATGCCATAACCATTGCCAAAGCAACTACTGACAAAGTTACAGAAAAATCATCATTTCACATCATCAATCATGAAATAAACAATAATATAACAATGAATATCATGAAACATTCTTTCGAGGGTCTTATACAAGCACACGAATTCGTTGAAGTCAACCTGATGTCAAATAGAGACCTTTTTGTAACAATTTTAAAATTTCATATCAAGTACACCATAAACGAATCATTAAAATATTCAATCATGTTATGAACACCTAGATATTATGATACACAATTAAGTCTGAGCCTTACTTGAGCTTATGAAAGATCTTTTGTAGACTCGAGCATGAATTAGGATCAAATTGCAAGGTTTTGAAAGTTTGGGTTCCACGTCGTGACGTGACCTACTCCATGTCGTGATGTCGCCAAAATAGTGATTCAAATCATGATGCCAGACCACTTGATGCTGGGACGTCAAAAATTGTCTATTAATGTTGCGACAATAGGTATTTCACATCAAGACAAGAACCTTGTTTTTTATAAAATTGGTCCATTTGGTACTTATTTCATGTCAAGCCAAACCTTAAACTCATTTGGTGCATATATGTGCATCTAAACCTACGCAAAACCAATCCAAAAGCATTCCAAATCATTCATTTATCATTACTCAATTCAAACAATCCAACATGTCTCAATTTGGCATCTTTTTAAAGTAAATTCAACTTAATAAACATGTACTTAACCATTCCATGCCATCACCATATCATACCATAATGTTATTGTAACACCCAATACCTGATCCGATCATCGGGTTTGGGTGTCGGATGCTACACTAACCTGAAAGGTTTAACGAAATTTTAGTTTCCAATTTAATTACATACTTAAACAACTCAAAATTTAAAATTCTAGCTGTTAAAACAAGTTGTACAAAATTGGTAATAAATTCTTAAGACTTTGATTCCAATAATTAATTATAATTTTTAGATTGAGGCTCGATAACGTATATAATCAACTTAGACCTTAAGGCGAGGCCTCCACAGGTGCCCCTCTATATACATGGACAACTACTGTGCACCACTTAACTTTGGCTAAGTTTGACTTAATCCTTCTTGATTTTTTCGGGTCACTATCTAACTTGCATTCAAGACGCAATTTTATACGTTCAAGAGAACTTAGTGAGATCCGTACATATATGTGTATAAGATCCCATAAAATTTAAGAAATTGGGTTTTCTAGTTCATTATTAAACTCCTTGCCTTTCATAAGAGATTCCATGAACCTAGTTAGCAAGGCCCATGCCCTGGGCGTTTTGAACCATTTATTGGTGGACTTAGATCCCTAATATGCTATAGTCATGATTTCTCAGTGGGGTGCGATACCCAAATCATTTTCATAAACGCAGGTCTTCACCTAAATACATTCTCTTTTCGTTGGGGAAATGATGCTTACAATGTGATCCCCATGGCACCCACCCTTTCCGTCAATTCCTTAAAATCCTTCATGTAACGACCCAAAATCCGTGGGCATCGGAAAAGTGTGTTATCAGGCCTCCGTCTTAGTGAAATGGGTTCATAAATAATTATTAGGAATAATTATAAGTCTAGTAGTGTGTTTAATTAGGTCTTAATTAAGTGAAATTAGCTCAATTTAGAGTAATTAGTAAAAAGGATTAAATTGAATAGAGTATAAAAGTTTAATTATAAAGTAGAGAAAAGACAAGGAACTAAATTAGTAAATAAACCATAGGAGTGACAAGTGTAAGGTAATAATTAAATACAAGTGTAATAATGAAAATGAATACAAATGTAAATTAATAAATAATTCACTTAAATTATAAGTAAAAGATATTATTATTATTATTATTATTATTATTATTATTATTATTAATGTTAAATAAATTAGAATAAAACACATGTATGGTGATGGTTATAAACATGTGCAACAAAAATATGGAAAAATATAAGTTGATATTTAAAAGATATTAATTAAAATAATAATTAATAAAGGTTAATAAAACATAAAAGAAACAAATTGAAAAAAAGAAAGAAGAAAAAGTTACAGAGAGCTCACGAAATAGAAAGAAGAAATCGGGGAAAGAAAAGAAGAAAGGAAAAATAGGGATTTTGGGATTCCAAGTTAATTGGTAAGTTAATTTTAGTCCTTTTTTTTAATTTTAATATTTTTGGAATCCTAGAGTGAAATACTCTTGGATTTGAGTTGAAATTTTGAAAGTTAATGAATTTTTTTAGTAGGGTTTATGTTGAACAAATGATGAAATTGGGGGTTTATTTGATAGAAATTTTGATTGGAACTAATTAAAGGATTAAATTGTAAACTATGTCATAAGTTTTATGTTATAGGGACTAAATTGATAGAAATTCAAAATTATGAAAATATGATGAAAACTTGATAGTTAAATGTAAGTTTGGTAGGGAATTAAGTAATAAAAAGATATGGATTGAAGAAAAAAATATATGAGTTTAGTTAGGATTAAATTAGAATTAAAGTAAAAGTTAAATAAAAAATTCAGCATTTAAATTGTGTTATGCTAATAATTGTAGAATTATTTTAATTGTTCGTAGCTAATATTGAGCCTGAAGCTTCGGCCCAAAAAGGAAAAAAAAATATCGTCGAGGATTAAATTCGAAGAGAATTCTGGTTTGTATCACTATAACTCAACATTTATAATTAATATGTGTTTAATTTAATATGTATGTGTGGTAAGTATTTTAAGGTAAGCATTTAATGAACTGATAAAATTTGTGATTGGGTATTAAAATTGAGATTAATACTGAACTAAATTATGGGACACTGAATATTATTTTGAATACCAAATTGAACTATGAAATTATTGAATATTGTTACGTATAGTGCATTGAACTGTAAAATTTCTAATGAAATGAATTACTGTATTACTGTGAAAAATGATCGAAATAATAAATTATAATTAATATTGAATTGAAATGGAAATTGTACTGAAAAATGATTTGAATACCCTATTAACTAGTCGGGCTAGTCGGATATAGATGGCATGCCATAGGATAAAGAATAGTACGGGTTTTTGCCGACTTACTAATCAGGCACTTATGTGCCGATTACTGTTACTGTTACCGATTCGGTACTTTGTGTGTCGAATACTGTTACTGTTACCGTTACCGATTTAGCACTTTGTATGTTGAATATCATTATTGTTATCATTCTCGCTACCGTTCGATTATTGTTCGTGCATCGTGTACCGTTAAGGCATAATGTGCCATATTAGTGTGTTGGTTGGAATCCGTGTATCCGTCGAGTCCGAGTCAAGTTAATAGGGTTAAATGATATAAATTTACTGATAAAATTAAATTTGAATGATATGACATATGTGAAAAGTGAGAATTGAAATAAAGAAATAAGAATGGTATATATAATCAAATGATAATATAAAATGGTTGAATTGTTTATCAAGTGATGATAATTGTAATGTAAAAGTATGTGTTTGATTTAACGTATTTAATTATAAATTGAATTATAGTGATAGCACTGAGTATATCCATACTCAGCGTACGATTGTTTTCGTGTGCAGGTTGTAGAAGTCAAGTACTGAACCAGCATCCAAAGCCATACCCGACTTCAGCAAACTTTTGGTGATGTATATTTTCTTTTGGTAATGTGGCATGTACATAGGATGTGTATAAAGGTTATTATGTTTTGAATATAAATGGTTAAAAAATGTTAGTATTACAAGTCTAAGAATTATAATGAAAGAAGTTTATCCATTTCAATTTAATTAGTACATTAATAAATTTAAATTGATATTATATTGATTGAGTTTGATTAGAAGGTATTTAGAATAGAAAATGAGTATGTGAAATGAATTGGTTGAATTGGTTATGTTTGAGATGGATACAGTTTTAATTGCAGGAGATTTTATGTAAAAATAAGTAGAAATGCTGTCGAAATTTTAAAAAAAAATTTCCTGGAGTACTTGAACGATGTCCCGTTTCATTTTTAATACATGTTTTAGACTTCGAAAGTTCATTATAGGGACTTAGTTATTAAATTATACTATGAATGCTATTTTATTTGTGAATTATTCGTAAGTTGTCTGATATGTCTGGTAATGCCTCGTAACCCTGTTCCGGCAACGGTTCAGGGTTAGGGGGTGTTACAATTTTTGGTATTAGAGCTAAGGTTTAGCCAATCCTCGGGCTAAATCAAGCTTGTAAATGAGTCTAGAAGTACATGCCACATTAAGTTGAAATTGAGTCGGTGTTAATATATTTATTTGATTTTGTTTTATAGAAAAATGTCAGATGAAAGAATGGATGATGTTGAACAGGAAATGTATATTGGAAGTCGAGAATTTGAAGAAACTGAATCTGCTACACCTAGTGTGAATCCGTTAGATAATCAACCTCCTAACGTAGGAAGAGAAAGAGATGACTCACAATTGTTAAGAGCTATAGCCGATGCATTACAGCGTGTAGTGGGAACTGTACCTGCTACTACATCAGTACCTACTGTCAGACGGGCCCCGATTAAAGAGCTACGAAAATATGGTGCCACGAAATTTCATGGATTAAAAGGAGTTGATCCGTCTGCTGTTGAAAATTGGATGGAATCAATAAAGAGAGTTTTTTAACAGTTAAATTTCACCCCTCGAGAGAGTCTGATATGTGTTGTATCATTGTTACAAGGAGAAGCGTATCTTTGGTGGGAATCTGTGGTTAGGCATTTTCCGGATGATCAGGTAACCTGGGACTTGTTTCAAAAAGAATTTCAGAAGAAGTATATTGGGGAAATGTACATCAAAGAGAAAAAACAAGAGTTTTTAGTGCTGAAACAGGGTAATATGTCAGTACTTGATTATGAGTGAGAGTTCTTTAGACTGAGCAGGTATGCTTCAGGATATGTTCCAACTGAGGCTGATAGTTGTAAACGATTTCTAAGAGGACTGCGAGATGAAATCAAGATTCAATTGGTAAGTCTCAGAATTACTGAACTTGTTGATCTGGTTGAGCGAGTGAAGATGATAGAATAAGTACTGAGCCTGGATAAAAAGTCAGAAATGGATAAATCAGCTGGGAAACGTATGGGAACTACTAGTTCTAATCCATTACCGAAGAGATCCAGAGAATCAAGAAGTGGTTGGAGATCAAGCTTTCGGTCTGATAGGGGTGACAGAAGCAGAGGAAAATAGATTACTGCCTCCACCGGTAGTGTAAAAGCTCCGCCCCGGAAAAGTGAAAATCCTGAATACGATTATTGTGGGAAAAGACATTTTGGTGAATGCTAGAAGAAAATCAGAGGATGTTTCCGCTGTGGCTTTACTGAACACTTTGTTAAAGATTGTTCGAAAACTTAGAGTAGTACACCTGCCACATCTCAGAGATCGGTATCGACTGCCAGAGGTAGAGGACTGTCTAGAGGAGATTCTGTTTCAAGGAGAGAAGGAGCTGGTAGAGGCAGTGATATAGCTACATAGCAATCTGAAGCCAGAGCTCCAGCTAGAGTTTATGTAGTCAAAACCCGAGAAGAAGGAAATGCTCACGATGTGGTGACAGGTATATTTTTACTCTATTCTAAGCCTGTTTATACTTTGATTAATCCTGGATCTTCACACTCATATATTAATTCAAAATTAGTAGAGTCGGGGAAATTAAAAATAGAAATGTCTAAAGTTTCAATAGAAGTATCAAGTCCATTGAGGCGAACAATATTAGTTAATCAGGTGTGCCCGAGATGCCCGCTAATGATATATGATAAAACTTTTTCGGTGGATATGGACTGGTTAGCTGAACATGGCGTAATTTTGGACTATTATAAAAACAAATTTAGTGTTCAGACTGAAGATGGTTCTAACGAACCTCCATTATCCACTATTCCCCGTTACATTTACTAACCATTTAGCCTTGAGTAGTCATTTTCTCCCACGAAGACTCTTATTGGCCTACCTAGCTTTTTGGCTGACTTTTTGTTGACTTACAATTTATGATTGTATTCTGGTATAGCATATTCTGTTTCAGCTTAGACCATGTGGGATCTACAACTCCCCTGGCGGACTGTATTGATGTACAATATGTATACCTCCTTATCTAAAGAGTCTCTTTCTCTTTTCATCTTAATTAGGTCGAGACACATCATTGGCATCACTCATTTTTTTTGATTGTTTGTATTCCACGAACACGTCAAACTTTTTCATTCTTCTGACTTATTACACTAGTCACACCGCGAACCTACTTTCACCCTTGATGTCCTGAACTTTGGACTTTCAAATTGTGCTTCCCATGCTTTATGTCCTGGTAGACTTCCCTATGTTTAGTGTCCCAGCAGTCTACCCAGTGTTTACTATCCCGGTGGACTACGTTGGTTGCCATACTAGAGGTATGGTCTTACAACTGAGGTGTGGTGTTGATCTATGGAAACTAATAAATTTCATCATGGTGTTGTCCTGAAGGACCTATTCCACTCTTCACCTTGATGATCGAACCCCAAAGAGTCCCTTCCTCAAGGCCCAAAGCTTCGTACATCTTGGTTTGCACTCAACAATACCGTATGGCAATATCTTAACGTAATTCCATTTTCCCTATTCCTCCGCCCATTCCTCTATTTTGCCTTTCCTAACCTTGATGCTTGAACACCACAGTGTCCTCCCCGTAAGGCCCAGTACTTCTCACATCACGATTTGCACTCAGTAATATCATATGGTGATATCTATAAAAAATTCCATTCTCAAGTCCTAACTTAATCTACCTCGTCAACACTTTCCACCACACTACGATACATTACTCAAGCATATCATACAATTTATCATTAAACAAACAACGTGCCAAATTATCTATCGTTATCTACCATAAACAATCAGCAGTCAACTGGGGAAAGCTTACACAGTGTTGTGCATACACATAATCTACCTTTTTTTTAAGCAAATACACACCAAACCTTAGGCATCCTTAGTACATCAACAATGTGATAAATTCAAGTCACACAGCATCATCTATCATCCAAAGGCAAGGTACAAAAACTTATCTCACTTCCTTCTCCTTGTTAGCCTAGTTTGCCCGTAAACCAGAGCGTCCTTTGTCCTAGAAGATAAGCATGACTATAACAACCCAAAAATCAGTGGTATCAGAAAGTGTGATTTTGGAATCTTGTTTCTAAAAACTGAACTCGTAAATATTTTTATTAAAATATTTACGAGAGTTATTATTGAAGTGAATTGAATTTCAGTCAGGTAAATTTTTTGAATTAGGGTTTAATTAACGTACAAAGACTAAATCGTGTAATTAATAAAGGTGTAAATTATTATTAAATTATAAGATAGAAATTAGAAAAGGGACTTACAAGGAATTTAAAACAATGGTTTAATGATAGAGGATAGTATTGGATTTTATTATGAAGGAAAATGTATTATAATTATAATAAGTTATTATTAAATAAATTAAAACGTCTAAAATAAAAATTTAAAATAAGTGGATTGAAAGAGAAAGTTAAACACTTTCATACAAAAGTAATTCAAAGCTAGGGAGAAGAAGAAGACGAACGACCAAGGGTTTTAGGTTTTCAAGCTCAATTTGGTTAGTTCAATTTAGTCATTTTCTTGTAATTTTTATGTTTTCGGTATCCCAGTATCATAAGCTAGTAGACCCATGTCCTATTTTTCAATACTTTTAAAGATTGAAGATGTTGCGATTGATGGATAGTTGAAGTTCTAGGGCTTAGTTTGATAGATTTTAAGATTAGAATTGAAAAAAGACTAAATTGTGAAGTCAGTTGATGATTTTGTGCTTTAGGGACTATATTATACCAATTCCAAATTTTTAGGGTAAAAAATGAGAATTTGGGAGTTAAATTAGGCCTAGAGGGAAATTAGTATTAAAATTTAAGGTTAATTGTGAAAGTTATTTTAGTCTAGGTTTTAGGGACTAAATTGAATAAAAGTTGCATAAATTAGAAATTGAATATGAATTTGGCTTTGTATTGATTAAATGTATTGTTTCTTTTAATCCGTAGCTAACGTCGACTTGGATTCCTCGATAAAAAAGGAAAAGATAAAGTTTTCGACGAATAACTTGGAGTTCACAGTTTGTGTTTCTATAATCTAAACCATTTCAATTGTTGCCTTTGTACATTGCATTGTATGGTAAGTTATATGGTAAGCTACAAAATTGATTCGGTGAGATGTATTTGGTTATTTATGCTAAGGATTGAATTGAATAGATGCAGAAATATTGAATATTATTTGAAATGTGAAATTCGACTAATGTTGTGAAGAACTATGTTTTTTATATAAAGATATGTATGGGAAGAATGGATTGTTGTTTGAGATTATGATAATGAAATGAGAATTGATTGAAAATATATATGAGAAATAGTTACCTTATTAACTGTTCGAGTAGGGCCAGGTATAATTGGCATGCCATAGAATAGGAAGAGTTCAGGGTTATACACCTCATTTTTCGGTTATACCTGCCATGCTTGACATATTTATTTTTTGGTTTTACTAGCCAGCGCAGGGCGCAATTTCATTATTGCGGATTTATCCATTAAGCACTGGGTGCCAAATTAGTGTTTTGGTTGGATCTGTGTATTCGTCCGAGTCCGAGTCACATTAATAGGGAAATAAAGATGAAAATCAAAATAAGGATATATATATATATATATATATAGATATATGAAATGAAAATCAAGATGTATATGATATTTGAATGTATACTATGGAAATTGAGAAGACAAATGTTTATGAAATGAATGAAAAATGTGAAATGGAATGTTTATTAGTGAAATGGGTTGAGTAATGATATGTGAAGTGATTTGTTATGAATTCATACAGTGAGATGTGTTAGTATGGATAATGGATTATGAGAGTTAGTATAGATTATATATAAATTGCATTTCATTATTCATATTAAACTTATGCACTTGACTATTTTATGATACGTTTAAAGATTAGATTATACAAAATCCACTGAGTTATACTTTGCGTATGGTTTTATTTTTTGTGCTCAGGTTAGGTACCTTGTGATTTGATTGTTGACTCAGCATCCAGCGACAATCCCGAACTCAACTGTTGGTTATGTGTTTATTTTGGTCTTGGTATGTACCTAGGAAGTCTTTTGGTCATAATGAATATTTTGTTTCTTGTTAGCATTTTGGAAGTGTATATATGTATATATGTATATGATGGTCATAGTCATATTATTGATATTTTGTTAGGTTGCTTGAGTTACTTGCCTAATACGCTAATGGTTGAGATATATCATGCTATGTGATGGGATTTTGGTTGATGCATAGGTATAGTATAAAATGATGAATGGTATGCTTAGACAATGCATTGGTGATGTTTTGGTAAGTTGATACTTTAAAAATGAGATTGCTGAATGGGTATTTTATGGTTGAGTATGTGATAGTGAATTTGCCATGGAAGATTTATTGAATTGGTTAAACATGGAAGTTAATCACGTGAGCTAGTTTATAATTTTTGGATAGTTTTGAAGTGGTAGTATGTGATTATGTTGCATATGAATAGTTATCTCTTAGGTTGATGAATTTCATATATATAATTGTATTTGAGAGTACCTTTTGAATTATAGATGATTTTGGCATGAATTAGACATGTTAAGGATGAGACTTTTTTTTAACTTAAGTCTCGATATTTTGGCATTTGGTATCGATACTTGACCATATGAGCAATTTTAAAACAAACAAAATGCAAAAATGGTATCGATATTTAAATGAGTATCAATACTTTTTTTCATAACATATCGATACCAGAAAATAAATATCGATACCCTTGTTTTACATAACAACAAAAACATGATTTGGTATCAATTTTTAACAAGGTACTGATATAGTATCAATACCCAACAATTAAATATTGATACCAACTTTAGAACTATAAGATTTTGAAATGTTTACAACTCAACCCTATTTCATGCCTAGATTTCACAATTAGTGTAACACCTCAAACTCAACCTAAACGTTATGGCCGAATCTAGAAGTGTTACGAAGAAAATTTATAAAAATGACTTTTATTTCCCTTTGAAAACATTCGTATATCGTTGTTAATAAAAGATTCTACTTATTAAAAACGTGTTGTGATGCTTACTAGTTAAATCTGTCATTTGCTTACACTTTCAAATATAACAAAAAAAATGTAACAGAAGTTCTTACATCGTTATATTTTAGAAATTGAGTCTGCTTTCTTGAAAACGGTTAATTGTATAAAACAGTTGCTTTCGTAAATCACTTTATCAAATGTTAAGCTAGAAAACCAAAACAAAAATCTGAAACCAAAACAGTCCCAAAAGTTCAGAGAGTCCAAATTATACAAAACTCTCAAAATTGAAATTTAAATAAGCCAAATTAAAGTAAAAAAATAGTTTTACGACATAAAGACACAACTGAGCTCCCGTCGCACTGAACCTTCTAAGCTTGAGGGCTACCTAAATGAAACAGACTAACAGAGAGTGAGTTTTGATAACTCAGTGTGTAACAAATACATAAACAAAAATTCAGATTCAATTTCATGCAGAACAAATACAAACATAAATCTTTTGACTATAATAGAATCAAACAGATATAGATATGCATAATCCTACCCCCATCCTCTACACACCAACTTCAACCATCCTAACACACCACGTGGGGTATAAAACACCCACCCAAACCCACACACCGCATAGTGTCTATATGTCACTTTTTAGAATAATCGCAGTAGTGTTGCCAGTATATTGGTGAAATATCGCCTCACACAGAACACTTCCTCCTCATAATACAAATCCCGCCCTATAGCCAGATACATACCGAATATTAGATATAACAAAATAACAGATACTAGAATGTATATCACATACATACTCGCATAAAAGATACTAAACTTGCTTATACATAATAGTTCAAACATATCGCATCTCATTACATTTATCTAAGTGTTGTTTACATCAAACTCATTTTAACAGATTAGCAGTTTCCATGCTTTAGGGCTTATAATAACACATACCGACACTACGGAAGGCCAATAGTTGATTGGGACGACATGTATAACCCTAGGGAAAAATTCTAAAATTTGAGCCCACAAACCCGTGTGGCCTACATACCCAAAATGGCCTTGCTCGTGTGGCCCACATGACCTAGCACTTGGCCCACACACGTCCGTGTGACCCACACGACCCAAAATAGCTTAGGTCGTGTATGACACAAGGCCCCGCACATGGCCTATCACACAGTCGTGTGTCGCACACGGCCTACCACACAGCCTGGCACACGGTCGTATGGCATCGACATGACCCAATTTCTCGTTACACACTTGGTTCAAATTTAATGCGAAAATAACCCTGAGACCTCCGAAACCTAAAAAAATATCCCAACAATTATTTTAGTAATTGATTTACGAATTCAAACAAAAAATTGACCATGAATTTAGCCTCTCAAATCCGAACAACACACCAATATACTTACCGCCAACGAACATAAATCACCCAACACATAATTAGCTAAAGGAGCACCAATTGCTTTTTGCCTTCCCCCTAAACGAGATTTAACCGAAACGCCATCAACAAAAAATACTCCCATTAAGAATAACGAAAATCCCGTATTAACAACCAACCATGAAACAGTAAAACCACACCTACCCAACAACTTACTGATATGAACCACAATAAAAAATTTGCATAATAGAAGATGATGAACGAAACAACGATACCGATCAACAAATGGTAATACATGGTTTTGGTTTGAAATGAAAGAAGAGAGGAAAAAGAGGAAAATTGCATAGAGAAAGAGGAAAAGAGTAACATGAAATTGAAGAGGGAATTCTGGAAAATAAAATTAAAAATTAAAAAAAAATCAAAACTCCTTTCCAACTCCCCCACTAACAACCTAATCCCACAAAAATTGACCCACTAACTCTCATCCAACTACTACAGAATTTCAATCCCACAAAACCTCTACTACTCCACTGACATTCATACACAAAGTAAAAATTATCATCCTTCGCTCACACGGGGGTGCAAACATAGGAACTTAGGGCATGCTAACACTTTACCACTTAAACCAACAGGTTTATTCTGATATGAGTTGACCAAAAATATGATATAAGCCCAACCATTAGGGATAAATCTAGGAACAGAAAAAGTAGAATTTTCAAAAGTGGGACTTGAACCTAAGACCTCAAACACACACAAATCACTTAACCACTGAAGCAAATACTTATTTATGACATAATTCATAAAAATCGAGTTAAATAATTCAGGACTTTACAATTAGTTCCATATAGATTATAATTTTTTATATTTGATTATATGTGATTTGATGATAATTAATTGAGATTTTGATTAATAAATTACTTGTAAATCGTTTGGTATTTTTCTATAGCATTGTTTTACTCGAGTTTGGTGATCGGACCGGGTAAGGGTTGTTACAATGACAACCGTTTATTGATTAAACTGAAGGTGCTCAACCCTTAAAACCTAGAATCCATCATAATACAGAAGCTTTTAAGAGTTCTTACTTTACTTCTTTCTTCAATCCACGAGTACAGAAAGGTAAATAAGCTTACCAATTCTTTAATTTCTCCACTACCAGACTTCAATGCACACGACTACTGCGACATACAGAGCTTCTTCAGCTATATCTTCTTCTTCTTCAGAGTGATTGAAGAAGATGATATTATGGAGAGAAAAATGTGTAAACAGAATTGAGGAATTCCATCTCCATGCACACTCATATATATATACACCCCTATGGCACGATCTTCACTGATTGTCACAACCATTTATCTTTAATCATTTTGTCTCCCACTATAGAACCAGTCGATTCCCATCTAACTAAACTAGAATTGAGATCCAACTAATCACAATTCAGCCATCAAAATTTTGAAATTCCCATTGGGGCCCGATATTTCGCTAATCTTTTCAATTAAATCCTAACTTTCTTAAATTTTGGGTCAATTAAAAATTAACCGGGTGTTACAGTTATCATGCCTAATCATGCTCAAATTTACCATTGAATGTAATTCAAGATCATCTCATCATAGTACCAAAACAACCAATATGCCATAATTTGGCACCAATTCAAAGTAACACATATCAATTCCAATACCAACTAGCCTATTATACAATTGAAACCTTTCCAAAACAACATAAAACCATATCAATTATCTAATCAAGCATAACAAAAATTTAGTCATACCAATTGAGTACCAAATTGTCATTCAAGTGCTTCATAAGTCATTTAACACATTACTATCATATATGCATTTCTAGATAACCATTACAATTCCAAAGGTAAGCATTGACAAGGTTCAAATCAAAACCATATCCAAAGCAAACACATATATTAACCCTATGTACATGCCACAAAACTGAGCATTAAACGATAGAAAGACTACCAAATCATTAACAAGATAGTCTGAGCTCCTCGATGATTTGCTAGACACGTTCTGCAAGTTGGCGATCTACAAGGAAAAGAGAAATAGTAAGGTAAGCATAACAAATGCTTAGTAATTTCAATGGTATTTAAAAATAACTTACCTAAAACTACATCTTAATTCAGTAAAATACTAGCTTTACGGGTTTGCCTAAACATGACAAGTACATATCAACAAGGTGAGTATCAACATATATCATATATTATAATAAATCAAGCATATAACATTCACAATCACTTATATCCAGCATTTATTCAATTCAATATCAATTTCATAACATTTTTTTTATACATTATCAATAAGACATCTAATTTTAATATAATGCATTCACTATTTCATTTCGTTATTCGAACCTTGGATTGAATTCATTGATTCGTCATATGCTATCGATATTTGTATATCATAATGTATATATAATTCCTCAAATCATAATATCAATTCAATTTGAATATCATTTATCCATTTTATATTTTATATCCCTATTAACCTGACTTGGACTCGGATGAATACACGGATCTAACCAACCACACTAGTTTGGCACCCAGTGCCTCATCGAACAATGCTGAAGTAAATAGTTTGCGCCCAACGCTTATCAATGTGTTTGGCACCCAGTGCCTCATCGGTATAACCGAAGTATAAATATGCTCAGTACTCATCGACTTGTAGTCGAAGTAACTCGTACTCGACCTATCTTAAGGCATGTTAATTATATCTAACTCTACTCGAACAGTTAATAGGGTAACCTTTTGTTCAATTTAATTCATATCTCAAACCATCATTTTACAACATAGCATATCCTATTTCAAACCAATTCAAGGTCAATTCTATAATTTCATCGAATTCTACTATTTTCAATTCTATTCAATTTAATCCTCTATCTCGATAGTCACTCAAATTCATACAATTATGATTTGATCAATCATCATCAACTATTAATTCATTAATATTTTACATTGCAATTCATCATATTCAAATTTTCAATTAATTTATCATTTTCTTCACGATTTAGTCCATATATCACCTTTTGTAGCAATTTGCAAACAATTCAAATTACTATTAAACATTCACAAATTCATAATTTAAATATAAACAACAATTTAGATATAATCATACCATTTGAACTTACTTGGTCAAAACAATAACAAACAACTCTCTAAGGACTAATCAACAAATTTTGCCATTTCCCCAATTATCTTTAATTTGGTTCAATTTCTGATCTATTCAATAGTTCAATTTAATTTATGAATTCCAACCCTCTTATTTAATCCTATTATAAGTGTCATAATGTTGCCTACATAAGAGTATGGGGGGCTAGTAAACAAAGCTAGACACGGATGGCCTAACTTAACATAGAGTTGCCACTAACCAATTAGGGCTATGTTGGTTATCCCCTATCGTCTAAAAGTCTAGAATTAATACTACGGAGGAATCCTAAAAGTCTAGACTCGATCTTATCACAAAATTTCAGATTCGGGAGTACGGTTACGTGTGAGGAAGGTTACAGCACCCCCACAACGCCTATCCGTGGATAGTCCTACGGGGTTTTGGGAGCTAGGCTTTTTTATTTAAGCATATTAATGTCTTAATCTAGACTAAAATCTTATGGAAATCTTAAATAAAAACTCTAAAGAAAATGCCTCCGTGTACTTGTAACTCGATTAACATGTGTTTACCAAACTTATCTAATTTGAAACTTAAATTAGAAATTTTTACTTTTAACGGGAACACTAAAGGATACCTAAATAATTCTAGTAAAATACCTTCAATTCCTAAAATTAATTCTATTTTAGAATTCTAAAAAAACCTAGAAATTACCAATAAATTAAGAGAAATATTAAAATCCATCTACAACTTATTTGATCTTTTATTATTATTATTTTCTTAAAAGATTTAATTAATAACGTTGAACCTATTAAGATCTTACGAAAGTATCATATGTCGGGTTTATGATTTATCTTACTTTAAAATTCTTGATATAAGGTTTAAATTTGTCAAAATCCTAAAATAATATATATTAAATAACATTTATTAGCTTTCTTAAAGAGTTTCTAAAATAAAATACTTAGAAAGACCAACTCATGATTTACAGTTCACATACAAAAATCCTTAGTTTTAATCTTGAACAAAGTCCTAAAGAATATTTACATATTAATTTAAGATGCTAAAGAGCAATCCTATACGATATTTAAAATTATTTTAAAACCTTAATAAAAATATCCTACATATTATTTATAATTTTTGAAGGGTAAATGGTAGATAAGATCTTAAAGACTAACCTAAATTCAAATGTAAAAAAAGAAAAGAAAAGAAAAGAAAAGAAAAGAAAAGAAGATATTATGGTTTCATTAAAATGTAACACCTACTTAACTAACTTCATGTCATCATTTATAGGATGAAAAAATGACCTAAAGTTCCCTCTTTAAAAATGAATAGTAATAAAATAGGAAAATTAATTAAATTGGCTAAAGTTAATGGAAAGTTAAAATTCTTTCAAAAAAGATAATAATAAAAAGAAAACTTAAATAGATGAAAGAAATAAGACCTTTACATGATGATGATGATAATAATAACAATAATACACCTCACTCATAATACAATAAAAGAATCAAAGTAACATAAACACATAATATTAAAATGTATGTAAGAGGAATGTGTAAAAAAGAACATGAATATAAATAGGCATGAAAATAAATAAAGATGAAATAAGAATAAATAAAAATTTTACAAGTGTAAATAAATATAAAACTATTAAAATAAAGTGCATAATTGACATCAAATATATAAGGCATAAATGCAAATGAAAGGGAAGATATAAGTGTAAATAACTTATTAAAGATGGGAACAAAATGACATAGCTTGATTTTGGGACTACAGGATAAAAAAAGTGTGGAAGACAGAGGACTAATGTAGCAATTAATTTGCTTTTAATTTTGAGATTTCATATTAAAATAAAAGTTTGAATAAACAAAAAGGATTACGAGTGTAAAAAGGCCAGAGAGTGAGGGCAGCGCTACAAAAAATGAGGCTTTTTTAAATAAATTTAAAAGTAAGGGAGATGGGAATAAATTACCTATTTTGGCACCGATAAATAGGAAAAAAATTATGCATTCTTTCATTTTTAAACTTCATTAAAAAAAACTCTTCCTCCTTCTCTTCCTCCTTCTATGTTGGCCATGACTCTACCACCGGAGAGCCCAACTGTAACGTCCAAAAAATCTCATATTTATGTTCTATTAAAATATGACACAAATTTGTATCTGCATCAGTGGTTATGTGTGCTGGGCGTGTGTGGGAGGTCCCAAGTTCAAGCCTTGTCTTGGGGAAAATTTTTGTATTTTTTTGAGTAAAGGCTTAACCTGGCCTATAGGGCTTAAGTTTAATTATTGGGAGAACTATATCAGAATGGGCCTGCTGGTTTGGTGGTTAAGTGGTAGGTTGGCTTGCTGATGGTCTTGAGTTCAAATCCTTATGTGAGCAAGGGTAGTAATTTTGGCTCGTTTCCGTGAGGGTGTTTCAGTAGAGTTGGGATTCTGAGTAGTGGGTGGTTGGATGGAAAAAATAGTGGGAAGTTGAGATATTGGGATTATCAGATTATTCTTTTATTTTTTCAAATTTTGTTTTCTCTCTCCCTCTCCAAATTTCTGACGTGACTTTATGCCACTCTGCCGAAAATTCTCCTTGCAAACTTCCCTTCTTTTTTACCCTTTATCCTATCCATTTGCCTTCCGAACTCGTCTCTCTCGTTTGTACAACTTTTGATTGCGATTGAATCGGTAAGTTTTGGTAAGAAGGTTGGTTTTTGTCCGTTGAAGTTTTTCACTTATGTGCGTTGTTAATGCCGTTTAGGTGAAGATTTCGAGACTCCTAATCGTTGTTGGGAGACTTAGGCTCGTGGAATTCTAGTTGTTCGATCGAAGGTAATGTTATTAAAGGTTTTGGGTTGGGTCTCTCATTATAGTTTCAGTTATGTTTTATGCAGTAACACTAACTTTGGGCAATGAAATACCGATTTTTAGGCTCTGGAGTGTTTGTTGTCACATTAGCATCGAATCGATACCAGGTGTGTACCCAAAAATGCAGAAAACAAGGTTTCAGCGAAAGCCGAAAACCATTTTATCAATGCCACACAGCCGTGTGATAGGCTGTGTGCCATAACATGGGCGTGTGATCGATGAGGCCAGGCCATGCGCACCAGACAAGACCATGTGATGGCTAGGTAGGCCGTGTGCGACACACGGGCTCGATCAATTTGGACCGTGTGGGCCACATGGGCATGTGGGATTCTGGGCCAGGCCGTATGATCTACACGACCAAGGCCTATTTGGGCTATGTGGGCCACATGGGAAGCCACAAAGGCGTGTGGGCCCACACAGGCAAGCCACATGGGCGTGTGAGCCCATTTTCATGATATGTTTTCTAAGGTTGCACGGGTCACCTAAGTCGACTGTGAACCTACTGTAGGGTCGGTAAGCACTACTTGGACTCTAATTGACTGAAATGACTGTTTGACTGATATATATTTATTTATATGTTATCGACCATGATGATATTTAATGAATTGATATTGTATGCACTGTTGCCATGATATATCATGTCATTACTGTATGTTGCATTGCATTGGGATAGGGGTTGGTATTATTCGGAGGAAGTGTACTGAAAGGCCTCGGGCATAATTTACTGGTAGCTCAGGTGTAAACCACTATTTACTACCACATTCGGTACTTTTTTGGAGTGTAGGGATGGGTAGGTTGATTATATCCCCACATGGTGTGTAGGGGTGAACGAAGATGGTGTGTAGAGGCTAGCTGGGTAGGATTTTGTGATTGCATATCTGTTACTGCTACTGATACATTGATGGGCCAAGGCCCAACTGCATGACTGATTCTGTACTGAGATGGGCTATGGCCAAATTAAAATCGATACTGTTACTAAAAAGGGCTTAGGCCCAGACTGTGATCATGTGCATACTGTCTATTTGTTTATATAGAGATTACACACTGAGTTTACGTAAACTCACCCCTTCAGTTTAATCTGTACAGGTAATCCCTAGACTTGACGGATCGGTGCAGTGGAGGACTCAATGGTGACCATACGACCCCTTTGACATTGTTTCGTACTTATTTATGATTTTAAAATTTTATTTGGGTATTTTATTGTAAATATGGCCTCTATGGATTTTTATTTTAGTTTGGGATTTTTATTGGTTATGGTTCATAACTGCTAGTATTAGGAAAACTTAGGTTTTCAAAAGAGACAAACATTTTAACAAAATACTCACAAATACGCAAACCGTTTTAAAAGCTTCCGCATTGAATAAATATTTGGAAGACTTTCCACTGATGAAATAACACGATTTTAGAATTAATAAGTAATAATAAAAAGTTTCTAAATGGAAATTATTTTAAGCAAAGTTACGATTTTCAAACACACTACCATGTGACATCGCCTGATCCGGCCATAATGTCCAGGTCGGGTTTGGGGTGTTACATTTAGTGGAATCAGAGCCAGGTTGTAAAACTCGACTGTGGATGTGGGTTTTTAAGACATGATTTTCCAGGAACTGATTTCTAAATATTTTTATTGAAAGTGTGGTACACCGAGTCTCTAGCGCCGATCCGGTAAGTTTTCTGAAACTGTGAATTGTTCTAAAACTATTTTTTATAGTATTTCCTGAAACTGCTATAGGTAGTATATACTGAGACTGCTATAGATAGACTGTACTAAAAACACCCAAAATAGGGTATACCGAGACTGTAGTAAAACTGATAGACATTGGTTGACATTACGATGTATGAAACAAACTTTACACTTCTGATACTGTTAATACAGATAAAACGTAATTAGACAATGAGCACTAGAAGTACTCGCAGACTAGGTACAAGTGGCCGTGGTAGAGGCCGTAGAGGTGCTCGAGCTAGGTCTTCGTCATCTAGCAATCTACCTAATTTGGATACTAGTGAGACATCGGCTTCACCTGTGACTGAGACTGGGTCTCATGATCGAGTGATTAGGGACGATACACTGTCCCAGGCCATGTTGAGGATTTTAGAGAGTGTCGCTGGGCCCAATACCGGAGCTGGAGTCTGCGGGTCAGTTACGGAACGACTCCGGTCTAACGAAGCTGAGTTTTTCAGGGGTATTGCTGGAGTTTCCCCTAATATGGCTGAGTACTAGATAGAGGCCACATAGAGGATTATAGACTATCTAGACTGTACCACCGAGCAAAAATTAAATGGTGCTGTATCGCTGCTACGTGAGGAGGCATATCAGTGGTGGCTCACTGTTAAGGAGGGCACTCAGCCCGATTGACTGACCTGGGAGTTCTTTAAGACCATTTTCTAGGGGAAGTATGTGGGGGCCAGTTATTTGGATGCCCGTAGGAGGGAGTTCCTAAATCTAACTCAGGGAGATAGATCGGTGGTCGAGTATGAGGCCAAATTTTTGAGATTGAGCCACTATGCACGAGGTATGGTGGCGACTGAGTGCGAGCGATGTGTTCGCTTCGAGGATGGCCTCAAGGGTAATCTGAGGGTTCTGATAGCTCTACAGAGGGTGCGAGACTTTGTTGCACTGGTTGATAAGGCTAGAGTTGATGGACCGATCAAAGTTGGGGCTCCTATTGTTTCTACTGGACAACTGCTATGTACTAACTGTGGTAGACGCCATCAGGGCGAGTGTTGAAAAAGAACTAGGGCTTGTTTGAGGTGCGGTTCATTAGAGCACAGTATTAGAGAGTGTCCGTGGAGGTCCGATTAGATGCAAGCTTCTGGCATGGGTACTACACCACCACCGAGGGTAGTTTAGCAGCCACTGAGAGGCCATGGTCAGGCCAGAGGTGGGAATGGTTTGGGCTGTGGTCAGAGAGCAGCGGCCAGAGGTGCTGGACATACTAAGGCAAGGTAGCCGACCCTAGTTTATGCTGTACGTCACCGAGAGGATGGAGATGCTCTGGACATCATTAGGGGTATGTTCTTTATTGATAATGTACCTTATACTGCACTGATAGATATAGGATCCACTCACTCCTAATAGCTTGTACCATATCTAAAAACTTGGTATACTAGTTAAGAGCACTACGAGTGAGGCCACTGTACTGAGTCCGTTGGGGCAGTCAATAAGGGTTAACACACTGTTTAGAGATGTTTCTCTAGAGGTCCAAGGGGCTATCTTTTTGGCTGATCTGATGGAACTGCCTTTTGGAGAGTTTGATCTGATATTGGGAATGGACTGGCTCGTCAAGCACTGAGTGAGCTTAGATTGTGCCACAAAAAGGGTTGTATTGAGAATCGTAGAGGATAACGAGGTAGTTGTAATTGGGGAACGTTGAAATTACTTATCAAATGTGATTTCTGCGTTAAGGGCAGAAAAGTTTGTTCCTAAGGGATGTGAGACATATCTAGCCTACATCAGTGTTTCAAATTTTGGGGATTCTTCAGTTAAGGATATCATGAGGGTTAAGGACTTTTTGGATGTATTTCCTGAAGAGCTACCTGGGTTACCTCTGAATCATGAAGTGGAGTTTGGGAATGAGCTCCTTCCTGGTACAGCTCCAGTGTCCATTGCTCTCTATAGAACGGTACCGAAAGAGCTTAAGGCTCAGATTCAAGAGTTACTGGATCGTGGGTTCATCTGCCCTAGTGTGTCATTGTAGGGAGCACCAGTTCTGTTCGTGAAAAAGAAGGATAGATCCATGCATATGTGTATTGACTGTCGACAATTGAACAAGTTGACAATCAAGAATAAGTATCCCTTACCGAGGATAGATGATCTGTTTGACCAGCTTTGAGGGGATTCGATTTTCTCCAAGATTGATCTCCGATTAGGATATCATCAGTTGAGGGTTAAAGAGACTGATGTACACAAAACAACATTTAGGACTCGATACGGTCATTACGAGTTCCTAGCGATGCCATTTGGACTGACGAATGCACCAGTAGCTTTCATGGATCTGATGAACCGAGTGTTCCAGCCCTATCTGGATCAATTCGTGGTGGTATTTATTGACGACATACCGGTGTATTCAAATACTGAGGATGAGCACGATGAACATCTCAAAGTGGTTCTACAGAATCTGTAAGAGAAACAATTGTACGCCAAGTTCAGTAAATGTAAGTTTTGGTTACGTGAAGTAACGTTTCTGGGAAATGTGGTTTCTGGTAAGGGGATTAGAGTCGATCCTTGAAAGATTGAGGCTGTTTTAGATTGGAAGTAGCCTAAGGCTGTATCTGATATCCTTAGTTTTTTGGAACTGGCAGGGTATTATCGATGTTTTATAGAAGGGTTTTCATTGATTGCGGCACCTTTGACTAAGCTGTTACGCAAGAGTGTGCCATTTAACTGGACTGATGCATAGCAAAAGAGCTTTCAGAAGCTCAAAACTATACTGACTGAGGCATCTGTTTTAATACAACCAGAGTCTGGAAAGGTGTTTATTGTTTACAACGATGCATCACATGTCGGTTTAGATGTATGTTGATGCAAGAGGGTAAGGTTAAAGCGTATGCATCTCGTCAGCTTAAGACTCGTGAGGTGAATTATTTGACGCATGACTTGGAGTTGGCCGCTGTGGTATTCTCACCGAAAATCTGGAGGCATTACTTGTATGGTGAAAAGTGTATCATTTACAAGAATTATAAGAGCCTCAGGTATCTCCTCACTTAAAAGGAGCTAAATCTTAGGCAACATAGATGGATTGAGCTGCTTAAAGATTATGACTATACGATTGAATACCACCCTGGTAAGGCCAATGTGGTGGCCGACAGACTGAGCCGTAAGGTTATGACTGATTTGAGGGCGATGTTTGCTTGCCTCAGTTTATTTGATAATGGAAGTTTGCTAGCTAAGTTTCAGGTTAAGCCTACATGGATTGAGCAGATTAAGGGTAAGTAGTTGGAGGATGAATCTTTAGGTCTTCAGTTTTGACAGGTTAAGAGTGGGCATATTGTAGATTTTGGACTAAATAGCGAAGGGGTACTCTATTTCTGTGGGAGAATCTGTGTACCGAAAGATACTGAATATAGGTAATCGATATTAAGAGTGGTGCATAGTAGCCCTTATGCATGCATCCTAGCAGAAATAAGACATACCGTGACCTTCGTGAGTTATACTGGTGGTCAAGACTTAAACGAGAGGTTACTGAGTTTGTGGCGAAGTGTCTAACATGCCAGCAGGTTAAGGCTAAATATCAGTTACCTTCGGGTTTGTTACAGCCAGTTAATATCCCACTTTAGAAGTGGGAGAGAGTGACTATGGACTTCGTTAGTGGGTTGCCTTTAACGCCCACTAAAAAGGATTCTGTATGGGTCATCGTGGATCGATTGACCAAGTCCGCTCATTTCATACCGGTTCATACTGACTACTAGCTGCAAAAGCTAGCTAAACTGTATGTGTCTGAGATAGTGAGACTGTATGGGGTACCGATTTCGATCATCTCTGATATGGATCCTCGCTTCACGTTTCGATTCTGGAAAAAGCTACATGAGGCACTGGGTTCAAGGTTAGACTTCAGTACTGCGTTCCATTCTTAGACCGATGGTCAATCCGAGAAGGTGATATAGGTACTGGAGGATACGTTAAGGAGCTGTGTAATTGACTTCCGAGGCAGTTGGGAGGAGTATTTGCCGTTGGCAGAATTCACTTAAAATAATAGTTACCAGTCTAGTATACAGATGGCACCTTATGAGGCACTTTATGGTCGTAAGTGTCGCACTCCGTTATGCTAGACTGAGTTAGGTGAGCGACGAGTTCTAGGGCCTGATCTGGTTTTTGATACTGAGGATAAGGTCAGATTGATACGGGATCGACTGAAAGTGGCATCCGATAGACAAAATTCTTATGCGGACTTGAAGCGACACAAGATCGAGTATTCTGTGGGGGATTCCATTTTTCTTAAGGTATCGCCATGGAAGAAGGTACTGAGATTTGGTCGTAAAGGCAAGTTGAACCCTAGGTTTATTGGACCCTATCGTATACTGAAACGAGTGGGACGGGTTGCTTACAAGTTGGAGCTACATCTAGAGTTAGATCATATTCACGATGTGTTCCACGTTTCGATGTTGAGGCGCTACCACTCTGATCCCACTTATATTGTTCTTGTGGAGGAGATCGAGGTTAGGCTAGATCTGACCTTCTAGGAAGAGATGGTTCAAATATTGGATCATGATGTAAAAGACCTAAGAAGAAAATCCATCGCACTGGTTAAGGTTCTTTGGCGTAATCATAGCTCTGAGGAGGTCACATAGGAGCCCAAGGATGCGATGCAACAATAGTATCCTCATTTGTTCTGCCTAGATAAAATTTCGAGGTCGAAATTTTCTTTTAGGGGGTAGAGTTGTAACGCCCCAAAAATCTCATATTTATGTTCTGTAAAATATCACACAAATTTGTATCTGCTTCAGTGGTTATTTGTGCTGGGTGTGTGTGGGAGGTCCCAAGTTCAAGCCTTGTCTTGGAGAAAATTTATGTATTTTTCTAAGTAAAGCCTTAACCTGGCCTATAGGGCTTAAGTTTAATTATTGAGAGAATCATATCAGAATGGGCCTGTTGGTCTGGTGGTTAAGTGGTGGGTTGGCTTGTTGATGGTCCTGAGTTCAAATCCTTGCATGAGCAAGGGTGGTAATTTTTACTCATTTCCATGAGGGTGTTTCAATAGAGTTGGGATTCTGAGCAGCGGGTGGTTGGATGCAGAAAATAGTGGGGAGTTGAGATATTGGGATTATCAGGTTATTCTTTTGTTTTTCCAAATTTTTTTTTCTCTCTCCCCCTTCAAATTTCTAACATGACTTTCTGCTACTATGCTGAAAATTCTCCTTGCAAACTTCCTTTCTTTTTTTCCCTTTTTCCCTGTCCGTTTGCCTTCCGAACTCGTCTCTCTCGTTTGTACAACTTTTGATTTTGATTGAATTGGTAAGTTTTGGTAAGAAGGTTGGTTTTTGTCCGTTGAATTTTGTCACTTATGTACGTTCTTAATGTCATTTAGGTGAAGATTTCGGGACTCTTAATTTCTGTTGGGAGACATAGGCTCGTGGAATTTTGGTTGTTCGATCGAAGGTAATGGTCTTGAAGGTTTTGGGTTAGGTATCTCATTATAGTTTCGATTATGTTTTGTTAAGTAACACTAACTTTGGGTGATGGAATACCAATTTTTAGGCTCTGGACTGTTCGCGGTCGCATTAGCATCGAATCGATGCCAAGTGTGTACCCGAAAATGAAGAAAATGAGGTTTTGGCAAAAGCTAAAAACCATTCTATCGATGCCACACGACCGTGTGGTAGGCCTTGTGCCATAACACAGGCGTGTAATCAACGAGGCTAGGCCGTGCGCACCAGACACAGTCACGTGATGGCCAAGTAGGCTATGTGAGACACACGGGCTCAACTGATTTGGGCTGTGTGGGCCCATACGGGCAAGCCACATGGACGTGTGAGCCCATTTTACTAAGATGTTTTTAAGGTTGCACGGGTCACCCAAGTCGACTGTAAACCTATTGTAGGGTCGGTAAACACTACTTAGACCTTAATTGACTAAAATGACTATTTGACTGATATATATTTATTTACTGTTATCAAGCATGATAATATTTAATGAATTGATATTTTATGCACTGTTGCCATGATATAGCATGTCATTACTGTATGTTGCATTGCATTGGGATGGAGGTTGGTATTGTTCAGAGGAAGTGTACTACAAGGCCTAGGGCCTAATTTACTGACAGCTCAGTTGCAAACCACTATTTAGTGCCGCATTCAGTACTTTTTGGAGTGTAAGGATGGGTGGGTTGATTATATCCCCACATGAAGTGTAGGGTTGGACGAAGATGACGTGTAGAGGCTGGCTGGGTAGGATTTTGTGATTGCATATCTGTTACTGCTACTGATACATTGATGGGCCAAGGCCCAACTTCATGATTGATTCTGTACTGAGATGGGCTAAAGCCAAACTGAAACCGATACTGTTACTGAAAAGGGCTTAGGCCCAAACTGTGATCATGTGCATACAGTCTGTTTGTTTATATGGGGATTACACACTGAGTTTACATAAACCCACCCCTTCGGTTTAATCTGTACAGGTAATCCCCAGACTTGATGGATCGGTGCAGCGGAGGGCTTGATGGCGGCCACATGACCCCTTTGACACTGTTTCGTACTTATTTATGATTTTAAAATTTTATTTGGGTATTTTATTGTGAATATTGCCTCTATCGATTTTTATTTTTAGTTTGAGATTTTTATTGGTTATGGTTCATAACTGCTAGTATTAGGAAAACTCGGGTTTTCAAAAGAGACAAACATTTTAACAAAACACTCACAGATACGCAAACCATTTTAAAAGCTTCCGTATTGAATAAATGTTTTGAAGACTTTCGACTGATTAAATAACACAATTTTAGAATTAATAAGTAATAATAAAAGGTTTCTAAACGAAAATTATTTTCAGCAAAGTTATAATTTTCAAACACACTACCGTGTGAGATCGCCCGATCCAGCCATAACGTCCAGGCCGGGTTTGGGGTGTTACACCAATAGATATTTGGCTTCCGGTGGTGGAGCTGCTGCATACGGTGGCCGAAATCCTCTTTTTTTTAAAAAAAAATCAAAGTTTTCCTTTAAAAAATCACTACTTCTCTTAAAGATAAAAACTTTTATTTCGAAATAGTTGAATAAAAATCAAAACTTTTCCTTTAAAATGACTAAAAAAACATATTTTTACTTTTAAGAATTTTTAAAACAAAAAATAAAAACTTTTCTCAAGATCAAACCTTTTTTTTTAGAAAAAAACTTTATTATAAAAAAAGAAAAAAAAGGGATTTGGGGGCTCTTAGGGGTGGAGGACCAATGGTCCGGTGACGTCCCCTTCATCGGAGCTCAAACTTGATCCCTTAAGATATATATATGGCAAAAAAAAAAAATAGCATGCTTCTTGTTGTTGTTTTTTTTTTCAACCTTTTAAAGAATGTAGAATATGAAAAGCCCCCTCTTCCTTTTTTTCCTGTCATTTCATTGATCTGTTGATTAATGGTTTGGTACTATTTTTCAATCTTGCTTATTTGTAATTTTTGTTATGTTTGCATTGATCTGTTGATTGATGGTTTGATACTATTTTGGATGTTTGTGATGTGTGGCAAAGAGGAGGCTGGGGTTTCTGAAACCCTAGCTAACCATTAGGGCTTGGGCCCTAAAAAACATTTAATAATAATAGTAGTAGTAATGATAATAATAATAATTTGGGCCCTTGACAGGCCCAAAAAGGAAAGAAAAAGAAAAGAAAAACAAAGGCCTCCATTTGACCGAAATCGAGTGGGCTTTGAAGGAGCCCAAGACAAAACAAATATTTAAAGGGAACAAATGGGCTTCCAATTGGGCTGAGACAAAAATGGGTGTCTACAATAAGCATATATCAGCTCAATTGCTTTATTTGAATGCCTCTAAAGCTTTGCATTATATTCAATTTAATCCTAAAATTGAAATTACCAAAACATCCAAATTTGAGCTTCGATTTTGAAATCAATCCCAGTTCATCGTTTTAGAGCCCTATTTATCTATAATTAAAGAAATTTTATGCCAATTTTGAAATATTTACAGTATAGTCCCTATGTTCAAAATTAACAATTTTCACTTTACAAACTAGTCTCGTTTCATATCTAAGCTTAAAAATCTAACCATTTAACACCAATTTCATCAAACGTTCAACAATGACAACTTTTAAAAGCTTTAATAACTTTGCAAATTGGTACTTGGGTTAGCTAAATTAAGCTCCCGGGACCTCAAAAACATAAAATTACAAAAAAAAGACTAAATTAAACTTACAAGGACCAAAATTTAAGCTTCCAAAAAGAGTTTTCTTTCTTCATCTCATGGCACAAGGTTGAAGATGAATAAAATATCATCTTTTTCTTTTATTTTTTTATCTTCTATACCATGACTCATTATTAATCAAACTTAACTAATTAATAAAATCTTAATTAAACTAATATTAAGCATACTTAGAAAATTTGGTGGCTGCCAACTAACATCCACCACTATTTTGCTATCTTCAATTGGGCTAATTAAAAATCCATAGCGATTAACTTTTACCACTTTTACAATTTAGTATTTGTACCTTAACTAACTCTTAAATTAACTAAATTAATATACCAAACCTTAATTAAACTTTATAATAAACTTTTAAATATTAAATAATAATATTTATGGGTTCAAACATTGGAAATAGGGTTCCAAAATTACATTTTTCGACACAATTAACTTTAGGGTCTAAACACTTGTACTTTAACTAACTATCCAATTAATGAATTCGTCGGACCTAAATTCAATATAATACTATAATTACTCATAAATATTAATTAATAACATTTATGGATTCAATCATCAGATAACAGGGTCTCAAAATCACTGTTTTCGACATTACTGACTTTCGAGTCGTTGCACTTGGTATGTCTAAGTAACTTGTATTATATAATGATCATTGATATAAGCATACGGTCACCTAGTTAATGTTTTGAATGCCATGTTCTAGCCAACATTATGCCAAACTAAAGCTTGCTATTATGCTTATATAAGAAAATGGTAAGCGTAGTATTTCCTTTTGCACTTACTAAGAATTCTAAATGTTTACTCCAGTTGTTTCGTTCCCTTATAGATCGCAACCTTGCAAAAGTTGTTGAGCTGGATCAAAGCAAAGCACACACTATCAAAAGATGTTAGGATTATATTTAATTTGAGTCTAGATATTATGGCATGTATATAAGGGCTTTTGTTGTGCAAATAGTCAATTTGGAGTTAATGGTTATATGGTAATGTAATAATGGTTGAACTTGTGCATGATGTTGGTATCTGATCTAATTGATGCATGGTTTGATCTTGTGTGATGCTAATATGTGTAATGACATTAATTTTTATAGTTTGATATGTTAAAGAATGCAAGTAAAATAGTTGGAATAGCTAAGTTGATACAGGGCTTGAGAAATGGTATAATTGAATGTTACGTATGATATGTAATTGAATGCATACTTTCTATAATTCATGTTGGAGCCATTTAAGTGCTAAGCTTCTAATTTGTAAAAATATGGTATGTTTGATTGCTAAATGTAATAAATTGGCATAACTACTTGCTAAAGGAATAAATTTGCTCCAATGAAAAATATTTGTTCGATGGTAACTTAAATGCTTGATTTCACATATTTATGAACTTGAATTAGCATGAATTGATATGGATTGCATGTTTTTTAAATTGTGGAAATTTGTGACAATTGTTATAGATGTTGTATAGGAAGCATGAAATCGAAACAAATGTGTATTTTCCTTAAACAAGGGCAACATTGCGACTGTGAGCCCCTGACATCACAACATGGTCCAATAGTGAGTGGCATCGTGATATCATCGTGGCATAAAGATGCTTGACTTCGCGGTGTAACTCATTTATTTGATGATGTCATGATGTTGGTCCAAGATTTTTAAAACTTCACAATTTAGTCCTAATTTAAGCTTAGGTTAACAAAATAACTTTCGTAAGCTCATGTGGGACCCAAAAATGATTATGTAACATATTATGTGTGTGAATGATTCTTATTTACGTGTTTGAATGATCAAATGGTGTATTATTGTCTATGTTGTTCTGGTAGCGAATGTAACATCTAATAACTCGAACTTGGTGACTAGGTCGGGCAAGGGGTGTTACAATTACAAATGTTTTTACATCTTTTAATAGTTATTTTAAAATTATATCATACTCCTTATGCGAGAGAAAGAATTGTCGAAACCATTTTTTTATGAGTTTTTGGAAAAACGGGGTCGACTTTTGAAAACGAAAATGGGAGTCGCCACCAATCTTTTTAAGTGTGATTGGATCACTTTATAGAACATTTTATTTCAAAACATTAATTTTGGTCTTCGAAAATTAAAAAAATAGGTTCGGGAGTCGGTTACGTACGAGGAAAGATTAGCACCCTCGTAACGCCCAAAATTGGTACCAAATTGAATAGTTTTCTGTCTTAATGTCAAAAATTTGAAAGAATTTAAGAACAAGATCCCTTTTTAAAACCGGAATAATTTGAGTTGAAAATCGAGATTCCTTCGCTCCAAAAGAGTACAAACATCACATCCAGCATGATTGGACATGATATTCTTAAATTTTCGTAACTGAAATCATCTGGTGATTTACAAAATCTATTTAGAAGGATACTTTAGACATTTAGACAAACGGGAAATCGCAACCCAGCATGTTAGGGCACTACTTCTCGATTTCCTAAATACAAGAAAAAGCATTGCCTCATTTCTAAAATTCTTTTGGATTAAATGAAATAATTTTTTTTTAAAACAATGATGCATTTAACATATTACAAGATATCAATACTAAATAATATAAACTACATGATACATACTTTAACATTTCATGCAAATATAATATAGAAAACAATAAATATAGAAATATAAATTACATAATGTATACAATAATATTTCATGCAAATATAACCTAAAAACAACATAAGTTACATAATACATATATTAATATTTTGTGCAAATATAAAAAAAAATAACATAAAAATAACAAATAAAACAAAAATTTAATAGTTAATACTTGTATAATTAATTAATAAAAATATACAATATATAATATAATAACTTAGTACATATATTTATAAGAATAATAATATGATAAATAGGAACAAAATTTTACAAAGAATTTTAGAATATCATATAATATACAAAACATTTAATGATAACATACAAAATATATATATATATATATATATATAATATTTATAATAATATACAAATTTTATAATTATACTTAATACATAATAAGTAATATATAAGAATAATAATATAACACTAATATATAAAAAAAATTTATATGATAAATAATATGTGAAAATAATTATATATAAAAAATAATGTGTAATAAAAATATTTTTATATAAAAGTTTAGAATGAAATAAATAATATATAAAATATTAAAATAGGTAAATAAAAAAGAAAAAAAATGAATAAATAAAACAGAACTAAATTTAAAAACTAAATTTGGGGATAAATTAAAAGAAATTAAAACTAAATTTGGGGCTTAATTGAAATGCGCGCAATACATAGGGGACTCACTGGGCAATTATACCCTATTCTCAAAACGGCGCCGTTTCGAGGATTGCGCTTTAAAGGTTTCAGGGACCAAATTGAAATAGAAACAAACTATTAGGGCCAGATTTAAAAAAATAAAGAAATTTAAAATTGAACGAAATTAAAAAACGAAAAAATGTGGAAGGGCTCAAATGGCAATTTGCCCATCTACCAAAAAAACGAGCGGATCCTCCCCGGGTCACAGGTCAACGCGCGGATCCTTCACTTAAACGGCGCCGTTTTGGTGCTTATTAAACTAAGCAAAAATGACACCGTTTTTATAATACTATATAAATCAGATTTTGGCCCAAAAATTCATTTTTAAAGCTGGTTTAAAAAAAAAAACTTGAAATCCTCTGAAAGAGGAGAAGAGAAGAGCCCTCTGGGCTCTGGCCTCCGACCTCCATTAGGCTAAGCTCCGGTCATTGGGCTGCACGAGCCCACGCGCCACACGCGCCCACGTACCACACGCGCCGCCGTACACAGAGGTTGGAAGGTTAAAAGCCTTCATTTTTCCAGGCGAATCATAGGTAATCTCTTCTCTTTTCTAAATATCGACAGTTTTTGTAAAAAACAATTCATATGTGTTGAACAAAAAGAAATAAACTATAAAGAATGAAATATGTAACTAAAGTCACCTTTTTCCAAAAAAAAACTGCTCGTATTTCTTTCTTGTATCTATATATGCGTGTATCTATTTGTATATATGTAAAAAATCCTCCCTCTTACAGTGAAGATATTCGGCTTTTATAGCCCCGGTTTTCTAAGTACAAATTTGGTGTGTTCTTCTGTTCGATTCCTTGCCATATTTGCCATGTATTTCTTTCCCTTTTTGCAGGTGATGACGAAAAAATCGACGACGATCAGGCGCTGATGATGGCACACTGGCGCGCTGATTGCGGCGCGAGATGAGGGGTCGCTCACTACGGCATGATGATTGGGATCGTGCTTGCGGCGCGAAGGTTTCTAGAAACCCTAGGGTTTCCTGATTCAGTTTAGGCATTGGGCCTTCCTAGGCCTCGCTAATTTGGGTCTAGTTTGGGTATTTGGGCTAAAGGGTTTTAGGTGTAATGAGGTTCAAATGCGGGCTACCGGTGTGATTTGTAAATGGGCCATAAGTAGTGCTTCAATTGGGCTATGTAAATAGGCTAGCAATTTGGGTTTTGTAAATGGACTGTAAAAGAACTTTTATTATTTTTTGGTTTTTTTTGTATATTTTACGGGCCGGGAAAATTTGGGCTATTACAGCTGCCCCTCTTTGCTCATTACTGTGTAACAGGAATAGAGCAAAGACTATAAAAAGACCAAATTTGCCCCAGTCTTATCAGATTCTGACTTCATGGTCCTCAATCTGCTATTTGCAAACTCAGAGACGCCATGCTGATATCTTTGACCTACTCACCGTCTAATATAGAGACGCCAAATCTATCATCTTCGATCTGCTTCGATGTAAACACACAAATGTCAGATCTGCTATCTTCGATCTGCTCCCCATCTAATACAGAGACACCAAATCAGCTTTCCTCGATCTGCTCCCCGTCAATATAGAGACGCCAAATCTTCTATCTTCGATCTACTCCCCTTCTAATACAGAGACGCCAAATCTGCTATCTTCGATTTGCTCCCCGTCTAATACAGAGATGCCAAATCTGCTATCTTTGATCTGCTCTCCGTCAATACAGAGACGCCAAATCTGCTATCTTCGATCTACTCTCCGTCATTATGGAAATGCCAAATCTGCTATCTTCGATCTGCTCTCCGTCAATACAGAGACGCGAAATTTGCTTTCTTCGATCTGCTCTCCGTCAATACAGAGATGCCAAATCTGCTTTCTTCGATCTGCTCCCCATCAATACAGAGACGCCAAATCTGCTATCTTCGATCTGCTCTCCATCAGTACAGAGATGCCAAATCTGCTATCTTCGATCTACTCTCCGTCAATATGGAGATGCCAAATCTGCTTTCTAGATGATATAACCTGTAGAATAGGTATGTGCTTATGCCTAGTGATTAGGATGCTATGATCGAAATGAGTCAAATGCTCCTAATTAGACATATTATGATGCAAAATGAAAATGATTCCTATTTCAGATGTCATCACTTATTCATTCATTGAAGTTTCACTCGAAGTATCAATCATACTCTGCTCGTATGCTTTGAATCAATTTGGTCCTTTTGTACCATTCCTCGAATGTTACGACCTACTGGACATGTTTGTAAAATGATACTTTCTTAGGATCGAATCGTTTGAGTTGTCCAATCATTATTTGGATTGAAGAAGAAATTTTCTCGAGTACCTCCGATCTTCAATCATGGGAATTCCTCAAACAATTATTCTGTTTTAGTTTCTTGTATTATCTAGAGATTTCCAGAGTAATATGCAAAGCTTCATTTGTAAAAATATTTAGTTCATCAATCATTATTTCAGTGCAACACACTTTATGAATAATGGAAGACGAATAATTTGATCTTGAGAATAGTTAGATAAATCATCAAAAATACAAAAGAAAATTAATCTGAAAACATATCTTTGAGAAGAAAAAGAATCCAAAGATAGTAAACAGGACAAAAATCAGATGCCCTACATATCACAACTTAGGCTTCTGTATACAAACTCCATGAAGACTATTTTGAGTTTAACATGTGTTTAGAAGATCCAAAGTACTTTGTTGATGCCCCGGTATGTAACACGCTCCACTTCTTGTTGAATCCGGTATAGCAAGGTCACTGCATGCTTTTCAAAATTTGAGCTGCCTTTTCGGGTTTTCAACTCAAAACCCCTTTGGTCTCACGGCGCCCTTTGCGGGTTTTCACCTTGGCCTCTTCATAATTTTTTCTTTTTTAGAAGTCTCAAAGCGCCCTTTGCGGGTTTTCATCTTAGCTTCCTTTCTCTTTAGACAAAGTACCTCTTGACTGAGTCTGAATTCACTGGATTGGGTAAACTCTTCCCATCCATTTCTGTCAAAATCAGTGCACCACCAGAGAAAGCCTTCTTCACAACATACGGCCCTTCCCAATTCGGCATCCATTTTCCTCTAAAGTCCTTCTGTATGGGAAGAATCTTTTTCAGTACAAGGTCCCCTTCGTGAAATTCTCTTGGATGAACTTTCTTGTCATAAGCTCGCATCATTCGCTTCTGATACATATGACCATGACGAATAGCCATTAGCCTCTTTCCTTCAATCAAGTTCAATTGATCATACCACGATTGAATCCATTCTACTTCATCCAGCTTTATTTCTGACAAAATTCGAAGAGAAGGTATTTCCACTTCAATGGGTAACACTGCCTCCATCCCATAAACCAACAAGAAAGGAGTTGCCCCAGTAGAGGTTCTGACGGACGTTCGATAGGCCAAAAGTGCAAATGGTAATTTCTTATGCCAATCTCTGTAGGTCTCAGTCATTTTCCCCACTATCTTCTTAATGTTTTTGTTGGCAGCTTCCACTGCCCCATTCATTTTTGGGCGATATGGAGATGAATTATGATGTTCGATCTTGAATTGGCTGCAGACTTCCGCAATCATGCTGTTGTTCAAGTTCAATGCATTGTCCGATATGATCCTCTCAGGCATTCCATACCGACAAATGATCTCCTTTTTCAAGAATCGACTTACTGCCGACTTGGTAATACTAGCATATGAAGCTGCCTCTACCCATTTCGTGAAGTAGTCAATGACCATAAAAATGAAACGATGCCCATTCGAAGCTTTTAGTGATATTGGCCCAATGACATCCATGCCCCACATAGAAAAGGGCCATGGAGAAGTCATAACATGCAAAGGTGAAGGTGGTACATGAATCTTGTCCCCATATATCTGGCATTTATGACACTTCTTAGCATAGCTGATACAATCTCCTTCCATAGTAGACTAATAGTATCCAAACCTCATGATTTGCCTTGCCATTGTAAAGCCATTAGCATGTGTCCCACAAACACCTTCATGTACTTCTTCCAAGATTTGCCTGGCTTCCACAGCGTCAACACATCTCAAAAGCATCTGATCTTTCCTTTTTTTATAAAGGATGTCCCCATCTAATACATATTCGCAGGCTAACCTCCTCAAGGTTCTATTGTCATTCTCAGTTGCCTACTCAGGATATTCACGATTTCTCGCATTCCGTAATATATCTTGATACCAAGGATGGTTATCCTTTTCCTCTTCTTAGATGTTATAATAATGAGCTGGAACCTCAGAAATACTCATCTGAATTGGCCTCACATCCTCTTTTTTATTTGCTTTAATCATGGAAGCCAGTGTTGCTAATGCATCTGCCATCTAGTTTTCATCCCGTGGGAGATAATTGAAGGTGATGTTATCAAACTCCTCAAGTAGCCCCAAAACTACCTTTCGATAATTAATCAATTTGGGTTCCCTTGTCTCCCATTCACCCCTAAGCTGGTAAATTACCAATGCAGAGTCTCCATATACTTCTAGGGTTCTAATTTTTCGCTCTTTGGCCGCTCGAATCCTCATGATGCATGCTTCATACTCGGCCATATTGTTCGTGCAATCAAAATCCAATTTACATGTAAATGGATAATAATCACCATTTGGGGATACCAAGACTGCCCCAATTCCATTTCCTATCGCATTGGATGCGCCATCAAAGTTCAGCTTCCATGGATATTCTTCAGTAGTTGCCACATACATCAACTCCTTATTAGGGAAATCAAAGCTCAATGGCTCATAATCTTCTAGAGCTCTACTAGCCAGAAATTCTACTATTGCGCTTCCTTTTATAGCCTTTTGACTCACATAGACTATATCAAACTCCAAAAGCAGTATTTGCCACCTTGCCATTCTTCCATTTAGGGCTGTTGACTCCATCATGTACTTTAATGGATCCAGTTTTGAAATTAGCCAAGTCATATGATATAACATATATTGCCTCAACCTTCGAGTCGTCTAGATCAAAGCACAACACAACTTCTCAATTGGCAAATATCTCATCTCACACTCAATAAATTTCTTACTGAGGTAATATATTGCCTTCTCTTTTCTTCCTGACTTGTCATGTTGACCAAGCACACATCCCATAGAATTACTAAACACTGATAAGTATAGAATTAATGGTCTATCTGGACTGGGCGGAGATAACACTGGAGCGTTTAACAAATATTGCTTGACTTTATCAAAGGCATTCTAGCATACCTCATCCCAAGTACCTTGGTTGTGTTTTCTAAGGAGGCGAAATATAGGATCACATTTCTCGGTTAATTGTAAAATAAACCAAGCGATATAATTCAACCTTCCAAGAAAACCCCGAACTTCCTTCTGAGTACATGGTGGAGGTAGTTCTCGTATGGCTCTAACCTTGTCTGAGTCAACTTTTATTCCCTTTTTGCTGACCAAAAATCCCAATAATTTCCCTGATCTAACTCCGAAGGTGCACTTTGTCGGATTAAGCTTCAACTGAAACTTCCTCAATCTCAGGAACAACTTCCTCAAGACTTCAATATGCTCCTTCTCTGTTTGAGATTTGGCAATCATGTCATCAACATACACCTCAATTTCTTTGTGCATCATATCGTGGAATAAGGTCACCATAGCCCTTTGGTATGTTGCCCCTACATTCTTCATCCCAAAGGGCATTACCTTGTAACAAAAGGTGCCCCACAATGTTATAAAGGTGATTTTATCCATGTCCTCAGGATGCATCTTTATCTGATTGTACCCTGAGAAGCCATCCATAAAGGAGAACGACGAATATCCCGCTGTATTGTCCACCAAATTGTCGATGTGCGGTAAAGGAAAATTGTTCTTTGGGCTAGCTTTATTCAAATCTCTATAATCAACACACATTCTTACCTTCCCATCCTTCTTAGGGACAGACATAATGTTAGCCACACATTCTGAGTACTTAACCTCTTGTAGGAATCCAGCATCAAACTACTTCTTGACTTCATCTTTTATTTTCAGCACAATATCAGGCCTCATCTTTCGCAATTTTTGTTGGACTGGCTTGCAATCCTGTCTTATGGGGAGATGATGTACCACGATATCAGTATTCAACCCCGGCATATCCTGATATGACCATGCAAAGATATCTTTGAATTCACGTAGCAGCTCAACAAGACCTTGTCTCGTTTCCTTAGCAATGTGTGTCCCAATCTTCACTTCTTTCCCTTCTTCCAAAATTATATTCTCTATTGCCTCTTTCTCATGGGGTAGAATTTGCTTCTCCTCTTGTTTCACCAATCTCAACAGATCTGGAGACACATCACAATCCCTGTCATCTTCAAAATCCTGAGGTTCCTCTAAACACATGTCTTGCTCAAAAGAGAATTTAGGATTTGTAGTATCATCGCTCATGTCATTGATATCTAGGGACCTGTAGGGGTGCGGAGGAATGTACAAAGAACGAATGAATTTAAGAATGTTTATTAACATGTTATGAATAAAATGAAAGATTTGAATGGAATTAAAAGGACAAAAGAACAAAGAATGAAAGAATGTTTGCTCGAATTGATAGTAAAGACGTATTTTTTTGAAACAAAATATCTGAACATGAGCCTATTTCACAAATGAAATCTTATTACTCCTAGGCTTTAGAGCAACAAGAGTGTTCTAAAAAGTACTCTGAAAAATCTTTAAAAACTATAGGAAGTTCTTCTGCAGTCCAATTGTTTAAAGAGCTTCCCAGTTTGTAAGGGCGAATGCCCTCAAGGTTTCTTCGTTTAGACTTCATTATGTATAGCATTGATGTGATGACTTCCTTTTTCGAGCAACCCTCTCTTAGGGTGAATTATCCCTCCTGATATAAAAGTCTGGGATATATGAGGGAACGTCATCGATTCCCACTCTACTTCTCTTCTACTTAAACGCGCCTTTCTTCTTTCTTGACACTTCTCTATTTCCTTCATTCTCTGTCTGTGATCCGGCCTAAAACCCAAGCCAAAATGGTCTCTCTTCTCCCTTAGTTCTGGAACTTGAATCCCTTATTGGAGATATCTTCCCAATCCTTTTCCTGGCAAGGCTCCTTTCCCAACTGTCATCTACTAACCCATTCTTGTAGTTCTGGATATCTTAGGCACCGGCATCTCATTCCTCTCTGAAATAAATGTTGCATTAACAAATTCAAAGGAGCAAAAAGAACACTCAACGGCCTCCTCGTTCGCCTCTACATAGGGTGCGTCACTGGTAACTGCTGCAATAATGTCTTCCTCAGCATTTATGGTGATCAGCCGTCCGTCTGTTACTAGCTTCAATTTTTGGTGCAAAGATGAGGGCACCGCTCCTGCCGAATGTATCCAAGGCCTCCCCAACAAGCAATTATAAGAGGGTTTGATGTCTATCACTAAGTCTACCTCATACGTGTTTGGCCCGATCATCAAAGGGATATCAATTCTTCCCATGACCTTTCTCTTCGTGCCATCGAATGCTCTCACTACATTATGGCATGTTTTCATGTAAGAACTGTCTATGGGCAATCTATTCAATGTGGACAATGGAAGGACATTTAAGGCTGACCCATTATCAATAAGCACACTCGGCAATGTATATCCTTTACAGCGAGTGGTAATGTGCAAAGCCTTAGCTGATCCCATGCCACCAGGTGGGATTTCATCATCGTTGAAATAAATGAAGTTGTCAGCACTTATATTACTAACCAATCGATCCAACTTGTTGACGGATATATCATTAGTAACGTAAGTCTCGTTGAGCACCTTCATTAATGCCTCACGATGTACCTCTGAACTCAGAAGCAAAGCTAACAATGAAATGCGAGCTGGTTGTTTGCGCAATTGTTCAACCACGCTGTACTCACTATGTTTCAGGAATTTTAAAAACTCTCTAGCTTCTTCTTCCTTCACTGGCTTATTAACAAGTACCTCAGCCCCATTCTCCTTCTCAATGTCGAAGACTTTCACTTTCGTGGGCTCAACTTTGATGCCTCCTGCATCATAACGCTTCCCACTTCGTGTGTAGGAACCTTTAACTTTAGCCTCCTTAGAAGTAATAGCTATATCTTCTCTCTCCGGCATTGTCACATTGCAGCCATAATTCCAGGGTATCCTCTTGTTATCCTTATAAGGAAAGGAAGCAGGTTTGTGAATAATGACTTTCGGCGCTATTTGTGTCTCAACTTCATTATTCCTTGGTAGATAAATAATGATCCTTGGTCGGTTGATTCTTTGATTCTTTGGTTCACCTTCTAATGCGTATCCGTGTCCCTTATCTAAGCCAGCTTCATAAAATTCCAGCTCCTTATTATCCATAAGGCTTTGTACCAAAGCCTTAAACTCGTCACATTCCTGAATTTCGTGTCCCTCTTCTGCATGGAACTCGCAGTAGTCCTTCGCTCCTTTATTTCCTTCTCCAGAGATTATCATCTCTCTTTTCATCATTTCTTCCCAGATTACTTTCATCGGCATTCTTACCTCGACCATGTCCTCTTTAATCTTTCTCATACCAGTTTCCCCAATTGTGTTTATCCCTTGATCACCATGGTTCGGCAATGGGTTCTCTGCATTAGGGGTGTCATCAAATTTTACGACCCCCATCTTGTAAGTCTTTCCACTGCTTTTTTAAAGCCAGTGCAATTTTCGATCGAATGCCCTGATATCCCTGCATGGTATTCACATTTGGAGTTTGCATCGTACCATTTGAGATATGGAGGTTGCAGTGGTTTCAAATGAAAAGGAGCTATTGCGTGCGTATCAAATAAACTTTGATAAAGCTCCTGGTACGTCACTGGGATAGGCGTGAATGAGACCTTTTAAGAGTTTTGTCTCGTACCAGATCCTTGCTTTTGGGTACCTGGTTGCCCAACTATAGTTGCTCTGGGCTGACTAACCATAATTGCTTTTGAGTTATAACTACTCGTATTGTTCACCTTATTTTTTTTCCTTCTTGGGGCCGATCTTTTAGCAGTTCCCCCCTCTATTTTACCACCTCTTATGGTGTTCTCAATCATTTCCCCTGCCACAACTATATCAGCAAAGCTCTTGGTGGTACTTCCAATCATATGAGTAATGAATGGGGCCCTCAAGGTGTTAATGAACATCATGGTAGTTTCTTTCTCCAAGAGCGGTGGTTGAACTTGCATAGCAACCTCCCTCCACCTCTGTGCATATTGCCTAAAGCTCTCATTAGGCTTCTTTTCCATGTTCTGCAGAGTGATTCTATCAGGAGTCATGTCAGTCACATGATTATATTGTTGCATGAAGGCTTGCGCTAAGTCTTTCCAAGAACCGATCCTAGCGCGGCTCAATTGATTGTACCACCTAGCCACTGCCCCAACCAAACTATCCTAGAAACAATGGATCAATAATTGATCATTGTTTATGTAATATCCCGAATCAGGGCCTAATTGGAATAGTGGTTTCGTGACCACAAAATTCGAGATAGAAATAATTATTTTATAATTATTTTGATGTTTATGATATGATTGCATGATTGTGTGAAAATTTCGTGAAGAAATTTTATGCATAAAGTGCTTAAATTGAAATTAGGGACTAAATCGAATAATTTGCAAAAATTGCATTCTAGAAGTTTCTAGTATGAAATTTTTTTGAAATATTAATTAGGAGGTTTTAAATAGAAATTTTACCAATTTCTAAGTCTATGGACAGAAATTGGACATGGATGGAATTTTTGGAAAGTTTAGTAGTAAGGGCATTTTGGTCATTTAGGGGTAAAATGAATTAAAATACAAAATTAAAAGCCAATTTTGCTCATCTTCTTCACCATGGCCGAATATAGCAAGGAGAAACCATGGCTAGGGTTTTTCAAGCTTCCAAGCTCGATTGTAAGTCCATTCTAGCCCCGTTTTTCAAGTTCTTTACGTTTTTAGAGTCCCGGAGCTCGATTTAGCTTATGCTAGCAATAATTTAACCTAGGGTTTATATTTGGAAAAATACCCATAGGTGAAATTTGTGTATTTTGGTGTTTTATGATAGAATATGAGGTTTTAAATTATGTTAGACAACTTGTGCTACTCGGTTTTAAGTGAAAACGAGCAAAAGGGCTTAATCGGTAAAAATACCTAATAGTCATAAGTACATGTTAGAGTGAGAATTTGATGTTGCCATAGAAGGGAAAAATGATCAGCATGTCATAAAACATAAGAAAATAGGCTGAAGTTTAATTTACGAGCTTTGGGGAAAAAAGTGTAAATATGCAAAAGTTTAGGGGCAAAATTGTAATTTTTCCAAAATATGATTTTGGGTCAATTTGAATAATGTGAGTCCTAATTAGACTATATTTTAAATGATAGAGCAAGGAAAACTGAATTTTGGGCTAAAATGGGGAGAATACCAAGTTGTGGACGAAATGGTAAAAGTAGCCATTTTTGCATACTAGGTAAGTTCATATGTAAATGTTGGTAACATAGTTATTATTTTAAATGTTTTTATATTATTTAAATGATATGATAATTATTATGAAATATTATACTCGTGATAATTGTTTGATAATATGTCAAATTATGTGATATACTTGGAAAATGTGAAATACTACCGAGTATCGGTATCGGTATTCCATAGAAGATGGTTGAGACACATGATTGGGAAAAAGGTCCCGTTGAACCTTAGGAATGGATTAGGATACAAGTGACATGTCACTGGGATATTTGGGCATCCAAACTCGTTGAGTTGAGTCCAAGTTCACTTATGGATGCAAATGTCCGAACTCGTTGAGTTGAGTCCGAGTTCGTGAGATGTAACTAGGCATCTGAGCTCGTTGAGTTGAGTCCGAGTTCACTTATGGATGCGAACGCCCGAGCTCATTGAGTTGAGTCCGAGTTCGCTTATGGGCGGGTTACATAGTAGCTTGGCTACATATGTGGCACTAATGTGCAAACTTTCCATGTATCCGAATTATATTCCGATGTGTTCAACGGGTAAAGTTCTACTCAAATGGAGGAATACTCAAGATGAAAGGGACGTATTGGTAAGTGTTGTGAAATGGATACTTTGAACAGGTATGTACTTAACCCTCGGGTTGAAAAATCGATATAACAACAATATGGTAAGATGATAAATGAAAATATGATATGAATGTCTTGGTGATGATTATGCAAATGATGTTTTATGTTTGCTTATATGGTTATGTTACTTGCTATTTGCATGTGAACTTACTAAGCATTTATGCTTACTCCCTCCTTTTCATTCCTTGTAGTGTTGACAAGCCAGCTCGGAAATCGAGAACGGTCGGAGGCACGCTCACACTATCCGTATACCATCTTGGCATAATGGCTTGTATATTTTGAGTATGGCATGTATAGCATTATAATCATTTTGTATATATGGTCTTATGATATGGTTATTGAGTAGTATAAAAATTCTTGGTAATGATTAGCCATTGGAATGGCTAATTATGATCATATTTGGTGTTATGTATGTCAAATTGCTAGTTAATCCATGGAAACCATGAAATAGGTAAAATTTACATAAAATAGATTCAGACAGTAGTAGTGACATGAATTTGAAAAATCATTAAAAATAGTAGAGACATAATTAGATGATGAATAAAATATGGAATTGAAGAATTATGAGTCTATTTTCATATGGAAGAAACGAAACAGGTATATGAGTTATATTTTATGAGATGTTTAAATTTTTGTGAAACAGGGCCAGAGCTATTTCTGGATCCCCTGTTCTGATTTTGGAAATTTACCATAAATTTTATAAAAATAATTAGAAGTCATACTTTATATGTATAGATTTCTTATTGAGTCTAGTTTTAATAGAAAGAAACTTCATAGTCATTTAAATTCTGTACAGAGAGATAACTGATTCGTAATACACAGAGGTCAGAGTAGTTGAACCCTGAAACAGGGGAGACTTTAACTAATAAAATGTACTAATTGGCCCAGCCAAAAATTATAGAAAACAATTCGTAAATAGATATATGAGTCTATTTTCAGGGAAAATTGACGGAATTGGATTTCAAGTTTTGTAACTTGAGATATGAATTTTTAAGCGACTATGATGCAGTTAGCCAGCTTGTCTGGAATTTCTAAAATTAAATTGTTTGAGCTGTTTAAGCAATGAATTTAGTCTGTTAACACCTCGTGTTCGACTCCGGCAACGGTCTCGGGTACGGGGTGTTACAGTTTACATAACCGGTCATCCGCCTACAGAACATGGTGATATGGGCCTCAGGGCAAGTAGTCCCATTGTACTTCTCAAATTTCGGCACCTTGAACTTATGAGGAAGTACCAACTCTGGGACCAAACTTAAGTCCTTGGCATCAATTCCTTGACCATTATCAGTGTTTTCCAATGCCTTAAATTTCTCCTCTAACCGTCTGCAACGTTCCCCTAATTGCCTTGATGATTCGAGTCTCATTTCTTCCCTTTCAGTTACATCTAAATCAGGAATGACTGGATTGGTAGGGTTATCTCCCGGGTTGCATCCCGAGCCAGTTTGGAAGTTCATGGGTGCTCCAGCTTCGACTTGCCCATGTTGAGGCCTTATTGTGACGGACGACCTTCGGGGATATGCCTCAGGTTGAGTTTGCACATGGGGTGGGGTAAAACCCAGAGGATGATCCTCATTATCCTCTTCAGTGATAGTCATAGGGACCTTTCCTTTATCCGTTGCCCCCTTCAGCAGCTGAGCCATTTCAGCCATCATATTCCTTTGGGCCTCCAACATTTGATCTTTCATCTCTTGTTGGATTTTTGCCAATTGTTCCTGCAATTGCTCTTGCATTTCTCTCTGGATCTGCTTAAGTCTTTGATCCATATTCTTTGTCTTAGCGCGTGTACTGTAAGGATGTGTTGCTTCCATGTTTTCTCTTTCTCTTACTCTCTCTTTCTCTCTCTTTCTCTCTCTGGTAATTTTAACTAATTAGGGTCTTTTTATAAATTTGAATGCATATGATGTGATGAAATGCAAATGCATGAATGCAAAAAGATATCGATTCTGATTCAGTTTCTTTTAGAAAACGTTATTTAAGAAACAAAAATCTTCATGAAAAACGGATTACAAATACGCTTTCGCCCTCAGGCCCAGAGTTTTAACCCTATCCAATAACAAAGCTAATTCTCGACCTCTATCTGACACTAACTCATACCTTACACTCAATACATTAGCTTGCACTGCCAAGTCTTGCAAATGATCGGCAACCTCTCGAATCTGGACTATGGCTTCTCCCATGAGGTAGCCCCTATCTCTGACTTGAACCTGAAAATGGTGAAGCTCCCCCTTCCAATGTCCTTCTCTTGCCTCAAGCTGCTCAATCCGGAGTTCATAGTTCTGCAATGCTGCTTCCAACCCTCCAATATTGTACTTCACTTCCTCGATCTTGTTCAAACTTGCCTTTAACTCAACCGCAGAGTTACGACTTCGGTGATGATGAAGAGATCATACAAGCTCAGTCACCTTAGCTTTTAATCCTTGATTCTCTTTCTCTAGGGCCTGATTCTGCGCCTGCATCTCTTGGAACTTCTTCTCCCAATACTCGGCTTTAGCTCTTTCTTCTTGAACCTCTTGTTGCCACTACTCAAAAGACTTCCCCAATCCAGCTCTTTCATTGATAGCTGTATCCTTTTGTCCTCAATCTTCCTCTTTTCTTTCCTCACTTTCTTAACCTCAATTTTCTGAACGTTGACGTCTAAGCTTAGGTACATCTTCTCTTCCTCCAGCTTCTCTATCTTTTTCCCGAGCTCCAAACTCTTTCTTTCGAACTCTTGCTTTATGGCTTCTAACTCTAATGGAACCACTCGTAAATTCTCCTCTATTGACCGAGCAGCTCCCAAAATCGGCCTAGGGATGTTATCATTGATCCTCTTGCTAAACCACCCTTTGTACTCAAGGGTTGTCATCGGACCTTCAGTCAGAATCTTCATACAACAAATCTTCTTCCAAGCCTCAGAAATCTCTCGCATCTTCTTCTTATAATGATCCCCCTTATATGAGAAATCACTCTGAGCTAACCCTTGTGTTGCTGGTATAAATTGCCCTGCTTTGTATTGCCTTAGAACGAGTAATGGTGTATAACCAACAACTCCCCAAATTCCAGGAAGAGGTACCCAATCAAAGCTTCCGCAACGATAAAGGACTTCATTAGGAGCCATCCAAAGGGTTTTCCACATAACATCTTCCTCTCGGAGATTCTGAAGTATTTCCATCCATCTTTCCTCTGTAATGTCGTCCCTCCTCGGCATAGCTACTGCTTCCTTTAAGGGAGAATAATCCTTAAAGAACACTCAGCAAGGAACCTTATCGACCTTCCAAAAGTGAATGTGGAACCATACTAACAACAATTGTGCGCATCCAATGAATCTACCTTCACCAGCTTTCCAACATGCATTCAAGGATCTGAACGTCTCAGCTAGAATTGTAGGCACAGGTGTGTTCTGTTTACCAAGTCGATCGAATAAATCCGTAACTGCCTCATCTATATGCCCCATAGCTTTGGGGAAAATCACCAAACCATAAATACTTAAGGCCAAGACATCAACCCTCTTCTTCACATCTGGGTGTGCCAATATCAGATCCCTCAAACTTGCCCACGGAATGCATTTACCATCACCCTTTTGTTGGATTCGAGCTGTGGCCCACTGTTCACTCATCCCTGTGATCATCATTAATTTCTTCACGAAAGTTGGGAGATTAGCAGCCCTAACATAAGCTTTGTTACCTTGAATTCTTGGACAGCGAAGCAAGGTCGTATACTCCTCCAAAGTAGGTACTAAGTCTACCTCTCCAAATGTAAAACAACTATAAGCAGGGTTCCAAAACTGTACCATAGCTCGAAACAGATGCTTATCCACCTTGATGTCTAGCAAATAGGGAAGATCTCCATAATTCTGGTAGAACAGCTGCTTAGTCTCGTCATCCCATTGGGCCCAAATGCCCTTCAACTCTTGAAATTCATTCTGTGATGAACTGATACGAGTAAAGTCCCACAACTCTGACGTATACCCCTCAGTGACACTATCTCCTTTCTCTAACTGGGTTTTCTCTGACCATGCACAGACAGAAGCGTTGTCCTCCACTTTATCAAGATATCCGTTCCTCATTACAAAACTTTCTATTCTAGAAATCGAACCGTGAATTGACACCTTTAAATGTTCAATGACATGCAATGATAACAAAATAAAATAGGTCAATGTCATATATAAAAGGTATAATGAACAAGCACTTATAAGGGTAGCTTACTAAAGGTTATTACTGTACTACTTAGGGTAAGCACTTAAAGTTCACTACATGTGTTTCAGTTTTAAAGCGAGGGTACCTGAACCAGCAGATCCCTCGATCCTCACCCATTATAGGCTCATATGGACCAAGTTTGGTTTAGGGGGACACATTTCCCTATGGCCATGCGGAGATGAAAATCTCACGAAGACATAGGTACGGATGCATCCCGGAAGCAATCCACTAGCTCATGTGGAGGTGAAAACCTCACGAAAGCGTAGCTTCTCACTCCCACTTAAGGGTGTGACCACAACGGTCATGCAAATGTAATGCTTGCGGAAAATAACAATCATATGCAACAAACACATGTAAAAAAATCGTATTTTAAAATTTTCCAATTTTTTGACATTAAGGCAGAAAGCAATCAATTTTCGGCTTGACTCTCTTATTTGTCCCCAGTGGAGTCGCCAAGCTGTCGAAACCATTTTTTTATGAGTTTTTGGAAAAACGGGGTCGACTTTTGAAAACGAAAAGGGGAGTCGCCACCAATCTTTTTAAGTGTGATTGGATCACTTTATAGAATATTTTATTTCAAAACATTAATTTTGGTCTTCGAAAATTAAAAAAATAGGTTCGGGAGTCGGTTACGTACGAGGAAAGATTAGCACCCTCGTAACGCCCAAAATTGGTACCAAATTGAATAGTTTTCTGTCTTAATGTCAAAAATTTGAAAGAATTTAAGAATAAGATCCCTTTTTAAAACCGGAATAATTTGAGTTGAAAATCGAGATTCCTTCGCTCCAAAAGAGTACAAACATCACATCCAGCATGATTGGACATGATATTCTTAAATTTTCGTAACTGAAATCATCTCGTGATTTACAAAATCTATTTAGAAGGATACTTTAGACATTTAGACAAACGGGAAATCGCAACCCAGCATGTTAGGGCACTACTTCCCGATTTCCTAAATACAAAAAAAACATTGCCTCATTTCTAAAATTCTTTTGGATTAAATGAAATAATTTTTTTTTAAAACAATGATGCATTTAACATATTACAAGATATCAATACTAAATAATATAAACTACATGATACATACTTTAACATTTCATGCAAATATAATATAGAAAACAATAAATATAGAAATATAAATTACATAATATATACAATAATATTTCATGCAAATATAACCTAAAAAAACAACATAAGTTACATAATACATATATTAATATTTTGTGCAAATATAAAAAAATAAATAACATAAAAATAACAAATAAAACAAAAATTTAATAGTTAATACTTGTATAATTAATTAATAAAAATATACAATATATAATATAATAACTTAGTACATATATTTATAAGAACAATAATATGATAAATAGGAACAAAATTTTACAATAAATTTTAGAATATCATATAATATACAAAACATTTAATGATAACATACAAATATATATATACAATATTTATAATAATATACAAATTTTATAATTATACTTAATACATAATAAGTAATATATAAGAATAATAATATAACACTAATATATAAAAAAAATTTATATGATAAATAATATGTGAAAATAATTATATATAAAAAATAATGTGTAATAAAAATATTTTTATATAAAAGTTTAGAATGAAATAAATAATATATAAAATATTAAAATAGGTAAATAAAAAAGAAAAAAAATGAATAAATAAAACAGGACTAAATTTAAAAACTCAATAAAACTCTGGGGATAAATTGAAAGAAATTAAAACTGAATTTAGGGCCTAATTGAAATGCGCGCAATACATAGGGGACTCACTGGGCAATTATACCCTATTCCCAAAACGGCGCCGTTTCGAGGATTGCGCTTTAAAGGGTTCAGGGACCAAATTGAAACAGAAACAAACTATTAAGGCTAGATTTAAAAAATAAAGAAATTTAAAATTGAACGAAATTAAAAAACGAAAAAATACGGAAGGGCTCAAATGGCAATTTGCCCATCTACCAAAAAAACGAGCAGATCCTCTGAAAGAGGAGAAGAGAAGAGCCCTCCGGGCTTTGGCCTCCGGCCTCCATCAGGCCAAGCTCCGGTCATCGGGCTGCACGCGCCCACGTGCCACACGCGCTCACGCACCACAAGTGCCGCCATACACGGTAGTTGGAAGGTTAAAAGCCTTCATTTTTCCAGGCAAATCACAAGTAATCTCTTCTCTTTTCTAAATACCGACAGTTTTTGTAAAAAACAATTCATATGTGTTGAACAAAAAGAAATAAACTATAAGGAACGAAATATGTAACTAAAATCACCTTTTTCCAAAAAGAAACTGCTCGTATTTCTTCCTTGTATCTATATATGCGTGTATCTATTTGTATATATGTAAAAAATCCTCCCTCTTACAGTGAAGATATTCGGCTTTTGTAGCCTCGGTTTTCTAAGTACAAATTTGGTGTGTTCTTCTGTTCGATTCCTTGCCATATTTGCCGCGTATTTCTTTCCCTTTTTCCAGGTGACGACGAAAAAACCGGTAACTATCGGGCGCTGATGATGGCACACTGGCGTGCTGATTGCAGCGCGTGATGAGAGGTTGATGACTACGGCGTGATGATTGGGATCGTGCTTGCGGCGCGAAGGTTTCTAGAAACCCTAGGGTTTTTTGATTCAGTTTAGGCATTGGGCCTTCCTGGGCCTCGCTGATTTGGGTCTAGTTTAGGTATTTGGGCTAAAGGGTTTTAGGTGTAATGAGGTTCAAATGCAGGCTACCGGTGTGATTTGTAAATGGGCCATAAGTAGTGCTTCAATTGGGCTATGTAAATAGGCTAGCAATTTGGGTTTTGTAAATGGACTGTAAAAGAACTTTTATTATTTTTTGGTTTTTTTTTTGTTTATTTTACGGGCTGGGCAAATTTGGGCTATTACAAGAATAATTTTCTAAATAAACATATTTATAATTTTATCTTTAAAATTAAAATAATTATATTGTCCTGGACTTGGAGTAGTAATTAAATTTTTTTACTTAAAGGTTTAAGGTTCAAATCTTAATAATATAGTTTTAAAGGGAAACTTTTTGGTACATTACCAAAAATTTCACAAGTAGGATTAGATTGGTGACAAGTGTATATAAGGTATAGGACACGTGACAAATTTACAATTTTGCTTGTGAAATTAAAAAAAATTGCAACCAGTGTATCAAATACTCAACCATTCTTAAATAGATTATATTTATATTCCCTTCACATCTCATCACTAATATTCTGCTCTCTATACAATTTTATACTACACAAACTATAACATTCTGCTCTCTATGCTTTTTTATTCATTTTATATGATTTTACATAAATCCAAATTTCTTTCCTTATTTGAGAATTCTCTCGTTTACAATTTTTCTCAAGTTTGGATGATAAAAAATATGCTTTCAAGTCCTTTAGTTTCACTTCTGTCATCACCTATTTGCAACTAAATAAGTCATCATTTTTTTAAACATTTATCTCTCTTTCTCTCTCTTATCTTCATTAGATCTTCTCTAGAAGAAAACAATGATCATCCAAAGATATCTAAACTGAAAATGGATTAAAAGATCCTTACAACTCCCAGCTTCTAAATTTCATTACAGTTATTTTGTCACATTCAGTTTTAATTAAAGTCACGAATCTAATGGAGAGTTGGAGGTTAATTGAATAATATAATATGTTGGCAAGCTCTACTGGGAAATGTGGAAATTTTTTTGCTGATCGGTAATTAGTTGGGATCCAATTCTGGTTCAATTAAGTTACAACCAACTGGTTCTTTAGTGGGAGACAAAATGATTGGCGATGGATGGCTATTTTGGACTATGGAGACCATGCAAAATAAGGGTACATAAATGTGTGTGAGAAGGGATATTGCTGAAAGGAATTCTTCTCAAATCTGTTAATAATTGTTTTTCTCATCTGCATCGTCTTCTTTGATTGCTCCAAAGAAGAGAAAGTTAATGAAAGCTCTACATAAGGCGGTGAATGTAAGACTCGGAAGTGGAAACTAGAAAGTCCAATAAGCTGGTAATCTCTTAAGTCTTTCTGTACTCGTGAGTTAGAGGAAGAGAGAAGTAAAGACTCCTGAAAGTTTTTGTATAAAAATGGATTCTGGTTTTTTTAATGTTTGAATGCCTTTATTTAATCGGAATATCTGGTTTTGATGGCTTAGTTTCTAGGACAAATGAGGCTTTGGCATTTGGACAAGTTAAGATGACGAGGACGAATGATTTAAGGTGAGTTTTTATACTCTATCTTTGGATGATTGATGATGTTGTGTTTCTTGTGTGATATGCGTCTATGTCTGATCTAAGTTTGTTTGAATCCATGGTTGTTGATAAACCATAATATATACATATTTTATCCCATGGTTGGAATAATTATGGATGATTTATCATTAGTTTTATTGAATACGATGCTCCTAATCCTTTAATTTCATGTTTTATATTCAGATGAGCATAGGAAAGCAAAAAGTGCAAGAAAAAGGCCAAAAAAGGGACAAAATAGGTTTATTTCAGTACTACACACAGCCTAGACACTTCCACACGGGTAATCCACATGCCCGTGTGAGACACAAGGGTAGGCCACATGCCCGTGTGTCATGGCCATGTCGAAATTAAACCATGTCAGAATTGCACACGGCCTGAGCACCTTCATACGGGTGTGGCACATGGTCGTGTCCCTGTCGTGCCCAAGTCTAATTCTATTTAAAAAAGGCTAATTTTGGGCTATTTTGGGAATTCCAAAGTCTATATAAGCACCCTAGAAGAGGATCAAAAGGGGACACAGAGAGTAGAAGGCAGAGAATACTCGAAGACAACCATCGGAATCAACTCAGAAGCAGGATCTACTTCAAGACTGGAGATCTTCACTCAATTTCTTTAGAAGTTCTTTTGGTTTCTTTATGTTTTGTTGTTTTCCCAATTTTGAGATGTTTTCCCTCATCATTATGAACTAAACTGCCTAAATACCTAAGGGAGATGAAACCTAAGATAGATCTTATTACTATTTGAATTATATGATAAATACTTATTCTTATTCTTAATTATGCATTCTTAATTCTTGCTTTAATATTTCAGGATATTAATTCAAGTCTGATGTGCTTATTCAGTGGAGCAAAAGTCCCTGTTTAAAAGTAGATCTAGCATAATTAAGTGGAGTTGAATACAATCCTAGACATAGGATGACGTAAATCTACCGGATTAGAGTCAAATCTAATAAGAGAATTCGTAGATCGAGTTAATGCGGCAATAGGGGTTTTAATTAGAAAGCGGCAATAGGGGTTTTAATTAGAAAGAGATTTCAATTAATCAACCTGGAGTCAGCTGTTTTTAGTCTCGAGAGAGATATTAACATAAGTTAGAGATTTCTACGGAATAAGTCAAGTGAATAAATCGTTTAATTCAAAAGTAATAAGTGAAATCTAGGTGGATTCTTCCTTGGGTATTGTCTTCTCCATCAGTTTTCCAAACAGTATTTTCCAACTTTTACCTCTGTCGTGTTCTTAGTTAATTAAATAGTTAATCTTAGTTTAAAAACACCCATTTTATTCTTAGGCTAGACAATAAAAAGATAGTAATTACTAGTACTTTTAGTCCTTGTGGATACGATATTTTAGGTCTCACCATAACTATACTACTATTCGATAGGTGCGCTTGCCTTAGTCGAATTTTTAGTCAATTTAGCGGCCATTAAGTTTTTGGCGCCGTTGCCAGAGACTAAGATATTAGGAACGCTTGATTTTTATTAATTTAGCCATTTTTTTATTATTGCATTTAATTTTTGTTTTAGTTTTATTTTAAATTACTAATTTTTCTTTTGCTTCTGGCAGGTTTTTATAGTTTATGACTAGAAGAAACCCGTTAGGACCTCTACTTTTTGACAGCGAAATTGAAAGCACAACTCGCAGATATCGTAGAGAAATAAGGCAGAGTTTACAGTATATAGAGGAAAAGCATGAAGATGATACCAATACTACCGAGGAGATGGCTGAAAATCAAAATAATTCGCTACCTCCTGTGGTTGCCGCAAATCCAGTAAATCAGAATCCTGCTCCTCGTACTATGTATGATTATGCTAAGCCTACTTTAACAGGAGCTGAATCGAGTATTATTCGACCTACCGTCACTGCAAACAATTTTGAACTGAAGCCGAACACAATTCAGATGATCCAACAATTTATTCAGTTCGATGGTTTACAAGATAAGGATCCAAATACTCATTTGGCCAACTTTTTGGAATATTGCGACACTTTCAAGATCAATGGCGTTTCTGATGACGCCATTCACCTAAGGCTATTTCACTTCTCGTTAAGAAATAAGGCTAAGCAGTGGTTGAACTCCCTACCATGTAGTTCAATCACTACTTGGAACAGATGACCGAAAAGTTTCTACTAAAGTACTTTCCACCGGCTAAGATAGCCAAATTGAGGAACGATATCTCTTCCTTTGTGTAGATGGATTTAGAGACTTTATACGATGCATGGGAGAGGTATAAGGACTTACTAAGGAGGTGTCCTTATCATGGGTTATCTCTATGGCTACAGGTTCAAAATTTTCACAACAGTTTGAACCCCTGAACTAGGCAAATGGTCAATACAGCTGCAGGTGGAACCTTGAACAACAAAACACCTGAAGAGGCTTACGAATTTATTGAGGAGATGTCACTGAATAACTATCAGTGGCAAGTCACGAGAACAAAGCCAACGAAATCAACCGGTGTTTTCAACTTAGATGCAGTCACCATGCTATCAAACCAGGTAGAACTCTTGAATAAAAAGATTGACGGTCTATGTGGTTCTACGCAGGTACATCTGATGATGCAGTGTGACACGAGTGGAGGTGGAATGAACAATTCAGAATATTCAACCTTCAACCCTAGCATGGAGAACGAGCAAATAAATTATATGGGTAATAATCCTCAACCTCAAAATAATCCTTACAGTAACACTTACAATGCAGGTTGGAGAAACCATCCAAATTTTTCTTGGGGAGGCCAAGGAAATCAGCGACCACCACCCCCTCCAGGCTTCCAACAACAACATTACCAGTAAGAGAAAAACTCGAACCTTAAAGAGATGATGATGAAGTTTATTTCAGTAGAGGAAACCCGCTTCTAAAACACTAAACTGCACTTAAGAATCAACAAGCATCAATTCAAGGGCTCGAAAATCAAATAGGACAGCTGGCTAAGATGATTTTAGAGAGACCACAAGGGAGCCTGCCTAGTAATACCGAACCCAACCTAAAAGAGCACGTAAAAATAGTTACCCTAAGGAGTGGAAAGGTGTTAACTAAACATGAAAAGAAGCTGCCACAAGAAACTAATAGGAAAGAGGATGAAGAGGTAAAACCTGAAAATAGTGAAAAACGGTGCTGAGGGAATATAAACCACCAATCCCATATCCAGAAAAGTTAAAGAAAGACCGCATGGATGCATAATTCGGTAAATTTATTAAACTTTTTAAGCAGTTGCATATTAACTTACCTTTTGTTGAAGCTATCTCGCATATGCCTACATATGCAAAATTATTGAAGGAGCTTCTAACAAATAAAAGGAAGTTTGAAGAGTTGTCTATAGTAAAACTTAACAAGGAGTGCTCGGCCATACTCCAAAATAAACTGCCAACCAAACTGAAAGATCCAAGAAGTTTTGCTATTCCATGCTTAATTGGTAGTTTAAATGTTGAGAAGGCACTAGCTGATTTAGGCGCTAGCATTAATTTGATGCCTTATAAAATGTTCAAGCAACTTGGCCTTGGGGAGCCAAAACCTACTAGGATGAGTATCCAACTAGCTGATAGATCTGTTAAATATCCTAAGGGAATTATTGCAGATGTACTCGTTAAAGTAGATAAATTTATATTCCTTGTTGATTTTGTTGTGCTGGACATGGATGAGGATGTTGAAGTGCCTTTAATTTTAGGTCATCCATTTTTAGCCACTGCTAGGGCTGTTATTGATGTGGGTGACGGTAAACTTGTGCTTAGGGTAGGTGATGAAGAGATTATTTTTAAAATCTATGGCGCCATGAGATTTTCTAGAGAACAAGATGACTCCTGCTATTTTATTGATTCTATTGATCACGCTATTAAAGATTCTTTTCAGGAAATTGCTCTTAAGGACACGTTGGAACTGTGTCTTGTTCAAGGAAAGGGGAAAGATAATGCTACCACTGAGTTAGGGAAGATACAAACGAATGAACCCTCTCAAAGACAACCAAAATATGAGGGTATTGAGGTGAACGGTGAAATCAAGCAAAAACCCTCTATCAAAGAACCTCCCAAATTGGAACTAAAGCAATTGCCAAATCACTTGGAATACGCATTCCTTGGAGATAATTCTACATTACCAGTGATTATTGCTTCTAACTTACAACCCAAGGAGAAAGAAGAGTTACTCCAAGTATTAAGAGAACATAAAAGGGCCATAGCCTGGAAAATTTCTGACATTAAAGGGATCAGGCCTTCTTTTTGCACCCACAAAATTGTAATAAAGGATGAATATAAACCGTGTGTGCAAGCTCAAAGACAACTTACCCCAACATGAAAGAAGTTGTTAAAGGTAAGGTAATTAAACTTCTAGATACTACAGTTATTTATCCTATTTCTAACAGTTCTTGGGTAAGTCCGGTGCAGGTTGTTCCTAAGAAGGGAGACATGACTGTTGTAGCCAACGAGAAGAATGAATTAATCCCAGCAAGAATAGTCACAGGTTGGAGAGTTTGTATTGATTATAGGAAGTTGAATGATGCCACGAGAAAAGACCACTTTCCCTTGCCATTCATTGAGCAAATGTTGGAAAGGTTATCAGGGCATATGTACTACTACTTCCTAGACGGACTCTCTGGTTACTTCCAAATCCCAATAGCTCTTGAAGATCAAGAAAAGACGACATTTACATATCCATATGGTACGTTTGCTTATCGACGAATGCCTTTTGGATTATGTAATGCTCCTACTACTTTTCACTGATGCATGTTGGTCATTTTTGATGAACTCGTAGAAGACTTTATGGAGGTATTTATGGATGACTTATCGGTATTCGGTAAATCTATTCATCTTTGCCTTAAAAATTTAAAATGAGTTCTAATGAGATGTGAGGAAATGAACCTTGTGCTGATTTGGGAAAAATGTCACTTCATGGTTCATGAAAGGATTGTGTTAGGCCACAAAATTTCTAGCAAAGGGATCGAGGTAAACCAAGCAAAAATTGAAACTATTGAGAAATTATCTCCCCGTAGTTCAGTTAAGGCTATTCGAAGCTTTTTAGAACATGCTGGATTTTATAGAATATTTATCAAGGATTTTTCTAAAATAGCTAAGCCTCTAACGAATTTACTAGAAAAAGATGTGCCTTTCGATTTTAATCAGGAATGTTTAGAAGCATTTAATACCTTTAAGAATAAATAAATTAATGCTCCAATTGTAGTTGCACCTGATTGGAATTTACCCTTTGAACTAATGTGTGATGCAAGTGATTTTGTAGTAGGTGCAGTTCTTGGCCAACGAAAAGACAAACATTTTCAACCAATCTATTATGATAGCAGGACGTTGACAGCCGCACAAGAAAATTATACGACGACTAAGAAAGAATTATTGGCTGTGGTTTTTGCATTCGATAAATTTAGACCATATTTAATATTATCTAAAGTTTTCGTTTACACTGACCATTCAACTCTTCGATATCTCTTTACTAAATCAGATGCAAAACCTCGACTCATAAGATGGATTTTGTTATAGCAGGAATTTGACTTGGAAATTCAGGATAAGAAAGGAGCTAAAAAACTCACAACTGATCATCTTTTCAGGCTTGAAAATTCAAGTACCAAATAGCTTGATGAAGTTGAAATAAATAACTCATTCCCTGAAGAACAACTCTTCGCTATATCTGACTCTGAGGTACCTTGGTTTGCAAACATTGTGAATTATTTAGCTGCTAACATTACACCAAAAGGGTTGATACATCAAAAAAAGAAGCGATTCTTTTCTGATGTGAAAAACTATTTTTAGGAAGATCCTTTTCTTTTCTGTATATGTGCATATCAAGTCATTAAAAGATGCATTCCAAAGTCAGAAGCAATTAAAATCTTGGAATATTACCACTCAGAACTGATTGGAGGACATTATAGTGGGACTAGGACCGTACATAAGACGCTTGAATCAAGTTTTTATTGGCCCACACTATTCAAAGATGCCAACAGCTATGTTACTTCTTGTGATAAATGTCAACGAACAGATAATATCTCCAAACATGACAAAATGCCTTAAACATATATGCTGTCATGTGAAATATTTGACGTATGGGTATTGATTTTATGGGTCTATTCCCTAGCTCATTTAGGAATAAATACATCTTAGTAGCCATGGATTATATGTCCAAATGGGTGGAAGCCCAAGCTTTACCCACTAATGATGCTAGAGTGGTGGTGAAATTCCTTAAGAAACTCTTCTCTTGATTTGGAACACCTAGAGAAATTATCAGTGACAGGGGTACTCATTTTTGTAATGCTCAATTTGATAAAACCCTTAAGAAATATGGAGTTTACTACAAAATAGCTACCCTTACCATCCTCAAACTAGTGGACAAGTCGAAGTAGCAAACCGAGAGCTTAAACGTATCCTAGAAAAGACTGTAGAGTCAAATAGGAAGGATTGGGAAATAAAAGTAGATGATGCTTTATGGGCCTATAAAACTGCTTTTAAAACCCCCATAGGAACATCTCCTTACAGACTTGTTTATGGGAAAAGTTGTCATTTACCGTTTGAACTAGAACACAAGGCATTCTGGACTATAAAGTTTCTAAACTTTGATCTCAAACTTGTAGGTGAGAAAAGGTTAATGCAGTTGAACGAGCTAAATGAGTGGCGAGCTAATGCATATGAGAATTCATGATTATACAAGAAAGCAACGAAACGCCATCATGATGCTCGTTTAAAGCAACACAAGCAATTTGAAGTAGGAGATCTTGTCCTGCTATACAACTCAAGGCTTAAATTATTTCCTGGGAAGCAAAAATCACGATGGTCAGGTCCATTCGTAGTCCAAACCATTTTTCCATATGGCACAATAGAGGTAAGTCATCCAACCCATGAAACTTTCAAGGTAAATGGACATCGTATTAAACTCTATAATGGTGATGATTTTAAAGACTATAGAGAGGAGCTACGGCTCCGCGAACCTACCTAAATATGCCCACAAGGTAAAGTCGAGCTTAGACTTTAAATAAGCACTTCTCGGGAGGTAACCCGAGCACTAACCCCACTAACTAAGTTTATTTTTATTTCATTTTTCATAGTTTAAATGCATGTATTTTTGACACACACGGCCTGGCACACGGGCGTGTCCTAGGCCGTGTGCCCACCACGGGCCTGACACACGGGCGTGTCTTAAGCCGTGTGCCCACCACGGGCCTGGGCACACAGGCGTGTCCATGGCCGTGTTAAAATAGGACACACATTTTCCCAAGTCAAAGTGATACACGGGCTGTGATAAATCACCACAGCTGTGCGAACCACACAGTCGAGGAACACGAGCGTGGCTCAGACCATGGTGAAACTGCACTTCAATTTCCCAAAAATTGGCAGAGGCACGGGATACGTTAAATCACCATGGCCGTGCGATGCGACTGTGTAACTCTCATGGTCATGAACACGGGGGTGCTTAAGGCTGTGTGGGAACCTGAGCACACACTTTGGAATTTTCAAGTTTGAATGGAAAACAGACATGTCCCATGGCCGTGCCCAGAAGCCGTGGGCAATCCTGACTACAGAACACGTGCGTGGAGAGTATGACACGGGCGTGGGAGAAGCGAACAAAAAAGTACATGGCCGTGCAATGTGGCCGTATGCGCCACACGTCCTGGACACATGGGCGTGTCCACAGTTCATGGACGACATTAACTTAAATCATCAGACCACAAGCACAAATTAAGACACGACCGTGTTGGTACTCACACAGAAGTGAGAGAAGTGAATGAAAGAGCACATGGCCGTGCGATGCGGTCGTATGGGCCACACAGCCTGGGTACACAGGCGTGTCTAAAAATCATGTGCAATAATGACTTAAAAATTCACGAAAAACACGGGGCTAAAAGTGATACACATGGGCGTGGGCCACAGCCGTGTGGTCCAAAACGGGGCCTGCACGATTGTGACCCCCTTTTTAATTGAAACCTTAACCCTAAAATCCTCCCATTCCTATTTAAACCCTACTATTCACCCATCAAACCCCTTTCACTATTATCTTCCCTTCTTCGGCCACCATTTCCCCACGAGCCACCAGTGACCGACACCCTCACTCTTCTTTCCTTCCTTCCTTTCTTTCTTTCTTTCTTTCTTTCCTTTCCTTTTCTCCCTCTTTACTCATCCTCACACCCCACAACCCCCTCTCCTTCCTTTTTCCTCACACAAGTTTTGCCCCACGCCCCAACATCAGCCGACCATCACCGTTTCCCATCTCCATCGGTTCTTTCACTGTCACATTTAGCTATTTATTTTCATTTTTATTTCTTTGCTATTTTATCTTTATTGCTATTTTAGACCATTACCTTATATTTCGTAAATTAGATTGTTCCCCATTATATTTTATGCTTAAGAATAATTCATTTACAACATATTGTGATTATTGGAATTTCTTTCTGATAGTTAGTTTACCATTTAAACTTTACATGTTCAAACATTTAACCCTATTTCAGTGTTATTTGACATACAACTCTTAATTTCAACATGGTTAATTGTTCCACTTAGGATTAATTTATTTAGGTTTTTTAATTTCTCTATTAGGTTTTTAGGCCAAGAATTCCTATCTATGTGCATATTTTCTTTCCTGCTAGTCCCGCTATATGCATTATATTATGATTCATTCTTTGGCATTTTCTGACTTAGCAGGTTCTTGATCCTCATATTTTTATTGAATATTCTCAGGGACACGATGACAAATACTCGTGGTAAAAAGTCTGCAGTCCCAACTTCTAAAAAGCGAAAGGGTCCAGGAACGACATCCTCGAGTGCGACCATTGAGGTGCGTCATCCTTTTCTCCAATTCCCACCAGGACCTCAGGAGGAGCTGTTTTAGATTCTACGTGCCCGACCCCTTGGTGTGGGCTAGTGCATCGATTGGACCACATTAGAGCAGGTCCACCTGGCTGACTCAGTTCGGGCCCTCTTCGCTAACGTTCCTTAGGACCATTTTTTCAACATTATTGAGCCGACATACCTAGAGTTCACTTTGGAACTTTAGTCGACGTTTCAGTTGTAGATGGTTATGTCAGAGTTCGACGACCCAGGCATAGTCCAGTTCTGTCTTAGCGGTCTAGTGCGTCAATTGAGTATCCCAGAATTCAGAGTTGCATTGGGAATTTATACGAAAGAATTTATGGAGGCTGACAACTTTCCCCATCTCCACCGTCACATTCATTACGCACCTTCCTCATGTTGGTCAGCCCTCATTCTTGCTACGGGCATCTGTGACCCCAGTCGCTCCAAGGCATTGATTCTATCTCCAGTATTGTGATATCTCTATGCCCTATTAGCTCACAGCTTAACAGGGCGACGAGAGAGCACTGGCATCGTTAATACTCATGACGTATACTTCTTATGGAGCATGAGGCAATGGCATGTTTTCGATCTTGCATACTTCATAGCCCTTGCCTTTCGCCATCAGACCGAATGACATTGAAAGGGAGTCATTAGCATAGGCCCTTACGTGACTCGTCTAGCTCGACACTTTGAGCTCCTGAACATATTGGCGTAATCTTCATCACTCACACTTATTGGTCAGATGTCCCCACAGGGCATCTCAAGTATGCTCCACATGAGGATGATAGAGCGTCATCGTGGGTTCGATACTCCTCAATACCGACTAGTACGAGCCACTAATCAGGATGACCCTGAGAATATTACTGACGATATCCCTTCCTTTCATAAGAACCCACTTTCTCTGCCACCACCAAGTTACAGACCAGTTAATGTGGATGCTTCATTGACAGAAATTGCTGACCACCTAACTCGATTCGAGCAATATTGCACTCAGTAGTTCAACAACTCTGCTCAGAGATTTGACAGTATAGAGACGACTCTGCAGTAGATTTGCCAGTATTTCCACATTTCGGCTCCAGCACCATCACCTCACGGTCCAGCTGCCGATAAGGACTTTTGAGCCATTTATTTTTACTTTGTTTTTCCCTTCCTTTTGTTTTTATTTTTATTTTTATTTTTATTTTTTTCATGTTCTAAAAGACTTTTATTAGTATATTTTGAACCCCTAAATTATATGGTTGTTCTTTTATGAGTAACCATAACAACCCCATTGATACAACTCCCTAAAACATTACTGGTGATATCGTAGTTTCAAACGGTTCAGTCGATTGGTGCTACTCAGGAATATACAAACAATCCTCTAGGGAAAGATAATCCACGACTGCCATGTCCTGCTCAACTGCGACCATAGCCACCACGACACTGACCACCACGATAACCTCTTCGCTTGGCACTGCGATTGTGGAACCCAGCCTCTACCACCACCGGAGTATCCTGCCCCACCTTCACCTCTGCCTAGTTACATATGCACTTCATTTCCAATTTCTATAAATCTGCTTTCACTATTCCAAGGATCACATCCAAATTCAGGGCAGTTTCACTTCTTTCCCTCTTTTATGATATTAAGCTTATATTATTATTATTTATCTTTGTACATTGGGGACAATGTACATCTTAAGTGTGGGGAGGTTATTTATATAATTATCAAAAAATCCATGAATTATATCTTATTCTTAAATAATTTTCTCATATTACTATTAGAATAAATTTTGATTGATTTATGATTTTTATTGATATGTTTTGGGTTAAAACATAGGTAACTGTGCATTTATTATTTAAACTTTAGGACAATAGAGAATCAAGCATGATGAGTTGAATTTTTGAGAAATAAAATTTGTAGGTTATTTCCTTGAAATGAGGTATTATCTTGAAGTTCTAAATTTACAGGATTGACATCAAAAACTCATAATTTTTGTGAGATTTTGAGTCTTTTAGAGCATATATCTTTCTTGCTCACTTTTATTGATAGTTATGAGTAAGTCAACACTAATTTGTTATTCTAGAACTTGCATCGATTATAAATGTCGAGGCCACACTTTTAATTTGATATACTAAGATGATGAAGGCACTTAGGTTTTAACCCACTCACTCCATAAAAAGGTTACCCACATAATTAACCCTTAGTGAACCCCTTTGAGCCTTAAACACCATTTCTTGATATTTTTCCATTAAATGTTAACCCACAACTTAACCTTTTTGATTCGTTAAGATTTTTCCCTTTTTATTGACTCCCTTTTTATCGAGATTTGATTTGATTAGTTACTTAACTATTTTCGTCCATTCCAGTTGCTAAATTATTTCTTATTATGTACTTTCTACTTGTTCTTATTAATTCAAAAAAAAACTGTATATTTATATTCATATAAGTACATTTTGTTATAAAGAGCTTGGATAAGTTAAATTCGTTATATTGAAAAAAAGCTCACTTCATTAGTTTTGGATAGTTTTAATTCTGGCACTTGTTTGTAATTCAGTAATTGGATTTATTTTTTCTAAGTTTGGTAATTTATTAAATTAATCTCGATTCTAACCCTCTTTTTCAGCCTTTATCCATACCTTTAACCCAAGCCCCATTACAACCTTGTTAAAGACCTTTTGATTTGTGTATCATCTCATTTATAGTGGTGGAGATTTGATTTTCATGCAAGCCTATGGTAATAACTTTTCATGTTTGACTATTGAGTGCTTAATTATTGAACCTTAAACACTTTGAGTTATTTGAGTGAATATTTAGTGAGGATGTCAACCCTTGTCGATTTGGAATAAAAGGTAATTACTTAGATAAATGGGGATAACTATGATCTTATGATTAAAATGCTCCACTCGAATTGTTTGAGACTTTAATGTTCTTTTAGTTGAATTCTCAATGTATGATCACTAGTGGATTACTTCGAACCATTTTTGATGAGAATTATAAGTTGAGAAGAGTTTATTTTAATTGTGAGTTGAGGATTTTGCTTGAGGAAAAACAAATGCTTAAGTGTGGGGATTATTTGATAAAGCATAATATATACATATATTATCCCATGCTTGGCATAATTATGGATGATTTATTATTAGTTTTATTGAATTCAATGCTCCTAATCCTTTAATTTCATGTTTTATATTCAGATGAGCATAAGAAAGCAAAAAGTGCAAGAAAAAGGCCAAAAAAGGGGCAAAATAGGTTTATTTTTCTACTACACACGGCCTAGACACTTTCACACGAGTAATCCACACGCCCGTGTGAGACACACGGGTAGGCCACACGCCCGTGTGTCATGGCCGTGTTGACATTATACCATGTTAGAATTGCACATGGCTTGAGCGCCTTCATACGGGTGTGGCATATGGTCGTGTCCCTGTCGTGCCCAAGTCTAATTCTATTCCGAAAAGGCTAATTTTGGGCTATTTTGGGCATTCCAAAGTCTATATAAACACCCTAGAAGAGGATCAAAAGGGGACACGGAGAGTAAAAGGTAGAGAATACTCGAAGACAACCATCGAGATCAGCTCAGAAGTAGGATCTACTTCAAGACTGAAGATCTTCATTCAATTTCTTTAGAAGTTCTTTGGGTTTCTTTATGTTTTGTTGTTTTCTCAATTTTGATATGTTTTCCCTCATCATTATGAACTAAACTCCCTAAATACCTAAGGGATATGAAACCTAAGATAGATCTTATTACTATTTGAATTATATGATAAATACTTATTCTTATTCTTAATTACGAGTTCTTAATTCTTGCTTTAATATTTCAGGATATTAATTCAAGTCTGATGTGCTTTTTCAGTGGAGCAAAAGTCCCTGTTTAAGAGTAGATCTAGCATAATTAAGTGAAGTTGAATGCAATCCTAAACATAGGATGACATGAATCTGCCGGATTAGAGTCAAATCTAATAAGGGAATCCATAGAACGAGTTAATGCAACAATAGGGGTTTTAATTAGAAAGAGATTTCAATTAATAAACCTGGAGTCAGTTGTTTTTAGTCTCGAGAGAGATATTAACATAAATCAGGGATTTCTATGAAATAAATCAAGTGAATAAATCGTCTAATTCAAAAGTAATAAGTGAAATCTAGGTGGATTCTTCTTTGGGTATTGTCTTCTCCATCGGTTTTCCAAACAATATTTTCCAACTTTTACCTCTGTTGTGTTCTTAGTTAATTAAATAGTTAATCTTAGTTTAAAAACACCCCTTTTATTCTTAGGCAACATAATAAAAAGATAGTAATTACTAGTATTTTTAGTCCTTATGGATACGATATTTCCGATCTCACCACAACTATACTACTGTTCATAGGTGCGCTTGCCTTAGTCAAATTTTTAGTCAGTTTAGCGACCATCAGTTGTGTATGAATATGGTGAATAAGTATGTTGTATATGCATAACACTATGTGAGTATGTGTACACTTGATAGTATTGTTCATTGGATGTCAAATGGTTGTGAAATGACATATTAATCAATGGTGTACTATATGCTATGATAATAAGTACAATGACTTGCGTGAAATGCATATTTATTATATGCGGAGTATAGAGGGAGTTACTTTGACGGGGTAGATGAATATTGAAAAAATTGGCATAGTGGAGGAATGAGAGGATTGCTATGGGATTCAAGGGAGTTTGGTGGCAAGGTGTAAAAATTTATAGAATGGTCCTCGGGGTCACAATGATTATCAACTGATCCTTCGAGGCAACATCATGACAATGCTATATAGGTCATTTTTAGTGACACCGTGTAAACAGTATACAGGTCCTTTGGGGTGATACCTCGAAAGGGGTTTAATAATTCTTCAAAATCAAAAGTCGATGGTTAGTCATGGCATGATCCAGTGGCAAACAGGTACTCAGTATGGCAAAAACAGAGTTCGTCAAGACGACAAACAGGAAGCCTATCATGGCATAAAAAGAGAGGTTATTGTATGACTTGCGTGGTGAGTAGTTTGAGAAGATAATTATGGTGCATCTAAAAAAGTGGGAAAGTGTACTAAATAGAGGGACCTGCCAAAATACGAAGGTAAGAGAAACTGGTAAAAGTGTCTTAAACCATATGTAGAAGGAAAGGGTATTTCCTTCGTGGTATTTGTAATTAAGAGTCTGTCATAGTTAATGTAGAACCATAATTGGCTAAGAGTTTATGGAATGGTTCATCAAATTTGAAATATTAAGTGATAATTGATAAAGTGGTCGCCAGAAAAGCGAGAAAGTCCATCAAGGGCTACTGTAAGAAAAAAGTCTGCCAAGAAATAATGGAAGAAGCAGAAGTCAGTTAGGACTATACAAAGTGGAGAAGTCCACTTGGTGATTATCAGTTGTGGAAGTCCTCCAAGGGAAATTTGAGAAAGAGATAGTCCATCGGGAACTATATGCTATTAGAAGTGTCTTAGTCAAATTTTCTAGAGTAGGAAAACCCTACGAGACTATCTTGTGAGTACAATTTTGCAAGGAATGGGTGTTTATGTATTCGTCAAATCTCTTATTCAAGTCAGCAAATGAGAAAGTGAATGGGTCTACCTTAGATGCAGGGCTTAAGCATAGGATAAGTCATAAGAAGAAAATTTCCAAAGTAATACAATAAGTTTATATAGAGTTTAGTTAGAATCCATAGTTGTGATGAGACATCTGTTAGTCCACCAATAGAAGCCACTAATCTATATATTTGTGCATATGGTTGACGTGATGGAAGTCTGAGATGATGCTTGATAGGGACAAGTCTTAAAAAATGTTATCTGGAAGAATAGGCCTAAGAAATAGGGGCATTTTAGTCTGTACAATCAAACTTAAAGCTCGAGAACGTTACCTAACCTAGGGTTGAGGACGATGGCAACTTGAACTCTATAAATAGGCTTATTTGACACATGTTATGGACATCATTCACTTAGCCTAGATTTTCTTTAGTAAATTTAGTTTAATGTTTCTTTCGTTTTAGGTTTTAGAATTTATTTTAGTTGCTCTTTTTTGTTCTTAAGAGATCTGAATTGTGGAATGCATTCAAACTTTTTAGATTCACAATTAATCTCAATACAATTAGGCTCTTTCATGTACTCTATACTATCAATTTAATTAGTATGTTTTCTCTTTACATTGATTCTATATTGTCTATGAAAACCATGAGAAACTAATCCCTCTATAGGGGATTAATGAGTGAAGGTATGATCTATTGACTATTTTGTAGGGTTACTCAATGGTTCAGCTGTTTGGGAAAGGAAGAATGTGAAACAAACCCTAGGCTTGACAACCCTGGGAAGTCATCAAGGTGGGAATTAACCCAAAATTGGTCTGGCCCATCCATGAACACCTTTACCCCAACCTTGTCTAGACTATGAGGTCGGGAGATAAGTAGTCCTTGCTGACTCATTATGTTAGTGGAGGGTTAGAAGATCCTGCTAGGATAGCAACTAGTTGATTAACGAGGAACCCGAAACGACAGTTGATGGGGATTACCTAAGCGAGCTAATCACACATGATCAAGATTTGATTCATTTTCCTTTTTTTATTTCATGAAGTTTATTTCTTTTATGATATTTTTTTTATTATTATAAAAACCCTAAAAATCCCTTATTTTATGTTTTCATACTATAACTAATTTAAGGTACTAAATAGATCTTTTAGTGTTTAGGTTAGAATTGATCTGGCACTCACCACCCTTGGGTACAATCCTTCGAGTACTCACCCACTTCGTTGCGAAAATATATTACAACTCGACCCATATACTTGCAAATACTACCTCATATTTCTATATTTTATTATAGTATTCACACTCTAGACGTTAGTATGTCCGGAGGCGGTCAAGTTGTTGGTTCTAATTTTCGCATTGAAAAAACAAATAATTAGGAAATTGTTAGGTAATAGATACCATTTTATTTTATTTTATTTACTAATCCTCTCTTTCTTGGTTTAATGTATGACTCGCAGTACGAGCACGCTTATTGTAGCAGCCATAGATCCAGAGAGAATAATCGAAAGAAATCACAGACAGCAACAGTAGATGCAAGATCCACCACCACCTACTGCAAGTAACATACCATGTGAAAATCCATTGTTTCTCGACATTGACGATAATGCCTTAGGAAACCCACCAGCACCATAGTTACCTGCAAATGTACATATGGCTCGGAATGAGAGAACCTTAATGGATTATGCCTTACCAAGTTTGGACATGGTTCAAGAAAGTATAACAAGGCCAAAAATTACGACTAATAACTTTAAGATAAAATCGGTGATGTTTCAGATGATTCAGAATAATCTGCAGTTTAGGGGCACTATGATAAAAGACCCTAACCAACATTTAAAATGGTTTCTCCAAATCTGTGATACTTTTAAGTATAGCGGGGTTACTAATGATGCTATTTGTCTTCGGTTATTCCCCTTCTCCTTGATTGATAATTCCTTTTCTTGGTTAGACTCGCAGGCACTAGGATCTATCATGACATGGGATGAACTCGCTGGAAAGTTCTTATAGAAGTTCTTCCTGATTAGTAAAGCAGTTCAACTAAGAAAAGAGATTGTTGTCTTTAGACAGATGAAGGGTGAAAGTTTCTATGAGGCATGAGAGCGTTTCAAAATGTTGATTCAAAAATGCCCGCACCATGAATTTCCTAAGTGGGTTCTACTGTAGGCATTTTATAACGGGTTGGATGCGAATGTACGATCTGGATTAGACGGAGTAGCTGGAGGAGCCCTTATGAATAGAACGTACGAGGACGCATATGAAATCATTGAGAACATGACACTAAATTGTTGTCATTGGCCAATTGAATGATTCCCATATGGCCAGAAACTGACCACGGTAAAAGCTATCCAAGAGGATTATAAGTATCAATAGTTAGTGGATAGACTCAACTGTATCAAATCTGCTTCTACTCCGTCTATGCATGGGAGAGACAAACTGTTCTTCCACTATATCAACAATCCTACAAGGATGATAATTACATCAGGAATAGGGGTGGAAACTGTAATATCTCAAATTAGGGCCTAATCGGAATAGTGGTTTCGTGACCACAAATTCGATATAGAAATAATTATTTTATAATTATTTTGAGGTTTATGATATGATTTCATAATTGTGTGAAGATTTCGTGAAGAAATTTTTAGCATAACGAGTTTAATTTAAAGTTAGGGACTAAATCGAATAAATTGCAAAACTTGCATTTTAGAAGTTTTTAGTATGAAATTGCTTTGAAATATTAATTAGGAGGTCTTAAATAGCAATTCGACCAATTTTAAGTTCATGGGCAAAATTAGGACATGGATGGAATTTTTGAAAGTTTAGTAAGGAGGGGCATTTTGGTCATTTGGATATTAAATGAAATAAAATGGGAAAAATAACACAAAATGGTCATCTTCTTCATTTAGTTGCTGCCAAATTTTGCTCTCACCATAGCTAGGGTTTATTCAACTTTCAAGCTTCATAGTAAGTGATTCTAAGCCCCGTTTTTAATGATTTTTACGTTTTTGAGATCCCGGTAACTCGATAAAGCTTATGCTAGCAATAACTTAACCTAGGTTTTATATTTGGAAAAATACCCATAGGTGAAATTTGTGTATTTTGATGTTTTATGATAGAATATGAGGTTTTAAATTATGTTAGACAACTTGTACTACTCGATTTTAAGCAAAAACGAGTAAAAAGGCTCAATCGGTAAAAATACCTAATAGTCACAAGTACATGTTAGAGTGAGAATTTGATGTTCCCATAGGAGGGAAAAGTGATCAGCATGTCATAAAACATAAGAATAAGGAATAAAATTTAATCCCGAGCCTAGGGGCAAAAGTGTAAATATGCAAAAATTTAGGGGTAAAATTGTAATTTTGCCAAAATTTAAATTAAGGATTAATTTGATAATGTGAGTACTAAATAAGCTAAATGTGTTATTTTAGATCAAGAAAGACGTGGAATCGACCCCAATCGAGGAAAAGAAAAGATTGTGGACTAAATTGCAAAATCTTTGTATTTTGGTACCAAGGTAAGTTCATGTGTAAATAATGTAGCATAATTGTTATTTTTAAGTTATTGATGTTAATTATATGATATGCTGATTTTTATCATGAAATATATGCTTTGTGGTTATTTTCGAATAAAATGTAAATTATGTGAGCTACTTGATAAATACAAATTATTACCGAGTTTTGGTTTCGGCATTCTACGGAAGATAGCAAGGATATGTGTTCGAGGAAAATCCCGTTTGAACCTTAGGAATAGATTAGGATACAAGTGACATGTCACTAGGATGATTGAGCATCCGAGCTCGTTGAGTTGAGTCCGAGTTCACTTATGGATGCGAATGTCCGAACTCGTTGAGTTGAGTCCGAGTTCGTGAGATGTAACTATGCATCCGAGCTCGTTGAGTTGAGTCCGAGTTCACTTATGGATGCGAACGCCCGAGCTCGTTGAGTTGAGTTCGAGTTCACTTAGGGGCGGGTTACATGATTGCTTGATTGCATATGTGGCACTTATGTGCAAGTTATCCATGTATCCGAATTATATTTCGATGTGTTCAACGGGTAAAGTTCCACTCAAATGGAGGAATACTCGAGATGAAAAGAGACGTATTGGTAAGTGTTGTGAATTGGATACTTTGGACAGGTATGTACTTAACCCTCGGGTTGAGTATCGATACAACAATGATAAGGTAATAAGATGATGAATGATGATTAGAAATGTGATTTATGTTTTGGTGATACCATGCTAATGTTGATTGGTATGATTGTTTTGTTATGTTACTTATTATTTGCATATGAGCTTACTAAGCATTTATGCTTACACCCTCCTTCTTACTCATTGTAGTTTTGGACAAGCCAGCTCAGGAGTCGGGATAGGTCGAAGGCTCGGTCACACTATCTGGAAGACTTTTTGGTAAATGGCTTGTAAAATTTAAGTATGGCATGTATAGCAATATACTTATTTTGTGTAAATGATCTTATGATATGGTGATGTAATGGTTGAGGAAATGCTTGATAATGATAAATTATGGAAATGGTTAGTTTAGATTATGTTTGATGTTATGGAAAGTTATTAGGATACCTAGTTCATGAAAACTCATAAAAAGGATGAAATTTGCCATAAACAGAACATTGCAGTAACACTGATGTGAGCTTGAAAATTTACTAAAAATCATAGAAATCGAATTAGGGGATGTATTAAATATAAAATTGAAGCTTATTATGTCTAGTTTCACATAAAACAAACTAAATAGGTAAAGGAATTATATGTTATAAGATATTTGAATTTTAGTGAAACAGGGCCAGCGTGATTTCTGGATCCCCTGTTCCAGCTTTAGAAATTCACCATAAATTGTACAGATATAATTAGGTGTTTTATTTTATATTTTCAGAATCCTTATTGAGTCTAGTTTCAGGGGAAACAAACCACATAGTCATATGAATTTTTTACAGAGAGAAATGTGGTTCGTAGTAAACAGAGGTCAGTCTAGTCAAGTCCTGAAACAGGGGTAACTTTAACTAATAAAATGTACTAATTTGCCCAACCAAAAATTTTAAAAAAAATTAGTAAATAGGTATATGAGTCTAGATTCAGGTAAAATTTACAGATCTTGATTTCAAGTTTCGTAACTCGAGATATGATTTTTATTGTGACTGTGACGCAAGTAGCTAGAAAGCTGTGAATGTAGAAACAAATAATCCAAAGTTCTAAAAATGTTAAATTAAGCTTAGTAACACCTCATACTCGACTCCAGCGATGGTCTCGGGCATTGGGGAGTTACATTTAGAGGTATCAGAGTAGGTTTAGTCGGTTCTCGGACTACGTGTTGTATGTACGGATTTTGCTATACATGCCATATGTATAAATTGTGATAGTGTGACGACTTCTGACCTTTTTAAATGATTTTTTTATAGTAAATGGATCCCGATCCAGCTGTGGCAGATGAAGTAGAGAGTAATGCGCCAGCTCCGGCTGAAGGAGCAGCCCCGACTGAAAATCCACCTCCTACTGTTTGTCAGGGAGGAGGAGAAAGGGATCGGGAAGCCTTTCTCCAAATGATGAGTGCATGGTACACTGAGTTCGTTCGTACGAACCCAAATGTACAACCTCCCCCACCTCCCCCGATTCCTCAACCTGTACCCCCGATGCCTCAAGGTATGGATCTAATGAAATTTCATAGAACTCTAGTTGACAGAATCCGCAAGCAAGGGGCCAAAGAATTTAAGGCAAATATTGATGATGATGCCGAGAAAGCAGAGTTCTGGCTTGAAAATTCTATCCGAGTATTTGATGAATTATCTTGTACACCTGAAGAATGTTTGAAATGCGCTATATCTTTGTTGAGGGATTCAGCCTATAATTGGTGGAAGACTTTGATTTCGGTGGTACCGAAAGAGAGAGTAACCTGAGAATTCTTTCAAGAAGAATTTCGGAAGAAATATATTAGTGAAAGATTTATTGATCAGAAGCGTAAAGAATTTCTTGAGCTGAAGCAAGGTAATATGACAGTTACATAATATGAAAGAGAGTTTGTTCGATTAAGTAAGTATGCCAGAGAGTATGTTCCTACAGAGGCCAAGATGTGTCGACGATTTGAAGACGGGCTTAACGAAGATATCAAGGTATTTGTTGGAATTCTTGAATTAAAAGAAATGGTAGTACTGGTGGATCGAGCTTGCAAGGCTAAAGAACTACTTAAAGAAAAGAAAAAGGTAGAAGCTGAGACTAGAAATTGGAAGAAAAGACCGATGAGCAGTTCATTTTCACAGCAACTCGAAAATTCAAGAAATATGAATCCTCGTTCCCAAGTTTCAGCTGGGCAATCATATGGGAATTATAAGAAGCAAAATATGGGTCCTAAGTCCCAGACTACTTCGGCAGCCAGTGTAGGGAACTCGAGATTTCTTAAACCCGAATGCCAGCGGTGTGGTAGAAATCATTTTGGTCCGTGCAGAGCAAATGAATGTTTTCGATGTGGTTCTCCGGATCATTTTATTAGAGACTGCCCAGAGAGAGCTGAAAAAGAAAAATTTCAGAATATAAAAACAAGTGGTGCGGATTCAAGAGAAAGATATCCAAGAAAAGCTGGGAGTGAAGCAAGCAGTAAGAATGTGGCCAGGGATGCACCAGTTAGACCTAAAGGAAGGGCTCCGGCTAGAACTTATGCTATTAAAGCACGCGAAGATGCTTCCTCACCTGATGTGATTACCGGTACATTTTCTCTCTATAATGTTAATGTTATTGCTTTGATTGATCCCGGTTCTACTCATTCATATGTGTGCATGAAATTGGTGTCTAGTATGAATATACCTGTTGAGAACACAGAATTTATGATTAGAGTGTCGAATCTGTTAGGCAAATGTGTGATTGTTGATAAAGTATGTAAGAAATGTCCTTTAATGATTCGGGGTCATTACTTTCCGGCCGACTTGATGTTGTTGCCGTTTGATGAGTTTGATGTTATTTTGGGTATGTATTGGTTGACATTGCATGATGCTATAATAAATTGCAAAGAAAAGGTTATAGAATTAAAGTGTGGAAATGGTGAAACTCTGCGGGTTGAATCAGATAAATCAGAGGCATTGCCTAGTGTGATTTCTTCAATGTCGGCTCAAAGATATCTGAGAAAGGGTTATGAAGCTTATTTGGCGTATGTAATTAATACAAAAGAAGTTGAAAAGAAAGTTGAATCAGTGCCGGTTGTGTGTGAATTTGTAGACGTATTTCCAGAAGAATTGCCGGGTTTGCCTCCAGTCAGGGAAGTAGAATTTGGTATTGATTTGATACCGGGAACAGCTCCGACTTCAATTGCTCCATATAGAATGGCACCAGCAGAGTTGAAGGAATTAAAGTCGCAGTTGCAAGAGTTGACTGATAAAGGTTTTGTGAGACCGAGTTTTTCACCTTGGGGTGCTCCCGTGTTATTTGTAAAAAAGAAGGATGGTTCTATGAGGTTGTGTGTTGATTATCGACAGTTAAACAAGGTGACAATCAAAAACAAGTATCCGTTGCCAAGAATTGATGATTTGTTTGATCAGCTAAAAGGAGCGACATGGTTTTCAAAGATTGACTTGAGATCTGGGTATTACCAACTGCGGGTAAAAGAGTCGGATGTGCCTAAAACTGCTTTTAGAGTAAGGTATGGTCATTATGAATTTTTAGTTATGCCATTCGGGTTGACAAATGCTCCTGATGTGTTTATGGATTTAATGAATCGCATATTTCGACCATACTTGGACAAATTTGTTGTGGTGTTTATAGATGATATTTTAATTTATTCAAAAGATGAGACAGAGCATGCTGAGTATTTGAGGATAGTTTTGCAAACTTTGAGAAATAAGCAGCTGTATGCTAAGTTTAGTAAAAGTGAATTTTGCTCTCGGAAGTTGGATTTTTGGGTCATATTGTTTCAGGTGATGGTATACGGGTTGATCCTAGTAAAATTTCAGCCATTGTTGATTGGAAACCACCGAAAAATGTAACTGAAGTTAGAAGTTTCTTGGGGCTAGCTAGGTATTATCGGCGGTTTGTAAATGGATTTTCTATAATTGCTGCTCCTATAACTAGACTACTCCGAAAGGATGCTAAATTTGAATGGACGGAAGAATGTCAACAGAGTTTTGAAGAATTAAAAAAGTTATTAACAGAGGCACCAGTGTTAGTAAATGCACCCGAATCAGTAAAGAATTTGTGGTGTATAGTGATGCTTCTCTAAATGGTTTGGGGTGTGTGCTCATGCAAGAAGGAAAAGTGGTGGCTTATGCTTCGAGGCAGTTAAAACCTCATGAGAGGAATTATCCTACTCACGATTTGGAATTGGCTGCGGTGGTGTTTGCTTTGAAAATTTGGCGACATTATTTGTATGGTGAAAAGTGCCGGGTATATACCGACCATAAAAGACTTAAGTACTTGATGTCACAAAAAGACTTGAATTTAAGACAACGAAGATGGTTGGAGTTATTGAAAGATTATGAGCTTGTTATTGATTATCATCCGGGAAAAGCGAATGTGGTTGCCGATGCTTTGAGTAGAAAGTTGTTGTTTGCTTTGAGAGTTATGAACACTCAGTTGAAAATGTCAGATGATGGTTCGATTCTAGCAGAGTTAAGAACAAAACTGATGTTTTTACAAGAGATTTCTGAAGCTCAGAAAGATGATCAAGATTTGCAAGCTAAGAGAAAGCAGTGTGAAGTTGATACAAAGTTAGATTTTAGAATCAGTTCTGATGGGTGCTTAATGTTTAAAGATCGGATTTGTGTACTGAAGAATGAGGAATTGATTCAAAAGATCCTACAGGAAGCACATAGTAGTTGTTTCTCAATTCATCCGGGTAGTACGAAAATGTATAATGACTTGAAGAAAATGTATTGGTGGAATGGAATGAAAAAGGATATATCAGAGTTTGTGTCCAAATGCTTAATTTGTCAACAGGTGAAAGCTGAACACCAAGTGCCTTCGGGATTACTTCAGCCTATTATGGTTCCTGAATGGAAATGGGATCGGATTACTATGGATTTTGTATCAGGATTGCCATTGACTCCAGGAAAGAAAGATGCCATCTGGGTAATAGTTGACAGATTAACTAAGTCGGCTCATTTTATCTCGGTACGTACGGATTATTCTCTTAAAAAGTTGGCTGAACTGTATGTTAGAGAAATTGTCAGATTACATGGAATACCATTGTCGATTATTTCAGATAGAGATCCAAAGTTTACCTCGCGGTTTTGGCAAAAGTTGCAAGACGCGTTAGGTACGAAGTTAAATTTCAATACTGCTTTTCATCCACAAACTGATGGACAATCAGAGAGAGTAATTCAGATTTTTGAAGATATGCTCAGATGTTGTGTATTGGAATTTCAAGGAAGTTGGGAAAAATATTTACCGTTGGTAGAATTTGCTTACAATAATAGTTATCAGACGAGCTTGAAAATGGCACCTTATGAAGCATTGTATGGTCGTAAATGTCGAACGCCTTTGTCTTTGGATCTGAACTCAAGGAAAATCAGATTTATGGAGTTGATCTAATAAAAGAAACCAAAGAAAAAGTGAAGGTAATTCAAATTGTTTGAAAGTCGCTTGAGATAGATGTAAATCTTATGCAGATTTAAAACAAAAAAACATTGAATTTCAAGTTGGTGATAAAGTATTTTTAAAGGTGTCTCCGTGGAAGAAAGTTCTCAGATTTGGACGGAAGGGCAAATTAAGTCCGCGTTTTATTGGGCCGTATGAAATAATTGAAAAAGTTGGACCGGTAGCATATCGGTTAGCTTTACCACCTGAATTAGAGAAGATTCATGATGTTTACGCCGGTATCGTTCGGATCCTTCACATGTGGTTTCACCAACAGAAATTGAACTACAACCAGATATGACCTATGAAGAAGAACCAATTAAGATTTTAGCTCGAGAGGTCAAACACCTAAGGAATAAAAATATTGCACTTGTGAAGGTGTTGTGGAAAAAGCATGGAGTAGAAGAAGCTACATGGGAATCCGAAGAAAATATAAGAAATCAATATCCACATCTATTTACCGGTAATATTTTCGAGGACGAAAATCCTTAAAGGGGGGAGAGTTGTAATATCCCGAATTAGGGCCTAATCGGAATAGTGGTTTTGTGACCACAAATCTGAGATAGAAACAATTATTTTATAATTATTTTGAGGTTTATGATATGATTGCATAATTGTGTGAAGATTTCGTGAAGAAATTTTTAGCATAACGAGTTTAATTTAAAGTTAGGGACTAAATCGAATAAATTGCAAAACTTGCATTCTAGAAGTTTTTAGTATGAAATTGCTTTGAAATATTAATTAGGAAGCCTTAAATAGAATTTGACCAATTTTAAGTTCATGGGCAAATTTAGGACATGGATGGAATTTTTGAAAGTTTAGTAAGGAGGGGCATTTTGGTCATTTGGATATTAAATGAAATAAAATGGGAAAAATAATACAAAATGGTCATCTTCTTCATTTAGTTGCTGCTGAACTTTGCTCTCACCATAGCTAGGGTTTCTTCAACTTTCAAGCTTCATAGTAAGTGATTCTAAGCCTCGTTTTTAACGATTTTTACGTATTTGAGATCCTGGTAACTCGAAAAAACTTATGCTAGCAATAACTTAACCTAGGGTTTATATTTGGAAAAATACCCATAGGTGAAATTTGTGTATTTTGATGTTTTATGATAGAATATGAGGTTTTAAATTATGTTAGACAACTTTTACTACTCGATTTTAAGCAAAAACGAGTAAAAGGGCTTAATCGGTAAAAATACCTAATAGTCACAAGTACATGTTAGAGTGAGAATTTGATGTTTCCATAGAAGGGAAAAGTGATCAGCATGTTATAAAACATAAGAATAAGGAATAAATTTTAATCCCGAGCCTAGGGGCAAAAGTGTAAATATGCAAAAATTTAGGGGTAAAATTGTAATTTTGCCAAAATTTAAATTAAGAATTAATTTGATAATGTGAGTATTAAATAAGCTAAATCTGTTATTTTAGATCAAGAAAGACGTGGAATCGACCCCAATCGAGGAAAAGAAAAGATTGTGGACTAAATTGCAAAATCTTTGTATTTTGGTACCAAGGTAAGGTCATGTGTAAATAATGTAGCATAATTGTTATTTTTAAGTTATTGATGTTAATTATATGATATGCTGATTTTTATCATGAAATATATGCTTTGTGGTTATTTTCGAATAAAATGTAAATTATGTGAGCTACTTGATAAATACAAATTGTTACCGAGTTTTGGTTTCGGCATTCTACGGAAGACAACAAGGATATGTGTTCGAGGAAAATCCCGTTTGAACCTTAGGAATAGATTAGGATACAAGTGACATGTCACTAGGATGACTGAGCATCCGAGCTCGTTGAGTTGAGTCCAAGTTCACTTATGGATGCGAATGTCCGAACTCGTTGAGTTGAGTCCGAGTTCGTGAGATGTAACTATGCATCCGAGCTCGTTGAGTTGAGTCCGAGTTCAGTTATGGATACGAACGCCCGAGCTCATTGAGTTGAGTCTGAGTTCACTTAGGGGCGGGTTACATGATTGCTTGATTGCATATGTGGCACTTATGTGCAAGTTATCCATGTATCCGAATTATATTCCGATGTGTTCAACGGGTAAAGTTCCACTCAAATGGAGGAATACTCGAGATGAAAAGAGACGTATTGGTAAGTGTTGTGAATTGCATACTTTGGATAGGTATGTACTTAACCCTCGAGTTGAGTATCGATACAACAATGATAAGGTAATAAGATGATGAATGATGATTAGAAATGTGATTTATGTTTTGGTGATATCATGCTAATGTTGATTGGTATGATTGTTTTGTTATGTTACTTATTATTTGCATATGAAATTACTAAGCATTTATGCTTACACCCTCCTTTTTACTCATTGTAGTTTTGGACAAGCCAGCTCAGAAGTCGGGATAGGTCGAAGGCTCGGTCACACTATCTGGAAGACTTTTTGGTAAATGGCTTGTAAAATTTAAGTATGGCATGTATAGCAATATACTTATTTTGTGTAAATGATCTTATGATATGGTGATGCAATGGTTGAGGAAATTCTTGATAATGATAAATTATGGAAATGGTTAGTTTAGGTTATGTTTGATGTTATGGAAAGTTATTAGGATACCTAGTTCATGAAAACTCATAAAAAGGATGAAATTTGTTATAAACAGAACATTGCAGTAACACTGATGTGAGTTTTAAAATTTACTAAAAATCATAGAAATAAAATTAGGTGATGGATTAAATATAAAATTGAAGCTTATTATGTCTAGTTTCACATAAAACAAACTAAACAGGTAAAGAAATTATATGTTAGAAGATATTTTAATTTTAGTGAAACAGGGCCAGAGTGATTTCTAGATCCCCTGTTCCAACTTTAGAAATTCCCCATAAATTTTACAGAAATAATTAGGTGTTGTATTTTATATTATCAAAATCCTTATTGAGTCTAGTTTCAGGAGAAACAAACCTCATAGTCATATAAATTTTGTACAGAGAGAAATGTGGTTCGTAGTAAACAGAGGGCAGTCCAGTCAAGTCCTGAAACAGGGGTAAATTTAACTAATAAACTGTACTAATTGGCTCAACCAAAATTTTTTTTAAAAAATTAGTAAATAGGTATATGAGTCTAGATTCAGGGAAAATTTACGGATCTTGATTTTGAGTTTTGTAACTCGAGATATGATTTTTCTTGTGACTGTGACGCAAGTAGCTAGAAAGCTGTGAATGTAGAAACAAATAATCCAAAGTTCTAAAAATGTTAAATTAAGCTTAGTAACACCTCGTACTCGACTCTGGCGATGGTCTCGGGTGTGGGGGCGTTACAGAAACCCTTATTTAAATACATATAATCTCAATTGGAGTAGGTAATAATACAAATCAAGGTTAAAACAATAATAACCAAGCTCCTTATTTGTAGAAACCCCAAGATAGAGCCAACCCAAGTGACCATACTGCATGTTGTCAACGTTTGGATAGAATTGAGGGAGAGATGTAGTCAATGAGAATGGATGTCAAGTAGGTGCAGTCTGAGTGCAGCAATTCAACGAGAACATTGACTAAACTAGAGGATCAAATGAGCCAATTGATGAGCATGATGGGTGACATCAAAAGACAAATTGGCATAGGTATTCCCAGTAACACGAAAGATAATCCATGGAGAGAAGGTAATGAGCACATGAAAGCGATTGTGCTCCGATTGGGCAAAGTACTGAGTAGCCCAAAAAACCACTACTCCAGAGACAATTTTGGAAAATAATGATGATCCTTGAAAGGAATCCTTAGAGGCTGAAAATGAGCCAGAGCTAGAAAAGGTAACCACACCGGCAGTGGAGACAGAGAAGGAAATAGCTAAAGATTCTACTGGTGCAAAAATCCCATTCTCGTCAAAACTAGAGGAAAACCAAAAGCGGGATAAGGATGAATTCGTAAGTTTCTTGACCTTGTTCGAAACATTAAATGTTAAATTTCCCTTAATTGAGTTAATAGAGAAAGTTCCTAAGTACGCCAAGTTTTTAAAGGAATTTATGTCTAGGTGTAGGAAAATTAATGTAGGTGAACAAGTTAGTTGTAACACCTCAAACCTGGCCTAGACGTTATGGCCGAATTTGGTGTGTCATATCAAAGTGCTTTTTGAAAATTGATCTTTTCGATAAAAATCCATTATTGAATTTAAATCCTTTTTTTACTAGTTAACAAAAGTTCTCGTCAAAACGGTTACCTTATTAACCTTCAGTGTTATATTAAATTGATTTAAAAACACGAAAGCTTTTTATAAGTCGAGGAAGTTTAAATCGCGTATTTTAGAAAATAGTAATGGTTTTAAAAACTCATTTTTTCCTAGTCTAGCAGTTTAAGGTAAGAAATTAAAGCCCAAATAAAAGTTAAAACCACAAATGACCTTATTATAAAACCAAAAACCCAATATGTAATTTAAATAAATAAAGTCAAAAGTAGACATCAGCAATCGTGTGGCAACCTCCAAGTCCCTCGCGGCTCCAAACCGTCTAAGGTTGAGGATTACCTGTTTACGAAACCGCTCCAAGTTTCTCAGACATCCAACCTTGACCGAAAGATATGCGATCTATTTCACTTAGATCACTGGTTGAAAACAATCGTACACTTCTTGTCAATTTACCCCAAATATTTGATCGAATACCGAATAAGGATTTTGAACGCCTCCGAGCACTGGAGGATCCTTTTTTCTCCAAATCAAATGATAGACAAGAAAGGATACTGGAGCAACAGACGATCGTCAGAAACTGTTCGGCCAAAAACAAGAAAAGAAAGGAAAACAACCAAAAGAGAATTAATAACGTGAGTTAACGCAATCTAGAAACAATAGAGTACCGAAATTGAATTAGGAGAATTCGACCACTTGCACACCACACAAAATGTCCAAACCTTTTTTCCAAACCGAAACCAAGGGAGCCTTAGTGTTCCATTCGGCCATAACCTCCTACCATCATCACATCCCTTGATTTTCTCCAAAAATCTCTCCTATTATCCCTCCACTATTCACTCCACAAAACACTCCAACCTCCCATCAAATTCCTCAAGACCCATTCAAACCTAGAATCCCCATCCAACTCAAATACCAACTGTCCCATGTGGTAAAATAAATACTTCTTTTATGCTACGCCAGCACTTGAACCTCAGACCTCAAGGTTACTCTACACGCCACGTTTCCACCACACCACAGGCTCCTTTTGTGATAAAAATCGTCCATAATTAATTATAAGACCTATGTGCTAGTGTCCAGATTCACTTAAGAAGAAAAAATAAAATTTTTCAAAAGCCCAGACTTGAACCCAGGCTTCTCAAACACTCTCAAACACACCCAAATCACTTAGCCAATAAAGCAAACATGTAATCTGTGTCACTTTCTTGTTTAACTAAAATATTTATGAGTAGTCTTCTAACCACTCCCATGCTCAAGGCCTAATACTTCTAGGGCAAATTTTAGGGCGTTACATTAGTATAAACACTTCCTATAATGCTATAATCTCAACATGGGTTCCCCAAAAATTAAAAAACCTGAAAGTTATACTATTCCCATAGAGATAGGGATCATTTATTTTAATAGAGCTCTATGTGATTTAGGAGCTAGTATTAATTTGATGCCTTTATCTATCTTTGAAAACCTCGAGTTAGGGGATCTTAAAAATATGCATAAAACAATATAGTTGGCTGACAGATCTTCAGTTTATCCAAAAGGTGTATTAGAGGACGTGATAGTCAAAGTACAAAGTTTTATTATTCCGACAGATTTTGTGGTGCTTGATTTTGAGGAAGATCGTGAGATATAGATCTTATTAGGTAGACCTTTCCTAGCCACTTTTAGATCCACTACTGATTTAGAGAAAAATGAATTGACTATGAAAATTAATGATGAGACTGAAATTTTTAAATGTGACCATCAACCTAGCAAGGAAAATAGGAAGAGGCTAGGAGGAAGTTAGGGGACACACTTCCTTTTATGCATGCAGAAAGAAGAAGCATGTTTAAGGAAAGGCACAAGCGAGCATGGGTGGAATGGCATGATGGTCGATGGACTAATACAAGCAGAGCGAAAGAATCATCCATCGATAAACGGAAGAATTCATCCGGCAGTATAACTTAAAAAAATATTTGAATTACCTTACTATTGTAAATTATTGTATATTTAACTAACTGTAGAGTTTAGATGTTAACTTTTATTTGATAGATGTTCATTTAAAGATCGAGACATCCTTAAATATGGAAATTTGGGCTGACACAGAGTCAATGTTGCAACACGGCAAACCCCGTGTCACAACACTTTGTGTAGAATTAATGAATTGAAGAAACCAACTCGATCTCGCGACACCACACTCCTATGTCACCACATGGATGACAGTCTCCCCTAATTTCCAAACTGAAAGATGTCTCATGACATGAAACCCCCATGTCGTGACAATGGAAAGCTTCCAAGGATGTCGCGACACGGAACCCTTTTGTCGCGACATCGCTGCAAATTTCTGTAGGGTTGACCTGATCCAACTACGCAACACGATGGCTAAACATTTATTTTTACACAATTTGTACCATTAAAAACACATCTTTTATAACCCTAATACACTTCATAAACATATTTAACACCCTTTTACTCCTTAATCTTTATAAATATTTCAAAACCTTTTAAACCCTAAAATCCCAATTCTTACTCCCTTCTTGCAATTAGTGTGAAATCCCTCACCACTCAAAATCTTTCGGTGTGGAAAATGAGGGGCACACTAAAAAGAATGATAAACCAACGCATGCGACAATGACTTCAAAGATTTCTTTGAGGTTAAAGGTTCTTGACTAAAACTTGTTACTATTCTATTGAATATTACTCGATAAATTGATTTGGTTTTTAGTTTAATCATGCCTCCTAGAAACGTTAGAGGAACCAATGAACTTGAATCATTGACGGTGCCAAACCCCTCTAATTTTGCAAACCAGATATTGGAAAATATTTTACTGAATTGCAAGGAAAAACCATTATCCAAGGAAGGGGATTTGATCCGTTAATGATTTTGTGTAAGGAAATATGGCCTTTAGTAGGTTATCACAGGTGAGAACATTTTTGGATGATTCCGAAAGATAATGTTGTGGTCTTTGTTGTTCAAAAGTTTTATGCATCCTTATGGGACTAGAAGTCTAAAAATACTAAATGTCATAGTACTTCTGTAAGGGAAAGAAGTGCGAGTAACCCCTCGAATTATTTGTGACTTTTATAATGCCCCATACTATGAAAAAGTTTTTCTTGATGAAATTGATTTGGAATATTTTTGAGACATAGATATGAATAACATTATAAACTTTTTGACTGAAGGTGTTACACCCCAAACTCGTGTACATCACCAGAATAGGGTTACGAAGTATTATCGAAAATTTCAAAATATTTTCAAATAATTTACAAAAATTACTATTCACTTTCCAAAATTATTCATAATGTCCCTTAAATGGACCCTCGAGGCCCAATATGAGCTTTAGAATCAAATCGGGACTTAATTAGGAACTCTAAAAATTTGTTGCGAAATTTTAAAAATTTTCCAAGGTGCAGGGCTCACACGCCCATGTGGTCCAAGGGACACACCTGTGCTACAGGCCGTGTTTGACCATGTGTAACTCTCTGACTTGTGCATACGGCCATACCACACGCTCGTGTGCTAGGTCGTGTGGTTAATTCTTTTTTTCAAAGTTAGGTGCAGGGTTCACACGCCATGACACACGTTCATGCTCCAAGCTGTGTAGCACACACAGTTGAGACACGCACCCATGTCTCTGCCCATGTGCTCATTTCTAAGCTTTCTGTTTTCTCGAATTTAAGGTGCAGGAGAGACACGGCCTAACCACACACCCATGTACTAGGCCATGTGTCACACACGGTCTAGACACACACCAGTGTATCTACCTATGTAAACAAAATAAATCCATTCCTAGCTTTATTTCTCACCTAAAATCACACCAAATTCCTGCACCAAACTTACATCCAAATACCAACCAGCCCAAGCATTGAATTCAAGAAATTTATAACATCTAACTTGATATATTGTTACATGCATTCATGCTTAAATCTTACCTTTCTCAATCAATTAATAAGAAACACTTATGTTATCTCCATAAAGTAAACTTAAATACATATATATACATGTACCAAAACATAATCATTACTAGCCATTCTAATGGCTAGATTACAATAATCATTTACATTTACATGCCAATATGACCAATATAACCTATACATGCCATTGTAACCATAATTGCTTTACCATATTGTACCGACATGGGCCAATGGATAGTGTGAGTGATCTCCGTCAAGCTTCCAATCCATTGAGCTTCTGATTTACTCTAAAACAGGGAAATAAAACTAAGTAAGCATAAAATGCTTAGTAAGTTCGTATAACATGGTACTTAACTTACCATTCATTCTATTTTGAGGTAACTATGTAAGGCATATTCAATCAATTTGACCTCAAGCCTTACACACATCCTTATTGCCCTTGTTAGTCATATATTCCATAATAACATCAAAACATATATGGGCTCATCAGCAATCAAGTTTCCATGCACATATGCTTTCCACAACATGTATTCATTTAACATGTATAAATCATCTCTTTATATTACAAGTATAATTTCATATAATTAATCTTAAATTTAGATTATTTCATACTAAAACATTACTCATATTACTCGAAATATCAATGTCACACGAGTAATAGTACACTCAAAGCGTACAAGTCTATAATTAAGGATTAACATATTCATCAAATGAATTCCATGTACAAATATCATCATCTCATGTTTTCATATATCAATTGTCACGTATCCACATTTTCATGTATTTCAAACAAATATGTGTAATAACTTATTTCTTATTCATATCTTCTCATGTCAAGACTTTTACCAGTTGAATTTTAATCAGAATATCGATGGATACATAGGTAGTACACTCGAGGTGTACAAATCAGGATCTGTCAATTCATGTCCAATGGTACCCATAAGGTACTATCTCAGAGAGTACACTCTCGAGCCATACATGTGTACAACAGGATTACCAGTCCAGGCTAAATCCTGTCTCCAATATATATTAACTCAATCGAGCTTAGTCAAGATTACCAGTCTAGGCTAAATCCTAATTGTATCATATGATTGAGAGGAATTATATCAGGATTACCCGTCCAGGCTAAATCCTTTCTGTAATGAGGTCAGTAGGATTACTCGTTCGAGCTAAATCCTGTCAGCAACAAATGCAAAACCTCATTCATTTTGGGAAATCACATATCCATCGATTTTCCATTTAATCAATTGGGATGTAAACATATTTCAAGCATATAAGTAACATTTTTGTCATTTATCATTTATCGACATTATTATTGATCAGGTTTTGTCTGATATATTTTCAATGTCATATATATATGATATTTATACAGTCCACAAACACAACATTTAGTTTAAGCATATAAATATACACAATTTAGTTACACAAACTTACATTAACAATGTTCATGTACGTAAAATCTACTAATATGACATTTTCCTCTTTCCTTGTTCTAGCCTCGAATTTGGTCTATCTGGATCCAATTTGGCCAAGAAAGTTTCTTGAATTGATTTTCGTTAGTGAATAGAATAATACAAGGCTATTGATGACAGAATTAGTCAGAGAAATGATAGTTGAGTAGTAAAGATGTCTGTGTGCGACAGTTACAGTTAAAATGAATATGACAATCTTTTCCAGGTATTCTATATATTCTTTTATCCTCAGAGATATGTGTGTGATTGCTTATTTTCTAATGAAGTTCTTATGCTGTGAAAATTTTGGCTAATTCTAATGTTAGATGAAAGCACTATGAATCTATTTGAATTACAATCATCATTTTCTTATCTCTCTGGGATTCTATTCTAATATGCTGGGGTAAAAACGATGGTGAAAATTTATGTGAGGTTATTCTTCTGTTTCTACTGGATGTTGCTTTGTCTTATGTGTGTATACGAAAAATATATTATCTCTGTTACAAAGGAAGTCCAGAGCTGGTAAGTAGTGTTCTTCTTCTAGTTTTCTCTAGGGGATCATCCTAATCTTTATAATTATTTTCTTACGTGTTATGTTCTCAGATTTCTATTATGATATCATATTTGGGTTTTCTTATCATCTTTATTGTGTAAATTATCGAACATGGCTCATCTTTAAAGTATGTTCTTTAGTCTGTGATGATTATGTTTATTATGACTATATTCCTGGATTCGACAATAAGAATGGGGTGATTCTGGTGTTTGGATTTCTCTGATTTTCGTGGAAGGAATTATCTTTGGCAAAGGTATAAACAATGAGAGCACAAGCTCAAAATTATATGATGGATCTCTTTCCTCAGGTAAGTCTGATTAAAGTCAATGAATTAAATCGGATATTCTATTTCCTTGAGTTAATATGGTTGCTAGACCTTTGATTAGCATGTTAAGAGAAATTTGAAAGACTGTATGTTTGAGTTGCTTCATCAACATGAAGAAAAGAGAACTTTGGTATGTTATTATTTGACGGTTGAAATTAACTCAGTTGTTTTATCAGAGTGAACTGGTCAGTTGAATTTATGAATTTTGGTGATGCACTATCGAATGGATTGGTATGTGTTTTATTGCTAGAATGTAAAGTGATGGTTCCAGTTTTTAAACGGTTAATGTCATATTAAAAAGGAATTGTTCGACTAGTGATTTAGAGATAGTCACTACTATGTCTGTATTGAGAATTTGACGACATTGTTTGTTTGACGAAGATTGTTACATGTTTCTTGATCTTAAGAGTTTAATGTATCAGTTGGCACAGAAAAAAAAATCTAAGTTTAAGACAGTGTTGATGACTTGAGATATTGAAAGATTTTGGGAAATTATCGATCAATCATGGAGAAAGCAATTATAGTTACAGATACCTGGATGGAAAATCGTTGTTTATTTTTGTGAGTACTAGTTACCTAATTGATCTTATTTGATAATGGTCTAATTATAGCTATATTAAATGTTAAAGCGAGGTTTTCTTTGCAAAACTAAGAAGCTCGAAAATGTGATAGTGAATTATAATTTAAATGGATTTAGAGTGAGTTTACTTCTGATGTTGAATGTCAGGTCGGACATGGTTCCTACTATTATTGTTATTTCGAGATAGAATTTGGGTATTAATTAATCCAAAATTTATGCAGAAGTTTTGCACTAGGCTCAATAGTAGCTAGTCTGTTCATCCAAGAGTAATAAAATGTGCAGTTATATAGAGTAGATATGCCAGTGATTGTGGATGTTACTATGTTACATGATATTTTGTATATGTATTCAAATGTCGATTTGTTAACAGGTAAAAGCTGAACTTCAAGAGTATTCAGGACTATTACAGTCAGTGATGATTCTAGAATGAAAATGAGATGGAAACACTATATATTTCGTATCTGAATTATCTTTATCTCCGAAAATGAAGATGTTATCAGATTTTGATTGATCGTTTGTGAACAGATTTCTTGTTTAACAAAACAGTCAAGTAAGATGTTTCTGGGATTATTCGATTATGTGAAGTATCAGTCTTTATTTTTTTTTAGATTGAGATCCGAGGGCTATATCCCAATTATGGAAAAAAACTACGGGAAACTATAAGTACGCAGTTGTATCTTGGCATTGTAATACATCTGTAGATTGATGGTGAGTCTAAGAGAGTAACTCAAATTTTTGACGATGTGCTCTGGCACTGTGTGCTAAAGTTCAAAGGTTATTGAAAAGAGATATACGAAGTTAAATTGATTTGTGATTCGGAGAAATTAGTGGAAGTGATTCATAAGAGTTGAAAGCAACTTCTTCTTGTAAGATTTTCAGGGACGAAAATCCCTAAAGGGGGGAGAGTTGTAACATCCCGAATTAGGGTCTAGTCGAAACAGTGATTTTGAGACCACAAATTCGACGTAATAAAATTTATTTTTATTATATCTCTATGGTCTACAATTTCATGGGATAATTTTGTGAAAATTTTGTTCGAATATTTTGACGTTTGGGCACTCAATTTGGTCAAAAGGATTAAATTATAAAAAGTACAAACTTGAGTTCTAGAAGCTAGAGGTGTCTAATTGCTATGAAATTTTAAATTGGAGGTCCTTATATGGTAATGACCATTGGTTAATTTGTTGGACAAAAATGGACATGAAATGGGTGAAATAGAATATTTTTAAGTTAGGGGCATTTTGGTCATTTGGTAATTAAAATAATAAAAAGGGAATATAAAATCCAAATTTATGCTCATCTTAAACCTTTGGCTGAAATTTTCGTGGAAACCATGGCTAGAGTTTTGTTCAAGCTTTCCAAGCTCAATAATCAAGGAAAACGAGATTTGGACTTAGATCGGGGAAAGACAAGTATTTGACGGTTAAGTCCTTTTTCACCATTTTTGGTATCGAGGTAAGTTCGTGTGATAATAATAATGCAATGTTATACTTGAATGTTAATGCTTGATATTACATGAATTGTAAGTACATGTGTAAATAATGTGAGAATGTGGTATGTTATGTTGTGTTAACATTATGTGATAATTATTTTGTTGCTTATTATGTATGTTATGTCTAATGGTACTATTGTAAGTATGGATGATATTATGGTCACTAACACGACGTCACGAGCAAGTGCAATAGAGGTGCAATATGTAAGTGAGAAAAACCTCGTTTGAACCTTAGTTATAGTTTAGGATACAAGTGACATGTCACTAGAAATTAAGAAATCCGAACTCGTTGAATGGTCCGGGTTCGTAATATATGTGGCATCCGAGCTCGTTGAGTGGTCCGAGTTCATAGTGGATTCGATACATGTGATTGAGATACGGGCAATGGTCTTGTGTGTCCTACCGGTGGCTAGGTAATCCTTGAGTGGTCGGATAACTAACAGCTTTTGTAAGCAGCCCGTGTAGTTACACCTTGATCGATAGCTTATATGAGCAAGCCAATGAGGAGCTCCATTGTGAGTGTTGCATGATATGAGGTAGCTTCGGCTACGTAAGTTTATATGGCACTTATGTGCAAGTTTTTGCGTATCCAATAATATTCCGAATGTTCAACGAGTAATGCAATGGATATGATGAAAGTCCCAAGGAGGACATGTTAAAGAGGTATGGTTATATGATATACTATGATGAGTACAGGTATGTACGCCAAACCCATGAATAATACCTCAATAAAGAATGAATATGTGAAAAATGTTGAAAGGGTACAGGTATGTACACTAAGCTTATGGTTATTGAGACATGTCGAGACCTCGGTGAGCTAAGATGTATGAATTATGATTATGAATTTTGTTGCAATATCATGCTAACTTACATTGTGTAATTGAACATGGAATCCATGAAATGGTGAGCTCGTGATTAGTTGAAAATGAACTTATGACAGTTATCATTATATTGCACTAAAATAGTTTTGGACAGCAGTAGTAGTCCGAATTTGAAAATCCACCAAAAATTGTGGAAATCGAATTAGAGCCCGAATAAAATATGAAATTAAATATTGTTGAGTCTAGTTTCACATAGAGGAAACGGTGTAAGCAAAAGAATTTCATATTATGAGATATTTGAATTTTTGTGAGATAGGGTCAGAGTGATTTCTGGCTCCCCTGTCTTAAATTTGGAAAATCATTAAAACTTTTATGAAAATATTTATGGGTTATAATTTATATGACCTTATTAATAATGAGTCTATTTTCAATAGAAACAAATAGAAACATCTTCCGAATCCTGTATTAAGAGATAATTAATTTTTAGTAAAGAAAGGTCGAAGCTATCAAACAGCAGAATAGGGGTAACTTTGAAGAATAAACTGTACTTATTGGTTAATTCATAAATCCATAAATTCTAGTTTCAATTTCTTTTAACATATCTTAATTTAGAATTCTACAGCTCAAGTTATAAATAATTGAGTGACCATGACTTGAGTGGACAGCTTGTCATGATATAAGTAAAAGGGTGCAAATATGATTGTATTACCTTGAAATCATGTTGTGAGAACTGGTAGGAGCATGTTAATAAAATGCTTATTATTTTCATATGGACTTACTAAGCTATAAAGCTTACTCCCTTTCTTTTCCCATCTCTTATAGGTTAATTTAGCTAGCTCGGGTTGGAGATCGCCGGAGATGCTATCACACAATCAAGCTATCATGTTGGCTATAAGTGAATGCCAACCCTTTTAAGTTTATGGCATGTATAGGGACTTGGTTATTTGCTGTAGGATTTATTATGAATTGGTTAAATGTACTGGTTTGTGAAGGCTATGAATTGGATATATTGGCTAATTGGTTGTAAGCCCATATAATCATGCATGTGTATATGGCAATGTTTTGTGATGTGGTTTATATTTGCTTGATATATATATGATGGATATGAATTTATTCACATGTTAATGCCTTTTGAGTGTGAATTTAGCATGAAATGATTTGGTAAGGCATGATGTTTAATGCATGATAGATGATGGTATGAAAATGGCATGTTATTGCTTAATGGTAGTCTATTTATGCCATGAAATGTACTATGGCAATTGTGTTTAAGTAAGTGCAAATAAGGGTGACAAATGGCTTGGTAAATAGCCATTTTCTCGGCCACACGGGCAGAGACAAGGCCGTGTGTCTCAACCGTGTAGAGGATACAGCCTAGCACACGGGCGTGTGACTTGGTTGTGTAACCCTTATTTGTTGATGATGTCATAAACAGAGAGTTACATGGGCTGCGGACACAGGCATGTCCCAAGCCACACGGACGTGTGTGACCACACGGCCTAATCCATACGAGCGTTTGACTCTCCAAACATGGAAAATTTCTTAAGTGTTGATACATTTAATGATCATGGTGTTATTTTGAGTAGATCTACTACTTTATTCGGTTTGGGTTATTTTGAATATATGCATGCAAGTTCTAGACATAGATGAATGTATGGTATATCCTTAAACTATATTTAATTCTGAAAATGTTAAATAAGTTATATCATAATCGAATGATACGAGCGAGTACTCAAGCGAATACTCGTAGCACTCTAGACATAGAGTTGTGATCTGGACAGAGTAAGGAAGAATGTTGTTAGGTATTGTTATTGAGACTTGTAAACATACAAAGACTTGGAATGATAACTTTAATTCTAGATCTCGAAAAAAGCAAAATGCAGTAGTTATACTTCAAATAGTAATTTGGTCAAGGTATTGCCATGAGATTATTCTGTTATTAAGATATAATCCAAGTAAACCCAACCTTCCCATTCAACAACATTAACCCTCTCAACTTTGTCTAATAGAATTGCCATAACATTTTATTCATTATTTGATTTTTATATTTCATAAATTAATACTTCACTTCAAATCATTATTCTTTTTACTTTGCCATAAGCCTAATTAGTATAGTTTATAGTAATAACTTAACCATATTTTTACCTATTTTGATCCCTGTAGAGACGATCTCACTTATTACTTTATTACTTGATTCGACATGTATACTTGCACATTCGAATTTCGATTTGTTATTATCGATTTAATTTTGCTAGTTTTAGATTACTTAGTTGCTTTTGATTTATTTTCAGGTTTGTTGTTAGTTTATGAGTAGAGGTATTTCTAAGAACAAAGAGTATATTTTGATTCTGAAATTGAGAGAACCTTGAGAAGAAGGAGAAAATGATTGCGAGAAATGACAAGGATTGAAAATGATCCACAGGGATGTTTATATTTCTCTTATGATAGGTGATAGAGATAGACCCATTAGAGAACATGTAGTGCCAATATTGGATGATTTGAATCCAAGGATTGTCAAGCGACATATTCAAGCTTAGCATTTCTAGTTGAAACCAATGATGTTTCAAATGCTACAAACAGTAGGACATTTCAGTGGATTACCTACTGAAGATCCACGGCTACATTTAAGACTTTTTTTAGAGGTCTATGATTCATTCAGGCAGTAGGGTGCTCCTAAAAATGCCATGAGACTCTAGCTATTTCCTTACTCATTGCGAGATCGTGCCAGAGCATGGCTAAATGTTTTACCACTAGGAACGGTGGCATCTTGGAATGAACTTTGTCAGAGGTTTTTGTTGCGATACAATCCTCCAAACATGAATGCCAAATTGAGGAACGATATTACATCTTTTCGGTAACCTGAAGATGAGACATTGTATGAAACTTAAAAGTTATTCAATGAATTGATTAGAAAATGTCTGATGCATGGTTTCCAACACTGGACGCAAATGGAAATCTTTTATAATGGACTGAGTGCATATATAAGAATGGTAGTTGATGCTTTTGCTAATTGGACTTTGCTAGATAAATCATATAATAAGGCATATGAAATTCTGGAAAGGATAGCTAACAATAATTATCAATATCCAACTACAAGAGTGGGTACTGGTAGAAGAGTTGTTGGAGCTATGGAGCTTGATGCGATCACTTCATTAACTGCTCAGGTATGATTCCTAACTAATATGATTAAAACATTGAAGAGACTAGTTGTAATGCAAGAAATGAAAATAGTAAAAATAACATGTGTTTATTGTGCAGAAGATCATTTTTTGATGAATGCCCATCGAACCTAGTTTCAGTATGTTACATGAGAAATTTCAATCGAAACAATAACCAATATTCCAATACATACAATCCAGGATAGAAACAATATCCTAATTCCAATTGGGGTAATCAAGGAGTGGGAAATTCTAGTAATGTTGTTCGATAAAATGTCACCGGTACACCACCTGGATACAATCAACCTATGCCACGGTAAAATGTTCAGCAAAGTTCATCATCATCTTCATCTATGAAAGAAGCTTTATTGAAGGAATACATGGCCAAAACGATGTTGTAATATAAAGTCAAGTTGCATATTTAAGGGCTTTAGAAAACAAAGTGGGGTGCATTAAGCTCAAGAGTGCAAGGAGCATTCCCGAGTGATACTAAAAATTTAAGATCTTAAGCGAAGGAGCATTGCAAGGCCATTACACTCAAAAGTGGTACTCAGCTACCTGGAGTTGTTAATGATGCCGCTGTTGAAGAAGATAGCTCAGATTTAACACATAAGGTGAATTCAGAACCAGTAGTGGAGTAGTCTACAATTGAGAAAAGCAAACAAAAAAATGTTGAGGCAGAATCAGCTCGTGTTACCAATAAGAATGTCACGACAAAATAACCTCAACAAGTTGAAGGAAGGCCACCGCCACCTTTTCCTCAACGTTTTAAAAAATCTAAGCAAGATTTCCAATTCAAAAAATTCTTGGATGTCTTGAAGCAACTTCATATCAACATACCATTGGTGGAAGCATTAGAACAAATGCCCAATTACGTAAAGTTCATGAAGGATATATTGTCAAAGAAGCGCAGACTAGGGGAATTTGAAACTATTGCTCTCGCTAAAGAGTGCAGAACAATGTTGATGAACAAATTAACATCAAAACTGAAGGACCTAGGAAGTTTTACTATTCCTTCCTCAGTTGGAAACCATTATATAGGCAAAACATTATGTGATTTAGGTGTAAGTATAAATTTAATGCTTATGTCAATTTTCAGGAAATTGGGAATTGAGAAGGTGAAACCTACAACTGCCACGCTGGAATTAGCTGGTCGTTCTTATGCACATCCAGAAGGTAAAATTGAAGATGTGTTGGTAAGAGTTGACAAATTTATTTTTCCAGCAGATTTTATTATTCTAGAATGTGAAGTTGATAAAGAGGTTCCAATTATTCTTGGCAGACCTTTTCTAGCCATTGGTAGAACATTAATTGATGTATAGAAGGTGAATTAACAATGAGAGTTACTGACCAGCAAATAAACTTTAATATTTTTGATGCCATGAAGTGTGTAGATACAGATGAAGATTGTCAGGCCATTGGGATTATTGACACATCAGTGAAGGAAGAATTGGTAGAATTTTGTTACAATAATTATGATAATGAAGCAAACTCAATTGAGCTGAATGAAGAGGAACTGATTGAAGAACTTAGTGAACTGATGGAGGCTAAGCAAATTGAAAATGGAGCAAAGAGGAGTTTTGAATTTTTAAATTTGTCAGAGTGTTCCTTTAAAAGTCCTCGACCTTCTATAGTGGTCCCTCCTACTCTGGAGTTGAAAGCCTTTGCCATTACATTTGAAATACGTCTAGTTGGGAGACAACAACACATTGTTAGTAGTTATCCCTGCAGAATTAACATCTGATTAAGAGGCCCAATTATTAGAAGTTTTAAAGAGATATAAGAAGGCACTGGGGTGGACAATCGTAGATATCAAGGTAATCAGTCTGACCATTTGCATGCAAAAGATTTTACTAGAGGATTGCTGTAGCAATTCTATTGAGTTGCAGGGAAGACTGAACCTAATTATGACGGAAGTCGTTAAAAAGGAGATTATCAAATGGCTTGATGCTGGAATAATCTATCATATTTTTTATAGTTCGTAGGTGAGCCCTGTTCAATTAGTACAAAAGGGATGTTACTGTGGTTAGCAATGATAATAATGAACTCATTTCAACTCCTATTGTCACAGGATGGGGAGTTTGCATGAACTATTGAAAGCTCAACAAAGGAACTAGGAAGGACCATTTTCCTTTGCCATTCATTGATCAAATGTTAGATAGATTAGCAGGAAAAGCCTTTTATTGCTTTTTGGATACTTATTCAGGGTATAACCAGATTGCCATAGCTTCCACTATCCAAGAAAAGACTATGTTCACATGTCCTTATGGAATCTTTGCTTTTAGAGGAATGACATTTGGATTGTGCAATGCCCTTGCAGCATTTCAACGTTGCACGATGGCAATATTTTCGGACATGGTGGAGAAACTTTTGGAAGTTTTTATGGATGACTTCTCAGTGTTTGGCGATACTTTTGAAGGCTGTTTAAAGAACCTAGAGATAGTTCTTTGTCGGTGTGAAGAGAATACTCTTGTTCTAAATTGAGAAAATGTCATTTCATGGTCTATAAAGGCATTGTTCTGGGACATAAAATTTTACAGCAAGGGATTGTCGTAGACAAAGTGAAGATTGAGTTTATTCAAAAATTGCCACCACATACTACAGTTAAAGGTATTCAAAGTTTCCTTGGCCATGTAGGGTTTTATCGATGCTTTATTAAGGATTTTTCAAAAATATGTGTGCATTGTTAGAACATAATAGAGATTTCAAGTTTGATGAGCCTTGTGTGCATGCATTTAAAGAATTGAAAAAAAAATCGGTAACAACACAGATTGTCATAGTATCAGACTGGGCATTACCTTTTGAACTTATGTGCGATACTAGTGATTTCACTGTAGGAGCAGTGCTTCGGCAAAGAAAGAACAAATAATTCCATTCCATCTACTATGCAAGCTGAACGGTAATTGATACACTATTAAATTATACTACTACTGAGAAAGAACTATTAGATGTGGTATTTGCATTTAAATAATTCAGATCTTATTTATTCGACACCTAAGTTACAATTTATACGAGCCATTCTGGGATTAAGTATTTGGTGACCAAGAAAGACACAAAGCCAAAGTCAATCCGATGGATATTGCTGCTCCAGGAATTTAATCTAAAAATTTGAGATAGGAAAGACACAGAGAAGTAGGAAATGAAGACAGCAATATTCAACTCATTAAGAAGGATTTTCCAGATGAGCAACTAATGGTTGCCACGACATTACCTTGGTATGCCGATATTGTCAATTTCTTAGTAAGCGTATATGAGGCGTTAGCAAACTTAATCACAAGTAACATACAAAACCGAGCCATAAAAATTTTGTTCCAATTAAATCCATTCGTACATATGCAAATTGTCCCTTATATGGGCCTACAAGGCCCAAAACACACATCGGGTATAGTTCAGGACTAAACCGAGAACTTTAGAAAACTTTGGGAAAACTTAGAAAATTTTCATGAAACAAGGTCACACGCCCGTGTGGGTAGGCCATGTGGTCACACACGTCCGTGTGGCTTGGGACATGCCTGTGTCCTCAGCCCGTGTAACTCTCTATTTATGACATCATCAATATAATTAGCGTCACACAGCCAAGACACATGCCCGTGTGCTTAGGCCGTGTGGCAATTTAAATTCCAAAAATTAAGTACAGACTTCACACGGCCTAGGCACACGCCCATGTCTTGCGTCTGTGTTCTTCACATGGATGAGGCACACGTCCGTGTCTCTGCCTGTGTGTTTACTTCTGAGCATTCTATTTTGCATTTAATAGGGTACAGGGGACACACGGCCAGAGCACATGCCTATAGGGCAGACCGTGTGTCACATACGGCCTAGACACATTCCCATGTGCCTACCCGTGTGGACAACTTTGAGGCTATATTCCAAGCCTTTTGTCACCCTTAATGACACATGCACACTCACACATTCATAATCATGGCTCATGTAAGTCAAATTCTTATCAATTTATACTTGCTTAAGACTTCATATTTTCTTTAGACCAAGCTTACCAAATTCACATGCAATATGAAACATCAATTTACTTCCATTTCATACATTCATGCCCCAGTTGTTATTATACCATTTACTCATATTTCCATCATCAAAGATCCATGATCATATCCATAATTCACCCATGCTAAATGAATTTAACCACAACATGAATGAACATAGCACATGCATGCATATATGAATTGGATTACATCCCCATAAATAATATGAGCCATATCTCATGGCTATATACAAAGTGAATCATCAAATCATTATAAGCCAACACACTTGGCTAAACCAATATGACATATAATAAAAAGACCAAGTCCCTATACATGCCATACTCAAAATACTTAAATTCACTATACCCAAAAGATTAGTTTGATAGTGTGAATCGAGCTCCGACGCCCTTCGATCCGCGAGCTAGCTTGGCGTCACTATAAGGAAATGGAAAAGGAAAGGGAGTAAGCATAAAGCTTAGTAAGTTTGCATGTAAATAATTAACAACATTAACCATCCAATATTATACACATAACACAATAATATTTATCACAATGTTATCAAGTATCAGACGTACATTTTAAGTCATGCCATTTACATAATGTATAATAAAACTCATGATCATAATTCATTCATTCACTTCTTCCGAGGTCTCATCGATTCATAATCTCAATGTTTATAAGCATTGTGTACGTACCTGTATTCTTTCAACATGATCATACCTTGTCATCTCTTTGACATAATCGTTGGATTACCTGTTAAATCACTTGGAATACTAAAGGATACTTGGGAACTCTCATACACATGGTAGGATGCCAATGCCATATCCCAGATATGGTCTTACATGGGATCACATATCGATGCCAATGCCATGTCCTAGACATGGTCTTACATGGGATCACATATCGATGCCGATAGCCCAGCTATGGTCTTACACGAAATTACATATTGATGCCAAAGCCATGTCCCAGACATGGTCTTACATGGGATCGTACATAACCCTAATGTCATGACATTTGTATCTCAACTATTCCTAAGGTTCAACCAAGATTTTGAAGTATCAAACTCATTGAATTGTCATTGAGTCATCATTAATTAAATCCATAAAGAAAATTATACAATTCATGCACTATTAAAGCATTAAACACATAATAATGTAACATTGCATTATTTACAGACAAACTTACCTCGGTACCCAAAATATGGCTACTATTCAATTTAGTCCACAACCTTGTTCTTTCCTCGGTTTAGGTCTAGACTCTATTTTTCTTGATCTATAACAGAAAATCTCGCTTATTTAATTATCACATTGTTCAAAATAGTCCATAAATCATACTTTTCAAAAATTACAATTTTGCCCCTAAACTTTCACATAATTACAAATTAGCACCTATGCTCGTAAAATGAAATGTGTTCATTTTCTTTGATACCCAAGCCTAGCCGAACTTATATCATACTCATATCAGCCCACATTTTCTTTCAAATCATATTTTTAACCATATATTTTACAAATTTTATAAAAAGGTCATTTTTAGGTGTTTTCATGAAAAACCACTTAGTAAAAGATGTTTATCATGCATCAAACTTTCATATTCCTCTATTGAACACCAAAATACCTTCATGTCACACATGGGTAAGTTTTTGAACATGAACCCTAGCTCAAAATAATGGTAGAAATAGCTAGATCATGCTTTAAAGATTTCAAAAAGATAAAGAACATTAAAAACGGCGCTTGGGAGCACTTACAATCAAGCTTGAAAAGTTGAAAACCCTAGCTATGGTGTCCCTTGAAATTTCAGCACATACATGGAGAAGATGATCAAATTTTGCTTCATTTTCCCTTTTTATTCTTTTAATGACTAAATGACTAAAATGCCTTTTAAGCCTTTCTTTCAAAATTTTCCTATTCATGCCCATTTTTGTCCAAAATTTTAGAACTTGGTCAAATTGCTATTTAAGGACCTCTAATTAATAATCCAATGCAATTTCATGCTTGAAGCTTCTAGAACACATATTTTGCAACTTAATTTAGTCCCTAACTTCAAATTGGACACTTTAGGCATAGAATTTCTTCATGAAAATTTCACACAAACATGCAATCATATCATAGACCATCAAATAGTCATAAAATAATTATTTCTATTTCTGATTTGTGGTCTCAAAACCATTGTCTCGACTAGACCCTAATTTGGGATGTTACAATATACATCCTTGTAGCAGTAGATTACGTCTCCAAGTGAGTTGAAGCTGTCACTCTCCCTACAAATGATGCCAAATTAGTGCTAAAGTTCCTGCATAAGAATATTTTCACCAGGTTTGGTACTCATTGTGCCCTTATTAGTGATGAAAGCTCTCATTTTGACTACAAATTGTTTGCTAGTGCCTTGACTAGATATGGGATTAAACATAAAATTGCCACAACATATTATACCCAGACAAATGGACAAGCTGAGGTCTTGAATAGAGAATTTAAGTAGGTTTTCGCAAAGATTGGTTATCCAGATTGGATGAAGCTTAGTAGGCATATTGTACTACATTTAAGACACCATTAGGAATGTCGCCTTTCAAGCTCATCTATGGGAAGCCTTGCCATTTACCTATTAAACTTGAACATAAGCCATTTTCGGCAATTAAGAAATTGAACATCGATTGGAGTAATGCTGGCGATAACCGACTACTAGAGCTAAATGAGATGGAGGAATTTAGAACTTAGGCTTATTAGAATGACAAATTGTGCAAAGAACAGACAAAGCGATGTCATGATAATAAGATTTTGCCATGGCAATTTGAACCTGGACAACAAGTGTTGTTGTTCAATTCCAGGCTGAAATTGTTTCTTGGCAAATTGAAGTCTTATTGGTCTTGCCCATTCGAGATAGTACATGTTTACCCTCATGGAGTTGTAGAAGTCAAAGATGGCAAGACTGACTTTAACTTCACAGTCAATGGCTAATGGTTGAAGCATTATTGGGGAGCTCTCATACTTCGTGATAAACATTCTATTACTCCTCGAACTACGTAGTGTTTTCTTTTACCTTGTTTTATTTAATTAATTTTCTTTTGATTTCTTTCTTTTATCGATTTAATTTATTTTTATTTCTTTCTTTTATTGCAGGTAGATTTTGGCCCAAGTTTTGTAATAGTGCCCACTTAGCATACTTGTGAATTTTTAGCTTAATTTTTATATTATTTTTTCTTTTCTCGCCTAATTCTTATCTTACCATGTCAAGCCATAATTTTAAGCTAATCTTGTCCCCCACGTCACTACTATATTGTCTCTCATTTTTACCTTAGTTACTTCATTCTCTTTCTCCAAGTTATTTTCAATTTCTTTTTTTTTTTACCATTTTCAGTTTTTCCTCCATAACTGTAAAGGTCTTAACTTTTTCTTTTTACAGTTACTATTTCTTCTCAATCGGCTCGATGTATGCCATTTCCATCAACCTCTATGCCTCCGAGAATATTTTACAACAAAGCCGCTGAAGAAAAGTACAATATGAACACATCAAAGCAACCCTTTTGTATGGAAAAAGGCTTTCTTTTTCAAGACGCAACCTTTATGGGATACATAGAAGCAATTTCTTCTATGGTAGAGAAACATAGGTGACAACTCTTTTGACTTCATCCTGACGCTACTCTTACAAAAGTTGTAAAGGAATTTTATGCCCATTTAACTTCTCCAAATAATGCTTTCATCTATGTACACGGTGCTTCGGTGTTATTCGATAAATACTCCATCAACGCACAATATGGTTTACCTGAAGGCCCTGATGAACATTCTCAATTTGTTAAGATAATAACAACAGAAGGACTCAATCAAGTTCTTTAGGATTTATGCGTGGAAAGGACCAAACGAATAGTTTCTCAGAATGTCTACTACAGTATCAACCGTGTTTCTTTGAAGCCTCATTATAGGGTGCGGTACCATTTTCTTAAATCTCGCCTTATCCCTTAAACTCATAAAATCTCGCCTTATCCCTTAAACTCATAACTCTACTTTTTCAAAGGAATACATGTTGTTACTGTACTCTATTATGACTGGAAGAAAGATAAATGTTGAAAAAATTATTTTTAGAGAAGTTCATCGTTGCGCACAAAAGAACGCAGGCACCCTGAATTTTCCATCTCTTATTACTGCACTTTGTCTAAGGGTCAATGTCCTTATCCAAGCAAATGAGGACAAAATCCCTAACAAAGGAGCCATCACCAAATAGATTGCCATGAGATTTTCAAGGGAAGAAGTACCATGACATCCTAGGTCTACATCAACCTCTTCTTTACCTACTGGTACCCATGCCACTCCATCCACATCTCACAATGGTTTTGAGCAGCAAGTGCTCAATGCTCTTGAGATGTTGTAACAACAGTTTCGTTTGATGGAGAAGCAACAACTGAGGACAACTACTGATCTAAGCTGAGCTTAATAAGAAATGGCTTTATTTTGGAGCTATGTCAGAATGAGGGATAATGCCATCAAGAAATCTCTTCAGAAAAACTTTACCAGGCCCCTGCCTACATTCCCTACTTTTGCTAATGAAGTTGTTATCGGAACCAAAGGACACTACCACAAATCTAGCCTCTGTAAAAAAGAAGAACAAAGAAACAGAGAGAGATGAAGAGAAAATAAAATCGGTGAACATTGAATTAGATAAGGAAGGAGATAACATGAATCAAACTTTTGCACCATAGGATCCCGCTACTGCATCTCAAACCACTGCACCCATATCGAAACAAGGTCATGAGATTAATCAACTGATTAATGATCTCATAAAATCAGATGATGATGATGAACAGGTGCCAATCAATCAACTCAAACAGAAGTAGCGCTACAAGCACGCTGCCAAGAAATCCAACCAACCCAACTAAAGTAACACAAATCATTTCAAAGATTTTGTTTTTACTTTTCATTTGCATATTTTTTTTCATTTTTCCATGTGTTTTTCATGCATTCATAATTGTTTTCATTACATTTTCTACACATCTATTTCTTTTTGCATGAGTAAAATGTCTGATCATGCATTGAGGATAATGCATCCCTTAGGTTTGGGGGTCTGTTGCACATATTGCATGTATGAGATATTTTGATTCCACATTAGGTCATTTTGTCATTCATTTTGTCACTTAATATTCCATGACATACAAATGCTAAATGACTGTTAGACCATGAGAAGCATATTGTTATCTGTGATGTTTGATAAGGATAACAACTCTTCAAATTGTGAAAATTGTAATAGTTGATTAGGTATGTTTAGCTTAAGATAGTCGTGTGAAAATTGATGCCTAAACATAGAATGGCCTTAGTATAATCGCAGTTATTATATAGTAGGTTTCTTTTAATACAATTAGAAGTCTTGAAACTAAGATCAGTAAATTAGCATTGTGTAATAATAAATACCACAAAAAAATTGAGGGTAAATGAATAAATTAAATAAAATTTAAAAAGACACTGTAAAGCACTCCAATGTTTGAAATTATTGAGTGGGCCAGTAATACTCTGTTTGCTCCATTGTATTATTAATTAGAAAAGCAAGATCAAATAAGAGTGAGTAAAAAAATAGTTTAGGGGCACTCCATTATAGTAGTAGGCTGAGTAGCTAAGGGGGTAGTTGTTTGCTCCATCCATCTTTTTAGTTGAAAGACTTAGCTTCATTAGTGAATTACATTTAAATTGTGGCGTGATGTAATACCTGGCAATCTAGTGTATGCTCTATTGAGATTGTCAAGTAAAGAAATCATGTGACAGGATGAATTCCCTAGAGAAAATTTTATATAATGCAATATGACAGAATAAGTAAGAGAAGAAAAAATTGAGTTTAGTGGAAAGATAAACTAAGTACAATAGGAGGTCTTGCTATAGTTAGAATTGCATGAATATTTAGGAACTTCTACTTTTATGTAACATTTTCTACACTTCGTATGCTAAACAAACCTATAAAATTTGAACCATTTTTTTTACATAGAAGACTGTTGAGAATGAAGGTATAAAATATGTTTCATTTGGTTTAGTAGTACAATAGGCAATTGTGTAGTTATGGAAAATTCATGCATTCATGCATTCATACATATTCTGCTTGAGGACAAGCAAGAACTCAGATTTGGAGGTGTGATAAATCTTGAAAAGAGTTACATTTTGAGCCTCTAAGCTTGATTTAATCCTGTACTTAAGTAGGTATATTTGCATTTTTAGGTTATTTTTAGAACATTGTATAATAACGCTTGGATTTTGCCTTAAATGTCATTTCATGTTACTTTTACTATTAAAAATAAGGGAATTGGTTGTTGTATACAACAGGTGCAGGAAGGATGAAGAAAAGGAGAAAAGGAAGGAAGAGAATGAAGGAAGTGAAATATTGCAATTGCAAAAGGTTGGGTGGATTGTAAACACAAATGCCGTGCCAATTCCAAGAAAATACTGATGTAGCACTCAGTCCTCGTCACTCTCAGCCAACTGAAAGTGTACCAGATAAATCCACCTGAAAAAGAGGGAGAAAAGTGTGTGCTGAGAGAGAGGGACCTTCCTTATAAAAGAAGAAAGAGAAAGAAAGAGAAAAGGACGATTTTAGAGGGAGATTTTGGAGAGCAGTTTTCTCTCCAGAAAAACTCGTGAAAAATTCTATAGAAAAGGGAGAGTGTAGCAACTTAAGAAGAGAGCAGAGACACAAGGAAAAGTGTAACGCCCCGAATTCAGGGCTTAGAAGTATTGGGCCTTGAGCGTGGGAACTGTTAGTAGGCGGCTTATAAATATTTTAATTGAGTAAGAAAGTGACACAAATTGAATGTTTGGTGTGGTGATTAAGTGAATTGGGTGTGTTTGGGGATGTTTAAGAAGTCCTGGGTTCAAATCTAGGCTTTAGCAAAATTTTAGTTTTTCCCTTAAATGAACCTTGGCTTTAGCTTGTAGGCCTTATAAATATTAGTGGTTAAAATTTATCACAAGGAAGCATGTGGTCTAGTGGTTGTGGCGTCATTATGGTGGAAAGGGGATCTTGAGTTCGAATCCCATGATTTTCAAGGTATATTTATTTTATTCCCATGAGGTGAGAAAGGTAGAGTTGGAATAAAACTCTCCTGAGGTGGTTGTGGAATTGGTCAAGGAGTGGATTATGGAGAAAATCATGGAAGAGATAAAAGAGGAGTTTTAGGATGAGATTGTGGAGAAAATCAAGGGATTTGGAATGTGGAGGAAAGTTGTGCCGAAATTGAACTCTTGTTCAGAAGAGTTTCGGTTGTGGTGGAAAAGGGGTTGTTTAAGTCTAGTGTGAGGGTTGTTTGAGGTTGTACTGAATTAGGGGATTCTTTTGGGGAAGTTAGCTTGAGTTCTTTCTTTTCTTTTGGTGTCTATTTTGACTATCTTTGCTTGTTGTGATCGAATCGTGCTTATTCATTCGGGTTTTCTTCTTTTTGGTGTTCACGGTTTTTCCTCTTTTGCTAATTGTTCATTTTCCCTCTTGCTCATTAGATTTTATCATCTTTCCCTCCTTCTTGGCCAATTGTTGTGTCCTCTTAGAAGTATCGACTTTGCTTCTCCTCCTTTCCTCATCTGTGTTGCTTGACCGAATACCCTCTTTATGGTCCCTTCTCCATTTTTCTTCGTTCTTCCTCCCCTTCTCTCCAACGATATCTTCTTAGCACTGTGCACTTTTCTTGCTACTTTCTTCTTCCTTCTTTTCATTTTTGTTCCTTGACCGAATACTCATCTTGTTTCTGCTCTGCTTTTGGTTGGGTTGGACTTCAGCTCTTGTCTTTTGCTTCGGTGTTCTTGTGCTGGCCGAATGTTATTTGGGTAAGTTTCAGTTCCTTTCTTCTCCTGTCGGTTTGTGTCACTTGGTTAATCCATATTTTAACTTTCCCTTTTCTTGCCAAACTATCTCCTCTACCTTTCAGATCAACCCTGCATGTGTTTTTGCATTTGTGGAATCATTAATCAAAACTCTGCTTGGTCGTGGTGGTAAGTGTGGTATGGTTATATTGTTCTTGGGCTTCACATATGAATCTGATTTAGAAGGTGATATCTTGGTGTAGGTAGTGATCAAAGTTTATTGACATACCCTTTTGAGGATCAAAGGGGCGATTATTATTGGCTTTTAGGTAAGTGATTACGATCGTTTTGAAACTCTGTTAATTTCCAAATAGGACATAAGTTAGGTAACTAATTGGTTATCACATCTTTTGTTATTCAGGCATAGGAGTATTCGGAGTGCGGGTTAACTTCAGACTCATAACAAGTGTGTATTCACACCCCTCGTTATTGAAAATCGGCAAAAGCTGAAAAGCTGAAACTTCAACATTTGAGGCCTCACGACCGTGCGGTCGCTCGTGTGGTAAACCGAGCCCACAGATCAGGGGCGATAGACTGAAGAGGTCACCATGAGTTATCTCGTGGGCTTAGGCCATAGTGGGTAACTTGGGCCACGAAATGGGCCGAATAGGCCTAATGGGCCCATGGGCCCGCTTGTGTTAAATCAGCTGCTAGGTGGAATATGGTTGGACTTGTCATGTCGCGCACATGACTTAGATTGTTTTGGGCCTCGATAGGCTGAAATAGGCCATGTGGGCCCAATGGGCTCATGGGCCCCATACAGATAAAATCAGCGGTAAGTGTCTATTAATGAACCGAGATATGGTGTACACATAGCCATATCTAAATTTGGGCTAAATGGGTCACTCGATTGTGTGGGCCCACTTGGGCCGAGAATGGGCCTTAGGCCCATTTACACTGTTATGTCTGTTTAGGTTACTTAAGTCGCTCGAGGCGATGATGGACCTTCAGTTGGGTTGTTAAGAGCCTATTTTGTAAAATTACCGAAATACTCTTGTTGTGTAAAATTACCGAAATACCCCTATAGGGTAAAATGACTGTTTTGCCCTTGTGGGTAAATGACTGACTTGGACTATGAATTTGACTGTGATTGTATGACTGTGATTTAACTGATTTTACTGTGGTTGTAAACTGATATGCTTTTAATATACGTTTAAATGATTGTTACTGAGCATGGCCATTCTACATACACGTGTGATGATTGAGCATGACATACACGACATATTGCATGGGGTTGGGACATTGATATGGAGGAAGTACTATTCTGATAGGATCGTACGAGTCACACAAAATGACTGTGGATCTAGTATTGATCTGTTAAGGTCGCACGGGTCGCACGAGACGACTATGAACCGATGGACAGCTTAGTGCCGCTTATTCTGATTATGGCTCTGTGCCAACCTAAATATGGCTCTGTGCTATCTTGATTATGGCTTTGTGCCAATCGTATTACCTATGGCTGTGTGCCGATTGTATTACCGTAGCTTTGTTGCGATTTCGGTTAGTGCTGCAACCGGTGCTAACATTGTAAGTGAAGAGATGGCGTGGGTGAGTTATTCCCCACAGGTAGTGCAGGGTTGGACGGAGGCAAGTGCAGGGTTGGATGGGATAGCATGCATCCATGCATTCACACATTCTATGATGTTACTGAGATGGGCTAGGCCCAACTGATTCTATTATGGGCTGTGACCCAAACAATATTATAATGAGCTTTGGCCCACATATGCTCTGAACTGGACTATATTGTTACTGTAAAGGGCTCTGGCCCAGACTGTTTCTGTTTCTGTATACTAACTGTTTTTATTTTAGGGGATTACACATTGAGTTTTCGTAAACTCACCCCGTTTTTAACTATATAGGTAATGCCTAGTGATAGGTGGATCGGTGCTGCGAGGGACTCGGAGATGGCCACATACTGGTTATGTTTTCAGATTTGTTTATTTACTGTTGAGTATTTTTTATTTGGGTTGTAATAAGGCCTTTTTGGTTTTTATGTTAAACTTTGGGATTTTATTTAATATGTTTGATATTTGTTAGAAGTAGATCGCAGTTTTCCAAAACAATAACTGTTTTCAAAACACTATGTTTTCGCAACTTAACTTTTAAATATCATGTTTTCGTAAATCGACTATTTTAAATTAAGCTTCCACAACAAACTCCGTTTTAAAAAGGAATAACTTTTCAGTGAACCACGTTTTGCAAAATAAACCAACGTAAACTAAGGTTTTCACAATGAATAAAATGGCAAGAGGTTTTAAATAGTAAGAAGGGTTTTCAATGAAAATATGGTTTTAAAAAAAAAACTTCAATATGACATGTCGGATTTAGCCATAACATCTGGGCCGGGTTTGGGGTGTTATAAAAGTGATGAGCAATCAGCCTTGGGTCATGCAAGATTTAGCAACGTCAAAGTGAAAGCTAGAGTGGCAAAAGCTTCTTGCAGTTCTACCTTCATTCTGTTAATTAATTTCTGTGATTTCTAAATTGTTAATGATGATGTTGAATGTTATTCTGATTTTGGATTTTAAATCCCAATCCTTGAGCTAATTTCATTTGGGTTGGAATTACTAGAACTATCTTTATACATTTAATGATCATGGTGATATTTTGAGTAGATCTATTGTTTTAGTCTGTCTGAGTTATTTTAAATATATGCATGCAAGCTTTAGACATAGATGAATGTATGGTATATCCTTAAACTTGATTTAATTGTAAAAAGGTTAAATAAGTTGGATCGTAATCGAATGATACGAGCAAGTACTCGAGCGAATACTCCTAGCACTCTAGACATAAAGTTGTGATTTGTACAGAGTAAGGAAGAATATTGTTAGGTATTGTTCTTGACACTTGTAGACATACAACGACTTAGAATGATAGCTTTAATTCTATCTCTTGAAAGAAGAAGAATGCAATAGTTATACTCTGAACAGTAATTTGGTCAAGATATTGCCATGACATGATTCTTTTATTAAGATATAATCTATGTAATTCCAACCTTCCATTCAACAGCATCAATCCTCTCAACTTTGTCTCATACAATTGCCATAACTTTTTATTCATTATTTGGTTTTTATATTTCATACATTAATACTTCACTTAAAATCATTATTATGTTTACTTTTTCATAAGTCTAATTACTATAGTTTATAGTAATAACTCAAACATATTTTTACCTATTCTGATCCCTATGGAGATGATCTCACTTATCACTTTATTACTTGATTCGACGTGTATACTTGCACATTCGTATTACATATTCACACACGACAGTAGGAGCGAATGGAAATATCGCTTAGGTACCAATTGTAATATCCCGAATTAGGGCCTAATCGGAATAGTGGTTTCATGACCACAAAATCTGAGATAGAAATAATTATTTTATAATTATTTTGATGTTTATGATATGATTTCATGATTGTGTGAAAATTTCGTGATGAAATCCTATGCCTAAAGTGCTTAAATTGAAATTAGGGACTAAATCGAATAATTTGCAAAACTTGCATTCTAGAAGTTTCTAGTATGAAATTGTTTTGAAATATTAATTAGGAGGTTTTAAATAGCAATTTGACCAATTTCTAAGTTTATGGACAAAAATTGGATGTGGATGGAATTTTTTGAAAGTTTAGTAGTAAGGGCATTTTGGTCATTTAGGGGTAAAATGAATTAAAATACAAAATTAAAAGCCAATTTTGCTCATCTTCAACCCCATGGCCGAATATAGCTAGGAGAAACCATGGCTAGGGTTTTTCAAGCTTCCAAGCTCGATTGTAAGTCCATTCTAGCCCCGTTTTCAAGTTCTTTACGTTTTTGAGTCCCTTAGAGTTCGATTTAGCTTATGCTAGCAATAATTTAACCTAGGGTTTATATTTGGAAAAATACCCATAGGTGAAATTTGTGTATTTTGGTTTTTTATGATAGAATATGAGGTTTTAAATTATGTTAGACAACTTGTGCTACTCGGTTTTAGGTGAAAACGAGCAAAAGGGCTTAATTAGTAAAAATACCTAATAGTCATAAGTACATGTTAGAGTGAGAATTTGATGTTTCCATAGAAGGGAAAAATGATCAGCATGTCATAAAACATAAGAAAATAGGCTGAAGTTTAATTTACGAGCTTTAGGGCAAAAGTGTAAATATGCAAAAGTTTAGGGGCAAAATTATAATTTTTCCAAAATATGATTTTGGGTCAATTTGAATAATGTGAGTCCTAATTAGACTATATTTTAAATGATAGAGCAAGGAAAACTGAAATTCGGGCTAAAATGGGGAAAATACCAAGTTGTGGACGAAATGGTAAAAGTAGCCATTTTCGCATACGAGGTAAGTTCATATGTAAATGTTGGTAACATAGTTATTATTTTAAATGTTTTTATGTTATTTAAATGATATGATAATTATTATGAAATATTATACTCGTGATAATTGTTTGATAATATGTCAAATTATGTGATATATTTGGAAAATGTGAAATACTACCGAGTATCGGTATCGGTATTCCGTAGAAGATGGTTGAGACACATGATTGGGGAAAAGGTCCCGTTGAACCTTAGGAATGGATTAGGATACAAGTGACATGTCACTGGGATATTTGGGCATCCGAACTCGTTGAGTTGAGTCCGAGTTCACTTATGGATGCAAATGTCCGAACTCGTTGAGTTGAGTCCGAGTTCGTGAGATGTAATTAGGCATCCGAGCTCGTTGAGTTGAGTCCGAGTTCACTTATGGATGCAAATGTCTGAACTCGTTGAGTTGAGTCCGAGTTCGTGAGATGTAACTAGGCATCCGAGCTCGTTGAGTTGAGTCCGAGTTCACTTATGGATGCGAACGCCCGAGCTCGTTGAGTTGAGTCCGAGTTCGCTTATGGGCGGGTTACATAGTAGCTTGGCTACATATGTGGCACTTAAGTGCAAACTTTCCATGTATCCGAATTATATTCCGATGTGTTCAACGGGTAAAGTTCTACTCAAATGGAGGAATACTCAAGATGAAAGGGACGTATTGGTAAGTGTTGTGAAATGGATACTTTGAACAGGTATGTACTTAACCCTCGGGTTGAAAAATCGATATAACAACAATATGATAAGATGATAAATGAAAATATGATATGAATGTCTTGGTGATGATTATCCAAATGATGTTTTATGTTTGCTTATATGGTTATGTTACTTGCTATTTGCATGTGAACTTACTAAGCATTTATGCTTACTCCCTCCTTTTCATTCCTTGTAGTGTTGACAAGCCAGCTTGGAAATCGGGAACAGTCGGAGGCACGCTCACACTATCCGTATACCATCTTGGCATAATGACTTGTATATTTTGAGTACGGCATGTATAGCATTATAATCATTTTGTATATATGGTCTTATGATATGGTTATTGAGTAGTATAAAAATGCTTGGTAATGATTAGCCATTGGAATGGCTAATTATGATCATTTTGGTGTTATGTATGTCAAATTGCTAGTTAATCCATGAAAACCATGAAATAGGTAAAATTTACCATAAAATAGATTCAAACAGCAGTAGTGACGTGAATTTGAAAAATCATTAAAAATAGTAGAGATATAATTAGATGATGAATAAAATATGGAATTGAAGAATTATGAGTCTATTTTCATATGGAAGAAACGAAACAGGTATATGAGTTATATTTTATGAGATGTTTAAATTTTTGTGAAACAGGGCCAGAGCGATTTCTGGATCCCCTGTTCTGACTTTGGAAATTCACCATAAATTGTATAAAAATAATTAGAAGTCATAATTTATATGTACAGATTTCTTATTGAGTCTAGTTTTAAGATAAAACAAACTTCATAGTCATTGAAATTCTGTACAGAGAGATATCTGATTCGTAATACACAGAGGTCAGAGTAGTCGAACCCTGAAACAGGGGAGACTTTAACTAATAAACTGTACTAATTGGCCTAGCCAAAAATTCTAGAAAAAAATTAGTAAATAGATATATGAGTCTAGTTTCAGGGAAAATTTACGGAATTGGGTTTTGAGTTTCATAACTCGAGATATGAATTTTTAAGCGACTGTGATGCAGTTAGCCAGCTTGTCTAGAATTTCTAAAATTAAATTGTTTGAGCTGTTTAAGCAATGAATTAAGTCTGTTAACACCTCGTGTTCGACTCCGCAACGGTCTCGGTGCGGGGTGTTACATTTGGTGGTATCAGAGCAGGTTTAGTGTCGGTTCTCGGACTAACCTAGCATGTGTAAAAGTTTAGCTATACATGCCATTGATCTGTGATAGTGTGATGTCTTCCGACGCGCGTAAAGTACCGTCTTATTTAGACAGGGTACTCTCCAACCGAGCTGCGCCGACCATGTTCAATGTTATGTGAAGGTATTTGAGTAAAATTATGATTATGATAAGTATCGGTTCAGAAAAGTATGAATAAAGGTTTATGATACATATGTGATAAATATTCATATTTGCTTAATGCTCATATGATGTAGTGTATATGGCTTACTTGATAAGATGAACGGAATAAATAGAAAGTAGTAGAGGTATGAATAAAAGTCATAATATTATGATACGAATGAAAATATCCTTGTTTTGATTTGGACGTCGAATGTTGATGAATGCTAATGATATATAATTTTTATGAGATAAAGGATTATAATGAAATGAACTTATCTGTGTTAAATTGTTGGACTGAATTATATGATTGTAACGATATGTACATGATGATGCACGAAATGAAAGTTATGATTGTGGTGCAAATATCTATGTTTGTTTGGCCTTATATGATGTCATGAGCATGACTTAATTTAATTAAATGAATGGATAAGTAAAGCTATTTAGAAAACATAGAATGTATGCATAAGTATATTGTCTAAATGGGACAATAGGAAAATTGGTGTAAGCCAACATGAATGAATGACATGATTTTGATGATGTTGTTATGATGATGGAAGTTGTGTTATATGTGTATGTATAAGAAAGTCGAGTCAGAGGTCCTACAACCCCTCCCCCTTATCGAAATGGTACTTATAATGGAATTTCATGAGATTTGTATTGAATAAGTTTCCGGTTGAGAACCCAAAGAGTTCAGTGATAGAATAATTATAAGTATGATCAGAGATTGAAAATGAGTTGATAAGTAAAGTCAGAGCCAGTAAAGTATCGGATTGACGTAAAGATTATTGGAATTATGCACTTTCCAGTTAAAAAAGGAATTCTCCTTGGTAAACCGAATTACTCAGGTGCAAGGTCGAGAAAAGTGTAAATCGAAATTTATTCAGAACTGGCCTTCTTTAGTGAATGGTTTAATATGAAATTTGTGACGGCAGAACTAGTTGGGGAAATGATATTTGAAATGTGAACTATCTGAGTGTGATAGTTATGATTGGACAGATTTAGCAGTCTCTTTTGAGATGTTCTATGTGTTTACCCGTTCTCAGAAATATTTCTATGGCTATTGATCTTCTGAAGAAATTCTTGTTATATGGGAATGTCTTTTAATCCTGGTGTTGGATGAAAGCATTGGTAGTCTGACTGGTTTATAATTTATATTGCTCTATTTCATCGGGTATTCTATTTCATTTAAATCGATAAGAATTGATGAGAGAATACATATGATATTATGATTCTGCTTCTTCTACTTGATGCTTCATCTGATATATATGTATGGGAAGATATATTGTTCTTGTTATATTTGATTCCAGTGGGATTAAATGATGTTTTCTTTTGGACTTTCTTTCTTTGAAGAATTATCGGGGTATTCCGTATTTTCTCTATGAGTTTGGTTTTCGATTCTCGGCTTGGTTTTCAATTCTCCAAAGATAGTATCGTATCTTGGGTTTCTTTATTCGGATTTCTTTATTCGGATTTCTCTATTTTGGATTTCTTTATTCGGTTTTCTTATTATCTTTGTTCCATAATTTGTCAATTATGACTCGTGTTCGAAGTGCGTTCTTCAGCCCATGATAATCATGTCAAATATGACTATACTTCTAATTTGATCTTGGTAATATGGTGATTTTTTGGGGGTTTTTTTTTTCTAATTTCTGTGTAAGGATTTGACATCAGTAAAGGCATAAGTGATAAAAGCGCGAGTTTCAGTCGGTATGGTGAATTATCTATTTGAAAGATTTCATGCGACAATTATTTCAGGATTATTTTTCCCAAATCTGATAATAGAATTTCATTTTGTACGGATAAAAGAGTAAATAGTCTGAACGAGAAGTGTATATTTATTAGAAAAAGTTTGATATTAGTTAAAGTCACTACGAATGATAAGGTTTTCATTTTGTGAAAGCTGAAAAGTTTATTACATGTTGACAAAGTTCAGATAGATGAGAATATTGGTAACCGAAGCGTCTGAACTAGACTAGTCTACATTGAGTAAAGACTTCCTGACTTTCAGTAATGTACTGTGGTATGAATTGTGTTGTGTTTCAAGACAGTGAGGTAATGTGATAGTTTAGAGCATTCGATGTTACATAAAATCGGAGTTGTTAAAGGGGTTAAAGCCAAGCATTGGGATCTATCAAAATTATCCTTGTCAGTGTTGATATTGGGATGAAAATGAGAAGGATTATTCTTGAGGCCATATCAGAAGTATTTCCATGGCAGAAAGAGGAAAATGTGATGTATTCTATTGTTAAATGTTTGGCGAGATCTATAAATCATATCTCAGTATTGAATGAATTCCTACTCATCGATTCATGGAAATTCGTCTCTCTTTGATTGTTGGATTTCTTGGAATTCCGGTCTCCATTAATCAAGTTAAGATCCGGGTTTTATGTCATGATATCATGGGAAACTGAGAAGGGTTGAAAATTTAAGAACAATTGAGAGTTGCGACTGTAAGCTTTTAGATCATATGAGAAATTAAATAGATGTATTGGAGGTACAGTCTAAGTGAAAGTTCTTTGGCACCGAATATGAGATTAAAAGTGAAGACCACTTTTCTGGTAAGATTTTCGGGGACGAAAATCCCTAAAGGGGGGAGAGTTGTAATATCCCGAATTAGGGCCTAATCGGAATAGTGGTTTCGTGACCACAAAATCTGAGATATAAATAATTATTTTATAATTATTTTGATGTTTATGATATGATTTCATGATTGTGTGAAAATTTCGTGATGAAATCCTATGCCTAAAGTGCTTAAATTGAAATTAGGGACTAAATCGAATAATTTGCAAAACTTGCATTCTAGAAGTTTCTAGTATGAAATTGTTTTGAAATATTAATTAGGAGGTTTTAAATAGCAATTTGACCAATTTCTAAGTTTATGGACAAAAATTGGATATGGATGGAATTTTTTGAAAGTTTAGTAGTAAGGGCATTTTGGTCATTTAGGGGTAAAATGAATTAAAATACAAAATTAAAAGCCAATTTTGCTCATCTTCAACCCCATGGCCGAATATAGCAAGGAGAAACCATGGCTAGGGTTTTTCAAGCTTCCAAGCTCGATTGTAAGTCCATTCTAGCCCTGTTTTTCAAGTTCTTTACGTTTTTGGAGTCCCGGTAGTTCGATTTAGCTTATGCTAGCAATAATTTAACCTAGGGTTTATATTTGGAAAAATACCCATAGGTGAAATTTGTATATTTTGGTGTTTTATGATAGAATATGAGGTTTTAAATTATGTTAGACAACTTGTGCTACTCGGTTTTAGGTGAAAACGAGCAAAAGGGCTTAATTAGTAAAAATACCTAATAGTCATAAGTACATGTTAGAGTGAGAATTTGATGTTGCCATAGAAGAGAAAAATGATCAGCATGTCATAAAACATAAGAAAATAGGCTGAAGTTTAATTTACGAGCTTTAGGGCAAAAGTGTAAATATGCAAAAGTTTAGGGGCAAAATTATAATTTTTCCAAAATATGATTTTGGGTCAATTTGAATAATGTGAGTCCTAATTAGACTATATTTTAAATGATAGAGCAAGGAAAACTGAAATTCAAAGCTAAAATGGGGAAAATACCAAGTTGTGGACGAAATGGTAAAAGTAGCCATTTTCGCATACGAGGTAAGTTCATATGTAAATGTTGGTAACATAGTTATTATTTTAAATGTTTTTATGTTATTTAAATGATATGATAATTATTATGAAATATTATACTCGTGATAATTGTTTGATAATATGTCAAATTATGTGATATATTTGGAAAATGTGAAATACTACCGAGTATCGGTATCGGTATTCCGTAGAAGATGGTTGAGACACATGATTGGGGAAAAGGTCCCGTTGAACCTTAGGAATGGATTAGGATACAAGTGACATGTCACTGGGATATTTGGGCATCCGAACTCGTTGAGTTGAGTCCGAGTTCACTTATGGATGCAAATGTCCGAACTCGTTGAGTTGAGTCCGAGTTCGTGAGATGTAATTAGGCATCCGAGCTCGTTGAGTTGAGTCCGAGAGTTCACTTATGGATGCAAATGTCTCGAACTCGTTGAGTTGAGTCCGAGTTCGTGAGATGTAACTAGGCATCCGAGCTCGTTGAGTTGAGTCCGAGTTCACTTATGGATGCGAACGCCCAAGCTCGTTGAGTTGAGTCCGAGTTCGCTTATGGGCGGGTTACATAGTAGCTTGGCTACATATGTGGCACTTAAGTGCAAACTTTCCATGTATCCGAATTATATTCCGATGTGTTCAACGGGTAAAGTTCTACTCAAATGGAGGAATACTCAAGATGAAAGGGACGTATTGGTAAGTGTTGTGAAATGGATACTTTGAACAGGTATGTACTTAACCCTCGGGTTGAAAAATCGATATAACAACAATATGATAAGATGATAAATGAAAATATGATATGAATGTCTTGGTGATGATTATGCAAATGATGTTTTATGTTTGCTTATATGGTTATGTTACTTGCTATTTGCATGTGAACTTACTAAGCATTTATGCTTACTCCCTCCTTTTCATTCCTTGTAGTGTTGACAAGCCAGCTCGGAAATCGGGAACGGTCGGAGGCACGCTCACACTATCCGTATACCATCTTGGCATAATGACTTGTATATTTTGAGTACGGCATGTATAGCATTATAATCATTTTGTATATATGGTCTTATGATATGGTTATTGAGTAGTATAAAAATGCTTGGTAATGATTAGCCATTGGAATGGCTAATTATGATCATTTTGGTGTTATGTATGTCAAATTGCTAGTTAATCCATGAAAACCATGAAATAGGTAAAATTTACCATAAAATAGATTCAAACAGCAGTAGTGATGTGAATTTGAAAAATCATTAAAAATAGTAGAGATATAATTAGATGATGAATAAAATATGGAATTGAAGAATTATGAGTCTATTTTCATATGGAAGAAACGAAACAGGTATATGAGTTATATTTTATGAGATGTTTAAATTTTTGTGAAACAGGGCCAGAGCGATTTCTGGATCCCCTGTTCTGACTTTGGAAATTCACCATAAATTGTATAAAAATAATTAGAAGTCATAATTTATATGTACAGATTTCTTATTGAGTCTAGTTTTAAGATAAAACAAACTTCATAGTCATTGAAATTCTGTACAGAGAGGTATCTGATTCGTAATACACAGAGGTCAGAGCAGTCGAACCCTGAAACAGGGGAGACTTTAACTAATAAACTGTACTAATTGGCCTAGCCAAAAATTCTAGAAAAAAATTAGTAAATAGATATATGAGTCTAGTTTCAGGGAAAATTTACGGAATTGGGTTTTGAGTTTCATAACTCGAGATATGAATTTTTAAGCGACTGTGACGCAATTAGCCAGCTTGTCTAGAATTTCTAAAATTAAATTGTTTGAGCTGTTTAAGCAATGAATTAAGTCTGTTAACACCTCGTGTTCGACTCCGGCAATGGTCTCGGGTACGGGGTGTTACACCAATGTTCTTGTGTCCTTTCATTAAGCCATTATGTTTCTAGAGGCTAAAATGTGGATTCAATTTGTGTGCATGCGAATAGTATCTACTTTAAATGTTTCTAACTCTAATACTTTTTGAGCAGTTTTATTATATGCAATCTTGCAGAAAAATAGGTGTGCATTGGTAAATAAATCCACCAAAACATGTAGAGATGCATTAGTGGCCAGAAGGTGGGCATTTTCTTTCCCTATCTAGTGGCAACCTTATGCAAAAAGGCGGGTGTACCTATGACATCCACTGAGTAGTCGTTGAAATTTCCAAAAGTATCATCAAGGACACCTTGTTCCAACAATACATTGAGCTGAAAGCCAAACAAGTAAAAGATTGGAACAAGCGACAACAAGACCCGATGACTACACCCACTTCATCCTAAAGGTTGACACAAGCTCAATAAGAAGTTGGTGAAGTAGTTATCCAAAGCAAGATTGGATGATTCAATTGATGCAAGAGTCGGGACCAATTTTTCAATAATTTTTTAGGAAAAACAACATCCAGGTCCCCAATTATACACCTGGCATGTTTGGGCCAACAAATATGGAACAAGAAGAAAAGAGACAAGAAAGCGAGGAGGATGAAGACTTTTGAAGAGGATGATTGAACATTTTTATTTTTGGGAAGGCTCGTTTTAATTTTTAGATAATTTTAATTTTAACTTTGTAGGAGTAGGACTAATAGTAGGTTTTATTTGTATTGCATTCTGTTTAAGTTTTCTGTGTAGGAACCCATCACAAAGGAGACACAAACAATTCGAGCTTTCAACGAACAAAGGATGAAGCACCCACCGCTAGTAGTTGGAATACCACGATCAATCGGGTAATTTCCTTCCTTATATTTTAATGGGCTACGCATTGAGGACAATGTGTCAACTAAAGTGTGTGGGGGGAGAGGGTAAATAGAAAACTTGTCTATTTGTTTCTACATTTTTATTTTTTTCTTGTCTTTTGTGTTCTTGAGCTTGTATAAATACAAGTGATTGGTTAGGAGCACGTACATAGGTTGCTTGTGTTTACAAATAAATTTGGCATGATGATTGTAACAGCCCCTTTTGGGGTCAAATTAGAACAATAGTTTTGGGACCACAAATTCGAAGTAGAAATATTTATTTTGTTATTAATTTAAGGTCTACAGTATGATTGAATGATTATGTAAAAATTTCGTTAAGAAATTTTATCGATAGAGTGTCCAATTTGACTAATAGAACTAAATTGCAATAGGTGCAAAATATGTGTTCTAGAAGCTAAATGTCCCTAAATGGTAATTAGACCATTATACTCTAAGTTGGACAAAAATGGTCATGGTTAGGTGAAATTTCAAAGTTTGGCATTAAGGGCATTTTGGTTATTTGGTTAATAAAGACAAAATAAAACAAATAAAAGATGGTCTTCTTTCTAATTTCATCCCCCATAGCCGAATTTCAAGGATCACAATAGCTAAGGTTTTGGCCAAGCTTCCAAGCTCGATTGTAAGTCCGTCTTTGTCCCATTTTTAATGATTTTTACGTTTTTGAGAATGTTGTAACTTGGTTTAGCTATTCTAAGGACTAATTTGAAAGAAAATCAAAGTTTAAAATTTTACCCATGTTGAAAATTTGTGTATTTTGATGTTTAATAATAGAAAATGCATGTTGGGTGTTAGATAAACAACATTTACGAAGTGATTTTTGATGAAAATGTCAAATAGGGACCTATTTGTAAAAGTTGTAAAATGTGTGTAAAAATGTGAATAAATGAAAAATGTGGGTTTTATGAGCAAGAAATAGGTTTGGCTAAGTTTGGGTGTGATGAAATTGAATGAAAATCATTTTACGAGCCTAGGGCCTAAAATGTAAAAAGTTGAAAAGTTAGGGGTAAAAATGTATTTTTTTCCATAAGGTGTTTTTGGGATTAAATTGATATAATGTGATGGTTGAATGAGTTAAATTTGATATTATAGATCAAGAAAGAAGAGGTTTTGACCTAGACAGGGGAAATAACAAGGTTGTGGACTAAATCGAACTATCAGCCATTTTGTACCGAGGTAAGTTCGTATGTTAAAAATAAGCTTTAGAATAATTATACTTAAATGCATTAATATTGCATGAATTGTATGTTTGACTATGTGAATGAGTATAATTCTATTAAACGAGTTTGACGATGATTCGGCAAGTGAGCAGTCTCGTTGAACCTTAGGAATAGATTAGGATACAAGTAACCTGTCACTAGGGTCATTATGTGTTATGTGATTATGTGATCAAGGTGCTGGTCTTGTACGTCCTACCGGTGGCTGAGCATACCGACATATGTTGTGGATACTTGACAGCTTGTGTGAGCAGTACCGCATAGCTACGTCCTCACTGGCAACTTGTGTGAGCAGGCCCGTCGATAGCTCAAGAGCGAGCGATTATGTGATATGAGATTGAGGTAGCATTGGCTACGTATGCGGCACTTAGTGTGCAAAAATCCCGAGTATCTGACATTATTATTCCGAGTGGTTCATGGGTATGTCAAAGATGAGAATACGTGTAAATTCATTTCGAGATGGTTCAGGTATGTATATAGAGCCCATGTTTGTTAAATGCTTGAAACGATGAATATGAGGTATGTTTTGTGGTGGAATGGGTTATGATCATGAGACTATGGTAAATTTACACTTAATTATGTTATAATATTTAAATGTTATATGCATTGTAAGGATACTTATTTCTTGCATACGAGCTTACTAAGCTATATAGCTTACTCCATTTTATTTTCAATGTTTTATAGTGTTGCCAAGCTAACTCGGATCAGAGATCATAGGAGATTCGAATCACACTATCAAACTCTCAATTTTTTTGGGTATTGATGATCTTAGTATTTTGAAAGTATGGCATGTATAGGGACTTGGTCATTTTGTTATATGTGTCATTATGATTTTAGCCAATGTATTGGCTAGTAATTGTCAAAGGCTTGATTTGATATTTGGTCATGTAAATTGGCCTATTTTGGCTAACATGGTTGTAAGCCTAAGTATATTCATATATGTGCTAATGTCTTTGGTGATATGGTCATGGTATGCTTGGTGAATGATGGAATGTGATTCATAGTATGAATGTGAAATGTTTGGAAATGTGATATATTGATGAGATGATAAATTGTGCACAATTAGGTATCTTGAAAGTAGTAAATTGAGGCTTAATGAATGTGAAATTTGCATGATTGATTTAGGGCATAATAAGTGTTGTGGGTATGATAGATGTTGCTATTGTATTGGCATGTGTTGGTCATAACTGTGGGTGTTTTGGTTGCCTAAGTATATTTTTTTTGTGCCATTGAATTGGTGTATGTGTATGTGTATGTGTGAATAAGGGTGGCAAATGCCTTGGTAAATAGCCTTTAATTTTGTCCACACGGGTAGACACACGGGCGTGTGTCTAGGCCATGTGTGACATATGGCTTGTCCTATGGGCATGTGTTTTGGTTGTGTGTCCCTTACACCTTAATTTTGAGAAACAGAATGCTCAGAATTGAGCACACAGGCGTATGTCTCAGCCGTGTGTACGGCACGGCCTTGAACACGGGCGTGTGCCCTGGCCGTGTGAAGTCTGCACCTATTTTATGAAAATTAAATTATCCACACGACCTAGCACACGAGCGTGTGACTTGGCCATGTGACTTCAAGTTGTTCATGACTTGCAAGTTAGAGAGTTGTTACACGGTTTAGAGACACGGGCGTGTGTGACCACAGGGCCTACCCACACGGGTGTGTGACCCTTGTTCATAGCAAAAATTTTATAAGTTTTGTAAAAATTTCCCAAGTTATCGGTTTAGTCCCGAACCACTCCCAAAGCATGTTTTCGGTAGCGTAGACTCATATTAGGGACTTTATGATTGAATACAAGTGGTTTTAATTTGGATGCAAATTTATGACTCAGAATTGGATGTTTGCTTGTGATGTAAGTCCAGCAATGCCTCGTATCCTATTCCGGCGTTGAATACGGGTAAGGGGTGTTACAATGGTCGGTGATTTTAAATTTTTTATTATTAGACTACAAAGGCTTAGATTGGATAGGCGGTGTGTTAACCTCCAGTGAGCTTAAAAATAACGATGGTAGTGAGATTAGGTACAATAGCAATGAGTTTAAAAACAGTTGTGAAATGTGTGTTTGGATTTAAACACAACTTTAGTGGTGAGGTGAGAATAGAAAATGACTATTAAGGATATTAGAGTAGAAATTATATATAATAGAAGTTTTTAAAATTATTTTACTTTTACAAAATTATTTAAAATATATGAATTTATAAATTTATTTAATAAAATATTAATTTCAAAAAATTAAAATCATATTTTTGTTAAGGTTAAATATTTTGTATCAAATTATAATTGTAAATATATATCTTTTGAATAATTAAAAATATATTATCATAATAAAAAGTTTATATATTATTATATAATAACATAATTATTAATGCCATTACTTCCTATAATTACTAAATATAAATATTTGGTGCAATACTATAATATAATTAACTTTTATGGAGTCCACTTTCAAAACAAAAAGCACAACCACCTAGCCAAAACAAAACAGGTTAAAATGGTAAAAAGCAAAACCACCGTAGCTTCTTTTTCTTTACTGGAGCTCCACGCTTTAGTCCAAAACCAAGTGCCTAATGTGATAAAATCTTTTTCACTGGAAAAAATTAATGTCATCCAAACGAATGACTAAGGTGCATTTCACCATTTTCAAGAACAATCGTGCTTCACTGGAAGCAATCGGGCTTCTAAAGGAAGCCTAAGTTCTATATGTTACACTATAAATAGGTATTAAACAATCAATTATATCAAATGATATAGAAAATACAAGGAAACAAGCATGATAGTATGTACGATAAATGGTTAAATTTGAGATTGTCATGTTGAGGTGTTAAGGGATGACCTAAGACATTGTTTGGAACACATCTAGAGTCAAAAGCTGTCCTATTTATATTTCACCTTTAGTACCAATCTTTGAGTCTGTTGACACTTCTTGATGAACCTCATTACAAACCACTGAGCTTTAAATGTTAATTTGTATTTACCCTTTTTCTTTGGTCCTACACTGCACGACTATAGACATCTGGCCATACGTATTGAGGACTAAGTAGATACATCATGGTAGAGTTTGAAAAAATAGAGTAAAATAGGAAATATTTATGTGATATAGGAACTATAAGTTATCCTGAAAGTGCAAAACAAAAGAAAAATTCAAAAAGAAATACGAGTAGAAAAAGTTCATGAAAAGCATAAAGCATTCGTAAGTGAGAAAAATTGAAAAAGAAAAGTGACAAAGTCACAACAATAGAAAAACTCGTAGGCTAGCCGTAGTTATTATGTCATGTTATGATTTCCTATGTGGAGAAATAAGAAAGGTGAAAGAAGAAGAAATAAGGCAGTGAGCAGGAAAGGGTCACTAAGGGGGAAGAATAGAGATCAATACGATGTGTCAAACTATTTTCGTGTTTGTAACCCTCTTGATGCTTACTATCTTTCATTTCTATTCATGTCCTAAAACTCAGAATGTTACAAGCTGAAAAGTCCTATGTGACCTAAATATCCTTATACATGAATGGACATCATACTAAATATACACATAAACAACTATTTGTATTCTTCTTGGATAATCAAAGTATTTGTATATTTTGTAACATACTGAACTTAGATGTTTGTGATCAAAAGTGATAAGTCAATATTTGTACAATATTTCCTCAACGATCATCGTTTTTATTTATTGTTTTTATTTATATTGCTTGAGGACAAGTAATGAATTAAGAGGGGGGAGTTTGATCTATTGTAAATTGGTGTAGCAAATTAAACTAGTTTTCCCATTTAAGGAGCTTGAATACAAGTATTTTCATTATGTTTTAGTTAAGTTTTCTTATTTTTATTTGTATTCAATAAAATGTGCAAATTGAGTCTTTTTATTGACCTTAGGGGCTGAATGAGGCCTAAGGGAGACTAATGCACTTTGTGATTATACAGGAGACCTTTTGAAGGTGTACTAAACCGATATTGGTCACTATGTCACAATATGGGATGTTCAATGTCACAACATACTGAGCAGAATAGAGAAAGCTCAAGACTGCCTTCGATTTCGCGACATAGCATAATTGTGTCGCGTCATACCCCTGAAGATATCCCAAAAAGAATACATTAATAGCTATGTCATGACACAAATCCTGGTGTGTCGCAACATCGACTCTGGAACGGGAATCAAATACGAAATAGTGGTATTTTGGCTAGCACAATTAAACTTAAAGCTCAGGAACATCAACTAACCTAAGGTTGAGGAGGACGACCACCTGAAATCTATAAATAGACTCTTTTGGCACATGTTATGGACATCATTCACCTAGCCTAGATTTTCTTTAGTAAATTTAGTTTAATTTTTCTTTTGCTTTTAGGTTTTAGAATTTATTTCAGTTGTTCTCAAGAGATTTGAATTGTGGAAAGCATTAAACCTTTGTGGATTCGCTATTAATCTCAATAAAATCAGGCTATTTCACATACTATATACTATCAATTTAATTAGCATGTTTTCTCTTTACATTGATTCTATATTGTCTATGAAAACCATGAGGAACTAATCCCTCTATAGGGGATTAGCGAGTGAAGGTATGATCTATTGACTGTTTTGTAGGCTTACTCAACGGTTTAGCTATTTGTGAAAGGAAGAACGTGAAACAAACCCTAGGCCCGACAACCCCGGGAAGTCATCAAAGTGGAAATTAACCTAAAATTGGTATGACCCATCCGTGAACACCTTCACCCCAAGCCCGTCTAGACTGTGAGGTCGAAAGATAAGTAGTCTTTGCTAACTCGTTATGTTAGTGGAAGATTGAAAGATCCTGCTAGGATATCGACTAGTTGATTGATGAGGAACCTGAAGCGACAGTTGATAGGGATTACCGAAGCGAGCTAGTCACCCATAATCAAGATTTGATTCATTCTCCTTTTCTATCTCTTGAAGTTTATTTCTTTTTTAATATTTTGTTTTATTATCATAAAAACCCTAAAAATCCTTTATTTTATGTTTTTTTACTATAACTAATTTAAAGTACTAATTAGATCTTTTAGTGTTTAGGTTAGAATTGATTTGGCACTCGTATCCATTGGGTACGATCCTCGCAGTACTCACTTACTTCGTTGTAAAACTATATTACAACTCGACCCATATAATTATGAATACCACCTCGTATTTTTATATTTTATTTCAATATTCACACTTTGGACATTAGTACATCCGAAGGTGGTCAGACATAGGGTGAGTTGACCATGGACATCAAGGGAGATACTGGAATTTTTAAATGTGTAGAGCCTGAGTCTAGGTCTAATGAGGTGTTTCCATCTTAAGGATATGAGTGTCAAGTGGTTGAGACGAAACCTTGTTGTGCTAATGAATTTACAACTTTTATGGAATGGTGTAATCTTTCAGGTGTTCCTTCGACACATAGGAGGATCCAGAAGTGAACAAGGATGAAGAAGATATTACGAATCTCGGGAGGTCTCAGACACATAATAAACAAAAGGTGCATCAAAGTCTCAAGGAAATCAATGAAGCATAATTTCGAAGGCTTGAACTGTAACAACCCATTTTTCAGTGAAATTGGAACAATGGTTTCAGGACCACAAATCCGATCCAAAAATAAGTTTTATTTTTATTTCATTATATGGTTCATATTATAATAGGCATGTCGTATGAAAATGCGAAAGTTGAATTCTAGTAACTATAAGGATTAAATAGCTATGTTCAAATCTAAAGGTCCTTAAATGGTAATTAGACCATTAAGAAAAGTATGTAGATTTTTCTTGGTGACTCATCCATGGAATTATAGAAAAAGGGCAAGGACTAAACTAAAAATTGCAAAATACTTAATTAATTAAAAAATTATAAAAGAAATCATCTTATTTTATGTCATCTTCAACCTAAAACACATGGAAACCCTAGGTGAGAGAAAAGAAACTTTCAAGGTCTAATTGGGTAAGTTTCCTTGTCTCGTTTTTAGTAATTTTAGTATATTTGAAATCGGGATAGCTTAATCTCTTTATTTGAGGGATTAATTTGAAAAGTTATCAAGGTATGAAAAATGGGTCATGGATGTGTATGCTAGAAATTAGAAATTTATGGTAGAAAATGAAACATTATTGATAGATAAACAACTTTTACAAAGTGATTTTTGTGATGAAAACATTATTTAGGGACTAAAATGAAAAGTTGTAAAATTTGATGAAAAATTCTAAAATTTTATGAATACATGTGCTAGAAAATTTATAATGGGCCTTTAGTTAGGCTTGGAATAGGGAGTAATTTGCACAAGTTTCATGTTCCGAGCCTAGAGACAAAATCAGAATTTATGGAAAAGTTAGGGGCAAAATGGTAATTTTACCTAGGATGTAAATTGAGTCCATTTAAATATAAAATGTTTGAAATTGATGATTAAATTCATTTATATAGATCCGGACAACACTAATTTGAGGTTAGATTGAGGAAAAGAAAAGGTTTCGGATTAGTAGACTTTATACGCGAACAAGTGTAGAGGTAAGTTCGTGTAACTTAATCGGGTATGTAATTATGTTAATTGAATGTTGTGTTTGTATGTAAAGTGATTTATGTTGATGTGCTTTACTTGTATGCTATGATGGAAAATTGATACATGCTTCAAAAGGTGATAAAGGGTTAAGTCCCGATTGAATGTGAATTTCGATGATTATATGCGCTTTCCCGAAACTAATAAGGTCTTACATTTGTTGCTGATGAGATTTAGCTCGAACGAGTAATCCCATCGACCTTGTTATAGAAAGGATTTAGCCCGAATGGGTAATCCCGATATAATATCTCTTGAGCATACATTATGATTAGGGTTTAGCCTGGACTGGTAATCCTAATCGAGCCCTCTGAGCATACGTTATATAAAGGATTTAGCCTGGACTGGTAATCCTGTTATATGATATGTGGCTCGAGAGAGTGTTTCTTGGTTAACTGCCCTAAGGGGTACCTTTGAATAAGGAATTGACGGATTATTGAATCGTACACTTCGAGTATACTACTTGAGAATCCATCGGAATTCAATGATTCAATGGACATATAACTCTTGACATGGCATGAAAATCTTGAGATGATATGATAATGACTTGGAAGAATCTCATTTATGTTACTTGATTGATATGAAGATTTTGGTGACAAACATGTTTGATTGAATGTATGTGATTAGGCAATTTAGCCAAATGGATGGAAACATAACATTGTATGCCTAGATTTAATAAGCAGGATTGGTAAGTTTAGTTTCCATTATACGAACTTACTAAGTATGTAATGCTTACTTTGTTTTATTTTCCCCTATTTTATAGTGCTCAGAAGCTCGCGAGGGTTGGAGATCATTGGAGCATCGTCACACTATCAACTAGTCATTTTGGGTATTCTTAGTAAAATCATTTCGATATAATGGCATGTATAGGACAACTTGACCAATAGTGGCTTGAAATGTTATTTTGTAACCTAGCCATTGGAATGGCTAGTAATGGTTCATTTTGGTACTACTAAGTAGATTATTATGATACATATTTACACATGTGTTATGTTAAGAATATGTGATTAATGTTATGAATGCTTAAGTTAAACTAAGTAAGGTAGTGATCATGTATGCTTGTAGTGATATGCCTTGTGAATGATAGAAATTTCCCAAATTTGAATGCTTGAATTGGTTGGTATTAGATGTGTGTTTCAAATACAGGTATCGGGTGAAATTTTGGGTGAGAAATGAAGCTAGAAATGGCTTCATTTTGTCCATACGGGCAGATACACGGGCGTGTGTCTAGACAGTGTATAACACACGGCCTAGTAACATGGGCATGTGGTTAGGCTGTATGGCCCCCTGCACCTTAATTTTGAGAAAAAAATGCTCAAAATTAGGTAAACGGGCGTGTGTCTCAGCCGTGTGGCCTAGAACATAGGTGTGTGTCTTGGCCATGTGAAACCTGTACCTAATTTTGAAATGAATTAATTAACCATACGGCCTAGCACACGGGTGTGTGGCATGGCTGTGTGTGCAAGTTAGAGAGTTACACAGGGTCGAACACAGCCTCCAACACGAGTGTGTCCCAGGGTCATACGGGCATGTCCCTTGGACCACACGGGCGTGTGAGCCCTGCACCTTGGAAAAATTTTGTAATTTCGCGAAAAATTCTAAGAGGTCCCGATTAAGTCCCGATTTGATTCTAATGCTTGTATTGGGCCTCGAGGGCCCGATCAAGGGACGTTATGGTTGATCTTGGTAAATGAATAGTAATTTATGTAGATTAATGGAAAACTATTTTGAATGTTCTGGTAATGCTCCGAAACCCTATTCCGGCGACGGGTACGGGTTAGGGGTGTTACATGAACGATTGCCCTAAGTTGCATTTTTAATTTGTTGCATATGGAAATTGAACTAGAAGTTTGTAAATAATTGAATTAGTGAGCATAGACTCCATGTACTTTTTGCATTTAGATTAGTTTTTAAGTGTTTTGGAACCTTATTTAGTGAAATCACAATACCCAAGGGGGATACCATGATTTCACTAGCAATTTCATAGAGGCCAAAACTCGATTGGGTAACACAATATCAAACCCTGATATCGTGATACCCCTGGAATTTCAAAATTTAAAATTTTGGGTTTTACATAGTGGTATCACGATACTAGGCCCTCGGTATCATGATACCTTGGACTGAATGGGAATTTGAAGGGTCTAAAAATAGGGCATATCGAGATATCCACCCCTGGTATCGTGATATCCAAATTGAGTTAGACGATAAATGGTTAGGGTATCACAATATGCATGTTTAGGAGGCTATTTAAGCCTACAACCCCCCAAAGGCCCCCATTCCCTTCATTTTCCCCCAAATCTTCCAACCTAAATCCTTAAAAACACTTCCCCCTCTCTATTTTCTCTCAATCTCCCTTTCATTCTCCTTCATTTTCTTTGTGATTTCTCTTTTCTTATTGCTTTGTTTTGGTTCCTTTCCTTCTTTTGTAGGTTCTTGTTGCTTAGGGAACATAGAGCTTCATGGAATCAACCTACTTGGCCATTACAATCACTTCGGTTTAAGTTTTCTTTTCTTTTATTTTATTGCATTGATTTTTGCTCCTTTTGTTTTGGTTACTTTTACTTTTTCTAGCATCATTATTTTTACTGTTATTACTATTTTTGCTTTCATTACTTTTAGTTTAGATCTTTTTTTTTATTTGTGGCTAGTTGGTTAGTTTTAATATTGTTGGTTTAAAAGTGAGAATTTATAGAAATGCCCCCAAGACAACAAAAACGACCTCGACCCTAAGCCACCCTGGTTCCATCATTAAAATTCAACAGTGATAAATTTGCACAAAAAAAGGCCACAAACTTTTATCAAACAATTCAGGGACTAGCGTTCATCCCTGAACGCGGTTTTGATCCAGCCTTTTCATTTAACGATAAGTTTAAGATCTTGTCTACTTTCACAGGTGGGATAATTTGTGTGCTTCCTAAGTAACATGTTGTAATACCCGTCGTATTGGAGTTTTACTCCAATTTAAAAATTTCTCGATGCCCGGGCTATTATTCAAACAGTTGGTCGTCAAAGGCAAAGGGAAAGGAATAGTGAGATCAATTGAAGGTTCCAGAGATGCTCAACATTGGTTACATGTTTTCGCATTTTATTTTATTTTTTTGTGCGGCATGTAAACTAATTAAACTACATTACTTTTGGACTTGTTTTTATCTTTTATATTTTGTTTTTTTTTTTTTGGTTTTTGTGTATTTGTTTTATGTGCAGCAAATTACCTTGAAAGACACAAGCTTTGATGAGGAAGTGGAACCCTGAGCTAGTCTAATGCTCCATTAAGGGAAGTCTGGTAACCTTCTATCCTTTTTCGGGCACACATTGAGGATAATGTGCAGCCTAAGTTTGGGGGGATGCACATATTTTTATGTGTTTAATTTTTATTATTTTTATGTTATTTTGTGCGTTTATTTTCATTTTTTAGGTCATTTTAAAAAAAATCAAAAATACCAAAAAAAATTTTCAATTTTTTTTTTTTGTGTTTGATTGCATGGTATTTGGTCCATAATTAGACAATAAGTCATTAGTTATAAATATTGCATAAGTACATTGAATTGCCAAACTTGTAAACTTCAAATGATGCTAGATAACTTGATACTCTTTATTGTAGACTAATTAGTTCACTTAGTTAACTTGTATGATAGTTTAGAAGCCATAACCTAAATAATTTGAATTGTTAATTATTCATTTAAATAGATGTATGCCTGATAGAATTGGAGTTGTGTGAATAATTTAGGAAAGACCTTAGGCATTGTTTGAACTAGCCTTGAGCATAAAAGCTTACCTTTTGCTATGTACCTCTAGTCCCCATATGTTCTAGCCTCAAGTACCCTTTCTTTGTGACCTTAATATCGAAGCCTTGAGCTTAAAAAAGTTATCTAGATATCACTATTAAGTTGCATGTGAGGTAGTTCTCGTACAAGTTCGATACTTTACCACTACGTGACTTAATTGCCTGATCTAGTCCAAGGGTCATCTTTCTTTTTGTATGTTTGGTGTGTTTGCTTGAGGGCACGCAAAGAGTTAAGTGTGGAGGAGTTTGATCTTCGTAATTTGATATGGAAAAGTAGGCTTCCCCGGTACACTTGAGGAGCTTGTTTTCAAGCATATTAGCGTCTTTTCTATAGTTTTTCGTAGTTTTTAGGTTTTAACTTAATAAGTGCTAATGCCTCATTTTTAATTATTTTGAGACCCAAATTGACCAATAGTGTCATTAGGGAACCTAACATATAATTGAGTGTTGTATGGACACGTTAGAGGCTAGAATTGAGCGAGAACAACACCAAAGGCGATGGTATCACGATATCCTACCCTTGGAATCGTGATACCTCCAACAGACCCCAAAGATGAAGACCACCTATATAGTGGTATCACGTATCCACTTTAGGTATCACAATACCACTTTCCAAGGAGCACATTAAGTTCAAGATTGCCGATGATATCGCGATATCCATTCCAAAGGTATCGCAATATCCACTTTATAAGGGAAAAAAAATGACACAATAGGTAATCTTTGTCCAACTGAAGCACAAATAATTTAAGGCTGATTCAAGGGTATTTTTTAAAACAAAATAAGGTCAAAATAGCTTATTAAATCAATCAAAACTTGGCTGATAGGAAAGGAGGCCACATTATCTTAGTTTAGCCTTAGTTTTCTCTAGTTTTTTTTTGGCACTTTTTCAAGGGATTTTATTTTCTCTTATTCTTTATTAGTTTTAGAGTTTATTTTACTACACTTTCTTCTTGTTCTTAATGCCCTTGTAGTTAGTTATATTTTCACTTTTAGTCCCTATACATTAGTTGTAATGACATTTTTAGCTTTAGTTTAATATATTTTAGTTTCCTTTACTTTAAATTTGTTAAAGTCTGTTCCTTTTATGTTTCTTGTTTTAGATTTTCTTGTTGAATGCTTCTCTTTACATGTCCCTTAAATTTTCTTGCATAAAAATTCAGACTTTACAGTTTTCTTAAGTTTTTTTTAATGACTTCCATGCTTTTCATCTCCATGTTCATTAGTCTTATTTTCAACATGAGTAACTAAACTTTTAAGGGAGTTGGTTGATGGAGATGTGGTGAGCTAATTTTTGAATGATGGACCAAATCGTAATAAATTGGGCTAATTTGAATGAACCTAAAAACTTAAGATTGACGGGCCTAAAGGAATATCTAGGTAAGTGAGACTAAAAGGAGACCTTGTTGGGCACCAATTCATTAGTCTCAGGTTAGCCAGTGAGATTGAGAGATAATTTGGATTAATTTGTCTAAGTTTGTGAAATTGAGGCCGAGAAATAAAATGGAGCCATTTTGGGAGTTTAAGCGATTTTGATCCCTAATTTGAAGAGTAATGAACCACATCGAGATTAGTTGGTTAGACTCTTATTTTTATATTTATTCTTGTTCTAGTGTTGTAATATTTATTCATTAGACTTGAGATTAGTTTAATTCCTTTTGATTTTATGGTTTGTCATCATATAAGTTTCTGTGATTAGTTGGTTAGACTCTTTATTTTACACGAACGTTATTTATAAATTGTTCAACCCCTGATTCCCTTAGGTTCAACCCTTGGAATACTCTAGTGTTCCATTATAACACTAAAGATATTATAACTGATCTGTCACACTTGTAGTAAGCTGCAACATTTATATTTATTCTTGTTCTAGAGTTGATTCTCTCTCATCGTTCGCGTGGACAACGAGAGAAGCGGTCATGTATTGATACCATTTTGGTTTCAATGTTTTAGAAAATTGAAATAAAAATGAATTTATCTATACCAGACATAAAGTATTGATACCTTTGTCAAGGTATGGATACCTTATCTCTGTATCAATACCATTTTTAAGTTCAATGTTTGAAAATTTAAGGAAAATCACCAATGTACTGACAACCTTTTCTAGGGTATTGATACCTCTAAGCCCAAAATGTCAAAAAAAATCACTTTTTCGCACCTTCTTTAGGCCAACTTAATATTTTACACTTTTGATGTCTACAACTCACATTTAGTCCTGAACGAAACCAGACAAAATATATATCAAAACATGAACTTAACCATTTCCAATCAACCAAACCTGTAACAACTCGTTTTTAGTGGTGCCAGTGTTTTGTTAATTATTTATTATTTATAGGGATATTACAAGTTCGTATTAAAATTCAGTTAAGAAATTTTAATGTTTAGATTGTTAATTTAGTAAAAATGTAACACCCCTAACCCGTATCCGTCGTCAAAATAGGGTTACAGAGCATTACCAAAACTTTTAAAACATTTTCAGATAATTTCAACATTTATTATTCATTAACTGAGATTATTCATATCAACCCTTAAATGGACCCTCGAGGCCCAAAACGAGCATTAGAATCGAGTTGGGACTTAATCAAAAACTTTAAGAATTTTCCACGAAATTTCAAAATTTTTCCAAGGTGCAGGGCTCACACGCCCGTGTTGCCAAGGGACACACCCGTGTGGTCCAAGGGACACGCCTGTGCTAAAGGCCATGTTCGACCCTGTGTAACTTTCTAACTTGTGTACATGGCCATGCCACACGCCCGTGTGCTAGGCTGTGTGGTTAATTAAATTCTTTCGAAATTAAGTATAGATTTCACACGGCTAACATACACGCCCATGTTCCAGACCGTGTAGCACACACGGTTAAGACACACAACCGTATCTCTACCTGTATGCTCAATTCTGAGCATTCTATTTTCTCTAATTTAAGGTGCAGGGGACACACAGCCTAACCACACGCCCATGTACCAGGCCGTGTGTCATACACGGTCAAGACAGATGCCCGTGTGTCTGCTCATGTGGGCAAAATAAAGTCATTCCTAGCTTCATTTCTCACCCAAAATCATACCAAATTCCTGCACCAAACTTACATCCAAACACCAATCAGCCCAAGTATTGAATTCAAGCAATTTATAACATCTAACATGATATATTGTTACATGCATTCATGATTAAATCTTACCTTTCTCAATCAATCAATAATAAACACTTATGTTATCTCCATAAAGTAAACTTAAATACATATAAATACATGTTCCAAAACATAATCATCATTATCCATTCCAATAGCTAGATTACAATAATCATTTACTTTTACATGCCAATATGACCAATATAACCTATACATGCCATTGTAACCATAATTGCCTTACCATATTGTACTGACATGGGCCAATGGATAGTGTGAGTGATCTCCGCCAAGCTTCCAATCCAACGAGCATCGATTTACTATAAAACAGGGAAATAAAACTAAGTAAGCATATAATGCTTAGTAAGTTTGTATAACATGGTACTTAACTTACCATTCATTGTATTTTGAGGTAACTATGTAAGGCATATTCAATCAATTTGACCTCTAGCCCTACACACATCCTCATTGCCCTTGTTAGTCATATATTCCATAATAATATCAAAACATATATGGGCTCAGCAGCAATCAAGTTTCCACACGCATATGCTTTCCACAACATGTATTCATTTAACATGTATAAATCATCTCTTTATATTACAAGTATAATTTCATAATAGTTCATCTCGAGTTCAGATTATTTCATGCCAGAACTTTACTCATATCATTAAAAATATCAAGGTCACACGAGTAGTAGTACACTCAAGGTGTATAAGTCTATAATCAAGTATGAACATTCTCATCAAGTAATTTCCATATACAGATATCATCATCTCACACTTTCATATATTACTTTTTAGGTATCATCATTTGCTTGTATTTCAGATGGATACGTGTAATAACTCATTTTATTATTCATATCTTCTAATGTCTGGATTGTGACCTGTTGAATTTATTTGAAATATCGATAGATACACAGGCAGTACACTCAAGGTGTAAAAATTAGGATCCGTCAATTCATATTCAATGGTACCCATAAGGTACTATTTCAGAGAGTACACTATTGAGCCACACATGTATACAACAGGATTACTAGTCCAAGCTAAATCCTTTTTATTACATATGCTCTAAGAAGCTTGATCAGAATTACCCGTCTGGGCTAAATCCAATCCATAACATATGCTCGAGAGGACTTACATCAGGATTACCTGTCTGAGCTAAATCCTTTCTGTAATGAGGTCAATAGGATTACTCGTCCGAGCTAAATCCCGTCAGCAACAAATGCAGGACCTCATTCATTTCAGGAAATCACATATCCATCAATTTTCCATTTATTCAACCAGGATTTAAACCTTTTTGAAGCATTATTGGCATGTGATTATTTCATACATCCATAACATTCATATAATTCAAGTAAACATATTCTACATTCTTTTCAAGCATATAAGTAACATTTTTATCATTTATCATTTATCGGGCATTATTATTGATCGGGATTTGTTAGATATATTTTCAATGTCATATATATATGATATTTATACAATTCAAAAAAAAAATTTAGTTCAAGCATATAAATATACACAATTTAGTTACACGAACTTACCTCGACAAATGTTCGTGTTCGTAAAATCTACTAATCCGACATTGTCCTCTTTCCTCGTTCTAGCTCTAAATTTGGTCCATCCGGATCATGCGAGTAAATTTTACATCAATTTATCACATTTCATATCAAAGTGGACTCAATTTACATCCTAGGAAAAATTACCATTTTGCCCTTAAATTTTCCATAAATTCCCATTTTGTCCCTAGGCTTGGAAAATGAAATTTATGCAATTTACTCCCTATTCCAAGCCTAATCAAAATTTCAATGTAGAATTTAAAGCACATATTTTCTATAAAATTCATTATTTTTCATCAATTTTCACAACTTTACATTTTAGTCCCTAAATCATGTTTTCATCAAAAATCACTTTGTAAAAGTTGTTTATCTATCAACAACCTTTCATTTTCTACCATAAATTTAAAATTTTTAGCATATTCATCCATGACCTAATTTCCATACCTTGATAACTTTTCGAATTGATCCTCCAAATAGATAAATTAAGCTATCCCGATTTCAAAAATATCAAAATTACTAAAAACAGGATAAGGAAACTTACCCAATTAAGACATGAAAGTTTCTTCTCTCTATTCTAGGGTTTCCATGTATTTTTGGGGAAGAATATGAGTAAAATAAGATGATATTTTCTTTTTCATCTTTTAATTAAGTAAATTATTTCAAATTCCAATTTAGCCATTGCCCTTTCTCTAAATTTCCATGGATAAGTCACCAAAATATCTACATACTTTTATTTAATGGTCTAATTACCATATAAGGACCTCTATTTTTGAATTCCATAGCTATTAAATCCTTGTAGCTACTAGAATTCAACTTTTGCATTTTATGCGATTTAGTCCTTCACGTTATTAAGCACATAATCAATAAAATTTTCTTATCAGAATTTTTACATTACATTTCTAACATATTACGAACCATGTAATAAAATAAAAATAAATTTTATTTTCAGATCGAATTTATGGTCCCGAAACCACTGTTCCGATTTCACTGAAAAATGAGCTGTTACAAAAAAGAACTAAATTGTAAAAGTTAAAAAAGTCTATTGCGACTAGCTAGAGTTAATTCATTAAAGAAACATGATTGAAGGAATTCAAAAGGTAATTAGACTATAAAATGTTAGGGTGGACGGTTCAAGAATGTGTTCTATTGAAAATTTAAATTATTTGTAAGAGTAATTAAATAATGAAACCATAAATAAAAGAAGTTAAGGCTATCATCTTCTTCATTTTTTTAGCCTTACTAACCGATTACACCATTAATGAACTAAGAGAGAATCGGCCAAGCTCAATTTCTTTACATGTAAGTCCATTTTGATTTCGTTTTTAGTAATTTTATGTTTTTGTGATTGTTGCAACCAGGTCCAGCAAACCCGAGTGTTAATTCATGAAACTATTCAATGTTGTGAAATGTTTCGTTGTTGAATTTGTGAGATTTTTGAAGTTTTATGATAGTTTTGTAAGCTTGATAGCTAAATAGGATTATTTTGTAAAGTAGTTTTTAGTGATTTTGATTTCTAGGGATTTAATTGTTAAATTAGCAAAATTACATGGAATTATTGTGAAATTGAAAAATATATGGGTTTTTCTAGGATTATAGGAAATTTGGATAGCTTTGTTTCAGCTTAATTGTGTTCAATTTTATAGTTTCGGGTTTAGGGACTAAATTGCATAAAGGGTAAAATTTAGGGCTAAATTTGTAAAATGTGATTAAAAGGACTTAAATGCATAAATTTGATTGTTATGTGGTTTGAATTGATTTAATTAAATTAAATTATACTTTAGATCAAGAGTCTCAAATATCAAAAAACGTACGAGGAAAATGAAAACATGTTGATTAGTCCTTAATAGTTGAATCACTTGACAAGTAAGTTCATACTATCTTCTGTGGTTACAATTTGTTATTAAATGTTGTTAATTATTTGTATATAAATAGTTGAATGGAAACTAGACTATGTGGTAACAAACCAAATTCTAATATATTTCTGATAGACAGAGTAAAAGTGTCATACACAAGGTTTCTGAATGATTCTCGTTCTAGACCGAACTCTAGCATTTGTTGCGGACTCAGATATACATGTGACACAGATTTAGCCTGGACTGGTAATCCATTTTCATTTTAAAGGTTTCACTTGAACTGGTAACCTTACATGTATACATAGCCTGGCCAGGCTATTTTTTTGTGTTGTTAATGTTTGAGCCCGAACGGGTAACCTAACACACTATTTCTATATCTGACTAGCTTGAACGAGTATTAAATAATTTCACACTTTTGTAATGAGTTCTTTTACAAAGTTCCATCGGAAAATAAAAAGATATATAATGTATTATTAACGTGGAAAAAATATGAATTTTGACTATTTGTATGATCGTTATTTACTGATTTGGTATCATTGAATTTTTTCATGATACGGATATTAGTTTGAATGGTTATTTGCTATTATCTATTAAATGAATAAGGTAAGTTATTGAATTGAATGGTATGAGCTTACCAAGTATTGTATATACTTACTCCTGGTATATGTTCTATAGATTTTGGATAATCGAGATGTGTCAATTGGATCAATAAAGCTTACACCTATCATCGTCTGACATCGGTAGATTTTGAAGTCTTGATTTATGGTTATTTGCAGCATGTATATAAGATACTTATTTTGCAAATGTTGGACATGTTTTGGTACTTTAGTTATAGGTGCACTTATGTACAAAGTTGGAATATGTATTACATATTTGGTTTTTTGGTAATGTGTAGTTATAAGTTATGTTTGAATGGTATTTTTTGGATGATTATATGGTAACAAGTTTGGTGTGCTTATTGATAGTTAAAAGGATAGAATGGATGAATTTGTTGGTTGATAAATGTTGATTATATGTGGTGCCAATGAGGGTATATTTGTTAGGCACTTAGGTTGGATGTTTTGGTATGTTTTAAGCTTGTTTAAGTGTGTTTTGAAGGCATGTGAATGGTTGATTTTAGTTTGGCTTGGCACCTAAGGAATGTCTATTGTTTTGGCTTGTTTTAGAAGTCATTTTAGATGCACACGGCTTGCGACGGGCTGTCACATGGCTATGTGCCATACACGATCACACCACACGGCCTTAGGTTGTTACACAGGTTGAAGACACGACCATGTGACCTTAATTCAAATCACATACAGTCTGGCACACAATCATGTGACCCTAATTCGATTCACACACGGTCTGGTGACATGACTGTGTAACCCTATTTTCGAATTGTGCACAGTTTGGCCACACAACCTGGCCACACAATCGTGTGACCCTTGTTTTCAATTTTTCTACATTTTTTATTTTATTTCAAATTAGTCCCTGATTGTTTCTAAATTTATTTTTAGGTTCTGTAATCTTGATATAGAGCTCGTAAATTATGTACAAGCTATGGATGATGATTTTTCATGAATATTTGATATTTAGATTAATAATTGGATGGTTTAATGTTGTTATTTGGTTTGTTGTGTGCCGTAACACTCTGCAACCTTAATCCGGTGAAGGAAAGGGATTAAGAGTGTTACATTTAGTGGTATCAGAGCTATTGTTTAGTTAGTTCTAGGACTGAACATAGCGTGTATTTAGTCTAAAAATGCATGCCACAATAACTTGTAAGTTGTGTGATGCTCATGATCCGATCTGACAATGTTTTCTTTTATAGATTTACAATGATAGACAAATTTAATAATGTTGATAATGATGATGTCTAACTTTAGTACTAAATTGATATCCTTTCCAATCATGTCCCTTTCGTTTCTACATCTAGGTAGAAGACGAATATCTTAATACTTGAAAATCTTTTGTTCTTTTAGCCAAGGGTAATGGAAGAGAACTAGTTGTTTCTCGTTTAATAGAATTTCTTTCTAAAAGAAGTTGTAGATTTGTAGAAGAAGATTAGGATTCAAGCTTAGGTATAAGTGATTGCACCATAATATTATATGATAGAGATGGTGGAGGAACTTGATGAGCGAAAGCTCTCATAAGCAATCGAAAGAATTGGTTTAGGGTTTTGAAGAAAACTTCTTGTACATAAATTTCTTCCTGAATGGATACTTGTTCTTGTTAAAGTCTCACTTCCCTTATAGGTAATCTAGAGGCTTTCGACTCTCAAGATTTATTCTTATTTGGAGGAATATTCCCTTCTCAATTCAAATTTTAAGCTTGACTTTTCCTTTCTTTGTCAACCATTTATCATAAGTCAGTTGACAACTTCGATCTATAATTACAATTTAAAATATATTAACATCAAAATCTCATCTCATCACATCAATATGTCTTATATGGCATGTACTTATAGAATATTTTAGACCTAAAAATTAGAAATCCTAGGCTCTAATACCAAAACAAATGTAACACCTCTCATCCGGAGTGAACTAATACATCACGAGCAAAGGATGTCACATTTAGACACTAAGACTACTCAACTCGAACACCAATTTTAAAACTTTTTTAGCATAAATAGATTCTTTTGAAGTTATTTAAGTCATTTCTGGGCTTTCATTAAAGTTTGGTTACAAATAGGAATCAATGGAGTTTTAATCAGGTTAAAACAGGGCAAATAGATTCAAGTCACGACACTAGAAAGTGGGTATCGCGACACTGAGAAATAGGTATCATGAAATTGATTGATGTTGAGACACCAAAAATAGATTACTCTAATTACATTTCCAATTTCGTAACATTGATTTATGATGTCGTGACAGTGAAGACAGATTACCTAAAACATATCTGAAACATCTAAAATCAAGTCTAAACTATCATCAATCATTTCATGTCACTTTTAAACATTATAAAAAAAAATCTCCATCAAAACATCATATAATTCCACATACAACTCAATCAAATTTTAACTAAGTTTGTAAGGTTAACAAAATGATCAAGATTCTTCAAGTATTTTCACTAGAAACCTTGTACACATGTTTTGTTTTAACCTATGTATATATCGTACTATATTGAAAAACAATCAAAATCATACTCTCTTCAAATTTTTGACATTTGATGTGATGAGTTGAGATGATATCTTCACATTGGAGCTTCGACTCGAGTCTCTACCTACACGTTAGAAAATAACGCATTAAGCTACATTTGCTTAGTAAGTACTCAGAGAATTCAAGCTTACCTTAACTTTATTTGATTTAACATGTAAATACAATTAAAATAATATAACAAATCAGTTTAAAAAATACATTATAACTTTAGCTTTCACATAATTACTTGTAAAATTCCACTTACTATTTCACTTGCTAATTTCCTTCCCATTTGAATGTAGGCCCATAGTAGACTTGGCAAAACAAGCAGGATATGCAGAATATCACTAAAAATATAAGTATGAATACGCTTAATCATAATAGGGCACCAAAGTTCAAGGTTAATTCAAAGCATTACAGCATCAAACTCACGAAATTGCACTGAAGTACCACAATCACTTTAATGCACGGAAGTGTCATTTTCACTAGAGCACTTAAAAATTCCTAATGGCATGTCATCTATATTCAACAAGTTCTAATATTGTCTACATGGGCAATGATAATAATATTTATATCAAAATCCTTCATAAATTCAATATCAAATGAAACTTTTACACACTTTTCAATTTAGTCCTTATGAACATAAATTTCAAAAACTAATACATCAACACTATGCACTTGATTCATTTTCATATAAACACTTCACTTAAACCCTTTCACATATTTATTTCAATTCACATATTCATTTTTATACACTTTAGAATGTAGTCCTTTCTACTACAAATTTCATCACACATAACATCTTCACTTTGCAAATAAATTTACAAATCATGTTATCACTTCTCTTAATCTTTATCACATTAAATATTATCATAATAATGTATGAATTATGTAATAGCCCGATTTTAGGGCTAGTCGAAACAGTGGTTTCAGAACCACTAATCTGAGGTCAGAGAAATTATTTTTAATATTATTTTATGTGTTAAAGCATATGATTATATGAGTGCATGAAAATTTTTGTGAACTAATCTTAGCGATTGCCTGCTTAATTTCGAAAAAAGACTAAATCGCATAAAGTGCGAAAGATTTATTTTACTAGCTGAAAGTGTTAAATGACAATGAAACATTAAATTAGAGGTCCTTAGTGAGTAAATAGACCAAAAATTTATTAGTGGCTGGACATGGAGCCTTAATTCATGGAATGGTCAAATGTTTGGTGACTTAATTGATAATAAAATATTAACCTAAAAGGCTAGCTATCATCTTTTTCATTTTCTTCTCTTCTCCACCAAAAATTTTAGGAAAGAGGGGGTTTTGAGAGCTCAAAATTTTAGCAACTTCTATCCCTTGCAAGTAAGTGATTTTGATGGTCATTTTTGTTGATTTTTGTGTTTTTGGAACCCTTATAGCTTAATCTAGCTAATGAGGGGACTATTTTGCAAAATGGTTGAAAGTATAGGGTTTTTTCATGAGAGTATTCATGTTGTTTGCTGAATTTTTATAGAAGAAAATGAATCATGTTTGTTAAATAAACAACTTTAGTGAAAGGGGTTTTCATGAAAACACTTAAAAGGGCCATTTTGTAAAGTTTATGAAATAGGTTGTAAATGTGTGAAATAATTGAAAAATTGTGAGTTTTCATATTCGAATAGGCTTGTTAAAGGAGAAAATTTGATTAAAATCATTTTACGAGCCTAGGGGCAAAATCGTAATTATGTAAAAGTTTAGGGGAAAAATAGTAATTTTGCCAAGGTATGAATTATAGATTTTCTTGGTTAGTGTAATGATTAAATAAGTGAATTTGTCACTATATATCAAGAAAAACAGAGTCTAGACCTAGACTGGGGGAAGACCAAGCTAGTAGACTAATTCAATCTACTTGCCCACTTTTTGCATACCGAAATAAGTTGTACGTAAATAATACAACTTTACTGTTATTATGTATTGAATAATTAATATGGCATAAAGTGTTTGATTATTGTTGTGAATATGCATGATGAAAACTGATATAGTAAAAACTCTCGGTTGAACCTTAGGAATAGATTGGATATCCATGCTATGATATTTGGGTGATATGTGTGCTAGTGTAAGACCATGTCTGGGACATGGCATCGGCCATATTTTGAGAGCCAGTGTAAGACCATATCTGGGACATAATATCGGCGATGATATGTGTGCTAGTGTAAGACTATGTTTGGGACATGGCATCAACATTGATATGTGTGCTACTGTAAGACCATGTTTGGGACATGGCATCGACCACATTATGAAAGCCAGTGTAAGACCATGTCTAGGACATGGCATCCGACTCGACATGTGAGCTAGTGTAAGACCATGTGTAGGACATGGCATCGACAATTTACCCTTTTGTGCGAGGCTTATCAGATATCCTTTAGTATTCTGAATGGTTCCACGAGTTATTTTAAGCTTATGATAAAGATATGAAAGGATATAATCATGTTGCGAGTGGTACTGGTTCTTACTCGAAACTCATGAGATATGAGCTTAGTTATAATGCCTTAATGGTAAGGATGAAATTGAGAAAGTTCAATCTATGATAATGATTTCAGGACAATCTTTAAATCTTTGGCTTATACTTGTTATGTGTAAATATGTAGTAAATCTACCATTGTTAAATCAAGAATGTTGTGTTGGTTTATAATATGCTATGTGTTTAAAGATGCATGGTTGATGTTGTTACTTATTTACATCCAACTTACTAAGTTTTCTGCTTACTCCCTTTCTTTTCCTTTTTCTTATAGCATCATCAAGCTAACTCAGGGATCAAAGGACGTCGGAGGCTCGATCACACTATCAATTAGAATATTTGGTATAGTTAGACTTATCATTTTGAGTATGGCATGTATAGGGACTTGGTCTTTTTTCTAAGTGTCATATTGTTTTAACCAAATGTGTTGGCTTGTCATGAAGGTTGATTTATTTTGTATAAGGCTATGGATGATGGCTAATATTCATAATTGCTAAATGCATTTAATGAGGATTTTCATGGATGTGGTTATTGCATGGTTTGTACTGATAAGTAGGAGAGGCTGTATGTGATAAAAAATAACTTAGGATCGATGTGTGGATGTTTTGGTTATGTGTTTATACTTGGATTGGAGATGTTTGTTGTCATGTAGGTTGGTACAAGTAAGGGTGGCAAAAAGGCTTGGTAGATAGCCTTGTTTTTGTCCACACGGGCAGACACACGGGCGTGTGTCTGGGCCATGTGTGACACACGGTCTGCCCTATGGGCGTGTGTCTAGGCCGTGTGTTCCTTGCATCTAAATTTGGCAAAACAGAATGCTCAGTAGTAACCACACAGACGAAGACATGGCCGTGTGTCTCAACCATGTGGAGGACACAGCCATAGTACATGGGCATGTGCCCAGGCCGTGTGAAGTCTGCACCTTAAATACGAAATTAAATTCGCCACACGGCCTAGCACACGGGCGTGTGCCTTGGCCGTGTGCCCCTAAATGGTTGATTACGTTATAAATAGAATGTTAAGGTTTTAGTACACAGGCTGAGACACGAGCGTGTCATGGTCGTGTAAGGGACACAGGCGTGTGCCAGGCCATGTGACAACCCCTATAGGTTCGAATTGAGAAATAAATCCACACGGGATAGGGACACGGGTATGTCCTGATAGGTCCAGGCCCTGTGAGCTACACAGGCATTCAACGTGACCGTGTTAAGAGGACACACGGGTGTGTCGCCCTTCCACACAGGCATGTGCCCTTATTTGCATTGAAAATTTTCAAGGTTTTTAACAGTGTTCGGTTTATTCCAGAACTATTCCCAAAGGTGTTTTGGGCCACATAGGTCCATATTAGGGATGTTAAGAGGAAGTTTGAAAGTTTTAAATTTGAGAAAAATTTTATGACACAATAATGTTTGTATACATGTGTTTAAGTCCAGTAACACCTTGTACCCTATCTCGGCGTAGGATACGGGTAAGGGGTGTTACAAATTAAACATATAAAAATTAATATAACTATTTTAACATATTTCACACTTAAATATTAATTTGGTAAAATAGAATTCTAGGAGTACTTACTTGATTGAGCTTTTTACACCTTCTCCTACCTTTCTTCAATATTTTTTTATTTTCTTATCTTTGTCACACCACTTGATTTCACTTCTTTACCTCTCTCTTGTATGCTTTGGGTTCCACCTAAACTTGTCACATCCCGAAAATAGAGTTAAAAGAAATTGGGTTAATGAAACCAATAGAGGTCACGCTTTATTTTGGATTAAGGTTGTGGAAATTATGATAAGTAATTTTATTTGGTTTAATGGATAGGTGTTTTGTATGTTTGTAGGAAGTCCTAAGTTAAAATCCTATATTTTTAAATTTTGTTAATTTTTAGCTTAATTTGTATCCCTGGTCTCTTTACTTAAATCTTATTTCTGTGAAAATTATGTTAGAATGAGCTTGCTAGTTTAGCGCTAAGGGTTAGCTTACCTTTGGTCATGTGTTCGAATCCCTTTGTGTGCAAAATGAAAATATTATTATTCCCTTGTTTTGTGTCAATCATGTGGTCAAAATTGGAGTCTAATTTAAAATGCTAGAAATTTGATAGGGATTAGTTAAGTATCAGTTTCCATAAAATGTCTCCAAAATTATTGTCCATTTCCCCACAATTTCTCTCTCCACTCTTTCAATTTTGAAATCTCGTTAGTTGACTACTCACATTATTTTTTCTTTATTGTTCATCTGATTTATTTTGTTTCTTTAATTTCTTTCTTTTTGGTTTTGCTCATTATTATTTTTAAAAAATCCTCTGACCCCTTTTTCTTTTTAAAAAATCTTTTTTTCTTTGTGGCTCATTTATTCGTTTATGTCCATTGATGTTATTCTTTTCTTCATTTTGTAACAGCTCGATTTTGGGTCTAATCGAAACAATGGTTTTGGGACCACAAATCCGAAGTAGAAAAATTTATTTTTATTATATTTTTATGGTCTACAATTTTATGGAATGATTTTGTGAAAATTTCGTTATAAAATTTTGACGTTTGGGCACTTAATTTAGTTAAAAGGACTAAATTGTAAAAAGTGCAAAACTTGAGTTCTATAAGCTAGAGGTGTCTAATTGTTATGAAATATTAAATTGGAGGTCCTTAAATGGTAATTAGACCATTACTTAAGTTAGTGGATAAAAATGGACATGGCATTTTGGTCATTTACTAATTCAATGAATTAAAAAGCCAAATTAAAAGCCAATTTTTGTCCATCTTCCTCCCATGGCTGAATTTTACAAGGAGAAACCATCGCTAGGGGTTTTCAAGCTTTCAAGTTCGATTGTAAGTCCGTTCTAGCCCCGTTTTTAATGGTTTTTATGTTTTTGAAATCCTTGCAACATGATTGTAATAGCCCGGTTGTGGGCCTAGTCGGAATAGTAGTTTTGGGACCACTGACTTGAGGTTAGAAAAACTATTTTTGAAATTAATTTATGTGTTGTGGCATTATTATGTTATTGCTGAAGAATTTGGTGAAGTAATTTTAGCGTTTGTGAGCTTAATCGTGAAAAGGGACTAAATCGCATAAAGTGCAAAAATCTTGAATGGATAGCTAAGGATGTTAAATTTCTATGAAACTTAAATTGAAGGTCTTTAAAGGGCAAATAGACCCTTAGATTATAGCTTGGCCGGCCATGAGACAAAGAAATTTAAATGGTCAAAGTGTTAGGTATTTGATGACCTAATATGTGATAAAATAATACCCTAAAAGCCTAGCCTTCATCTTTTTCTTCCATCCTTTCTTCTTGGCTGAAAATACCAGCCATTAGAGAGGTTTTTGAAGCTTGAAATTTCAGGCACTTAGTCTCTCTACAAGTAAGTGATCTTGATGGTTTTTCTTGATGATTTTTATACTTTTAGAACCCTTGTAACATGAGCTTTCAAATGAGGGGATTATTTTGAAAAATGGTTGAAAGCCTAGGGTTTTACCATGAGTGTGTTCATGTTGTTTTCTAAAATTTTATGGAAGAATATGAGTTATGGTAGTGTAATAAACAATTTTTGTGAAGAGATTTCTTGTGAAAACCCTAAAAAGGACCATTTTTGCATAAGTTGTAAAATAGGTGATAAATGTGTGAAATAATGAGAATTGTGGGCTGCAACTAGTATTAAGAGTTATCCGACTAGGCTTGATTAATGAGAAAATGTGATAAAAATGGATTTCTAGACCTAAGGGTAAAATGGTCATTTTGTAAAAGTCTAGGGGCAAAATGGTCATTTTGCCCAAATTTTAAATTTTTGAGTACTTAGATTAATAACATGATTAAATGTTTGAATTTTCACCATTATAGATTAAAAATTACAAAATTCGGGCCTAAACCGTGGAAAAGCAAAGCAAGTGGACTAAGCCTAACTAGTCATCTACATTTTGTAATTTGAGGTAAGTTGTATGTAAATAATACAACTACATTGTTATTATATGTGTTTGAATTGATATAGCATCAATTGCTTGTTTGTGGAAATGATTATTTATGTTGAATATTGAGATAGTAGAATTCCCGTTTGAACCTTAGGGAATAAAATCGGATATTCATGCCATGACAATTGAGTTATATGTGTGCTAGTGTAAGACATGGACATGCATCGGCAACATTATAAGAGCCAATGTAAGACCAAGTCTGGGACATGGCATCGGCAATGAGACGAGGGCTAGTGTAAGACATGTCAGGGACATGCATTGGCTGCGAGATGTGTCAGTGTAGGACCATGTCCGGGACATGGAATCGGCATGTATAAAGGTGTCATTGTAAGACCATGTCTGGGACATGGCATCGGCACGGATATACGAGAGCTAGTGTAACACCATGTCTGGGACATGGCGTCGGCCTCAATTTTGAAAGTTAGTGTAAGACCATGCCTGGGATATGGCATTGACTTGATAGGTGAGCCAGTGTAAGACCATGTCGGGGACATGGCATCGGCATTACACCCTATGTTTAAGGCTTAGTGAATATTCGATAGTATTCTAAATGGTTCAACGATGAGAGTTACAGTTTAAGTTGAACGAGAAAAGTATAATTATGTTGTGAGTGGTACAGGTACTTATTCAAATGTATGAGACGTAAACTCAATATATGTTATGTGAATTATATTGGATAGTGATGAGTAAGTTATGCTTATGCCTACTTTCATATTATAAGCATGATGATGAATGGTAAAGTTGCTGTTATATTCATTTGCATGTAACTTACTAAGCTTTATGCTTACCCTATTTCTTTTCTGTCTTCTTATAGTGCCGTAAAAGTAGCTCGAGTATCATCACTTACGTCGGAGAGGACAGTCACACTATCAACTAAAGCACTCGGTATAGTTAGATCATTCATTTTGATTATGGTATGTATAGGATCTTGGCTTTTGAGTTTTATGTCACTGTTTCGGGGATAAATGTGTTGGCTTAAGCTAGTACTTGACTCATTTTGTATAAAGTCATGAATAATGGCTAATATTGAAAGTTATTTTATGGATCCAAGAAAATCTTTCATGAATGTGAAAATTGTTGGCATACTCGTATATGTATGCAATGTATATAAGCCTTAGTTATGGTTGCTTGGTTCAGAAATCATGTTATGATAGACTTGGGTATGATAGATTGTGTTTTAGGTTGGCAAGGGGCTAGGTAGATAGCCCTATATCGTCTACACGAGTAGACACACGGGCGTGTGTCTAGGCCGTGTGTGACACACGATCAATCCCATGGGCGTGTTGTTTAGCCGTGTGTCCCCTGCACGAGAAATTTGCAAGTCAGAATGCATGGTATTAAACACACGGGTAGAGACACGATCGTGTGTCTCAACTGTGTGGAGGACACGGCCTCTGGACACAGGCGTGTGCCCCTTATTAGATGCTGACGTCAGAAATAGAATGTTTGGACACGGGCTAGGGCACAGGCGTGTCTTGGCAGTGTGAGGGACACAGGCGTGTGCCAGGTCATGTGAAAACCCCTGTAGGTTCGAATTTATAATTTAATTCACACGAGTATGAGACATGGGCGTGCCCCTAGATGCTTAGGCTGTGTGTGTCACACGGGCCATCAGCACGGCCATGTTGTAATGATCACACGTACCCTGTTTCTAGGGTAATTCTTATTAAGTCGGTTTAAGGACCCAAGTTGGTTCTGAATGGTTTCCAATGAAAGTTTGAGGCCTCGTAAGCTCACATTATAGAGTTTAAACACGGTTCAAAAATTTTTTAAGTTTGATCAAGTCTTGGTGACTCGAAAATGATTGTATGCATGTAGTTAAGTATGGTAATGCCTCGTGCCCAGTCCCGATCTCAGACTCAGGTAAGGGGTATTACATTTAGTGGTATCAGAGCTATGATTTTATCGATTCTAGGACTAACCTAACGTGAGTACAAGTCTAGCTATACATGTCATAATTGTATATTGATAGTGTGACAACTCTTGAAGATAAATTGTGTTTTTATTTATATAGTAAATGGATCTTGACGTAGCTTTGAAAGATGACGTGGAAAGTAATGCGCTGGCTCCCGCCGAAGGGACTGCGCCATTCGATTGTGGGCCCATGACCATAAGTCAGGGAAGAGCGGCTAGAGAAGCTTACCTCTACATGATGGATACATGGTATTCAGAGTTAATTCGTGCAAATCTGAATACTCCACCTCTCCTACCTCCCCCAATTCCTCAACCCTTTCATATAGCTCCTCAAAGAGTAGAGATGGCTAGAAGAGAGAAACCTCCAGTGGATAGGATTAGAAAGCAAGGGGCAGAGCAATTTCAGGCAAATATTGATGATGACCTGGAAAGAGCAAAGTTTTGGTTGGAAAATACCATTAAGGTATTTGATAAGCCAACGTGCACACCTGAAGAGTGCGTGAAGTGCGTAATGTCACTCCTACGAGTCTCAGCCTACCAATGGTGGAATACTCTCGTGTCCGTTGTATCGAGAGAAAGGATAACTTGGGAATTCTTCCAGGAAGAGTTTCGAAAGAAGTACATTAGTCAGAGGTTTATAGACCGAAAGAGGAAAGAATTTTTAGAGCTGAAGCAAGATCATAGGACAGTGACGGAGTATGAGCGTGAATTTGTGAGACTCAACAAATATGCACGGGAGTGCGTATCCATAGAAACCGTCATGTACAAGAGGTTTGAAGATGGTCTAAATGAAGATATTCGTCTATTAGTGGGCATTTTAGAATTAAGGGAATTTGTGGTGCTCATGGAGAGAGCATGTAAGGCCGAGGAATTGGCCAAAGAGAAGAGAAGAACTGACAGTGAGTTCCGAGACTCAAGGAAAAGATAGATGGGAAAATCACAGTAGACCTCGTCTAAGAAATCGAGAGAGTTTCCTACCGAATCGAACATGTCAGTAGGGTTCTCGAGTAAGAGCAAGAACAAGCAGCACACTACGTCTAAAGCTCAAACCACTTCTATCGCTTGTGTTGGTAGTGCTTGGCCATATAGGCGGAAGTGTTTGCAGTGTGGTAGGCGTCATTTCGGTGAGTGCCAAGGGAATGAAAGAGGTTGCTTCAAATGTTGATCTTTGGACCACTTCATCCGAGACTGCCCTGAATTAGATGAGAAAAAGAAAAAGCAAGATGTAAGGGCGAGTAGTGCTCCTACGAGGGGTAAACCTCAGAAAAACCCGGGCAGTGGGGCTAGCAGTAGAGGCGGCCCTAAAGATTTAGCTGTGAGCTTCGAGGGTTGTGCGCCTGCAAGGACTTATGCCATTCTCGCTCGCAAAAAGGCATCTTCACCAGATGTGATTACGGGTTTTTTTCTCTTCACGATATTTCTGTTGTTGCTCTAATTGATTCGGGGTCTACCCATTCCTATGTATGCATGAAATTAGTACCTAGTACTAATATGTCTGTTGAGTCTACCGAATTTGTGATAAAAGTGTCAAACCCGTTAGGCAGGCATGTGGTGGTTAGTAAAGTGTGTAGAGATTGTCCTTTAATGATTAGAGGTCATTGTTTTCCAGCTAACCTCATGCTACTACTGTTTGATGAATTTGATCTAATTCTTGGCATGGATTGGTTAACTGCTCATAATGTGATAGTCAATTGTGGTAGCAAGTTCATTGAAATGGAAAGTGAGAATGGGGATATTATTCGGGTTGAATCAAGTGAACCAAATAATTCATCAGTACTGATCTCATCTTTGACTGTCGAGAAATATTTGAGAAAAGGGTATGAGTCCTATCTAGCATTTGTGTTGAACACCAAAGAATCTGAAGTAAAAATCGAGATAGTGTTGGTGGTATGTGAGTATCAAGATGTGTTTCCGAAAGAGTTACTCGGATTGCCTCCAATTAGAGAAGTTAAGTTTGGTATATAGTTGGTCCTCGGTACGGCACCTATCTCGATTGCTCCGTATAAAATGGCTCCAATGGAGTTGAAGGAGTTGAAGACTCAATTACAAGAGCTAACGGATAAAGGTTTTGCGAGACCGAGCTATTCACTATGGGGTGCTCTGATACTTTTTTGTGAAGAAGAAGGATGGATCGATGAGATTGTGCATAGACTACAGACAGCTTAACAAAGTGACTGTGAAGAACAAGTATCTCTTGCCAAGGATCAATGATTTGTTCGATCAATTGAAGGGAGCCATAGTTTTTTCTAAGATCGACTTAAGGTCTGGCTACTACCAGCTAAGGGTTAAGGAGCAAGATGTACCAAAAATCGCGTTTAGGACGAGGTATGGGCATTATGAGTTTCTTGTTATGCCCTTTGGTTTAACAAATGCTCCTGCGGTGTTTATAGATTTAATGAACCGCATTTTCTGGCCATATTTGGATAAGTTTGTGGTGGTCTTTATCGACGACATATTGATTTACTCAAGTGATGAGAGCGAGCACGTAGAGCATCTAAGAACTATTTTACAAACCTTGAGAGATAAACAATTATATGCCAAGTTTAGTAATAGTGAATTTTGGTTTAAAGAAGTTGGATTCTTAGGACACATTGTGTCGGGTGGCGGGATCAGAGTTGACCCAAGTAAGATCTCAGCTTTCATTGAGTGGAAACTGCCAAGGAATGTGATAGAGGTTTGAAGCTTTCTGGGTTTGGCTGGATATTACAGAAGATTTGTAAATGGATTCTCTATGATAGCCACTCCGATGACAAGTTGTTACAAAAGGATGTCAAGTTCAAATGGTCAGAGAACTGCCAACAGAGTTTCGAGAAACTAAAGGCTTTGTTGACCGAAGCCCAAGTGTTAGTACAACCGGAACTGGGAAAAGAATTTGCAGTGTATAGTGATGCATCCTTGAATGGACTAGGGTGCGTGCTCATGCAAGAAGGCAAGGTAATATCCTATACCTCGAGACAACTAAAGCCATACAAGAAGAATTACCCGACCCACGATTTGGAGCTAGCAGCCATCGTGTTTGCATTAAAAATTTGGAGACACCATTTGTATGGTGAGAGATGTCGAGTGTTCACCGACCATAAAAGTCTCAAGTATTTAATGACTCAGAAGGAGTTGAATCTATGGAAACTAAGGTGGCTAAAGTTGATAAAGGATTAAGAGTTAGTGATTGACTACCACCTGGGGAAGGCGAATATAGTCGTTGACGCTCTGAGTAGAAAATCATTGTTCGCCTTAAAGGCTATAAATACTCAGGTGACCGTGACTAATGATGGCTCGATTCTAGCCGAGATGAGGCTAGACCTGCGTTCCTTCAAGAAATTTGTGAAGCTCAGAATAACAAAGGTGAATTGCAAGCCAAGAGAACTAAGTGTGAGTCGGGTGTTGAATTAGATTTTCGGATTAGTACCGACGGATGCTTGATGTGCCAAGACAGAGTTTGTGTACCCAAGGATAATGAGCTCATTCAGAAGATTTTACGAGAGGCACATAGTGGTTGTTTGTCTATCCATTCAGGTAGTGTGAAAATGTATAATGACATAAAGAAAATGTACTAGTGGTTGGGAATGAAAAGAAACATTTCTGAGTTTGTTTCTAAGTGTCTAGTTTGTCAACAAGTGAGGGCTGAACACCAAGTACCTTTGGGTTTACTTCAACCCGTAATGGTTCCCGAGTGGAAATGGGATCGAGTAACCATAGATTTTGTATCAGGGTTGCCTTTACCACAAAAAAAAAAGGATTTCTTTTGGGTCGTTGTTGATAGGCTTACAAAGTCAGAAGATTTTATACCAGTTCGTACTGACTACTCCCTTGAGAAATTGGACAATCTGTATGTTTCTGAGATAGTGAGACTTCATGGAGTGCCCTTGTCGATTATTTCGGATAGAGATTCGAGATTTACCTAATGATTTTGGAAGAAGTTGCAAGAGGCATTGGAAACGAAACTGAATTTTAGTATAGCCTTTCACCAGAAAACCAAAGGACAGTCAGAGAGAGTAATTCAGATCTTAAAAGATATGTTACGGTGTTGTGTTCTCGAGTTCCAAGGTAGTTGGGAAAAGTATTTGCCGTTAGTCGAATTCGCCTACAACAACAGTTATCAGTCAAGTCTGAAAATGGCACCTTATGAGGCTTTGTATGGGCATAAGTGTCGAACACCCTTGTATTGGACCGAGCTGAGAGAGAATCAGATACATGTGGTTGACTTAGTTAAAGAAACCGAGGAGAAAGTTAAGGTGATTCGCGACTATTTGAAGGCCACTTCGGATAGAAAAAAATTCTACATGGATTTGAAACGAAAATAGATCGAGTTTCAAGTTGGGGATAAAATTTTTTTGAAAGTATCCCGTGGAAGAAGGTTCTTAGATTTGGAAGGCAAATTAAATCCATAGTTTATTGGACCTTATGAGATTATAGAGAGAGTAGGGCATGTTGCCTACCGATTGGCTTTGCCCTCAGAGTTAGAAAAGATTCACGACGTGTTTCATCTGTCCATGTTACATCAATATAGATCGAATCCTTCGCATGTGATTGCACCAACAGAGGTTGAGATTAGCTCAGACATGACTTATGGCGAGGAGCCGGTTAAGATTTTGGCTTGGAAGATAAAGCAATTGAGGAATAAGAGTATTGCACTCGTTAAAGTACTATGGCATAGACATGGAGTCGAAGAAGCCACATGGGAACCCGAGGAGACCATGAGAGACCAATACTCAAATCTATTCACCAATAAGATTTTCGGGGACTAAAGTCCCTAAGGGGGAGAATTGTAACAACCTGGTTGTGGGCCTAGTCGAAATAGTGGTTTTGAGACCGCTAACTCGAGGTTAGAGAAATTATTTTTGAAATTATTTTATGTGCTGTGGCATTATTATATTAGTGCATGAAGAATTTGGTGAAGTAATTTTCGCATTTGTGAGCTTAATTGCTAAAAAGGACTAAATCGCATAAAGTACAAAAGTCTTGAGTGGATAGCTAAGTATGTTAAATTGCCATGAAACTTAAATTGGAGGTATTTAAAGGGAAAATAGACCCTTAGATTATAGCTTGGTCGGCCATGAGACAAAGAAATTTAAATGGTCAAAGTGTTAGGCATTTGATGACCTAATATGTGATAAAATAATACCGTAAAAGCCTAGCCATCATCTTTTTCTTCCATCCTTTCTTCTTGACCAAAAATATCAGCCATTAGAGGGGGTTTTGAAGCTTGAAATTTCAGTCACTTAGTCGCTCTACAAGTAAGTTATCTTAATGGTTTTTCTTGATGATTTTTGTACTTTTAGAACCCTTGTAACATGAGCTTTCAAATGAAGGGATTATTTTGAAAAACGGTTGAAAGTATAGGGCTTTACCATGAGTGTGTTCATGTTATTTTCTAAAATTTTATGGAAGAATATGAGTTATGGTAGTGTAATAATAAACAATTTTTGTGAAGAGATTTCTTGTGAAAACCCTAAAAGGGACCATTTTTGCATAAGTTGTAAAATAGGTAATAAATGAGTGAAATAATGAGAATTGTGGGCTATTCCTAGTATAAAAAGTATTCAAATAGGCTTGATTAATGAGAAAATTTGATAAAAATCGATTTTTGGACCTAAAGGTAAAATGGTCATTTTGTAAAAATCTAGGGGCAAAATGGTCATTTTGCCCAATTTTTAAATTGTTGAGTACTTAGATTAATAACATGATTAAATGTGTGAATTTTCACCATTATAGATCAAGAATTACAAAATCCGAGCCTAGACAAGGGAAAACCAAAGCAAGTGGACTAAGTTGAACTAGTCTTCTACATTTTATAATTCGAGGTAAGTTGTATGTAAACAATACAACTACATTGTTATTATATGTGTTTGAATTGATATAGCATCAATTGCTTGTTTTTGGAAATGATTATGTATGTTGAATATTGAGATAGTAAAATTCTCGTTTGAACCTTAGAGAATAAAATCAGATATTCATGTCATGACATTTGGGTTATATGTGTGCTAGTGTAAGACCTATCTAGGACATGCACCGGCCATATTATAAGAGCCAATGTAAGACCATGTCTAGGAAATGGCATCGCCATTGAGACGAAGGCTAGTGTAAGACATGTCAGGGACATGCATCGGTCTCATGATGTAAGCCAGTGTAAGACATGTTTGGGACATGCATCGACTGCAAGATGTGTCAGTGTAAGACCATGTCCGTGACATGGCATCGGCATGTATAGAGGTGTCAGTGTAAGACCATGTCTGGGACATGGCAACGGCACAGATATGCAAGAGCTAGTGTAAAACCATGTCTGGGACATGGCAACGGCACAAATATGCGAGAGCTAGTGTAAAACCATGTCTGGGACATGGCGTCGGCCTCGATTTCGAAAGCCAGTGTAAGACCATGCCTGGGATATGGCATCGACTTGATAGATGAGCCAATGTAAGACCATGTCTAGGACATGGAATCGGCATTACACCCTATATTTAAGGCTTAGTGAATATCCGATAGTATTCCAAATGGTTCAACGGTGAGAGTTACAGTTTAAGTTGAACGAGAAAAATATAATTATGTTGTGAGTGGTACAGGTACCTATTGAAATGTATGAGACTTGAGCTCAATATATGATATGTGAATTGTATTGGATAGTGATGAGTAAGTTGTGCTTATGCCTACTTTCGTATTATGAGCATGATGATGAATGGTAAAGTTGTTATATTCATTTGCATGCAACTTACTAAGCTTTATGCTTACTCTATTTCTTTTTCGTCTTCTTATAGTGCCGCCAAAGTAGCTCGAGGATCATCGCTTACGTCGGAGAAGCCAGTCACACTATCAATTAAAGCGCTCAGTATAGTTAGATCTTTCATTTTGATTATAGCGTGTATAGGATCTTGGCTTTTGAGTTTTGTGTCACTGTTTCTGGGCCAAATGTGTTGGCTTAAGCTAGTACTTGACTCATTTTGTATAAGGCCATGAATAATGGCTAATATTGAAAGTTTTTTTATGGATGTAAGAAAATCTTTCATGAATGTGAAAATTGTTGGCATAGTCGTATATGTATGCAATGTATATAAGCCTTAGTTATGGTTGCTTGGCTGAGAAATCATGTTATGATAGACTTGGGTATGATAGATTGTATTTCAGGGTGGTAAGGGGCTAGGTAGATAGCCCTATATCGTTCACACGGGTAGACACACGGGCATGTGTCTAGGCCGTGTGTGACACACGGTCAGCCCCATGGGCGTGTTGTTCAGCCGTGTGTCCCTCACACATGGCTAGCCCCATGGGCATATTGTTCAGCCGTGTGTCCTCTGCATGTGACATTTGCAAGTCAGAATGCATGATAGTAAACCGTGTGGACGACACGGCCTCTAGACACGGATGTGTGCCTTGGCCTTGTGCCCCTTATTTGCTGCTGACGTTAGAAACAGAATGTCAAGGTTTTTGGACACGAGATAGGACATGGGCATGTCATGGCCGTGTGAGGGGCACGGGCTATAGACACGGGCTTGTGTCAGGCCGTGTGAAAACCCTTGTAGGTTTGAATTTAGAATTTAATTCACACGGGTATAGGACACAGGAGTGCCCCTAGATGCTTAGGTCGTGTGTGTCACAGGGGCCATCAGCACGGCCATGTTGTAATGGTCATATGGGCGTGTTGCCCTTCCACACGGGCGTGTGCCCTGTTTCAAGGGTTATTTTTATTAAGTCGGTTTAAGGACCCGAGTTGGTTCCGAATGGTTTCCAATGAGAGTTTGAGGCCTCGTAGGCTCACATTAAGGAGTTTAAACAAGGTTCAAAAAATTTTCAAGTTTGATCAAGTTTTGGTGACTTGGAAACGATTTTATGCATATAGTTAAGTATGGTAATGCCTCGTGCCCTGTCCCAACCTTAGACTCGGGTAAAGGGTGTTACATGATCTAATCTATTTCTACCACTAATATAAAACATAATCAAAGTCTAAAATTCTACCCATTATGGATATTAGTGTATTTTGATGTTTAATGGTAGAAAATGTATGTTTGATGTATGATAAATGACTTTTGTTAAGTGATTTTCGATGAAAATGCCTAAAAGGATCTATTTGTAAAAGTTATAAAATAAGTAGTAAAAGTGTGATTTAATGAAAAATGTGGGTTGGTATGAGTGCAATAAAGATTCGGCTAGGCTTAGGTAATGAAGAAATTTGATAAAAATCATTTTATGAGCCTAGGGACTAAAATGTAAAAATGTGAAACTTTAGGGGCAAAAATGTAATTTTTCCATAATGTGATTTTGGGCTGATTTGAATAGTATAATGATTAAATAAGTTAAATTTGATCTTATAGATCAAGAAAAAATGAGATTCGAAACTAGAATGGGGAAAACGAGTATTTGACGGTTAGGTCATTTCCGCAATTTTTATGTCAAGGTAAGTTTGTATGTTTAATAAACATTAAATTATATATGTATAAATGCTTAATTGATATATTTGTGGTAAGTGTTATATTTTGAAATGAAATGTGAATGCTATTGAGTACAATACCACGGAAATGACTGATGGAGATTCGATACAGTGAAAGTCCCAGTTGAACCTTAAGAATAGATAGGATACAAATGTCATGACATTAAGGTTACTAAGACTATATGTAAGACCATATCTAGGATATGACATCTATATGAAACTTCGTGTAAGACCATATCTGGTATATGACTTCGATATAAGATTTTGTGTAAGACCATAGCTCGGCTATTGGCATCGATACGAGATTACATGTAAGACCATATTTGGGATATGGAATTGGTATGGTACCGAGTGTATGGGATTCCCGAGTATCCTTTAGTATTCCAAGTGGTTCAACGAGTAATTTAACAGGTATGTTAAAGAAGAGAAACAACATGTAAGTATTACAAATTGGTACATGTATGTGCATAAAGTTTATAAGCATTGACTTCATGAAATTGTGAGTTCATGATTTCCACGAGAATGATTTTGTGAAAACCTTGTGATTATTGGCTTATGTTTGTGACGTATGAAATTCATGATAAATTCGGTTGAAGACCATGTGATTGGCTTTCGGCCCAAATTGAGTTATGATATAACATGTTTTATTCATACGAATTATGATTCATCGGATATGAAAAAGAGGAAAGATTGGCATAATTTCCTAATAAAATGACCATGGGAAGTTATGAGCATTAAGTAATTGAAAGATGTTAAAATATATACTTGAAAAGTGAATACTCATAATTTAATGTGCATGTTTACTATGAGGTTTGAAATGACTTGTTAATTGCTGTGATATGTTACAAAAGAGAGATTACAGTTGTTAGGTTAATGCCAAGATATTAAATTATGCTTATAAGTTAATAGAGTAAACATCGTGATTAAATAAAATTATAACTATGAGATTTATAGCAATTGGTATTATTTCATGTTTAAATTGTTGAAATTGATAAATGCTTAATAAGAGTTGCTTATTATTTTCATGCTGACTTACTAAGCTATATAGCTTACCCCCCATTCCTTTCCCTTATCTTATAGGGTTATTAAACTAGCTCAAGTTGGAGATCGTCGGAGATCCTATCACACTATGAAACTATCATTTTGGGTATTGATGAATCCAAGTATTTTGAGTTTATGGCATGTATAAGGACTTGGTCTTTCGTCATATGTGTCATTATGACTTTAGCCTATGTATTGGCTTGTAATTGTCAAGAGTTTGGTTTGATATTTGGCAATGTAAATTGGTTTATTTTGGCTAACATGGTTGTAAGCCTAAGTATATTCATATATGTGCCTATGTCTTTGATGATATGGTCATGGTATACTTGTTGAATGATGGAATGTGATTTATAGTATAATTGTGAAATGTTTAGAAATGTGATTCGTGGATGAGATGATAGATTTGTGTACAATCAGGTATCTTGAAAAGAAATAACTAAAGCTTAATAAATGTGAAATTGGCATGATTGAGTTAGGGCATAATAAATGTTATGAGTATGATACATCTTGATATTACTTTGGCATTTGTTGGATATTGTTGTCTATGTTTTTTGTTTCCTAAATATAATATGTTTTGTGACATTGAATTGGTGTAAGTGTTTGTGCAAGTAAGGGTGGCAAGTGGCTTAGTAAATAGCCTTGTTTTTGTCCACACGAGTAGACACACGGGTGTGTATCTAGGCCGTGTGTGACATACGGTTAGCCCCATAAGCGTGTGATCTAGCCGTGTGTCCCCTGTACCTAAATTGTTGCAAAACAGAATGCTCAGAATTGAGCACACAGGTAGAGACACGGGCATGTGTCTCAGCCGTGTGGATGACACAGCCTTAGGCACGGGCGTGTGAAGTCTGCACCTATTTTATGAAAAATTATGAAAATTAAATCAACCACACGTCCTAGCACACTGGCGTGTGACTTGGCCGTGTGTCTTTAATTTGTTCTTGAGTGACAAATAGAAAGTTACACGGGTTAGGGATACGGGCGTGTGTGACCACACGGCCTGCCCATACGGGCATGTCCCAAGCTATATGGGCGCGTGGCTCTTAAAACATGAAAAATTTTCTAAGTGTTGTGAAATTTTTCAAAGTTCTCGATTTAGTCCTGAACTGCTTCCAATGTATGTTTTGGGCCTCGTAGGCTATGACATTTACATGTGTGCTTGTTAAATCAAAATTATGCTTGTGGGCCGAGTCACACACTGTGCTTCTAGCTCATTCGTTTGTTTAATACGTTTCAGTTTAACTTCTGACTTAGGATCAGACAACTTACGAGAGCTTGGATTGGTTACCCAATAAAATATTTGTGGGTTTATGTTTTAATCTATTTTTAGGTCTAGTTTTGGTTTTTGTTTTCTTCGTTGGCATTTAATATTTTTTAGCATTAAACTGCAAGTCACATGAGCTAACAAGTTAGATCTTTGGTTTTCAAAACGAAAACAAACTTTGAAAATTTTCCACTACAAGGTTATGTAATCATTTAAGTATTTTCTGAAAATAAAATATATGGTTTGCAACGAATGATTGTTTTAATATTGGAAATGATCTGTTAACGTTAGTACTTTCAAAACACGTAATTTTAGAATGTGAATTCTGGGTTTTAAATAAGTGTTTTTGAATTTCGATTTTTCTAACCATCTTTGGTAGTTTAACCAAAATTTTATGTTTTCAAAACGTGTTTTTATTTTGATCAAAACAAAGGCTTTTAATCAAATTAATGTAATTCTTCTACATCTGGTTATAACTTCTAGGCCGGATTTGAGGTGTTACAAAACTTGATTTTCTCTATCATCTATCATGCGCACACACCACTTTAATCTTTAAAAAAAAAAAAAAAAACCTAAGCTTGTTAGGTTGTGGGTATCTTGGTTTCACTAAGGATTCTCATGAATATTTAGTTATTTTTGAGTTGGAAGGACATTAATGGTGAGAGATGACTAATTTATAAAGAAAAGAAAATTTTCAAAGTGGCTTGAGAGAGAAAATGAATGATCAAAGAAAGTTAATCTTTTTGAATATAATATCTAATTAAAATAATAAATAAAATATTTTAATATAATATAATAATCTAACTTTAATCATTTTAATTTAATAGCTACAATTTGTTCTCAATTTCTAATTAAATCCAAAGGGGGAATATTAATAACAATAATGTTATTTTCAAATTTAACAATATAACATATAAAAAATTATCTATCACTCTTTTATTTATCTATGGTTAAGATTGATTTTCTATATTCAAGCAAATCCAGAGGCCATAAATTTTGGTCAACATTTTCTTTATGATATAAAATATATCAGTTTATACTCTAGATTACAGTATATCAGTCTTTTCAATTTTCTTTAATATCTTACTATTTTCTCTACTAACGCTAATATTTCACAATTTATTTATTCTGAAAAATCTGATTTGTATTTATCCAAAATAATACTATTATAATTAAGAAGGTTTTGTGGATGTTAGATTTAATAAGAATAATTTGACCCTTAAAAGTATATTATTAAGATCTGAACGATAAACGTTTAGGTAAAAAAGGCTCAACCATTACTCTTTAAGTCCATGATAATGTAATTATTTTAATATTAAAGATAAAATCACAAATATGTAATAAAAGTTATTGTGAGTTTAACATGATGTAATATTTAGAATGTATAAGAATTACTTACGGATAGTTGATTAGTGTGACACGAGGTAAACAAATTTTAAAGGGTAAATTGAAAATAGTCAAACGTCATTAACTAAGGAATTTTTTTTTTTAAATTGTTATTATGAAAATTTTGTCCCTATATTAAATATAAATCTTAAAAATTCTTATTATATTTGTCCCCAAACTCAAAGAAGAAAAAAAACTCGTTTTAACTCTATAATTCCATTTGGAATTGGGAAGGAAAAGAAGATAATTTCCCTTTTGAAATTGGCAAAATAAAATTTAAAAAAAAATGGTGGAAACGTGGTGTTTAAAGACCATTGAGATAAAAGGCTAAATTATTTGGTATTGTTTTGGGATGAAACCATACAAATTTGATAAATGAAGGAGACATTGGAAACAAAAGAAGAATGATTACACTCCAAAATGGAACTTTGGGTTTATGCATGTGAACCTCACAAATGTCAACAGTTTGAATTTCCCCCTTTTTTTTCTTAAATCTTTGGGATGCACGATGAAATCGATTTTAATGAAAATGAAAACAATTATTTATTTTGTTAAAAAAATGAAAACAGATTAATTATCGATGAACATATTTACAATTATTAAATCTAAATTTTGAGGGTTAATGTGTACATTTTTTACAACCTTTTAGGTATAGAGTGAAATTTGTCGTTACACATTGATATTTCATTATTTTGATGAACTAAAATAAATTTACTTATGTATTGAATTGTCTTCTTACTTTTTCTTCATTGAATTTTTCACTAAAATTAAATTTTCTTTATTGATTTTTGCTATTCAATTTTAATTTCAAGAAAAAATAGTTTTTTATACTTTATTTTAATATTAAATAACAAGTTAACTAATGTAATATTGAAATTAATAAAAATGATTTTTTATTAAAAATAAATTTAGTTTTTATGTTTCAAGTATTTATTTCATTAAATAAAATTTCTAAGTTAGTTTCTTAATTTTTAATATTTATAAATTAAATTATTGTTAGTTATTAAAATGAGAATATTTGAATTTTTTATTAATTTATGTTTTCAGATCATCAAGATTAATATTGAATAGTAAAATTTAATTCAAAATTCAAAATTGATAAAATTTAATAATAAAAATCACATAAAAATGAAGTGATATATTTACTCATATTTTTAAAATATAATAAATAAACATCAATAAAAATAAAATATAATTACAAATTTAATATTCACCTATAATATAATAATATACACTTTTTAACTTAAAAAAATGGAAAAGAAAACCTCTCTTAAGACCTTTTAAGGAAGAACCAACCAACCCTACAAAAGGCAAGCCATGTGCTCTCTCACTTCCCCCTCTATATTCTTCCCTTTTCCTTTGAATATCAGTACATTAATTATTATTATTATTATTTACTTCTTATTTTTTAAAAAAGACCAAATTTTGTTGGATACCATTTTCTAAGAATGCATAAATAAATATGAATCCAAACTCAAATCTTTTATTGCTTTTGAAGTTTTAAGGTCTGATTGGCATGTGGTAATGATCATAAACTGCTAAATAAAAATAACATAAAATTGGCAAATTGCTCAAAGTCTAAATAGACAGCTTACAAGCTGTCAGCCTTACAAGCTCTTGACTTCTTTTTATATATATTGAAAAGGAAAAAAGTTATTTATGTTCTAAATAGAGGGAAAGGATGCAACAAAATATAGTACAAATGGTAATACTAAGGACTTCAGTATTGCAGAATTTAATATTGTTTATTAATATAAATGTCTCAAAAAGATATTTATCATAATATATATTTTAATATTTTGAGGTTTACTAGCGTCGAATTTAATGAAATGTTAATGCTGTGAATTCTTTTATGTTGTTAGAATCATAGTAATTGTTATGATATTATTACAGTATTTCAACATTTGTGAATCTCGAATTTTTTGTAAAATATTTAAAATTTTAACTATAACAATGTAATTTAATTTTAAATAGTTGAGGTTAATATTTAATCAAAAATTCGACATTTAAAGGTGTTAAGTTTAAAATAATATATTTTAAAAAAGTATACCATAATATGTAAATATTGTAAGGGAAATTTAAATAGATTTCAATAACTGTGGGTGTTGAGTTTTGTTTAAAAATCCTGACAGAACTTTAATTTTAAAACCTATAAATAAACAATTAAATTTGTTAATTAGCTTTCAAAGAAAACCAAAAAAGGTCCTCTTCTACATTCTATTGTGGCATATATACTTAAGTATCTCAAAAATCTAATTTCGAAGCATACCGTAATGATAGCTTGCTTATTAAGTTTTGAACAAGGATTTGTTACCGAAAATGCAGCAAAATTGAAGTATTCTCTTGTAGCTTGAGCTCGCAATGATACAAGTTTAGATTTATGACAAAATCATTACTTAGTTAACAAAAGTCGGTTTCTATGCGCTAGCCGAATTGGGAAAGTTACTTTTCTATCTTCACTCATATCCATTCTAATCAAACAATTGATACATGAGACCCATATGTTTCATCTCTCATGTGATGAAGCGACAATAACACTAGAAGATGTAGTGTTGCTGATATTGCTTCTAGTGGGCGAGCATTTTGCAAAGGAAAAATCCTAGCAAAATCTAGGGGAGGTCCTTTATTGGGAACTCAAAACTAATACCGATAGCCACAAAGAAGGCTTAGATTTTAGGACTGTGAATGAGAAGTACGACTCAACCATAATTATAGTATACACCATTTAAAGAATTTGACAACCATGGATGACAGTTTCATGTCGGATTTTGCTGCAATAAGTCCGAGATGTTGAAAAAGTTTGGTTCAAAAACGATTGTTCTTGCAAAAAAGAAAATAAAATTTTTGAAAACTATGTTGATTTGTGATATTTATAGCAATAAACCCTTTACTGAAATCTCACTTCTGTTTTTAGTTAAGCGAATCCTTATCGTTCTTAGCTTTCAATCGAACAGCCTTTTCCGCTATTCTCATACCACAAACTGCTTTGAGTGTGGGCTTGAACGATTCGAATCAAACACAGAACCATAAATAGTTTACTTTACTTTCAATGAAAAAGAAAATTTCTCTCTCAATAGAAATCGACAGAATTGTTATTCTAAAAAATATAATTAATACTTAGAGAATAAACTCTCAGTATTTTTGGGTAGAACAACAATATCTCAAAATTGTATTTTTAGCCCTACCGGTTCCATCTATTTATAAGGAGAATAGGTGAAACTCTTGTTGAATTATAGAAGTTTATTTCAATAGAAAAGTGTACTCCTAATCTACTAGAAATAGGTGGGGCAACAACCCTAAACTAGGGTTTGTCGTACCTAGCATTAAACATGAGGGACTTTTGGGCTCCCATATTGAGTCTAATTATAAGTACTTCATGGAATTTTAACCCATTACTTTATAATTTAATCGAATCTGATTTTTTTTTCTATTTCCCAAAAATAAACATCTTAAATAAATGTAAATAAATTAATTTTCCAATTAAATAATTTTCTCAATCTAATTTTAATTTTGTTAAAATCATGGCGGCTTTATCGTAAAAGAATCTATGAGAAAATATATTTAATATTTTTACATTCAACGAATATACCATGACCAATAAATTTATTTCAATTTTCAAACTTCAATTATTTAATCACTTAATTAATAAATTAATTAACAATTCTAAAAACCACATTCATTTCCAAATGTTTTCCATTACTCTAACTTTACCATTTCTATCCATTTATATTCATTTGATTCAACATACAATTCATTTCTAGTTTCAACAAGCTAGTGGAGGGACCAATTGGACATATGCGATTAGGACTCAAATCATTTATATTCTAACTTTTCGTCTAATCATCATAAACTCATTTAGTCATGAAGCCATTTCATTATAATATCATGACTGAGCTCACATTAATGACATTTCATTATGAAAGCAACTCAATTAGTGCTCGACCAATGACCTTGTCATAAGTGTGTTACCTTCATAGGATATACATAATCTCTTTGGGATAAAATCATTCTCCCAATATGATCTTATATTATCTCATGGTAACTATTACATCTTCCTTTATGAAAAGTCAATTACTATTAAATAGTAATCAAGTTATTCATCACAGAGACGAATGACTTGTGACCACGTTTACTTTTCATCAACCATGAATGTCAATGAGAGGATATCATTTACACATATTTTGGGCTATGAATTCCACTGTTGTGAATGACGCTACATACTATAGAAGTCATATACCCAACGCACCAACTTTTGAATCCTTATCTATTTGAACTCAAGTTTTTACTTACATCAAAGTATACAAGTCACGCATACATAGTCCGTTATCCACTTAGGATTAGGGTATGCCACAATTTGAATGTAACAAGTGAATAAACCCATAAAAAGATTTAGGATCTATTATTCTTTTGTCTAGTCCAATGTACTATCAGTCTAGTTAGTCACATCTATGTCTCTATCTTCTAGGAGACATCCACTTCGATGCCCAAGACAAGATATCTCCCCAATTGGACTTAATAGACGACATATTACTTTTTCAATCAATTTGCTCATTTCTGATTAAACTAAGGACATGTTTAGGTTTGTTTACTAATATAAGTTGTCTTTCCATATTAAGATCTAACTATGTAATATCACTTAGTGTTAGTTTAAACATTAGACAATCAATAAGTCAATATTTGCTTCTATTTTGCTTTGCATGCAAAAACCATATGATGACAATTATACAAAGTATATTAATGTAATCCATGAATTATTTTATTAACCAATTCGTTCAAAAAATTACAAGTGTACATAGACAAAAATAATACACTTAAGGCATTGGATCCAACAGTTTCTCAGTTGCCCTAGTGAAGTAGATGAGCCATGTTTTGCATTCTTATGTCATCCATATGTTTCCCAAAGAATTATCTAGCTAGTAGAGTCTTGGTAAAACAAATCTTTAAGGTTTGTCATCAAATGCGATCTTTGACTACATCTATTATTCTATCAAACACTATCGTCTCCCTTATGATACTTTCTATAAATGTGTTTTGTCCTTGTGTGGTTTCTTTGTGGTTTAGCAATATCCGTACTGTTATAGTGTCATTATTTTTCCATACCTCATATTCGATCCTTCATAATGAAATTAGCAGTGTAACCTCACTTGACACTTATTCACATTATAGATCTGCAATCTAGGACAAAAACAAAACCCAATGTCGATTTCTTTGAATCCTAACATGTTTGGAAGTCAGGATCAGTATATCCGATATGATTAAGATCTCCTCTAGAATACACAATCATATAATCCCTCTTTCTCCATAAATACTTGAGTATATACTTAAACGCTTTCCAGTGTCTTGGTCTTGGATTCGCCTGATATTGACTCACTAACTCAACTGCGAAACATGAGACATCCTACTGCAGAAACATATGCAACCTTTCTCATGTTTTATTTTTCTTTCTTTATCTTAGGACGCTCCTTCAAAGAAAGATGAAATCCCAAAATAGAATGTTGATTTCCCTTCTTTGTATCAGTCATTGCATAATATTCTAATATATTGTCTATGTATGAAGATTACGATAGTGCTAACACTTTGTTCTTTTAATCCCTTAGGATTTAAATTTCTAAAACAAAAATTAGCTTCTCCTATGCCCTTCATGCTAAACTGATGGGTTAAACACAGTTTAACTAATAAATATGTCCCTACATCATTCCCAATAAGTAGAATTTCATTAACATATAAAATAAGAAAGACCACCTTTCCATCCCCAATACGTTTATAAACATAAGGTTCATTTACGTTTTGCTCAAATCTAAAAGTCCTAATCGTTTGATCAAATCTTTGATTCCATGAGCTAGATGTTTTCTTAAGTCCATATATTTGTCTAAGCAATTTGCATAATTTATGCTCGTTTCCTTTAGCTATATATCTGGTGGGTTGCATCAAATAGATACTCTCTTCAAGATATCCATTCAATAACACTTTCTTGACATCCATTAGCTAGATCTCATAATTGAGAGTCACTATAATGGATAACAATATGTGAATTGACTTGAGCATGACAACTGAAGAGGTGGTTTCTTCGTAATCAATACCTTCTTTCTAAGTATAACATTTTACTACAATTCTGGCTTTAAAATTTTTCACTTTTCTATCCACATTTATTTTCTTCTTATACATATACTTACACCATATGGGTTTTATCCCTTTTGGTAAGTCTACAAGTTCCTACATTGAGTTGGAATCTATAGAATCTATCTCAACTTTCGTAGTTATTTCACAGAGTTTGGAATCAACACTTTACATTGCTTCATCATAGGTGAGTGGGTAATCGTCTTCCTATTTGGAAAACTTAGTGTTTAAAACATCTCCACTAGATTGGAAGAACTCAAGCCTATGAGAGACCCTTCCATTACGAGGAAGCACCCTATGTTGCTAATTGTTTGCATATCTACTTTTAGGAGTTGGTTTTAGAATTGTTTCCATAGGGCTTTGTGTTTTTCCTGAAAGTTCCTCGATTACTTCTTTACTTTGAGGTTTGAAATCATTCATGTAACTTTCCTCAAGGAAAGTAGCATGGGTTGACACTATCACAGTTTTCTCTTTCAGGTTATAAAACAAACCACTATTTGTTCCTTGAATCCAACTTCTCCACATCTTTATCCAATACATGGTTCCAGCATCCCAAAATCCTTAAATGATTTAGATTTTTCTTACTGCCATAGCACAATTCATATGGGGTTTTCGATGTTACCTTAATTGGTACATCATTTAGAATATAGCAAGCCATTTGTATCACATATACCCAAAAGGAGATTGACAGCTTGGAATAACTTAACATCAAATAAGCCGTGTCTAACAACATTTGATTTCTTTTCTTTTACATGCCATTCTATTGTATAGTATCCGACGTGGTTAATTAGGATAGAATCTCATTCTCTATGAGGTACCTATGAACTCATTTGATAAATATTCCCTATCTCAATCACATCGAAGTGCCTTTATGGGTAAACCTAGTTATTTTTCAACTTCTGCACAAAACTTTTTGAATTTATCAAAGGTTTCACTCTTGTAGTGCATTAGGTACACATACCCATATATGGAATAATCATCAATAAAGGTTATATAATACTCATAACCAACTCTCGCACTGACGTTCATGGGGCCACATACGTCACTGTGCACAAGTTATAAGGGTTTCATGGCCCTCATCCCTTTTGCATTAAAAGATCGCTTAGTTATCTTACTTTCCAAGCAAGATTCACATTGTGGAAGATCAACTTCTTTAAGTGAACTTAAAGTATCATCTTTCACACACCTTGTGATTCTTTCTTGGTTAATATGACCAAATATCAAATACTAAAGGTACGACTTATTAGATTGATAAGTTTTAAATCTTTTATTCGAAATTCCAGTCTCAAGCAGTGTGTACATCTTTGGTTTAATAAAATAAATATTATTTTACATCCATCCATTACATATAAGTTTACGATTTCTAAATATTACAATACTATTATTAAAAGTCATGGTTAAGCCTTCTTTATATAAACATGTAATAGAAATCAATTTTTTTTAATCTTGGTATGTAGAAAACGTCTTTGAAAATAATCTTCATAAAATTATCAAAAGAAAGATGTACATCTCCCACTACTTCAGCAGCCCTATTTAGCTTCAATGGTTAAAATATGTGAGTAGTGTGTGTGAGGTTCCGGATTCAAATACTTTACCTTGTATTTTTGCTATTTTTTCTTAAAATCCTATCTCTGAATTTTTGGCTTAAGAATTTATTTTGCTCAATTGATGACAAGAATAAGCCTACTAGTTCAGTGGTAAGGCTTCAGCTTACTTCTAGGTCGTGTGCTTGAATTCTGTGTTGCAAGAGTATGTAATATTTTTGCTACTAGTTTTTGTTGGTTGATGAGTTTAATTCAAATTCTGAAAAATATAATGAGTTAGGATTTTGATTAAGATAAATTTGTATTTATTTTATTTTATTTTTTATCAAAACACCTAAAATCACTCACCAAACAAACCGTCCATTTTCTTCCCCACTATTCTTCCACGTTGTTTTATTTTTCATCCTCTTTCTTTGTTTCTTATTTTCTTTTTCCTTTAGACTTCTTTGTTCTTTTTGCTAACTCTTGTGTGCTGCCATATTTTCGTGTGTGTTTTTGCTCTTGGTTCATAATTCATTCGCAAAGTAAGTCTTGTTTAGTTACTTTTTTTGAAGTTCCATTATTAGTTCATTCTTTAGATCAAGATAGGGTTGTACTAATATTGTTTTGTTATATGTGGCAACTAGTATTTTCATGATTCTTGGTTAGGTGAAGGGGGAGAGAATCGAATTCCTCCAACAAAGTAGTTCTCGTTTTGGATGCCGTTTTTGAGCAGTAAGTTTACAAACCTCATTTTCGGGAATGGAATTTTGACAAAAGAAGGTCTTTCTTGGATGGTTTTTTTATGTTTAACAGGTACAATTTTATGGTTCTTGTAGTATTTGTGAGTTCACAGTTGTGTGGTTAATCAATTTCATCATCAGGTGTGTGATTCTAACCCGAAACATCGATTAAAACTAAAAAAAAGTCTAAAATAGTGGTTGTTTTCAAAACTGCTCTGCATCATACGGTCGTGTGGGCTACACGGGTGTGTGTGAAAGGGTGTGTCCTACACGAGCTAGCTAATTGGGCCGTGTGGTCTCATTTTTTAGAAATTTTCACCTAGGCCCGTTTAACTCCAAATTTCGTAATTAGACCTTTCATGTGCTCCATTCGGTTTAAATAAGACTTGAATATATGAAATTTGTTAGTATGATATTGTAAATAGTGTGGGTTTTTAAGTAAAAACTGTGCAGTAATTGTTTATTTTTAAACATTAATCAAGTATGATTAGTATATGTTCTGAAACATGATTAAGTAACGATTGGGAAGTACTTAAGTGCTTACTAATTCTAAATCTAAGTTAAGTGCTCTTACTTGTATTCTATTGTGTTTGATTTGTTATGTGATAATGAATATGTTGTATTCTGACACTCATGTTTTGTGATGTTATGGCACGATTTTGTTTTCTGTTAATTTGAACTCTTAATACGAGATAAATGTAACGCCTTAAAATCTCAAAATCCTGAATTTTCTTTTTCTCTTCGGTTCTGATAAAAAGTGTGCTTAGTATTCCTGGTTAAGTGTTAATTATGTGATAGTAGGTCTCAGTTAAGGTTTGAGTCGAACCTAGAGGTAAAGAAAATTATGAGTTAATAATTAAAAGAACCTTGATGGCAAGTAGGTGGGCTTTTGAATAAATAAAGGAAGAATTGGACACAAGGAAGCCTTGTGGTAGAGTGGCAAGTGGCGTCACATGCAAGGCAAGGCAAGGGGGTATAGGGTTCGAATCCCACCTTGTGCAAAAGAGGGATTTATTTTTGCTTAAGAGTTGGACAGAGGTGGCGTTGGAATGAACTCTGTAGAGAGTGATAAGAGGAGAAATTTGAGGGGGGGATTAAGGGGTTATTAGGGAGAAAAATTAGGAGATGAGGAGTGAAGAAGAGGTGGAGCTGAACTGGGAATTTGAGCATGGGAAATTCAGCTATAGAGGCTATATATAGGTGTCGAATGTAGGGTTTCCAGGCTAATGCCGAATTCTTCTTCACCTTGTTGCCAGAAACCTTTTTTTTTCTTTTTCTCAACAAGATCCAAAAGCCTAAAATCCCTTGTTCTTATTTTGTGTTCTTGTCCCGATTTTCCATTCTTCCTTTACTTAAATCTTTTTTACTCACTTTCAATCTAGCCAACTTCTTCTTTTCTTTTTCCTTGGAGCCGAATAACCCTCTTTTTTCCATACAAATCGTAATGGCCGAATACCCTTGGTGTCGCCACTACTATTTCTAATCAGTCAGTCCTGGTGTCAGTGCTTTGTTCTTTCAATCGGTTTTGCTAAGTATCAATGCTCTGTTCCTCACTTCTTCTAATCGGTTTTGGTAGGATTAGTATCGAATCCCAATCTTTTGGATCCCTGCTGATTTGCTCCTCAGGTGTGAGACTTTGGTAAGTGTTCTTCACTTAGTAAGGGTTGGCCGAATAGGCTTTAGTGGAAAAGGGTGACATATGTTGGATACAATTCACCTATTATGCTTTTAACGATAAAGGTTAATGCAGATTTGAAAAGTACTCGTGGTTAGTGATCAAGGGAAAGCTATTAAGGCTTGGCGTTTCAGGTAAGGTTAAGGTGAGATTTCAGCTTTTGGTAAAGTATTCGATAAGTATGTGAGATTAATTCTTGAGTAATATCGATTGTAGGTTTGTGGCTAGGAAGATCGCAGCACGCTTTCTTACCAGGTGTGTACATACACTGCACACACAAAATAAATCGGCAAATCCCGAAATGCCAAAATGCCGAAAAGTCGTAAAGCCGAAAGTTTGGCTACAACAGACTTGCGAGTGCGCAAACACTCATGAGGGGGAAACCGATAGGTTATCTGAGGCCCCATGGGCGATTCCATGGACTTGGGCTGTGAATTGGCCAACCGGGCCAGAATGAGTTTAATGGGCACGATGGGCTGTTGGGCCATAATAAGCGAAAATTGATAATTGATGCTATGTGATGGAAAATTCGAATGTGAGCATGACTATAAATGTGATTTGGGCCTAATGAGCCATATAAATGTGATTTTGGCCTAATGGGCCATATAAATATGATTGGGCCTCGTGGGCCATATACAGGTATGTGGATTTTTCTGGGCTTTGTAAGGGGTTTTGGGCCTAGTATATGATGACTGCATAAAACTTAATTAATTAAATCAGACTGTGGACAAGTCATAGGGTTAATGTGTGGCAACGAGTATATGCATGTCTAGGATTGGATCTAGAGAGAGTTTGGTACTTAAGCGGTCTTAATGACTCACCTCCTATTCTTTAGAATCCTACCTGGTGCATTGTATTCGTTCATCTTAGCTCACAGGATTTGTTAACGGGCCAAGGTAAGTAAAAACCCGTAATAAAGGTAAAATTACCGAAATGCCCTTAAGGGTAAAAATGACTAAAATACCCCTATGTGTAGAATATCAGTTTTATGGATGTTACATGTATATCTGCTGCATACATACGATATTCTGCTTAGGTTGCATTTGGGTTGGGAATTATGGAATGGAGGAAGTATATGAGGATCGCATGGTTGATTGACAATCGTGGATCCAACAACGACTTTTAAGCTCAATATATGAATGAAGGTAGTTCCGTAATCGGGCTACCATTGATATGTATCGGTTGGGTGGGTCGATATTTATATCCCCACATGATGTGTATCGGGGGACGGAGTTGATGTGTAGCAGTTGGATTATTGGGGTGGGATTGCACTGCATTGCATTGCATGTATGATTTTACGATGGTTGATGTTTGCTTTATGTTTTTTGAGGGTAGTACACACTGAGTTTGTGATAACTCACCCCCTCTTTTATTTTTCTCAGGTGATGCTCAGTAGAAGGTTCGATGTTTGGAGGGACTTTGGGAGGCTAGCTAGCAAGACAACTTGGACTTGTTTTCTTTTTAAAAGCATATAAGTTTTTAGTTTATCAAGAAGTTTTCAGACCGGATTGTAATAAAGCCTTCCCTTTTTGTTATCATTTGGATTTCTATTTTTATGTGTTGTAATTACGATAAGTTGAACATGAGTTTCCTAAATCATAGTATGTTTTTCTACGTTTCCGCAACTAAATTTTAAAATGACAGGTTTTCATAAATCATATGTTTTAAACAAGCTTTTGCGATTGAAAAGAGAGTTTTTATAAGTTTATCAAGGTCTTATATTTTAAGGAAGGGTTTTCAATGAAAACGAGGTTTTTCGCTAAAACACTTCAATGTGACGTGCCAGATTCGACCATAACGTCCGGGCCGGGTTTGGGGTATTACAATAAACTTTTGAAATTGCCATAAGATATTATATGTTAAGCATGCCATTATTTTGATTATTTTCTGTATGTCATACCACATGCATGGGGCTGGGTTGATATTAAAAGGAGGAAGTGTATTTTGGCAGTTTTTCTACAATTTTGACGGTTAAACCGCAATATATGTTTGGCAACATAACTGCACTATTATGTGTGGCATACCACTGCGACGCGGTGTGATTGAATGGATGGATTCATGTAGTCCTATTGGTGTGATTGGTGGGACAGAGTTGGTGTGTAGTGGATAGGGTAAGGATTTCTTCTGATACGATATGACATTTTGATAGGATATATGATATATGTTTTTGTTAAAGTGCTCACGCATGATTTTCTAAATACTCATGTTTTGATAATTAAATAACTTTATTACTCTGGAAATAAAATTAAGTCCTCACATAAGTTAATCAACAATGTTTTTATGAACGTCGTAACCTTCATAATCCAACCTTAAAGTTTAAGCTGAATTTAGGGTGTTACAGGTCCATAACAGTAGACTCTTATCTCTAAGATCTTTCATCTCCTCGAACCCTTGTAGAGAAACACACACATGATTAGTGGCTCTAGAATGAATGACCCAATGGTCTATTGAATCTTCCACTAAACAAGCTTCTATCATAAAAAGTTTCATACCTTTGCCTTTAGTGGCTAGACATTCCTTCCACTCTTTGCAGTTTTCCTTGAAGTGTCCTTTCTTACTGCAGAATAAACATTTAAACTTAGATAAGTCTTTAGCTTTCTTAGTTCTCTTCCTTTCCACTTGTGATGGCCTAAAGAACTTAGCCTAGATGTACTCAATGTGTTTTCCTTTCCCTTTTGAGGGAGAAGCAACAATAAAGTTTGCTTCTGCTTTACAGGCTGATTGACCGCTATTCAACATCAACTTACAGGATTGTAATTCCTTCATGACTTGTGCAAGTGTCAAGTTCTTATTTCAAAGATTATATGTGGCCTGAAAGCCTACAAAATTCTTGGACAAGCTTTTGAACACCATCTCAGTTTGCATGTTCTAGTCCAGATTGGCCTTATTGTCCACAGCCTCGACAAAATATCCCATAAGAGTGATCATATGGTCTTTGACTGGAGTGCTAGGCTTTTACTGGGCATTCACCAAACTAGTAATAGCTGACTGTCAAACCAAGGAAATTTGGCTTCTGAACATGTCTTCTAGTTTGTCTAGAATCGCTTTGGCAATCTTACAACTCTCTAGTTGCTTATAAAGGGTGTTGGTCAAGCTAGCCAGCATATAGCAATGAGCTATCTCATTAGACTCCTCCTAGTATTTTTTAGCCTTAGATTGAGTGGTCGGAGGGCATTTATTATCAAGGACTATTTTTAGCCTTTAGTTATTTCCATTCACTTTGTTCTCAGAGAATATATTTAATAAGGGAGTAGGTATCATTTTCAAACTGAAAATAAAACATTCAGTCATTAATATATTTGTATTAAACAAATATTTGAAAATATTTTGCAACTTTACTATATGCATTACGATGATGCATATGTCTTATATTAAACCTTGAGAACATTTGTAAGTCATTGTAACGATAATTCCTACACCCATTAAATCAAGTCACCATGGGATAATCTTGATCAACTAGTAAGAACATGGATTTCCATCCAATTAGTACACGAACCTAATTTTTCATACATACTAATAATCGTTTAATGTTTGGCCATTATTCGAACTTAAGTAGATTTCATGGGAAGTTACTTAACTAGAAGATCTTGAATGTATAACCATCAATTCAATACCTATCACATCATGTTCCACAAATGAGTCATCGTAAGACTCACGGAGTAACATGCTGTGACTAGTTGTCCTCTTTGAAGAAAAAACTTTTTGTTATATCGCATGATAATACCTACAACAGGACTGACCAACTATCATATGATTAAAAGTTAGTTCTATTTGCTTTCAAGAATTCTCCTCAGTGAGATCCACATGACAGTCCTACCATGGGGTAGTTAAATTGCCTTGCCATCACAATAGACTATTGATGGAAGTCGTAGGTATTGTTTAAGGACTAACTGCCTCTAGACTTACTAACGTTTAAAGTGTGAATACTGTAATAAGATATAAAAATATGAGGTGATATCCGTAAGTATACGGGTTGAGTTGTAATATAATTTTTACAATGGAGTAGGTGAGTGTAACACCAATTACCCGTACCCGAGACCAGGACAAGCTACGAGGCATTACCGTACATAAACACAGCATCTCTGGAAAATACGGGTCATAAAATTTCACTTCAAATTAAAACCAATCAAACAAATTCATATTGTCCTTATCATGGACCTACGATGCCCAAAACATACATTAAAAGTAATCCGGGACTAAACCAAGAGCTTAAGAAAATTCTAAGAAAATTTCTAGGTTTAAGCCTCACACGCCCGTGTGGAGGCAATGCACACGCTCGTGTGCTTTGGGACACGCCCGTGTCCCATACCCGTATGGAATTTCTAGAATTTATTTATTACTTCGAACCTACAGGGGTTTTCACATGGCCAAGCACATGCCCATGTCTCTGGCCCATGTCCCTCACACGGCCTAGACACGCCTGTGCCATCACCCGTGTCCAAAAACTCGAACATTCTATTTATGACATCATCATTCATTTTGAGGCACATGGCCAAGGCACACGCCCGTGTTCTAGGCCGTGCCCTCCACACGATTGAGACACACGGCCATGTCTCTGCCCGTGTGTTTAGTACCATACAAGTTGACCTAAAATTTTAAGTGCACGGGACACATGGCCAGGCAACACGCCCATGGGGGCTGACCGTGTGTCACACACGGCCTAGACACATGCCCGTGTGTCTACCTATGTGGACCTTTTTAGGGCTATTTTCCAAGCCTTTAGTCACCCTCTAACATCCATACACACTTATAAACTTTAATGATATATAACATTGTCTTATTATACTCTTAAACTACCTTGGCATAACTTATTGCATGTTAGCCTCATCTCATCGGCTTAGTACATGCTAAATTATCCTTTTCATATAAAGGATTAACATAGCACATTTTACATTTAAGCCATATTATAACCATATACCATTACATGCTATGTCAACTCTCAAATTATTAGGTCCCATTTCAAGTATCCATCCATGTTAAACCTCGTCACCATATCTCATGAAATATTTAAAATATAAACATGCATCATTAGTAGGTTTACAACCTACATCAATATGAGCCAAATCTCATGGCCATATACAAAAGAATAGGTATACCATTTAAGCCCTTACATTAGCTAGCCAAATGACACTTACAACAAAATAACCAAAAACCCTATACATGCCATTAAACAAAATAAAAGTTTCTATATAGCATAGTTGAACAAGTTGATAGTGTGATGACTTTCTCCAACTGTCTTCCAGCCTTCACGAGTCCGCGAGCTCTGTAAGACAAGGAAAATAGAAGGGGTAAGCATTTATATGCTTAGTAAATCTGGATAACTGGAAAGTAAACTTACCGATTAATTAACATACAACCATATTAGTCATAAATCCCAACAAGTATAGGATAGTTTCCTATCGCATGCACTCAAATCATCAAGTTAGTCTCATGTCAAAATATTATAACATTAATTTAGATGAGCTCATCAATTCAAGAATTTCCATTCTTATTTCTCATTTTAATCCCGTTGAATTTCTTGAAAATCTTGATGGATAGCCCATTTACCGTCAAGTTATACAAGTGATCATCAAAAGTACGCACTCTCGCGAACCTTACATCTTACGGCGGGATTACCAGTCCAGGTTAAATCCCCGTATTATAAACTCATGGAGTGATGTCGGGATTACCAATCCAGGCTAAATCCCTTGTATCGACAAACACTTTTGATGAGCTCAGATCTGAATTACCAGTCTAGGCTAAATTCAGACCCTAAACGGATTACCCATCCGGCTAAATCCATAATGCACCCATATTCTTCGAGAGGCTATATCACTTTAGGAACACCCGTCCTAGCTAGATCCTTTCTATACCGAGATCAACGGATTACCCGTCCGGGCTAAATCCTTTTCTGCAACACATGCAGGATCTCGTATCATGTAAAAATAGCGTATCCATTAGATACCCATTTTTAATCAACCGAGACATTTTTCATCTTTTCATTTACACTAGCACATTTCATAGATTATCATGCAATGAATATCTAGATTTTCATACATTCAAGAAAGTACATATTTAAGTATATTAAGAGTTTACTTTGGGTTATACGAACTTACTTGGTAGTCGTTTCAGATTTGTATTTTGGTTATTCTGAAACCTTTCGTTTTCCACGGTTGACCTCTGGAATTGGTTCCTCGAGGTCTATATCAATAAAAATAAATATTAACATCTCACGTTATTAAATTTCAGCCTGGCAAAATGACTGATTTGCCCCTAACCTTTCATAACTTTTACAATCTAGTCCTAAGGCCCGTATAATAAAATGCATGTAATTTATAGGTTACCCAAGCCTAGCCGAATATTTTTCATGCTTATAGCAGCCCGTAATTTTCCTTCATTTCACATTTTTCTATCCATTTTTACAACTTTTACAAAATGGTCCTTTAGGCTATTTCCATGAAAAACTACCTAGTAAAAGTTGTTTACCATCCTTTAAACTTTCATATTCCTCCATATATCATCAAAACACAAGCATTTCATGCATGGGAAATTTTCTAAACATGAACCCTAGCTTGAGATATGGGTAGAAATAGAAAGAGTATGCTTCAAAGATTTCAAAAACATAAAGAACATAAAAAACGGGGCTAGGATTGACTTACTATCAAGCTTGAAATGATGAAAACCCTAGCTATAGAGAACATGCAAATTCCAGCAGCTATGGAGAAGAAAATGGCTAATACTTGCTTGATTTTCCCTTTTATTTCATTAATTAACCAAATAACTAAAATGCCCTTCCTTACTAACCTTTCCAAATTTTCCATGCATGCCCATTTTTGTCCAAAAACTTAAAAATTGGGAAAATTACTCTTTAAGGACCTCTAATTAATATTCCAAAGCAATTTCATACAATTTTATTCTAGAATCCAAGTTTTGCAATTTATTCAATTTGGTCTCTAATTTCCAATTGGACACTTTACACATAGAATTTCTTCATGAAACTTTAACACATGCTTATTTTCATATCCTAGACCTTATAATGATCATGAAATAATTATTTTAACATCGGACTTGTGGTCCCGAAACCATTATTCTGACTAGGCCCTATTTCAGGATATTGGCTCTTCATGGTTTCTTCAGGTTCCCATGTGGCTTCTTCCACTCCATGTCTATGCCATAATACTTTTACCAAGGCAATACTCTTGTTCCTCAACCGTTTGACTTCTCCAGCCAAAATCTTAACCGGTTCCTCACCATAAGTCATGTCCGGTCTAATTTCAACTTCCGTAGGTGAAATTACATGGAAGGGGTCTAATCGATATTGTCGCAACATGGATATATGAAATACATCATAAATATTTTCCAAATTAGGTGGCAGTGCTAAACGGTAGGCTAATAGTCCAAGATTTTCAGTGACCTCGTATGGTCCAATAAATCGCAAACTCAATTTGCCTTTCTAGCCAAATCTCAATACTTTTTTCTATGAACACACTTTCAAGAAAACTTTATCTCCCACTTGAAACTCAATCTCTTTTCTTTTCAAATCAGCATAAGATTTTTGCCTATAAGATACCACTTTCAAGCAATCCCGTATCACTTTAACCTTTTCCTCAGTTTCCTTAGGTCAACTCCGTGAATCTGGTTTTCTTTGAGTTCTGTCGAATATAGTGGAGTTTGGCACTTCCTACCATACAAGGCCTCATAGGGTGCCATTTTCAAACTCGTCAGGAAACTATTGTTGTAGGTGAATTCCACCAATGGTAAGAATTTTTCCCAACTACCCTGAAATTCAAGGACGCAACACCGTAACATATCCTTAAGAATCTAAATCGTCCGTTCAGACTGACCATCAGTCTGTGGGTGGAAGGCTGTGTTAAAACTCAACTTTGTACCCAAGGCCTCTTGTAGTTTCTTCTAAAATCTCGAAGTGAGTCTCGGGTCTCTGTCTGAGATAATCGACGATGGTACCCCGTGTAGTCTCACAATCTCAAATATGTACAAGTCGGCCAATCTGTCAAGAGAATAATCGGTCTGTATTGGAATGAAGTGAGTCGACTTTGTTAGTCTATCAACTATAACCCAAACAACATCTTTCTTTTTCGGGTTAACAGTAATCCTGTCATGAAATCCATGATAATCTTGTCTCATTTCCATTCGGGAACCATCACAAGCTATAACAAACCTAATGGTACTTGGTGTTCAGCCTTGACTTGCTGACATATCAAGCATCTCGACACAAATTCAGAGATGTCTCTTTTCTTGCCATTCCACCTGTACATTTTCTTTTAATCATTGTACATCTTGGTACTTCCTGGATGAATAGACAAACGACTATCATGTGCCTCTTGCAGAATTTTTCGGATAAGTTCATCATCTCTTGGTACACATACCCTATCTCTGAACATCAGACAACCATCGGGACTGATTCGAAAATCTGATTCAATGCCTGACTCGCATTAAGTTCTCTTAGCTTGCAGGTCACTATTATTGATCTGCACATCACAAATTTCCTGAAGAAATGTCGGCCTAGCCCTTAACTCTGTCAGGACCAAACCATCTTCAGACAATGCCAACTGTGTGTTCAAAGCTCTCAAAGCAAATAAGGATTTTCTGCTCAGTGCATCGGTGACCACATTTGTCTTTCCTAGGTGATAATCAATTATCAGCTCATAATCTTTAATCAACTCTAACCATCTCCATTGTCTCAGATTCAATTCCCTTTGAGTCATCAAGTACTTCAAGCTCTTGTGATTAGTGAATACACGACATGTCTCGCCATACAAATGGTGTCTCCAAAATTTTAGGGCAAATACAATGGCTGCTAGCTTCAAGTCATGTGTTGGATAATTTCTCTCGTGTGGTTTCAATTGTCTCAAAGCATAGGCTATCACTTTACCTTCTTGCATCAGTACGTAGCCCAGTCCATTCAAGGACGCATCTCTATAAACCACAAATTCCTTTCCAGGCTCAGGTTGTACTAGTACTGGAGCTTCGGTCAGCAATGTCTTCAATCTCTTGAAACTCTGTTGACACTTCTCTGACCATTCAAAATTTTTTTGCAACAACCTCGTCAAAGGAGTTGCAATCATCGAAAATCCTTTTACAAAGCATCAGTAGTAGCCAGCTAAGCCCAAAAAGCTTCTAACCTCTGTTACATTCTTCGACGGCTTCCACTCGACAATAGCAGATATCTTACTTGGATCAACTCAGATGCCTTCATCCGAAACAATGTGACCCAAAAATCCTACCTCTTGAAGCTAGAACTCACTTTTGCTGAACTTAGCATACAATCTCTTATCTTGAAAGGTCTGTAAAATAGTCCTCAGATGTTCAGCATGCTCAGACTCATTAAAGGAATAGATCAAAATATCGCCAATGAATACCACAACAAACTTCTCCAAGTATGGTCGGAAAACACTATTCATTAGGTCCATAAACTCGGCTGGGGCTTTCGTTAGACCAAAAGGCATTACCAATAACTCAAAATGACCATACCTCATCCTGAAAGCGGTCTTAGGTACGTCCAACTCTTTAACTCGCAACTGGAAGTAATCGAATCTTAAATCTATTTTTGAAAATACAGTGGCTCCTCTCAATTGATCAAACAGATCGTTAATCCTCGACAACAGATACTTGTTCTTGATAGTTACCTTGTTAAGTTGTCAGTAGTCTATACATAGCCTCATCGAACCATCTTTCTTCTTTACAAATAATACCGGAGCACCCCAAGGCGAAAAGTTCGGTCTTGCAAAACCTTTATCCGTCAATTCTTGTAGCTGTGCTTTTAACTCTTTCAGTTCAGTTGGCATTATCCTATATGGAGTAATAGAGATAGGAGCAGTCCAAGGCACCAGCTCAATACCAAACTCTACTTCTCTAACAGGAGGTAATCCAAGTAGCTCTTCCGGAAACACATCTGGATACTCGCATACTATCAGTACCGATTCTAACTTCAGCTCAGATTCTTTAGTATTCAACACGAAAGCTGGCCAGGCTTCATATCCTTTTCTCATATACCTTTGAGCCATCATTGAAGTAATCACAATCGGCGATCCAACTCATTTGAATCAATCCAGAGAATCTCACCATCTGAGCATTTCAATTTGATATACTTGCTACCACAATTTATGATTACATCATGCACAGCTAACCAATCCATGCCAAGTATTACATCAAACTCATCGAATGGCAATAACATAAGGTTAACAGAAAAACAATGACCTTGAATCATCAAGGGACAATTCTTACAGACTTTATCAACTAGGACTGACTTGCCTAGAGGGTTTGACACCTTAATCACAAATTTCATAGGCTCTACAGACATATCAATGCTAGACATCAATTTCATGCAAATATATGAATGGGTTGATCCTAAATCAATTAAGGCAATGACACGAGTATTATAGATAGAAAATATACCCATGATGACATTAGGAGCAGAGGCTTCCTCTCGAGCGCGTATTGCATAAGTTCTTGCCAGGGCTCGAGCTTCTGTGTAACACTTCTTACCCTTACCCAATATTGGGACGAGGTACGAGGTGTTATCGGATACATACACGGACACTTTCAAAAATACGGGTTATAAAATTTCATTCTAATTTAAAATTGATTAAACCGAGAGCTATAGAAAATTTTAGTAAAATTCCTAGGGTTATGCCTCACACGCCCGTGTCCCCCACCCGTGTTGAATTATTTGGATTTATTTTTCATTTTGAACCTACAGGAGTTTTCACACGGCCAAGCACACGCCCGTGTCCCTGGCCCGTGTCCCTCACATGGCCTAGACACACTCGTGTCATCACCCGTGTCCAAAACCCGGTCATTCTATTTATGAAGTCATCATTCACTTTGAGGCACACGCCCGTGTGCTAGGCCGTGTCCTCCACATGGTTGAGACACACGGTCGTGTCTCTGCCCATGTGTTTACTACCATACAATCTAACCTATAATTCTAGATGTAGGTGACACACGCCGCACAACACGCCTATTGGGTTGACCGTGTGTCACACACGGCCTAGACACACGCCCGTGTGTCTACCCGTGTGGACCTTTTTAGAGGCTACTATCCAAGCCAATGGTCACCCTCAACATCCACACACATTTGTGAATTTCAATGGTATTCAACATGGCCTAATTATGCCCAATGACTACCTTCAACAGTCTATTGCATGTTAACCTCATCTCATCAGTTTTGTACGTGCTAAATTATCCTCTTTGTATTAAGGACTACCATATCATATAATACATTTAACCTTGGCTCATTTTATAACTCATTGCCAATTATAAAATAGCCATTTCCAAGTGATTTGGCCACATCCCACATGTCCATTCATGATATACCACATTTAACCATCTCATGAACATTTAAACACCAACATGCACAATTAGAAGGTTACAACCTACATCAACGTGAGTCATATCTTATGGCCATATACAAAATGAATAGGTATATCATCTAAGCCTTTACATTGACTAACCAATGACACATATAACAAAATAAACAAAAACCTATACATGCCATTGTAACAAAGTATAAGTATCTATATATCAAAGCAAGATAAGCTAATAGTGTTGACAATACTCCAATCGTCTTCCAATCTTTATGAGTCCACGAGCTCTGTAAAACAGGGCAAGGAAAGGAGTAAGCATTAACATGCTTAGTAAGTCTGGATAACAAGAAGGTAAACTTACCGGTTATTTAGCATACAACCATAAAAGATATTCATGCCAAGCATGCATAATATAAATCCCCTATCACATACACTCAATCATCAAGTTAGTTTCATCTCAAGCAATATAGCATTAATCTTAGGTGAGCTCATCAATTCAACATTTCCATTCTCGTTTCTCATTATAGTCCCACTGAATTTCTCAGAAATCTCGAAGGATGGCCATTTACTATCAAATCATACAAGTGATCATCTCAAATATGCACTCCCGCGAATCTTACATCTTATGGCGGGATTACTAGTCCAGGCTAAATCCCCCGTAGTATAAACTCACAGACCAATGTCGGGATTACCAGTCCAGGCTAAATCCTTTTCAATGACAATTGCTCTCATAAGTTCGAATCTGAATTGCCAGTCCAGGCTAAATTCAGTCCTCAATCAGATTACCCGTCTAGGCTAGATCCTTTTTATATTGAGATCAACAGATTACCCGTCTGGGCTAAATCTTTTTCTGCAACACATGCAGGATCTCGTGTCATGTAAGCCATAATTTATCCACCGGATTCCTTTTTTTGTTTCAACGGGGACATTTATCATTTTTTCTTTTATACTACCACATTTCATGGATTATCATACAGTGAATATCTAAAATTTTCATACATTCAAAACATGCATTTTAAGTATACTAAGAGTTTACTTCGGGTTATACGGACTTACCTGGTAATTATTTCGGTTTCGTACTTTGGTTATTCCAAAACTTCTCGTTTTCCACGGTCGACCTTTAGAATTTGTTCCTCAAGGTCTATATCAATAAAATTAGATTATTAATACATCACATTATTCATTTTTAGGCCTAAAACTCACCCTCCAAGCAAAATGACCATTTTGCCCCTAACCTTTCAGAATATTTACAATTTAGCCCTAAGCCTCGTATAATGAAATGCATGTAATTCCTTGGCTACCCAAGACTAGCCAAATGTTATTCACATTATAGCAGCCCATGTTTTTCCCTCATTCCATATTTTTCTACCCATTTCCACAACTTTTACAATTTAGTCCTTCAAGCTATTTCCATGAAAAACTACCTAGTAAAAGTTGTTTATCATCCTTTAAACTCTCATATTCCTCCATAAATCATCAAAACACAAGCATCTCATGCATGGGTAATTTTCTAAACATGAACCCTAGCATGAAATATGGGTAGAAATAGAAAGAGCAAGTTACGAGGATCTTAAAAATACGAAGAACATTAAAAACGGGGCTAGGGAGTACTTACTATTGAGCTTGAAAATGTTGAAAACCCTAGCTATGGAGAACCCTAAATTTTCGGCAGCATGGAGAAGAAGAATGGCTGATTTTAGCTTGATTTTTCCCTTTTTATTTCATTTATTACCAAATGACCAAAATGCCCTTCCTTACTAACCTTTCCAAAATTTTCATGTATGCCCATTTTTGTCCAAAAACTTAAAAATTGGGCAAATTACTCTTTAAGGACCTCTAATTAATATTCCAAAGCAATTTCATACAAATTACTTCTAGAACCTAAGTTTTGTAGTTTATTCAATTTGGTCCCTAATTTCCAATTGGACACCTTACACAGATTTTTTTTCATGAAACTTTAACACATGTGTGTTTTTATACCCTAAGTCTCATAATGATCATAAAATAATTATTTTGATGTTAAATTTGTGGTCCCGAAACCATTGTTTCGGCTAGGCCCTATTTTAGGATGTTACACTCTGATTTTGCAGTAGCATCTTTTGCAACAGTTCGACTGCCACTTGCACTTATGGGATGTCTTGAGGGTTTACCTCGAGAAATAGGAGCATTCAGCTGCGAGGTTAACTCAACCTCTTTATTAGTTCGCTCTTGGCAGCCTCTGATAAAGTGGTCAAGAGACCTACATCTAAAACACGCACCACTCTTCATTCGACATTCTCCGAAGTGAAATTTGTTGCAGCTTTTACACTTCGGCTTTTGATCATCTACGCTTCCCACACTAGTTACCATGGGGGAAAAAGACTTCGGGTTATGTCACTTGGAGCTTCTCGCTCTACCTGAATATCCTACCGATGAAGTGGAGCGTTCTTGATGACTTCTCGATTTCCTTGTGGGAAATGAGTGCATCCTGCCGCTGGATCTTTTGCTCGAAACTCGAGCTTCTCTCTTTCCTTGTTTCCTTTCATTATTGAGCTCTTCGGCCTTCTTGGCCCGACTAGCTAGTGCAACAAATTCTCGTATTTCAAGGATCCTGATTAACAGCTTGATTTCCTCATTCAGGCCTTCCTCGAAGCGCTTACACATTTCTGTCTCTGATTGGACCCATTCCGTCGCATACTGACTTAACCTTACGAACTCTTTTTCATATTCTAACACGATCTTATTTCCTTGTTTGAGTTCCAAGAACTCCTTTCACTTTGAGTATAAGAACCTTTGACTTATATACTTTTTCCTAAACTCAGCTTGGAAAAATTCCCATGTAATGTTCTCTTTTAATGCCACCGAGGATATAGTCTTTCACAAGTTGTATGCAGCATCTTTCAAAAGAGATACAACACACTTCAAGCACTCCTCGGGTGTACATGACAATTCATCCAAAACTTGCACATTATTCTCGAGCTAGAACTCAGCTCGTCCAACATCATCCTCAACCTTAGCCCTAAACTCTTCAGCTGCGTATTTCTTAAGTTTATCCACTGGGGCCTTACCAATTCTCACTGGTTCAACAACCCTTGGTACTCCATCAGGTCATTAGTGGGTGCAGCTGGACGTGGTATTTCAGGGTGGTTTCTCAGGTATTCCCCAAACCACTCATCCATCATATCGAAAAAGGTTGCTATCGCCTCTTCCCAGCCTTCAGACATAGGCCTTCTACTACTATTAGAAATAGCTCGATGCACAGAAGCTGGAACATGGCTCTCGGCTCCCTCGGACTTATCTTGGGCTTGATTGGAAGACATTTACTATATTCAAATTCAATTAAAAGTTAGGAGATGTCACACTATCAAAATTTGTATAATGGCATGTACAGCTAAACTCGTTACATGCTACGTTAGTCCAACAATCGACTAAACCATAGCTCTAATACCACTAAATGTAACACCCCTTACCTGTACCCGAGACCGGGACAAGGTACGAGGCATTACCGTACACAAACATTGCATCTCTAGAAAATACGGGTCATAAAATTTCACTTCAAATTAAAACCAATCAAAAATATCATATTGTCCTTATCATGGACCTAGGAGGCCCAAAACATACATTAAAAGTAATCCGGGACTAAATCGAGAGCTTAAGAAAATTCTAAGAAAATTTCTAGGTTTAAGCCTCATACGTCCGTGTAGAGGCAATGCACATGCCCGTGTCCTTTGGGACACGCTCGTGTCTCATACCCGTATAGAATTTCTAGAATTTATTTTTTTACTTCAAACCTACAGAGGTTTTCACACGGCCAAGCACACGCCCGTGTCTCTGGTCCGTGTCCCTCACAAGGCCTAGACATGCCCATTGCCCGTGTTCAAAAACTCAGACATTCTATTTATGACATCATCATTCATTTTGAGGCACATGGCCAAGTCACACGCCCGTGTTCTAAGCTGTGTCCTCCACACGGTTGAGACACACGGCCATATCTCTGCCCGTGTGTTTACTACCATGCAAATTGACCTAAAATTTTAAGTGCAGGGGACACACGACCAAGCAACACGCCTATAGGGGCTGACCGTGTATCACACATGGCCTAGACACATGCCCGTGTGTCTACCCGTGTGGAGCTTTTTAGGGATATTTTCCAAGCCTTTGGTCACCCTCTAACATCCATACACACTTATAAACTTTAATGATATATAACATTGTCTTATTATACTCTTAAACAACCTTGGATAACTCATTGCATGTTAGCCTCATCTCATCGGCTTAGTACATGCTAAATTATCCTTTTCATACGAAGGATTAACATAGCACATTTTACATTTAGGCCATATTATAACCATATACCATTACATGCTATGTCCACTCTCAAATTATTAGGTCTCATTTCAAGCATCCATCCATGTTAAACCTCGTCACCATATCTCATGAAATATTTAAAACATAAACATGCATCATTAGTAGGTTTACAACCTACATCAATATGAGCCATATCTCATGGCCATATACAAAAGAATAGGTATACCATTTAAGCCCTTACATTCGCTAGCCAAATGACACTTACAACAAAATAACCAAAAACCCTATACATGCCAATAAACAAAATAAGAGTTTCTATATACCAAAGTTGAACAAGTTGATAGTGTGATGACTTTCCCCAACTATCTTCCAACCTTTACGAGTCTGCGAGCTCTGTAAGATAGGGAAAATGGAAGGGGGTAAGCATTTATATGCTTAGTAAGACCGGATAACTGGAAAGTAAACTTACCGGTTAATTAACATACAACCATCTTAGTCATACATCTCAACAAGTATAGGATAGTTTCCTATCACATGCACTCAAATCATCAAGTTAGTCTCATGTAAATTATTATAACATTAATCTAGATGAGCTCATCAATTCAAGAATTTCCATTCTTATTTCTCATTTTAATCCTGTTGAATATTTTAGAAATCTCGATGGATAGCCCATTTATCGTCAAGTCATACAAGTGATTATCAAAAGTACGCACTCCCATGAACCTTACATCTTACGGCGGGATTACCATTCCAGGCTAAATCCCTTGTAACGAAAAACACTCTTAATGAGCTCGGATCTGAATTACCAGTCCAGGCTAAATTCAGACCCTAAACGGATTACCCGTCCGGCTAAATTCATAATGCACCCATATTCTTCGGGAGGCTAGATCACTTTAGGAACACCCGTCCGGGCTAGATCCTTTCTATATCGAGATTAATGGATTACTCGTCCTGGCTAAATCCTTTTCTACAGCACATGTAGGATCTCGTATCATGTAAGAATAGCGTACCCATCAGTTTACCCTTTTTATTCAACCGAGATATTTTTTATCTTTTCATTTACACTAGCACATTTCATAGATTATCATGCAATGAATATCTAGATTTTCATATATTCGAGAACATACATATTTAAGTATATTAAGAGTTTACTTCGGGTTATACGAACTTACCTGGTAGTCTTTTCGGATTTGTATTTCAGTTATTCTGAAACCTTTCGTTTTCCATGATCGACCTCCAGAATTGGCTCTTCGGGGTCTATATCAATAAAAATAAATTATTAACATCTCACATTATTCAATTCCGGCCTAAAACCCATCCTAAGGCAAAATGACCAATTTGCCCCTAACATTTCATAACTTTTACAATCTAGTCCTAAGGCCCGTATAATGAAATGCATGTAATTTCTAGGTTACCCAAGCCTAGCTGAATATTTTTCATGCTTATAGTAGCCCACAATTTTCCTTCATTTCACATTTTTCTATCCATTTTTACAACTTTTACAAAATGGTCCTTTAGGCCATTTCCATGAAAAACTACCTAGTAAAAGTTGTTTACCATCCTTTAAACTTTCATATTCCTCCTTAAATCATCAAAACACAAGTATTTCATGCATGGTTAAATTTCTAAACATGAACCTTAACTTGAGATATGGGCAGAAATAGAAAGAGTATGCTTCAAAGATCTCAAAAACATAAAGAACATAAAAAACGGGGCTAGGATTGACTTACTATCAAGCTTGATATGTTGAAAACCTTAGCTATGGAGAACATGAAAATTTCGGCAACTATAGAGAAGAAAATGGCTGATTTTTGCTTGATTTTCCCTTTTTATTTCATTAATTAACCAAATAACCAAAATGCCCTTCTTTACAAACCTTTCTAAATTTTCCATGCATGCTTATTTTTGTCCAAAAACTTAAAAATTGGGAAAATTACTCTTTAAGGACCTCTAATTAATATTCCAGAGCAATTTCATACAAATTGCTTCTAGAATCCAAGTTTTACAATTTATTCAATTTGGTCCCTAATTTCCAATTGGACACTTTACACATAGAATTTCTTCATGAAACTTTAACACATGCTTATTTTTATATCCTAGACCTCATAATGATCATGAAATAATTATTTTAACATCGGACTTGTGGTCATGAAACCACTATTCCTACTAGGCCCTATTTCAAGATGTTACAGTGAGTACTCCGAGGATCGTATCTAAGGAGGCGAGTGTTAGTTCAATTCTAATCTAAACACTAAAAGGATCTAATTAGTACTTTAAATCAGTAATTGTATGAAAACATAAAAATGGTGGTTTAAAGGTTTTTATAATAATAAAATAAAAGGCAATAACATAAAAGAAATAAAAGTTCAAGAGATAGAAAAGTAAAATGAATCAAATCTCAATTATGGGTCATTAGTTTGCTTCGGTAATCCCCATCAACTATTGCTTCGGGTTCGTTTTCAATCAACTAGTCACCAACCTAACAGGATCTTCCGATCTTCCGATCTTCCATTAACAAAATAAGTCAACAAGAACTACTTATCTTCCGACCTCACAGTCTAGACTGGCTTGGGGTGAAGGTGTTCACGGGTGGGCAATACCAATTTTGGGTTAATTCCCACCTTGATGACTTTCCAAGGTTGTTAGACCTCGGGTTTATTTCACATTCTTCCTTTCCTAAATAGCTAATCCGTTGAGTAACCCTACAAATTAGTTAATAGATCATACCTTCACTCACTAACCCTCTATAGAGGGACTAGTTCCTTATGGCTTTCATGAAATCAATATAATGAGAAAGCATACTAATTAAATTAATAAGATAAAGTAAATAAAAAAGCTTGATTGTATTAAAATTAATTTTGAATCCACAAAGTTTTAATGCTTCCACAATTCAGATCTCTTGAAATCAACAAGAACAACCAAAGGAAATCTAAAACCTCAGAACGAAAAGAAAACTAAAATAAATTTTACAAAGGGAATTTAGGCTAAAAGAATGGTGTTTATAACATGTGCCAAATGAGCCTATTTATATCTTTTATGTGGCCATCGTCTTTAACCCTGGGTTAGATGACATCCTTGAGTTTAAATTTTAATTGTGCAGACCAAAATGCTAGTCTTCGTGTTTTATTTTTGTCATAGTCTAAGTCGCGACACACCAGGACCTGTGTTGCGACATAGGTGACAGTATACTCTTCCTTGAGATGTCTTTAAAGGCATGTTGCGACACCCTTAGTCCGTGTCGCGACATTGAAGGTAGACTTGAGTTTTCTTCATTTTGTTCCCTATATTGTGACACTGAGTCATCCATGTTGCGACATAGCAACCAATATTCATTTAGTATACCTTCTAATGGTTTCCTACACACTCACAAAGTGTGTTAACTCACCCTTAGGCCACATTCAACCCCTAAGGTCAATAAAAGACTCAATTTGCACACTTTATTAAATGTAAATAAAACTAAGAAAACTTAACTAAAACATAACAAAAAGGCTTGTATTCAAGCTCCTTAAATGCAAAAACTAGTTTAATCTGCTATACCAAATTACGATAGATCAAGGACCATTTCTCACTCAATCTTTTAAAAACATGTAAGATTTTTAATGTTTAGTTTCAATCATGAATGATCAATATATGCATGACAAGTACATGGGAGATTCTTCCCCTAAACTATATGGCATGCTTATCATACATATACATGAACATACATTCGCAATCAAATAAATATAATCATGCTATCACATATAAAAGCATAAAATTTAAATGACCCTGAGCAGCCAAAGTTTCCATGATTCCATCCTAGATAAAAAATTCACCTCAAAGCATACTTTGGATCTTTTATTTTGCCACTACAGACTTTGCTGTAGTATCGATCCATGTTGTTGTCATCATCATTTTTCCGCCGCATGTACTATCTGATGCCCAAGACAAGGCATCTCCCTAATTGGACTTGATAGGCGTCATATTAGTCTTTCAATTGGTTTGCTTATTTCCGATTAAACTAAGGACATGTTTAGGTTCATCTACTAATATAAGTTGTCTTTCCGTATTATAATCTGACCACATAATACCACTTAGTATTAGTTTAAACATTAGACAACCAATAAGCCAATATTTGTTTCTATTTTGTTTTGGATGCAAAAACCATATGAAGACAATTATATAAAGTATATTAATGTAATACAGGAATTATTTTATTATCCAATCTATTTAAAAAATTTACAAGTGTACATAGATGAAAATACTACACTTACAGCTCTGGATCCAACACTAGATTGGTACATTATCATCCTCTTGATTGTCCATTTCACGCGCCAGTAGGAAGAAATTGAATTGTACACTCAGTTTCCCTATTAAAGAAAAAATGTTGCAATGGATAAAAAAGTTGAGTTGTATTCAGGTTCGTCTAATTGAAGAGCTATGTGAACTTTGTGATTATCATTTCCATCACTATAGTCATAAAGAGTGACATAAGGGTGTTGGCATGAATGAATCCCTTACCAACATGGTACAAGAGCTTCTGGGGATAACATGTAGAATAGGCATGTAGGCCAAATTGTTGAATCAATGACTCCGATCTAGCTTAAAAGATTCAAATGCTTGAGCATGACATTGATAATATGCTTGTTGATAGTCGAATGGTACATGTCATTCATTTACTACCAAATACTCCTTTATTGGATAGAATCACCCATGAACCACCTAACTAAACCCAACCTATGGTACATGCTTCATTGGCCAATGGTTATCCTACCCCATCAAATTTATCCTACGAAACCACTTGTTGTTCTTTCGATCCACTGAAATATCTTGGACAAACCCAAACTATTGCTTCATCTAATCAAGTTGCTACCACTCCACTATGTGGAAATAGATTATGGGCACATACTACTCAAAAGTAGTCTTTGGTATGATGGCAAACATCGCATTGTCTAAGTACAACATTCGTCGGAACTGCAAAATATATACAAATACAATTATATTCATGAATAGGAAAATTGAGTTTAATTTAATGCAAATACAACATAAACATACCTCATCGTTGGCTCGTCGATCGATTTCTCATTGCATCAAGGTTAGGTCTTTTATAACACGTATGATCCCAACGACCCCTAAATTTATTCAAATATTAAAAGCAATAAGGGATTATAAATATTGGCAGTTGAAGACATTTCAAGATATTGTACATGATTCTATTTTTACCTTCTCTTGAGAGAAAACTTGCATGATTGCAAAAGGATAGTCGATAACCACGTCATTCATATACATGCCCATGCTTGTAAAAGGAAGCAAAAACTATTTAATCCATCGACCGATTCTCACTTTGCCCTACAAAACACCCTGTAAAGCTATGCCATAGTCATAAAACCCTAGCTAAATCTATCTACCATCTTAAAAGACTATGGTAGAGGAAGATATATGTAATGGACCTCGTTGCCAAAAAAAGCCTAATAACAACATCCCCCTATCATCTAAAGAATTCAAGCACTGACATATCAATCCATCTCCTATCTAGTGGCATGTGGTGGAAAGGCCAGTTTGAAAAGCCTTTCTGACCTCATACATTTCACTTTATTCCTATCTAAATCCTTCTTTAGCTTATCCTCATACATTGTCTCCGATTACCACATGCCTATCGGTTAAAAGGGTAATTATAAAGTGACATCTTCTAATGTCGTAGTCTGTTTCCTACATGGAAAATAGAGTGTATGCATTTACTACCTTCATCTTTCCAACAAGGTGGGGCAAGCAACTCTAGTATCATACTAAATTTCATTATCATAGATGAAACATATAAACTAGTCGTCTTCAAGTTCCTTTTGATACGTGAGCCTCCAACAATTTAGATTACGACTGACTTAAAGAACTCGATCATCTCACTAGTAAAAAAAGTAAAAAAAAATTAATTAATTTCAGAATATATTAAGACTTTTTTCTGAAAAAATCACAAAATTATAAAAAAAATTGAAATTGTGACATTCCAACATTTTCGATGTGACATGAGCATTATTTTGGAGATGGATACATTGAATTAGAGAGAAAATATGAAAAATGAGTTAGATAAAGGAATCTTATGAAAGTAAAGTTAATATTTGAGATGGGATTTAATGGAAAGAATTTTAAAATTGGAAATGTGAAGGGATGACTAAATTACAAATTTTAAAAAGTTTGAGGACTAAAGTGCAATTTCACCAAAAGGGGAAATTTGAGCTATTATTGAGAAATTGGGATAACAATAAGTTTTATTAAATTTAAGTGTGATAAAATCATTTTTAGGACCAAATTGGAAAGATTGGAAAGTTCAAGAATTACATTGTGAATTTTTCAATTTCATTGAGAAAAGAGAAAATATTGCAAATTTTCATCATCCATAGATTTTTATCAAAATTTATAAATGGACTATGAGATTTGGAATTGACAATTTTAATTATTGAGAAGAAATTATGCAAAGAGTCAAAAAGGGATAAAATAGTAAAATTGTCATAAAAGAGTAATTTGATTATTTCTTAAGTATTTAATGTTGGAAATATTATTATAATGACACATTTAATATATAAATTTTTATTTGAATTATTGAGTTATTATTTAAGAGGCGTGGGCTTCAAGTTTTGAACTTTGAACTTGAATTTGGTAGAATGGGCTTTTTGCCCACTTGGGTATTATTTTAAAGAGGATGAAGAGATGAAAAAAACCCCATCAACATTTTTCCCTTTGTTGTTGCCATTCCTCTCTCATGGCCTCCCACTTTCCCTTTTTTTTTTCATATTTCTTTGCTTTTCTCTCCAAATTCCCTAATGATACAAAAATCGAACTTTTAATTTTTGCTAAAATCACTTGGAAAAGAACCCCTAAACTGATTTACACCATCAATCTTTCAAATTTCCGCCTAGGGTTCATAGGTTTTGGTGTGAGAAAATGAAGCTAGTGAAAGTAAGCTTCAACAAGATAAGAATAATATTTTTCTAACTCTCCTAGCATGGTATTTGAGTTTAATGGTTATGAGAAAGCTTGGAAAATATTGTTATTAATATTTTGATACATTTTTGGTGTATGGAAAATGTTGAATAATGAGAATGAAATTTTCAAGTTTAAATGAAGGTGGAATCAAGTTTATGGAAACAAGATTATGTGTTGTAGCGCATCCAAAAAGATAACTATCATTGAATACTCTTACCTTTCCTATACTAAAATGTTTAGGAAAATAATGAATTTAACTTGTTAATATGAAAACAATATAATAAATATGAGATTTTTTTATATGAATATATATGAATTGTGTTATAATTGGGTCAATATAACTTGTCAATATGAAAATAATGAATTTAACTTGTTAATATGAAAATAATGAATTTAACTTGTTAATATAACTTGTTAATATGAATGGCTTGGTTATTAACATTTGCACTAAAATAGTTTTGGGACAACAGCAGTAGTGTGACTTTGAAAATTCACCAAAAAAAAATGTGGAAATTGAATTAGAAGTTGATAAACATATGGTTTTAAAGATTATTGGAACAAATGGAACTTGCATCCGAATTATACAATAGGAGATAAATTTGTTAAATGAGAGAAGGTCAAATTTATTGGCATTCCCTGTTTTGACTTGGAAAATTTGTTAAAAATTGTATAAAATGAATTAAGGAATGAGACTTATACGTATAAAAATCTTATTAAGTCTCTTTTCTAATAAAATGAACGATGAATTAATTTGAATTATATTTTGGGATTAAAAGATTTTTGAGTGAAGAGAGGTTAGAGTTATTTGGAAGCAGCTCTATCCCGACTTTAAAATTTTCTAGAATGTGTATACAAGAGTATAAATTTTAGAAAATTTGTGGCTAAAAGTATCGAGAGTTTAGTTCCTAAAATATCAAATGGATCTTGATTTTAATTTTTTTTGGGTTTAGAAATAAATAATTTAGTAATTGCTACTCAAGTAGACAATTTTGTTTTGAAAGATAAAAGAACAATAAAAATATGACTCTACACAAATTGGAACCATTAAATGGAATAAGCATGTGTATAAAGCCTAAAGAAATGTGGAAATGAGTTTTTAAATGCAAAACACCTATGGTTCCTACATGTAAAAAATGATTATACTTATAAGACCTTTATTAATATGGATTTGATCATAAGTATGTGAAAGCACCCTAAGTGCCCTTATATGACATGTGTATATATATGTGTTAATGACATTGATGAATATATGTTAATTATAATTGTTAAGTGCCCTAGTAGACTTAGTGAAATGTAGGGATACAATTGGCATACCAATAGAGAATATTAGCGCGCGATGGGTTATATGGAGATTTGAAGAGTGGTTATGGTACCTTGGCTTGACATTTCAATGTGGGGCAAAGGGATGTTCTCTTTTGAGAACCTTGGTTATGTGGGTTAGAGCGCTCTTAGTACTATATCTTGGTCTTTTGGGTTGGAATGTACATTTTGTACAATGATTATATTGGTTTTTTTACCTACATAATACAAAAATAAAAAATAAATACCAAAATGATATGCCACCCACATTATTTACGAGAATGGTATGTTGTGGGTGGTGGAAGGTGGTGGAAGGTGGTGGAGAGGTGATAGCACCCTCGTTTTTTCAACATAATCATTAGCCTGCTAGTAAAAAAATTAAGGGTTGAGAATCTGGGAAAGGCGACACTGGTTTATACGGGTATGAAATACAAATACCCGTATTTTGGGGGGTTTGGGTGTGCCTGCCTAACAGGCGGCACCAATTGGGTGGTGCCTTTCTAACAGCTGACACTGATTGGGTGGTGCCTTTCTGACAGGCGGTACCAATATGACAATTTGACTAATCATACAGTGTTTCAAGGTTTTACGGGTTATGGGGTTTCACGGATTATAGAGCTTATAACCATTGTTTTAAGGGTTGTAAAAACCCAATATTGTGTTGATTGTAAAAAAAAAAAGAGTAGAGAATAAAGAAGAGAGGAAGGAGATGATAAAAAAAAGAAGAAGAAGAAAGAAGATAAGGGAAGATAAAAGAGAAAGAAGAGGGTTTAACTTAGTAGAAAAGATAGAAAAGAGAAGATAGAAGAGAAAGAAATGGCTAAAAAAAGAGAGATAACAGTAGCTTAGTTTTTTAGGGTTTAGCTTTTTAAGGAAGATAGAAAAGGAAGAAAAGGCAGGCACCCCATAACCTAAATAATGCTGCTGACGCACCACTCAAACCCCCAAAATACATGTATTTGTATTTCATTCTCGTATAAACCAATGCCGCCTATCCCAAACCCTCAACCCTTAATTCTTTTTTTTACTAGTAGGCTTAATGATTCGGCTGAAAAATGAGGGTGGTGTTCCCTCTCGACCACCCTCCACCATCCACAATATACCATTCCTGTAAATAATGGGAATGGCATACCATTTTGGTATTTATTTTTTATTTTTTATTTTTTTATTATCTAGATAAAAAAAAGCCGATTATATTCATATTTGGTTGTGTGGGATGGAATTCTCGTGTATCTAAGTTGAATTTATTAGATTTTACTAAAGACGAAATGAATTAAAATTATGATAATGTGGTTTGTTCATGAATATAAATTATTAAGTGTGAACTAAAGTTGCATGTATTAAGGGCTATAAGCTACTAAGTTGAAAAGAAATCTAATAAGTGAAAATATTATGAACAAATATATTTTATATCATGTTCTGAGCATTTGTAGCATAAAAAGGATATTGTGATATGCTAATTAAGCCAAATGGTTATGTGTATAACAATAAAAGAAAAAAATGTGGATCAATTCATAAATATATGGCCATAAAAATAAAGTTTTGAAATTTAAATTCATGACTCTGTTGCTAATGAAATTTAATATTTGACTTATAAATAGAATGAGAAAAAAGGCTTAATAAGGGGTTATATGTGTTTGTTTAAATATATTATGAGTACTCATTAAAATTCATGTATTTGAACTTCGAAATGTGATCACTAATGAACCAATTATTTGTAAGTTGAGCCCATGTAATTTGGTTATAAGAGTTAATTGTGTTAGAATCATTGAAATGTGATAAATGAATTTCGAATCGAATACTTAAAAGGGCTCAACCACAATAACGAGATAGGATAAGTATGTTTATCTCTATGTATTTATTGAGTTCATCGAGCTCACGCGTTAGTTGTTTAAACACGTAGATTAGACTTGTCAAGAAGCTTGTGATTCTATCTTAAGAGTATTGCATCATCATTCGAGATTTGTAAGTGTTTATAAGTATTTAGATTTGTAAAATTAAGTGTTGTTTGTTACCTCCTTCAAACGTCAAGTCAAGTTTTGAGTTATAAATTGGTTTGATCGTTTCGCTTCAATGAATGATAAGTTTTAGCTTGATTCTTGAAAATGTGGTACATATATTTATAGATGAAAATGAGTTTAAAGATCATTTAAATGTGTTTAAATTTATTTGGAACTTATTAGTACAATATGGTATTGTGTGGGGATGTTTTGAAGTGTCCCAAGTTTTAGTGAATCCCATTGCAACTTCTGTGTCACCAAATAGTGACTTTGCCTTCCAATGTCGCAACCACGAGTTTCCCAATATCACGACTTGGCAAGTTAGGGAGTCACGTCATGACATCCATTGCTTCTACGTCACGACCACTTAACCATGTACCAGTATTGCAGCGTTTTGATCCATTTTAACTTCCAAGTGCTTATTTTCGACCTTGAATGTTTTCAGCCACCTACAAAAAGTTTTAAAATGGTTTTAAAATGATTTTTGAGCCTTCAAAATGTTTTTCTACTATTTTTTATTGTTTTTATTTAGAATTTTTAGAATTTTAGCTCGATTTCCTTGACCTGAATGACCTCCTTTCAGTCGACAAGCTTCAAACACCCGATTTATGATAGCATTTTCACATATGTTTATAAAGACTTGATGTGATTTATAATGGTAATTAAGATTTTTTCCTAAAGACTTGATATGATTTATAATGGTAATTAAGATTTTTCCTAAACTCTCTCAACTTGATGTAAAGAATATTAACATGTTGCAAATTGAACATTTTTGTAGAAGAAAAATTTAAACTCAAGTTTAAATATGCTCCGATAGCACGTTTGATTCGTACTGTATGTTGTAGAGGACGAGGAGTATTACAAAAAATTTTCCATATTGACAGCATAATTTGCAACATGTTTTTCTTAAGACCTAGGAATGGTAATTTTTCCCTCAATAAAAGAAATATAAAATAAAAAGTAATTTTTTTTTTTTTGAGAGTTTGAAAGGATCTTGGGTGCGATGAAAAGAAAAATGAGGGGGAGCTATTTACAGGGTAGAAATTGACAACCTTAGTAATTGACTTTCACTAATTAAATAAGTTGGTTGGGATAATGGGTAAATAAATTTTTTAGTCCAATTTCAAATCTCTAAATTCAATACTTATGGATATCGATATACTTTTAATTTTTTTTTTTATATGTGAAGCACAAACTCATGTTATAATTTAACAAAATCATAAGCTTGACACCCATAAATTTTAACATATCACTAAAAAAACATATTCTATAAAGAACTTGAAACGCTCATAGTAATAAATAATATTAAAATTTGCAATAATGATGTCAAAAGACCATAATACTAAAAAACAATGAAAAAATATAGTTATATTTCATACATTCTCAATACATAAATCTTATAAACCATTAATAAATTATAAATTATCATTTAATTAACAAACAAAATAAAACATTTAATCTTTCAGTTTGTCAATTTTTCTCAACTTAATATTTAAAATTTGACAACTATTGTAGTTTTAATCGATGTGATGACATGACATTCAAATATTATGTCACATTATCACATTATCACAAATTAAATGTTGATGGCGCGTGCAAAGCAAATACGGATATGATTGCTTGTAGGGGAGTTATTCGAGATTGGAATGGAGAATGGATTATTGGATTTTCTAGACTGATTGGCTCTTGCTTGATGTTGGAAGCAGAACTTTAAGGTGTTGTTGGAGGACTTCATATTGCCTGGAGGAATAGACATCGAAGAATCATTCTGGAAATAGATAGTATGGAGGTTGCTAATATGTTGTCTAGTGATGCTAAAATTAGCGAACATCAGTTGTGTAGAGAGGCTCACAATTACATGAATAATGAATGAAAGGTAATTATTTAACATACTTATAAAGAAGGTAATCAACTCGTTGATAGCCTAGCTTCAATGGTTTGGGATTAACCGTTACAATATTTTATCTTTTACTCTCCACTAGATGCAATTTGTGATTTACTAAATGCAAATACAAATGGAGTTGTAAGATTGGTGGTTAGTTAATTACTATTTTATGTTGTCTATTCTTAATAAAAAAAATTATATATTTTAAATAGAAATTAAATGACATGACAATGAATTGTGCATGGACCAAAATTAAAAATAGTTTACCAAATTAAGAGAAAAATTGAAAAGTCAAAAGTTAAATGTTTTTCTTTATCAATTAAACAAAAAGTTATAAATGCGTATATTATTATTTTCAATTCAAACTTTAGGAAAATAATATTTACCTTTAACCCACCTATTTAGGGACCTAGGTATTGATTTACATATGCTACAATTTCTTTTTCTTTTTCTTTTTACTCATTAATGATATGAGATGACAGGTTACAATTTATAAAAAGACAAATTTTATGCATTAACCATGCATCAAACTACCAAACATTCTACTATAAAATGAAAATTAAAAATTAAAAAGATCAATTTTATATTTATTTTGTGGTGGATTTGAAATCATATAAATATTTATCTTTTTTTCTTTCTTTTCCATCTAACGAAATGAAATCAAATAAAATCCTAAATTTTAAATTCATCCTTCCAAATAGAACATTAAATTATCTTATAAGATACAAGATGAGATGATTCTTCAAATATATATAAATAATTTAAAAAAAAAAAAACAAGCATTAATGTCTAATAGAAGCTAACATGGACACAAAATATTCTACAATAAATAAAGATTAATGAAATTTAGTGATGATTCTGCTCAAAATCTAGGGCAACACTTTCAACTTTTTTCTTCTGAAATATTTTATTGGCATGGAAAAAAGATTGTATAATTAAAATAAAACCAAACTAAAAAAAGCAAGCATCATGGCTAAACTACTTTGTATAAAGCATATAAAGACATGAAGAAAATGGAGAGAAAAAAAAAGGAGACAAACACCCACATGGCCAGGAAATAAAAAGGTGCTAAATTATGAAGGGCAAAAAAAAAAAATATAGTTCTTTTATAGTCGCTTATAATATTATATAACCTCTTTTTTCACATTTTGTGAAAAAAAATTTCATGTTTACATTTTCAAGGAGAACAAGAAAAATTGCATATACTAGAATTAAATTTGAACTGCTGCTAGATATAATTGGTGAGACCCTCAAATATATATATATGCCTGGTTTTTTCTTCACCAAATTACATTCAACAACAAAAAGTCAAAAACCCATTTCAAAATGATAAACAAGGAAAGAAATTTTCAACTAGAAAGAATCCCACCTCTAAATGAGCTCTGAACCCTTCAGTAATCTGGAAAAATAAAGAAGAAAAGATTCAACATTTGAAAGCATAAACAGAGAATACAGTATATAGATCAATTTGTGTGTATTACAGAAATACATACCGTCATGTTTTTTCTTCATCACACCCCTTGCAAACATCAACAAAATGACAAGGAATCCAACACTTGCTGCTCCTCCTAATATTATAGCCACTGTCTTCCCTGTATTTTGCCCTGTTCCTACATCAATCAAACACATAATTTATTCAACCATTCTGAAGTCTTTAATCTGAAAAAGGATTCAATTTCATACAATACCTGATGAAGAAGAAGAAGAATGTGGATATGAAGAAGAAGATGATCTTCTAGGAACCCCATTAGGATAATAGTTGTAACTGATAAAGCATTTGTGAAGATAGATTTGACCTGAGATGGAACTCCCACACTCAACTTGAGCTCTTTGAACAGCACTCTTTACGCACTCACCACAATCTGAATCCCCCACATCTCCTTCACATTGCCCCAAAAGATAAACAGATTGGTAATTTGTGGTGTAAAAACCATGGTTGCTAACCACCCCACTTTCCAACACTGAAAAGGCAGTGTCCCTCCTCTCTTCAAACCCAGTCCCAGCAACATTTGTAGCACCACAAGTCTTGAACAACATCTCCATGCCAGAGATTTGAGCAAACCCAGCAACTTCATACAACATGTAGCAACCATAAAGTTGGATTCTTGCAGCTAAAGTTTTGCCACAAAGTTTGTCGGCTAAAGTTGGGAGCCTGCTGGCACAGCTGTAACAATCACTGTTACTGAGATCTCCCCTACATTGAAAAAGACCAGTGATTGTGGTTTGGCCAGTACCCGTTGTTGTCTTGTAAAACTTTACTTTCATGGACTGTGAAAGCAAGGTCTGAAACAAGGCAGACAAGGCCTGGGAGTATATCCCAGCTGGATCTGTGAAAGACTGCTTAGCACAACCTTTGTAGACCAAAGTCGTGTAATCAGGGGCTGATTCAACAAGAGGGTAAAGTTCAAGATTGGTAAAGAAAACAAGAAATGAGAGGAAAAGGAAGAAGGGTTTTGAAGAAAAACCAAAACCCATTTGTTTGGGGTGGGTTTGTGGGATCAAATCATGGTATGTTTTTTTGCAGATTTGGTAGGGATCTAAATGAGCTGAGTAGGTTTTCCCAGATTCACCGTTCGGGATAGGGGTTTTGAGAGTTTTCTACCTTTACTTTTCTCTCAATGGCCTACCTCTGGAGCCGTGCAAATAAAATGAGAGAGGGAGAGACAAAGGTTTATCTTTTGCTATTAACGAGACGAGAGAGATAACAATGCACCAAAGAAAATGATAAAATAGAGAAATATATTTTTTTAAATGGGAATGCTTGGAACTGATTTAATTAAAACTAAAACAACTCTCTTTAATATTTTCAGGAGAATGAGAACAAAATCACATTAAAATAAAGTTGAGAAGTCGAAGCAATATTTTCTTCATTAAAAGATCGCAAGGACTAAATGTAAATGAATGTGATTTTGTGAGAGGTAAGATAAGTACCTCAAGTTTGACTCAAGCTCGTCACACTTGACAACAGCTTTGAAACCAGTTTTTAATTTTTAGCATTAATATTTAATAAAATCTTAAAAAATATCACACATTTTTAACTTTTTTTTGGTTATTTAAAATATGTACACTTTAATCTAATATTTAAAAAAAATTTTACTATGATTTCTCTCAATATTATCATTGCTTTTGAATCTAATGTATCTATCTCATTATTACTATTACTACTACTATCATCATCATCATCATCATCATCATCATTAGAATAAAATCTCTCGTTCGTTATTATTTTAATCTCATCATAATTAGTCTTATTGTTTTTTTAAACGAATCCTGATTTAGTAATAGAGATGTCAAGGGCAATGCGGTGCTCATGAGTCTTCTTTTCTTCTTCTTCTTCTTTTTTATAACATAGCAAATGCAAAGTTAAGGGCAACTAAACGACATTTTATGGGCAACCACTTCTTGTGCCATTCAATTGACTTGGCATTATAAGGAAGGCCAATTTGAATACATTGGATAGATAGTTGTTCTAGTAGTTGCTGAATATTCGTTAATAAAGGCTTAAACTTCCAGCTTACTATCACTCTATTCTCAAAGATAGCCTTCTATTTCTTATTCGTGCTTTAGCAAATGCAACCACACCGAGTTGAGCTTGACAATCGTAGAAGGATCGCACGGACAATAAGAAGTTGAGAATGTAGCTTAGTATCCTCGGCTAACATTACTATACAATTTTCATAGCCATATTGTGCAATAGCCGCACTGTCACACCCCGAAATGTTAAATTTAAGTTGGAATAGTGACTTTGGTTACTAAATTGAAAAACTTACAAATTGAATGGGCTCTAATGCAAAAATGAGGGACTTTTGGAATGGTTGTGGAAATATTGGATTTCAACCTTTAGTTCGATTACGCTTGAACTAAAGATTTCTTCGTGGAAGACATGATGGTTATGGGTATGTACACTTGGCTTGTCGAAACCATTTTTTAAAGGATTGTTCGAAAAACGGGGATCGACTTTTGAAAAACGAAAACGAGAGTCGCCACCAACCTTTTTTAGGTGTGATTGGATCACGTTATAAAACGTTTTGGTCTACGAAAATTAAGAAAATAGGTTCGGGAGTCGGTTACGTACGAGGAAGGATTAGCACCCTCGCAACGCCCAAAATTGGTACCAAATTGAATAGTTTTCTGTCTTAATGTCAAAAATTTGAAAGGATTTAAAAATAGGATCCCTTTTTTAAAACCGAATTATTTAAGTTGAAAAATTGAGATTCCTTAGCTCAGAAAGAATACAAACACCACATCCAAAGATGATAGGACACGATATTCTTAAACTCTCATAATCAAATCATCTCGTGATTTACAAAGTCTATTTAGAAGGATACTTTAGACATTTAGACAAACGGAAATCGCAACCCAAGATGTTAGGGCACTATTTCCCGAATTCCTAAATACGAAAAATATTGCCTCATTTTAGAAAAACTTTTGGATAAAATATGACAATTAAATGAAATATATTTTTTTAAATAATGATTTGAGTAAAATTTTAAAAAATAATTTACTAAGAGTAATACTAAAAAATTATTAAAAAATGAAATAGTTTGATATGATACTAAAATTATTAAATTAAAATATATAAAAAAAAGGGAAACATGGATTAAATCAAAATAAAAAGGGTTGAAAAACGAAGATGAACAAAGAATAAAATAAGAACAAACTGTAGAAAATAAGAATGTAAAAGGGAGAGAAATTTGAGTGAAAGCTCTAAAAAATTTTATTGTTTCCCAAAACTCCAGTGTGTTTACAATGAAGGGAGAGGCCTTTATTTATAGTTGAACCTCCTCAAATCCAACGGTACAGATCAATTACATCAACAGTTAAGATTAAAAGGTATCTACAAATTAAATCTCTAAGATTACAAAATCATATCTTCTAAGATTGCAAATCATATCTAAGATTGTATCATATCTAAGATTGCATATCATATTTAAGATTGCAATCATATCTAAGATTGTATCATATCTAAGATTGCATATCATTGAAGATTATATTTCCATATGAGTCAAGCTTGTAGATGGACATTAAATCTTTTCAAGTAATGGGCCATTCCGATTGAGCCAAATTATATTTGTAATTCTGGACTGAACTTGGACTTCGTTTTTTTTGGGGTTTATTATTTTTGTTTTTGGACTTATTTCTGGGCCCGGGCAAAATTGAGTGTCTACAGCTGCCCCTCTTTGCTCATTACTGTGTAACAGGAATAGAGCAAAGACTATAAAAGGACCAAATTTGCCCGGGCTCGCTGAGTATTGAGTTCTTGATCCTTGATCTTCTTTAAATGGCCTCTTAACGGCTTCAATCTGCTTCACTGCAACTCAGGAAGGCGATATCTGCTATCTTTGATCTGCTCCCCGTCTAATACAGAAACGCCAAATCTGTTATCTTCGATTTACTCCTCGTCTAATACAAAGATGCCAAATCTGTCATCTTGGATCTGCTTCGATGTAAACACATGAAGGTCAGATCTGTTATGTCTTCGATCAGCTCCCGTCTAATACAGAGATGCCAAATCATCTTGGATCTGCTTCAATGAAGGTCCAATCTGTTATGTCTTCGATCTGCTCCCCGTCTAATACTGAGATGCCAAATCATCTTGGATCTACTTCAATGAAGGCCAGATCTGCTATGTCTTCGATCTGCTCTCCGTTAAATATGGAGATGCCAAATCTGTTTCTTCGATTTGTTCTCTGATAGTACAGAAATGCCAAATCATCTTAGATCTGCTTCAGTGTAAACACGTTAAAGCCAAATCTGCTATGTCTTCGATCTGTTCCTTGTAAACGCAAGGATGCCAAATCATCTTGGATCTACTTCGATGTGAAAACATCCGAAGGTTAGATCTGCTATGTCTTTGATCAACTCCCTGTCTAATACAGAGATGCCAAATCATCTTGGATCTGTTTTAATGAAGGTCAAATCTGTTGTATTTTCGATCTACTCCCCGTCTAATACAGAGATGCCAAATCATTTTGGATCTGCTTCAATGAAGGTCCGATCTGCTATGTCTTCGATCTGCTCTCCGTCGAATATGGAGATGCCAAATTTGTTTCTTCGATTTGTTCTCTGACAGTACAGAGATGCCAAATCATCCTAGACCTGCTTCAGCGTCAACACGTGAAAGCCAAATCTGCTATGTCTTCGATCTGCTCCTTGTAAACGCAAGGATGCCAAATCATCTTGGATCTACTTCGATGTGAAAACATCCGAAGGTTAAATCTGCTATATTTTCGATCTGCTCCCCGTCTAATACAGAGATGCCAAATTATCTTGGATCTACTTCAATGAAGGTCAGATCTGCTATGTCTTTGATCTGCTCTCCGTCGAATATGGAGATGCCAAATCTGTTTCTTTGATTTGTTCTCTGACAGTACAGAGATGCCAAATCATCTTAGATCTGCTTCAGCGTAAACACATGAAAGCCAAATCTGCTATGTCTTCGATCTGCTCCTTGTAAACGCAAGGATGCCAAATCATCTTGGATCTACTTCGATGTGAAAACATCCGAAGGTTAGATCTGCTATATTTTTTATCTGCTCCCCTTCTAATACAGAGATGCCAAATCATCTTGGATCTGCTTCAATGAAGGTCAGATCTGCTATGTCTTCGATCTGCTCTCCATCAAATATGGAGATGCCAAATCTGTTTCTTCGATTTGTTCTCTAACAGTACAGAGATGCCAAATCATCTTAGATCTGCTTCAGTGTAAACACGTGAAAGCCAAATCTGCTATGTCTTCGATCTGCTCCTTGTAAACGCAAGGATGCCAAATGATCTTGGATCTACTTTGATATGAAAACATCCGTAGGTTAAATCTGCTATGTCTTCGATCTGCTCTCCGTCGAATATGGAGATGCCAAATCTGTTTCTTCGATTTGTTCTCTGACAATATAGAGATGTTAAATCATCTTGGATCTGCTTTAGCGTAAACACCTGAAGGTCAAATCTGCTATGCTTTAGCCTGTTAACCTACTGCTTAGGGGGTTAAGGTGCATCAATCTTCATTGTCCCTTGAAGGACATAACCTGTATAATGTGTATGAGTTCATGCCTAATGATTAGGATGCTATGATCGAAGTGAATCAAATGCTCCTAATTAAACCTGTTATAATGCAAAATGTTTATGAACATGACCCCTATTCCAAACGTCACTACTCATTCTTTCGTCGAAGTTTATCCTTATTTCTCTCGAAGTATCATTCCTACTCAGCCTGTGGGTTTGTACCATTCTTCAAATGCTATGACCCACCAAAAATGTTTGTAAGATGATCCTCTCTTAGGATCGAATCGTTTGATTTGTCCAATCATCATTTTGGACTAAAGAAAGAATTTCCTCGAGTTCTTTCAAACCTCACTTACGTGATTTCCTCGAACAATTGTTCCATTTTAGTTTCTTGTATTATCTAGAAATTTCCAGAGTAATGAGCAAAACTTCATTTGTGAAAATTATTTAGTTCATCTATCATTATTTTAATGCAACATACTTTAAGAATAATGGAAGATGAATTTAATCTTGAGAATAATGAATTTGTCAAAAATACAAAGGAAGTTAATCTAATTTGAGAAGAAAGAGAATCTAAAGATAGCAAACAAGACAAAAATTAGATGCCCTAGATATCGCCGCTTGAGCGTCTATACACTAGCTCCATGAAGACTTTTTTGAGTTTAACATGTGTTTAAAAGATCCACAGTACTTTGTTGATGCCCCGATATGCAACGCGCTTCGCTCTTTGTTGAATCAGATATAGCAAGATTACTGTGTGCTCTTCAAAATTTGAGCTGCCTTTTCGGGTTTTCAACTCAAAACCCCTTTGGTCACAAGGCGCCCTTTGCGGGTTTTCACCTTGGCCTCTCTATTTTTTTTTATTTTTTTTATTTTTTATTTTGAAAACTCAAGGTGTCCTTTGCGGGTTTTCACCCTGGATTCTCCTCTTTCTTAGACAAAGTACTTTTTGACTGAGTCTGAATTTACTGGATTGGGTAAACTCTTCCCATCCATTTCCGTTAAGATTAACGCACCCCCAGAGAAGGCCTTCTTCACGACATACGTCCCTTCTCAATTCGGCATCCATTTTCCTCTAAAGTCCTTCTGAATGGGAAGGATCTTTTTCAGCACAAGATCCCCCTCATGGAATTCTCTTGGTCGCACTTTCTTGTCGTAAGCTCACATCATTCACTTCTGATACATCTGACCATGACGAATGGCCCTTAGCCTCTTTTCTTCAATCAAGTTCAACTGATCATATCGCGATTGTATCCTTTTAGCTTCATCCAACTTCATCTCTGACAAGACTCGGAGAGACGGTATTTCCAATTCAATGGGTAGCACTGCCTCCATCTCATAAACCAACGAGAAAGGAGTTGCCCTAGTGGAGGTTCTGACGGCCGTTCGATAAGCTAAGAGTGCAAATGGTAACTTCTCATGCCAATCTTTGTATGCTTCAGTCATTTTCTCCACTATCTTTTTGATGTTTTTGTTAGCAGCTTCCACTGCCCCATTCATCTTTGGGCGATATGGAGAAGAGTTATGATGCTTAATCTTGAACTAACAGCAAACTTCTGCTATCGTTCTGTTGTTCAAGTTCAATGCATTGTCTGATATGATCCTTTCAGGCATCCCATACCGACAAATAATCTCTTTCTTCAAGAATTGACTTACAACCGACATAATAGCGTTCGCATAAAAAGCAGCCTCTACCCACTTCGTGAAGTAATCAATGACCACAAAAATAAAATGATGCCCATTTGAAGCTTTTGGTGATATTGTCCCAATGACATCCATGCCCCACATAGAAAAAGGCCATGGAGAAGTCATAACATGTAGAGGTGAAGGTGGTACATGAATCTTGTCTCCATAAATCTGACATTTATGGCATTTCTTGGCGTAGTTGAAATAATCCCCTTCCATGGTAGACCAATAATATCCAAACCTCATGATTTGTCTAGCCATCATGAAACCATTAGCGTGTGTCCTACAAACGCCCTCGTGAACTTCTTCCAAGATTAACTTAGCTTCCATGGCGTCAACACATCTCAACAGTACTTGATCCTTTCTTTTTTTGTACAAGATGTCCCCATCCAAAACGTGGTCGCAGGCTAATCTCCTTAAAGTTCACTTATCATTTTCAGTTGCTTGTTCTGGGTATTTATGATCTCTCACATATCGCAATATATCCTGATACCAAGGGTTTTCATCCTTTTCTTCTTCCTCAATGTTACAACAACGAGTTGGAGCCTCAAAGATACTCATCTGAATGGGTCTCATCTCCTCCTCTTTATTTGCTTTAATCATTGAATCCAAGGTTGCTAGAGCATCTGCCATCTGGTTTTCGTCTCGTGGGATATAATTGAAAGTGATGTCATCAAACTCCTCAAGTAACCCCAAAACTACCTTTCGATAATTAATCAATTTGGGATCCCTTGTCTCTCATTCACGTCTGCAGAGTCTCCATATACTTCCAAGGTTCTTATTCCTCGTTCTATAGCCGCTCGAAGTCCCATGATGCACGCTTCATACTCGGCCATATTATTTATGCAATCAAAATCCAACTTGCACGTGAGTGGATGATAATCACCATTTGGGGATACCAGGATTGCCCCAATTTCATTTCCCACCGCATTGGATGCCCCATCAAAGCTTAACTTCCAAGGACAATCCTCTGTAGTTGCTACACATATCAACTCCTCATTTGGGAAATCAAAATTCAACGGCTCATAGTCTTCTAGAGCTCTACTCGCCAGAAATTCTACTATCGCGCTCCCTTTTATAGCTTTTTGACTCATATAGACTATGTCAAATTCTGAAAGCAGTATTTGCCACCTTGCCATTCTCTCATTTAGTGCTGTTGACTCTATCATGTACTTTAATGGATCAAGTTTTGAAATTAGCCAAGTCGTATGATATAACATATATTACCTCAACCCTCGAGTCGTCCAAATTAAAGCACAACACAATTTCTCAATTGGCGAATATCTCATCTCACACTCTGTGAATTTCTTGCTGATGTAATATATTGCCTTTTCTTTTCTTCCTGACTTGTCATGTTGGCCAAGCACACATCCCATAGAATTACTAAACACTGATAAGTACAGAATTAATGGTCTATTTGGACTAGGCGGAGATAACACTGGAGCATTTAACAAGTATTGCTTGACCTTATCAAAAGCATTCTAGCATTCCTCATCCCAAGTACCTTGGTTGTGTTTTCTAAGGAGGCGAAATATAGGATCACATTTCTCGGTTAATTGTGTAATAAACCGAGCAATATAATTCAATCTTTCAAGAAAATCCTGAACTTCCTTCTGAGTACGTAGTGGAGGCAATTCTCGTATAGCTCTAACCTTGTCTGAGTCAACTTCTATTCCCTTTTCGCTAACCACAAAGCCTAATAACTTCCCTGATTTAGCTCCAAATGTGCATTTTGCCGGATTGAGCTTCAACTGAAATTTCTTTAATCTTAGGAACAACTTCCTCAAAACTTCAATATGTTCCTTCTCTGTTTGAGATTTAGCAATCATGTCATCAACATACACTTCAATCTCCTTGTGCATCATATCACGGAATAAGTTCACCATAGCCCGTTGGTATGTTGGCCCTGCATTCTTCAATCCAAACGGCATTACTTTATAACAAAAGGTGCCCCACAATGTTATGAAAGTGGTTTTATCCATGTCTTTCGGATGCATCTTTATCTGATTGTACCCCGAGAAACCATCCATGAAGGAGAACAACGAATATCCCGCTGTGTTGTCTACCAAAGTGTCTATGTGTGGCAAAGGGAAATTATCTTTTGGGCTAGCTTTGTTCAGATCTCTATAATCAACGCACATTCGTACCTTCTCATCTTTTTAGGGATTTGGATCGGTACAATGTTAGCTACCCATTCGAGTACTTCACTTCTTGTAAGAACCTCGCATCGAATCGCTTCTTGACTTCGTCCTTTATCTTCAATACGATATCGGCCTCATTCTTCGTAATTTTTGTTGAATCGCTTACAATCTTGTCTTATTGGAAGACGATGCACCACAATATCGATTTAACCCCGCATATCTTGATAGGACCATGCGAAGATATCCTTGAACTCACATAGCAACTCAATCAGTCCTTGTCTTGTGTCTTTGGCAATATGCGTACTGATTTTCACCTCTTTCCCTTCCTCTAGGGCTACATTCTCTATTGCCTCTTTCTCATGGGGCATGATTTGTTTCTCCTCCTATTTTACCATCCTCAACAAATCCAGAGACACATCACAATCCTGAGCATCCTCAAAATCCTTAGATTCCTCTAAACACATGTCTTGCTCGCGAGAGAAATCAGGATTTATAATATCAGTGCTCATGTCATTAATATCTAGGGATCTGTGAAGTATAAAGAATATATAAAGAATGAATGAATTTAAGAATGATTATTTATGTGCTACGAATGAAAGAATAAGAATTGCAAAAGTTTAACGGAATATTGGTTGATAAAAATGAAACAATACTCGTTCAAATTGATAAAAGTTATGTTTTATTAAAAAATAATAGATGATCGTAAGCTCATTCCACAAATGTAATCCTATTACTCCTAGGCCTTAGAGTAACAAGAATATTTCGAGAATTACTTTGAAAAATTCCTAAAGACTACAGAAAGTTCCTCCGTAGTCCAATTGCTCAGAGAGCTTTCCGGTTTGTAAGGGCGAATGTCCTCAAGGTTTCCTTAATTAGTCCATTCTTCATGTATGACTTTGATAGAATGATTTTCATTTCCAAACACCCCCATCTCCAGGTAAGCTATCCCTCCTGATACAAAAGTCTAGGATATGTAAGGAAGCGTCTTCTTTTCGCTCAACCGTGACCCTCTTCTCTCTTTCTCTCTTTCTTTCTCTTTTTAACCTTAACTAATTAGGGTCTTTTTATGGATTTAAATGCATGTGATGTGATGCAATGCAAATGCATAAATGCAAAAGAAAAAGAGATGTTGATCTTGAATTCAATTCCATTAGAATAACTTTTCTAGAAAACAGATTTCTTTACATGAAAATAGATTACATATGCGGTCTTGCCCTTCATAGTCCAAGTAAACGCTGATCTTTTTTCTTTATGGTCAAATCTTGTAAATTCTCCAAAAGATGCCTTTGCTAGCTCCTTGCTGCTTAATCTGAGCCTCGATCTCTTGCTCGCTTATCTCCATGATACTCATAAAAAAGTGCCGGCTCTTGGATAATCTTCGTTGGCAGTTAAATCAAGTAATGTATTCCTTCGTGGACTTCCGGCTTTCTCTCGTCATGCTCTTGGATTATATTCAGACGACTGCACTATAATCTACTTTATCAAGAAATTCGTTTCCTTATGACAAACTATTCTATTTAGGAATCGAATTTCGAATCAACACCTTATTTTCTTTGATGTAATGTAATGCAAATGCATGAATGCAAAAAGGTATTGATCTCGATTCAGTTTCATTTTAGAAAACGTTATTTAAGGAACAAAAGTCTTTTCATAAACCGGGTTACAAATACGCTTTCGCTCATAGGTCGAGAGTCTTAACCCTATCTAATAACAAAGCTAACTCTCGACCTCTATCTGAACTGCCCCGCTTTATATTGCCTTAGGACGAGTAATGGTGCATAGCCAACGACTCCCCAAATCCTAGGAAGAGGTACCCAATCAAAATTGCCGCAACGATAAATGACTTCATTAGGAGTCATCCAAGGTGCTTTCCATAAAACCTTCACCTCTTGAAGATTCTGAAGAATATCCATCCACCTTTCTTCTGTAATATCGTCTCTCCTTAGTGTAGTTGCTGCTTCCTTTAAGGGGGAATAACCCTCAAAGAACATTCGGCAAGGAACCTTCTCAAGCTTCCAAAAGTGACTATGGAACCATACTAACAACAACTGTGCGCATCCAATGAATCTACTTCATCGGCTCTCCAACATGTACTTCAAGGATCTAAACGTCTCAGCCAGGATTGGTAGCACCGGTGTGTTCTGTTTACCAATACGATCAAACAAATCTGCGACTACCTCATCTATGTGTCCCAATGCCTTTGGGAAAATTACCATACCGTAAATACTCAAAGCTAGGACGTCGACCCTTTTCTTTACGTCTGGATGTGTCAATATCAGATCCCTCAAAATGGCCTACGGAATGCACTTACTATCGCCCTTTTGCTGCACATGAGCTACAGCCCACTGCTCACTCATCCTAGTAATCATCACCAACTTCTTTGCAAAAGTTGGAAGGCTAGCAGGCCTAACATAAGCCTTGTGACCCTGAATCCTCGGGCAACGCAGTAAAGTCGTATACTCCTCCAAAATAGGTACAAGATCAACATTGCCAAATGTAAAGCAACTATAAGCAGGGTTCCAGAACTGTACCATAGCTCGAAACAAGTGCCTATCTACTTTGACGTCTAGTAAATAGGGAAGGTCTCCATAATTCTGATAGAAAAGTTGCTTAGCCTCGTCATTCCATTGGGCCCAAATGTCTCTCAACTCCTGAAACTCATTCTGTGTCGAATTAATACGGGTGAAGTCCCATAACTCTGATGTATGCCCCTCAGTGACACTATCTCCTTTCTCTAACTGGTTTTTCTCTGACCAAGTGCAGACAGAGGCATTATCCTCCACTTTATCAAGATATTCGTTCCCCATTACAAAACTTTCTAACTCAGAAATTGAAATGTGAATCGATATCTTTGAATGTTGAATGACATGCAATGATAGCAAAACAGAATAAAGTAGTATCGTATAAAAGTATAACAAACAAACACTTATAAGGGTAGTTTACTAAAAACTATCACCATAATCCCTAGGGTAAGCGCTTAAAGTTAACTATATGAGTTTCAGTTCTAAAGTGAGGGTACTTGAACCAGCAGATTCCTCGGCCCTCACCCATTATAGGCTCATATAGACCAAGTTCAGTTCAGGGGGACACATTTCCCTATGGCCATGCGGAGATGAAAATCTCACGAAGACATAGGTACAGTATCTCGGAAGCAATCCACTAACTCATGCGGAGGTGAAAACCTCACGAAAGCTTAGCTTCTCACTCCCACTTAAAGGTGTGACCAACGGTCATGCAAATGCAATGTGTGCAGATAATATAACAAACATATGCAGTGAACACATAAAAAGGGATCTTTATCTTTAAATCCTTTAAAATTTTTAGCATTAAGACAGAAAGTTATCAATTTTTTGGCTTGACTCTCTTATCTTCCCTAGCAGAGTCGCCAAGCTGTCGAAACCATTTTTTAAAGGATTATTCGAAAAACAGGGATCGACTTTTGAAAAACGAAAACGGGAGTCGCCACCAACCTTTTTTAGGTGTGATTGGATCACCTTATAAAACGTTTTGGTCTACGGAAATTAAGAAAACAGGTTTGGGAGTCGGTTACGTACGAGGAAGGATTAGCACCCTCGCAACGCCCAAAATTGGTACCAAATTGAATAATTTTCTGTCTTAATGTCAAAAATTTGAAAGGATTTAAAAATAGGATCCCTTTTTAAAACCGGAATTATTTAAGTTGAAAAATCGAGATTCCTTAGCTCCGAAAGAATACAAACATCACATCCAGCATGATAGGACACAATATTCTTAAACTCTCATAACTGAAATCATCTCGTGATTTACAAAATCTATTTAGAAGGATACTTTAGACATTTAGACAAACGGGAAATCGCAACCCAGTATGTTAGGGCACTATTTCCCTAATTCCTAAATACGAAAAACATTGCCTCATTTTAGAAAAACTTTTGGATAAAATATGACAATTAAATGAAATATATTTTTTAAAATAATGATTTGAGTAAAATTTAAAAAAAATAATTTACTAAGAGTAATACTAAAAAAATTATTAAACAATGAAATAGTTTGATATGATACTAAAATTATTAAAAAATTAAAATATATAAAAAAAAATCAGGGAAACATGGATTAAATCAAAATAAAAAGGGTTGAAAAACGAAGATGAACAAAGAATAACATAAGAACAAACCGTAGAACATAAGAACGTAAGAGGGAAAGAAATTTGAGTGAAAGCTCTAAAAAATTTTATTGTTTCCCAAAACTCCAGTGTGTTTACAATGAAGGGAGAGGCCTCTATTTATAGTTGAACCTCCTCAAATCTAACGGTACAGATCAATTACATCAACAGTTAAGATTAAAAGGTATCTACAAATTAAATCTCTAAGATTACAAAATCATATCTTCTAAGATTGTAAATCATATCTAAGATTGCAATCATATCTAAGATTGTATCATATCTAAGATTGCATATCATATCTAAGATTGCAATCATATCTAAGATTGTATCATATCTAAGATTGCATATCATATCTAAGATTGCATATCATTGAAGATTATATTTCCATATGAGTTAAGCTTGTAGATGGACCTTAAATCTTTTCAAGTAATGGGCCATTCCGATCGGGCCAAATTATATTTGTAATTCTGGACTGAACTTAGACTTCGTTTTTTTTTTGGGTTTATTATTTTTGTTTTTGGACTTATTTCTGGGCCCGAGAAAAATTGAGTGTCTACATGGCTATTGAATTGGTATGGGTGAAGAAAGTGCGGAAGTATTATATAAGGGAGAGACATTATTCTCCGGGCTGTTCTTTCATTTTTTTTTATCTTCCTTTCATCTTTTTCTCTGGTTTGTTTTGGAAGAAAGAAGGGTTAATGAGCATTATGCATGGAGGAAGAGACTAAAATTTGAGTCTAAGAAACTAGAAATTTTGTAAGCTGGTAAACTTCTAAAATTTGAGTCTAAGAAACTGAAAATTTCGTAAGCTAGTAAACTTCTTAACCTCTCCATATTAACGGATTTAAGAAAAGGAAAGAAAGTTAAGGATTCCAGTTATCCATCGATTATGTTTTGTTTTGGTTAAGGATAATCATTTAAATGGCCTCTACATGCAAACAAGTATGGTTCTTTTGATGATGAATTATCTTCATTGGAAATTCTGAAATGGTTGTTATGTTTTGTAAGTTAGAGGCTCAAGTAGCTATAAAAACTAAGTAGATGGATTTGGTGTCGACCTCCAGGTGAGTTCTAAAACTCAGGTCTTAGATGGTTATTCATTTATTTTCAATATCATGTGCTGGGCATGTTTAGTTGAGTGTTGTACAAATGATGCGTTATTCTATGGCTGAATGTTGTGTAAATGATGAGTTACTCTTTAACTGAATATTGATGTATCGTGAGGCTTGTTATGTTGACATGAAAATGCATGAAACATTTGGCGTAATGTGTATGGTGCATAAACAGTTGTAACAATCCGTTTTCAATGGTGTAACAGCCTATTTTTAGTGAAATCAGAACAGTAGTTTTGAGACCACAAATTTGATGAGAAAATTATTTTTTTATTATTATTTTAATGTCTATGGTATATTAGTAGGGTCATATAAAAATTTCATTAAGAAATTTTGACGTTTGCATGCTTAATTATGTTGAATGGACTAAATCGTAAAAATGTGTAAAATGAGAGTTCTATAAGTTAAAGGTATCAATAAGCTATGAAATTTTAAAGTAAGGGGATTTATATTGTAATTAGACCATTATTATTATTAGTGGACATTTTTAGACATAAAACTAAGTGATTATAAGGTTAATTAACAAGGTTAATTTAGTAAATTAATAAATATGCTAAAGTAAAATAAATAAACAATTGATATCATCTTTTTAGTTTATCTTCTCCACTGAAAATAGGGTTAGAAAATGTCATTAAAGAAGCTTGACGGTTCAACCATTGATAATATTTTGCATGTAATCCCGTTTTGAGTCCGTTATTCATAAATTTTATGTTTTTAAGATCGTTGTAACTTAGTTTATCTAGCCCAGGGTGATTTTATCAAATTTTTGAAAACTTTCCATTGATATTTTTGAAGCTTTTTAATTGTAATTGGTTTGGTTTGAAGCTTGATGGTGATTTTGGGCTAGTTTGTAAAGTGATTTTATATAGTTTTTATGTTTAGGGATTAAATTGAAAATAAATTAAATATGTCATGTTTTTCTTGTGAAATATCAGCATGTGAGGACTATTTTGGGGTATTAATGAAATTGACACAAAGGGTTTAGGGACTAATTGTGGAAATAAATTTGTTTCTATTTTAGAGATTAAATTGAATAAAGTGTAAAAATTTAGGAAAAAATATAAAATGAAATTTAAAGGTCATATGCATAGAAAAGAGTTTGATAATGTATTTGAATTTGATAAATTGAATTTAATCATTATATAGATCAAGAATTAAATTGTACGAGGGATAACTGGGGAAAAGGGAAAATTGCGGGTTAGTCTCTACGAGTCAACTAATAACATATCTTAGGTAAGTTCATATAAATAAATATATGTATTTATTTATAACTTGTGCTAATTTGTTTTGGTTCAATTGTATTTGATGTTAAATTTCGATATTAAGTTGTAAATTTTAAAATGCTTACAATTAAGTACAAGTGAGAAAATGGATATTCAATAATTGATTATTATTTGGGATAATATGGTTATATGATATTGAAATGAACTTAACTGATTGAAAGCATGTGTACCAGTGTGTTTTTGGAAGTACCTCTAAATTATAATTAAAATACACTCTGTTAAAATGTTCGTTTGAATATAATAAACGATTAGGATACAATTGGCATGCCAATAAGGTTAGAATGCGCGTTTGTACAGGATTGCACTTTGGTGCCTCTATTAGCATTTCAATGCTCTCTAGTGTGATTTGGGGTACCCAAGTATCCGAGTCATGTTACTATAGTTCATCAGGCTATGAAACTATGGGACTAAGGTTAAAATTAATTGATAATTGTAGTGTATATTTGTTTGAAGGTTGTATCAAAAATGATTATGCAAATATATTTCATTATGGTATTGATGTATGAAATGTAGAGATATGTATATTTATGTGAATTGATTTGGTTTGAACCATTGTGGAATATGAAGTATGTAACACCCCCTACCCGTGTCCGATGCTGGGACAGGATACGAGGTGTTATCGGGCTCAGAGATTCTTAAACATGCAAAACCGAGTCATAAAATTTCGTTCCAAATTTAAAACCAATTAAATATTTTCATAGTGTCCCTACTATGGGCTTACGAGGCCCATAACTTGCATTTAAAATGGTCCAGGACTAAACTGAGAACTTTGGAAAGTTCTAGGAAAACTTAGAAATTTTTCTCATAAAACAGTGTCACATGTCCGTGTGGACACAAGGGCACGCTCGTGTGTCATCAACACGCCCGTGTCCTCAGGCCGTGTAACTCTCTGTTTATGACGTCAGCACACAATTTGAACCACACGGCCAGGCCACACGCCTGTGTCACCGAGCCGTGTCCCTCATACGGATGAGACACACGGCCGTGTCTCAGTCCATATGGCCAACACTTAGGCTATTTTCCAAGCCTTCATGTTACCCACAATCCCTTACATCTTTATACATGTCATAACCACATTTCATAGCAACATTTTAATGATTAAAACACTCTTTATTAAGACACAACATGACGTTTTCGAGGCATCATACACATTTACATATTCTTCACATTATACCGATTCTAGGCATACCAAATCTCATTTATTTGACCAAGTCAAATACTTGACCACTTATTCTCTTATACTATGATTATCAACTTATCTGTAACAGTCTGATTTAAACCCTAGTCAGAACAGTGGTTTCGAAGCCACGTAACCGATTCTAAAAAATATTTTAATATTATTTTCTGTGTCTATGATATGTGAATTTATATCTGTGAAGTTTCTGTGTGATTTTTGTCTGTTTCTATGCTTAATTATGATAAAGGACTAAATTGCGTAAAATGCAAAAGTTGCATTCTAATTGTTAATAGGGTTAATTGGTCTTGGCTTTTAAAATAAGAGTCCTTGCATGTTAAATTTACCATTTATTTTAATGGTGGACAAATATGAACATTAGTAGGTAGATTTTTATAAGTTAATAATAAGGGAAAAGTTGGTAAATGACATATAATGTTGAATAAAATAAAAAAAAGCATAAAAATGGCCATTATCACCTTGTTCTTACCGAAAATTAAAAGAGAAAGAAGCCATTGAAGCTTCAAAGCATTCGGCCATTGCATGAGTGAATAGGTAAGTCTATTTTGCTCTGTTTTTTATGATTTTTACGTTTCTGTGATCTTTGCTTCGTGTTCTTCAAAACCCATGATTGAATTTCTGTTTCTGTTGAAGATTATGAAATGTGCCATTGATGATTATATGAGTTTTGTAATGTTTTTATGTGGATTATGAAAGATATATGTAAGATTATCATGCTTTGTTCTTGAATTTTTGATGGAATAGAGCTATTTGGACTAATTTGTAAAAATGAGGTTTTGGAGGACTAAATTTTGAATTAAATATGTTATTTGTGCTTGTATGGAAGCTATGTATATTCGGTCAAGCTATAGTCTTGGTGAATTTTGCATAATTGTGATTTTGTGAAAAATAGACTAAATTGTCAAAGGGTGAAAATGTAAGGGCTAAAATGCAAAGTGCCCTAAATATGTGTTCATGAATTATTTTGAATGAAATGAATGATTGAATGATTGAATTTGAATTTGAATTGTATTAGGTCAAGAACAAAGAAAATCAGACTTAGATCGAGGGAAGTCCAAAATAGTTGAATAGTCGACTCGTTTCCGTCCGAAATCCGTACGAGTTAAGTCAAATTACAATTACTTGTTAAATTGACTAAATTCTGCGCATATATATTGTAATCTGTATTGGACGGCCTTGAGAGCCTGATGAATAAGTTTCGAGTAAACTCTGTTAATATGCTAGTATCTGCAAAGCTCTGTACGTTCTAAAAGAACGTCGACATTGATCTGAGAAATCGTGTAAGACTGTGTCTGGGACACAGGCCGCGATTTGAGATTTACGTGTAAGACCCTGTCTAGGATAGAGGCATCGATACTGAACTACATGAAAGACCACGTCCGGGACGTCAACATTGTATTCGTTTATAAATATCTGTATCGTTTCTGAACCGTCTGATAATATAGTACGAGTTATGGGAATGAATATATGAAATGTATAATTTATACAGGTATGTTTGTATCATACTAAATTTTTGAATATGAAAGACTCTATTTCTGTGAAATAATGAATGCAAAGTATGTATGAAATCATGGAAATGAAACATGACATGTATACAAGCAAATGAGAATGGTTAAGCTCATGAATTACTTTATGAAATGGCTATGAATTCTTACTATTGACTTGTATTTTATATGCTTTAATAGTTAGACCAATTGTATTTAGCTTACTAAGCTCTTTGTAGCTTACTCTGTGTGATTTCTTTTTGTTTTACAGTTATCGTAGCTACTGAAGCCTCGGGGATAGTCGAGGATTGTCACCATACTATCGAACTTATTTTGGTACTTTTGAAAGTGTAAATATATTTAAGTATGACATGTGTAGGCTAGAATGTCTATGTATTTAAGCTTTGATATGTATATATATGTTATTCCATGAGAATTGGCTAGCAAATAGTATGTTTCTGCATAATTTTGGTAATTGGTTGGTGATGCCGAGTGGTGTATGCTTGTAATGTTTTATGATCTAATATGATTTGGTCATCTTAAGCATGGAATTGACTTAAAATTATGGCATGAATGTTGTTTTATATTGCTTATAGGAATGACTCAAAAAGGGGTGGCAATTTGGCTTAAACCAAGCCTGCATTGTGCCACACGGCCAGGGCACACGGGCGTGCCTGGTGGCTGTGTATGCAAAACAGTAATCTCCTAAGACCACACGATTAAGACACATGGGCGTGTCATATGGCCGTGGGTTTAAGTCAGTAGCTAGCTAAGTATCACACGGCCATAGCATACAGGCGTGTTTGTTGGCCGTGGGTGAAAGTCAGAATGAATGCCTTATTTTGGCACGGATGGTTCGCATGGGCATGTCTGGTGCCCGTGTGAGGCACACGGCCTGGTCACACAGGCGTGTAACCTTAACAGAATTGAAAAATTTTTCTGAGTTCTGAAATTTATGAATGTGTTCGGTTTAGTCCCAACTATCCTTTAAAGTATGTTTTAGGTCTCGTGGACCTTCATAAAAGAGGAATTTTTGGTGATTCATGTATTAATGTTATTTGATATCTGTGATTCTGAAATTGGTCTGAAATGTTCTGTCTGTCTAGTAATGCCCCTTACCTATTCCGATGACGGTTACGAGTTAGGGGTGTTACATTATCCATCCAACATTCACGTTCAAGGCATTATAATCTTACTTACCCTATTATATGTTTACCATGTCATGACCCCTTCGAATGGTCATGAAGCATTCATCACACATGCATGTCACAACACCAATCATGCATGACCAACCATCCTGTTCACATCAATTCATCACAAACATTATAAAATAGCATGGATAGATAAATTTACAAACCATACTCAATATGAACCATACCCTATGGCCATATACAAATGTATCAAAATAAGCCAATACATTTGGCCAAATCATAGAACACATATCATAAAAACTAATCCCTATACATGCCACTCACTTGTAACTTCTCAACCTATGTATCAATTTCCCAAGGTAATAGCTTGGTTGTGTGGTGTTATCTCCGACGTTCTCCAACCCCGAGCTGACCTGACAACACTAAAAGAAATGGAAAGGAGGGAGTAAGCTTTACGCTTAGTAAACTCGCATGAAAAATAATAAGCAATATGGTAATATGCTATTTTTCAATTTCCCTCTTTTTATTCAAAATCCAGATAAGTTGTTTTCTCGAGTCACAGTCATTAAATTATTTATATCTAGGGCTAAGAAACTCCAAATTAAGATCCGCTAATTTTCTCTGAAACTAGACTCACATATATTTTTACCATAAAATTTTAATAATTTTTTGTCTAGCCAATAAGTACAGTTTATTCTTTAAAGTTACTCTTGTTTCGTTGTTTAGTAGTTCCGACCTGTCTTCACTATGAATCAATTATCTCATAGTAAGGGATTTAAATGATGCTTCCATCTATTTTCCTTGAAAATAGACTCATTAAGGATTTTAAGCATATAAATTATATCCCATAATCATTTCTTTACAATTTTTAATGATTTTCAAAAGTTAAGACAGGGGAGTCCGAGATCACTCTGACCCTGTTTCACAAAAATTCAAATATCTTATCATATGAGATTCCTTTGCTTACACCATTTCCTTTATCTAAAACTAGACCCAATAGGATTTAATATCATATTTTATTTAGTCTCTAACTCAATTTTCACTATTTTTGGTGGATTTTCAAATTCGAACCACTGCTATTGTCCTAATCTATTTTAGTGCAACATAATAATAATCATCACAAATTTGTCATAGAAGTTATTCTCATAAATATCATTCATTCATTTACATTCTTATCACAAGTCCATTTCATTTCTCATGTCAAAGACATGCTATCTATTAGCACATCCATTTAACCAAACATGACAATCATATGCATCATACTAGTATCATCTATGACGAGTTTATCATTTCATGTATTTCCATTCCATTTCTCATTTAAATTCCCATTGAGTTTCTTGGAATCTCGATGGATAGTCCATTTACCGTCAAGTCATATAAGTGATCATTTTCAAGCATGCACTCCTGCGAACATCATATCTTACGACGGGATTACCAGTCCAAGCTAAATCCCCTGTAGTATAAACTCATAGAGTGATGTTGGGATTACCAGTCCAGGTTAAATCCCTTGTAACGACAAACACTCTTAATGAGCTCAGATCTAAATTACCAGTCCAGGCTAAATTCAGACCCTAATTGGATTACCCGTCCTGGCTAAATCCTTAATGCACCCATATTCTTCGGGAGGCTAGATCACTTTAGGAACACCCGTCTGGGCTAGATCTTTTCTATACCGAGATCAACGGATTACCCGTCCAGGCTAAATTCTTTTCTGCAACACTTGTGGGATCTCGTATCATGTAAGAATGGCGTATCCATCAGATGTCCTTTTTATTCAACCAGGACATTTTACCATATTTTCATTAATACAATAGTTTCATAATATCAATCATGTTTTCATGGTAACAATTAACATATAATACATGAAACATCGAGACACATAATACATGGTAGAAATGAAACATTTACATTTCACATACTATCAATGTATTAGAAATATCATACACTGTCACATTAATTATGTACTTACTAATCATGTATCATTATTCTCTTGAATTCCATGCATCATTGTTTCATATCATATTTTCACATCATGAAATCATTCCATCACCTTTCAATGTATTCACTCATGCCATTCATACAATAACAATAAGGGATTTTTAATTTAAACAAGCATTGCATTATTATTGACACACGAACTTACCTCGGACCTAGAAACGGTAATTTACCATTTTAGTCCATAACCTTGTACTTTCCCGATTTAAGCCCGAATCTCAATTTCCTTGATCTAACATTACAAATATAGCTCATTTATTACTCACATTATTCAAATGGGTCCATAAATCATACTTTTACAAATTTTCATTTTGACCCCTAAACTTTCACTTATTTATGCTTTGACCCCTAGGCTCTTAAAATGATTTTTACTCAATTTTCTTGCATTTTAACCTAGCTGAATCATTTTCATAACTATGAAAGCCTCCAATTTCCCCTAAATCACCCTTTTATGACCAATTTTACAACTTTTACAAAACGGTCCTTTCGGACGTTTTCATCAAAAATCACTTAGTAAAAGTCATTCCTCTAACCATAAACAGTATAATCTACCATTAAACCTCAAAATACCAGCATGTCACTCATGGGTCAATTTTTAAACATGAACCCTAGCTCAAAATAATGGTAGAAATGAGTAGATCATGTTATTAGGACTTTAAAAATGTAAAGAACATTAAAAATGGGGCTTAAGATCACTTACAAATGAGCTTGGAAGCTTGAACCAAACCCTAGCCATGGCTTCCATGTAAATTTCGGCTGGATGAAGGAGATGGGCATGAATTTGGCTTATTTTCCCTTTTTATTATTTTAATTAGCAAAAGACCAAAATGCCCCTAACTTAAAAATATTCTATTTCACCCATTTCATGTCTATTTTTGTCCAAAAAATTAACCAATGGTCTAATTACCATATAAGGACCTCCAATTTAAAATTTCATAACAATTGGGCACCTCTAGCAAGTAGAACTCAACTTTTGCACTTTTTTTTACAATTTAGTCCTTTTAACCAAATTGAGTGCCCAAACGTCAAAATTTTTGAACGAAATTTTCAAAAAATCATCCCGTAAAATTGTAGACCATAAAAATATAATAAGAATGAATTTTATTACGTCGAATTTGGGATCCCGAAACTACTATTCCGACTAGGCCCTATTTCGGGATGTTACAAAGTATATAACGAGCTAATTGTGTAATGATCATATGTATTCTCGTAAATGATTGTTAGGTTTAATTAAACTAAGTTATGTTAGTTTTCACATCGTTTAAGTGAGGTAGGTTGAATTGAATTTTAGCTATGAACTTACTAAGCTATTTAAGCTTACTCTATTTATTCTTATTGTAACATCCCGAAATAGGGCCTAGTCAGAATAGTGGTTTTGGGACCCGAATTCGATGTAAGAAAATTCATTCTTATTATATTTTTATGGTCTAAAATTTTATGGGATGATTTTGTGAAAATTTCGTTCGAAAATTTTGACGTTTGGGCACTCAATTTGGTCAAAAGGACTAAATTGTAAAAAGTGCAAAAGTTGAGTTCTACATGCTAGAGGTGCCCAATTGTTATGGAATTTTAAATTTAAGGTATTTATATGGTAATTAGACCATTGGTTAATTTGTTGAATAAAAATAGAAATGAAATGGGTGAAATAGAATATTTTTAAGTTAGGGGCATTTTAATCTTTTGGTAATTAAAATAATAAAAAGGGAAAATAAGCCAAATTCATGCCCATCTTCTTCATCCAGCCATGGCTAGGGTTTGGTTCAAGCTTCCAAGCTCATTTGTAAGTGATCCTGAGCCCCGTTTTTAATGTTCTTTACATTTTTGAAGTCCCGAGAACATGATCTACTCATTTCTACCATTATTTTGAGCTAGGGTTTATGTTTAAAAATTGACCCATGAGTGACATGCTGATATTTTGAGGTTTAATGGTAGATTATGCATGTTTATGGTTAGAGGAATGACTTTTACTAAGTGATTTTCGATGAAAACGTCTGAAATGACCGTTTTGTAAAAGTTGTGAAATTGGTCATAAAAGGGTAATTTAGTGGAAATTGGAGGCTGCAATAGTTATGATAATGATTCGGCTAGGCTTTAAATGCAAGGAAATTTAATAAAAATTATTTTACGAGCCTAGGGACCAAAGCGTAAATAAGTGAAAGTTTAGGGGTCAAAATGCAAATTTGTAAAAGTATGATTTATGGACCCATTTGAATTATTTGAGTAATAAATGAGCTATATTTGTAATGTTAGATCAAGGAAATCAAGATTCGGGCTTAAATCGGGAAAATATAAGGTTATGGACTAAAATGGTTAATTGTCGTTTCCGAGTCTGAGGTAAGTTCGTGTGTCAATAATAATACAATGCTTGTTTAAATTAAAAATCCCTTATTGTTATTGTATGAATGGCATGAATGAATACATTGGAAGGTGATGGAATGAGTTCATGATGTGAAAATATGATATGAAACAATGTTGCATGGAATTCAAGAGAAGAATGATACATGATTAGTAAGTACATAATTAATGTGACAATGTATGATATTTCTAATGCCTTGATAGTATGTGAAATGTAAATGTTTCATTTCTACCATGTATCATGTGTCTCGATGTTTTAGGTATTATATGTTAATTGTTACCATGAAAACATGATTGATATTATGAAACTATTGTACTGATGAAAAGATAGTAAAATGTCCCAGTTGAATAAAACGGATATCTGATGGATACGCCATTCTTACATGACACGAGATCCTGTATGTGTTGCAGAAAAGAATTTAGTCCGGACGGGTAATCCGATGACCTCAAAATAGGAAGGATCTAGTCCGGACTGGTGTTCCTTAAGTGATCGAACCTCCCGAAGAATATGGGTGCATTAAGGATTTAACTCGGATGGGTAATCCGATTGGGGACTGAATTTTGCCCAGACTAGCAATTCAGATCCGAGCTTAAGAGAGCAATTATCGTTAAAAGGGATTTAGTCTGGCCTGGCAATACCGACATTGCTCTATGAGTTATTACTATGGGAGATTTAGTGTAACAGTCCGATTTCGACCCTAGTCAAAATAGTGGTTTTGGTACCACAAATATGAGTTAGAAAAATATTTTAATATTATTTTCCATGCTTATTATTAGTGAATTAACATGTGTGAAAGTCTCGTGTGAAAATTTAACTGATTATGTGCTTAATTTGCAAAAAGGACCTAATCGCGTAAAAGGTAAAAACTGTGTGCTAGATCTCACGAAAGAAATTATCCGACTCATGATTTGGAATTGGCTGCTATAGCATTTGCTTTGAAGATTTGGCGACATTATCTGTATGGTGAAAAATGCCGAGTATATACCGACCACAAAAGTCTTAAGTACTTGGTGTCACAAAAAGACTTGAATTTGAGACAGCGAAGATGGTTGGAGTTATTGAAAGATTACGAGCTTGTTATTGATTACCATCCGGGAAAAGCGAATGTGGTTGCCGATGCTTTGAGCAGAAAGTTGCTATTTGCTTTGAGAGCTATGAATACTCAGTTAAAGGTATTAGATGATGGTTTGATTTTAGCAGAGTTAAGAGCAAGATCGATGTTTTTACAAGATATTTGTGAAGCTCAGAAAAGCGATGAAGATTTGCAAGCCAAAAGAAAACAGTGTAAAGCTGATACGGGGTCAGATTTCAAAATCGATTCTGATGGTTGCTTGATGTTTAAAAACTGAATTTGTGTACCGAAAAATGATGAGTTGATTCAAAAGATTTTGCATGAAGCACATAATGGTTGTTTGGCGGTTCACCCGGCAAAGATTTAAAATGTATAATGATTTGAAGAAAATGTATTGGTGGAACGGAATGAAAAGAGATATCTCCGAGTTTGTATCAAAGTGCTAAATTTGTCAACAAGTGAAAGCTGAACACCAAGTACCTTCGGGACTACTCTAGCCTATCATGGTTCCTGAATGGAAATGGGATCGAATTACTATGGATTTTGTATCAGGGTTGCAGTTAACTCCGGGGAAGAAAGATGCCATCTAGGTAATAGTTGACAGACTGACTAAATCGGCTCATTTTATTCCGGTACGTACGGATTATTCTCTTAATAAGTTGGCTGAATTGTATACCAGTGAGATTGTTAGACTTCATGGATACCTTTGTCAATTATTTCGAATAGAGATCCAAGATTTACTTCGCAGTTTTGGCAAAAATTGCAAGAGGCATTAGGTACAAAGTTAAATTTCAGCACTGCTTTTCATCCACAAACTGATGGACAATCAGAGAGAGTGATTCAGATTCTTGAAGACATGCTCAGATGTTGTGTATTGGAATTTCATGGTAGTTGGGAAAGATACTTACCGTTGGTAGAATTTGCTTATAATAAAAGTTATCAGACGAGTTTGAAGATGGCACCTTATGAAGCATTGTATGGTCGTAAATGTCGGACACCATTGTATTGGACTGAACTCAAGGAAAATTAGATTTATGGAGTTGATCTAATAAAAGAAACCGAAGAAAAAGTGAAAGTGATTCGAGATTGTTTGAAAGCTGATTCGGATAGACAGAAATCTTATGCGGATTTGAAACGAAAGGAAATCGAGTTTCAAGTTGGTGATAAGGTATTTTTAAAAGTGTCTCCATGGAAGAAATTTCTTAGATTTGGACGGAAGGGCAAGTTGAGTCCACATTTTATTGGGCCGTATGAAATAATTGAAAGAGTTGGACCAGTAGCTTATCGGTTAGCATTGCCATCTGAATTACAGAAGATGCATGATGTGTTCCATGTATCTATTCTACGTCGGTATCATTCGGATCCCTCACATATAATTTCACTGACAGAAATTGAGCTACGACCGGATATGACTTATGAAGAATAACCGATTAAGATTTTAGCTCGAGAGGTTAAGCAACTAAGAAATAAAAGTGTCGCTCTCGTGAAAGTATTGTGGCAAAAGCACGGGTAGAAGAGACTACATGGGAACCTGAGGAAACTATGAGAAATCAATACCCACGCCTGTTTACCGGTAAGATTTTCGAGGACGAAAATCCTTAAAGGGGGGAGAGTTGTAATATCCCGAATTAGGGCCTAATCGAAATAGTGGTTTCATGACCACAAATTCGAGATAGAAATAATTATTTTATAATTATTTTGAGGTTTATGATATGATTGCATGATTGTGTGAAAATTTCGTGACGAAATTCTATGCATAAAGTGCTTAAGTTGAAATTAGGGACTAAATCGAATAATTTGCAAAACTTGCATTCTAGAAGTTTTTAGTATGAAATTACTTTGGAATATTAATGAGGAGGTCTTAAATAGCAATTTGACCAATTTCTAAAACTTTGGACAAAAATGGGCTTGTACATGAAAATTTTCAAAGAAAGGTATTAAGGGTATTTTGGTCATTTGGTAATTAAAAGATTAAAAAAAGGAAAAAGATGGCAAAATATGTCCATCTTCTTCATTAGGACAAAAATTAAAGGGTTCTCCATAGCTAGGGTTTGTTTCAAGCTTCCAAGCTCCATAGTAAGTGATTCCAAGCCCCGTTTTTAATGTTCTTTACGTTTTGGAGTCTGGGTAACTTGATTTAGCTTATGCTAGCAATAATTCAACCTAGGGTTCATATTTGGAAAAATACCCATAGGTGAAATTTGTGTATTTTGGTGTTTTATGATAGAATATGAGGTTTTAAATTATGCTAGACAACTTGTGCTACTCGGTTTTAAGTGAAACGAGAAAAAGGGCTTAATCGGTAAAAATACCTAATAGTTATAAGTACATGTTAGAATGAGAATTTGATGTTGCCATAGAAGGGAAAAATGATCAGCATGTCATAAAACATAAGAAAATGGGATGAAGTTTAATTCCCGAGCCTAGGGGAAAAAGTGTAATTTTGCAAAAGTTTAGGGGCAAAATGGTAATTTTTGCAAAAGTTCGTATTTGGGGCTGTTTTGATGAATGTATGTATTAAATAAGATTAATTTGACATTATAGATCAAGAGAAACGAGATTCAAGTCGTGGTCGAGGGAAAAACAAAGTTTATGAGGAATAGGCTTGATTGCTAATATTTTGTATCGAGGTAAGTTCATGTGTAAATGTAGTAACATAATTGTCATTTTAAGTAATTTAATTTTATTTATGTGATATGATGATTAATATCATGAAATATTATGCTTTATGGTTATTATTGAATAATATGTAAATTATGAATTGCTACCGAGTATCGGTTTCGATGTTCCGTGGAAGACGGCAAAGATGTGTAACCGAGGAAAAAGCCCGTTTGAACCTTGGGAATAGATTAGAATACAAGTGACATGCCACTAGGATGGTTGGGCATCCGAACTCGTTGAGTTGAGTCTGAGTTCACTTATGGATGCAAATGTCCGAACTCGTTGAGTTGAGTCTGAGTTCGTGAGATGTAACTAGGCATCCGAGCTCGTTGAGTTGAGTCCGAGTTCACTTATGGATGCGAACGCCCGAGCTCGTTGAGTTGAGTCCGAGTTCGCTTATGGGCGGGTTACATGGTAGCTTGGCTACATATGTGGCACTTATGTACAAACTTTTCGTGTATTCGAATTATATTCCGATGTGTTCAACGGGTGAATCTAAAGAGAATAAGAAGAATACTTAAAACGAAGGTGACATGTTGGTAAGTGTGGTAAATGAGAAAATTTGACAGGTATGATGAAATTGTAGCATGATATTAAATGCAAATGTAACATGAATGTCTTGGTGTTGTTTATGCAAATGATGTTTTTATGTGGAATTGCATGATTATGTTACTTACTATTTGCATGTGAACTTACTAAGCATTTATGCTTACTCCTTCCTTTTTCCTTTATTGTAGTTTTGACAAACCGGCTTGAGAATCGGGATAGGTCGAAGGCTCGCTCACACTATCCGAAGGCCTAAATTGGTAAAATGGCTTGTGTATATTGAATGTGGCATGTATGGCAAAATACTCACTTTGTGTAAATGATCTTATGATATGATCATGATTTGGCAAGAAAAGAGTTTTGTGAATGATTAGCCATTGGAATGGCCAATCTAAATCATATTTGATACCATGTAGGTTTAAAATGCTATTTAGTCCATGAAAATTTATAGTAAAGTAAAATTTGCTATAAAACAGAATATTGCTGCAGCAATGATGTGAATTTGAAAAATCACTAAAAATAGTATAAATGGAATTAAATGTTGAATAAGTTATAGAATCGAAGCTTAATGAGTATCTTTTCATATGGATGGAACAAAACAGGTATATGAATGATATTCTATGAGATATTTAAATTTTTGTGAAACAGGGCCAGAGCCGTTTCTGGATCCCCTGTTCTAACTTTGGAAATTCACCATAAATTGCATAAAAATAATTAGAAGTCATGATTTATATTTACATATTCCTTATTGAGTCTAGTTTTAAGAGAAACAAATAGCATAATCATTGAAACTCTGTACAGGGGGATATCTGATTCGTAATACACAAAGGTCAGAGCAGTCGTACCCTGAAATAGGGGAGATTTTAACTAATAAACTGTACTAATTGGCCCAACAAAAAATTCTAGAAAAAAAAATTAGTAGATAGATATAGGAGTCTAGTTTCAGGGAAAATTTACAGAATTGGATTTCGAGTTTTGAAACTCGAGATATGAATTTTTAAGCGACTATGATGCAGTTAGCCAGCTTGTCTAGAAATTTTAAAAATAAATTGTTTAAGTTGTTTAATTGATGAAATTAAGTTTAGTAACACCTCGTGCTCGACTCCAGCAACGGTCTCGGGTACGGGGCATTACACATGGTATGAGATTGAGTGATGTTTTTTATATGATCTTTATATGTTGGCATGAACTTGGTAAGGTATATGAGTAAGGATTTGGGTGATTATTATATGGTGTGGATAGTTTATGAATTGGTGCTGAAATTGGCTGAAATGGTGGTGCAATTATGCTTGTTTTCTTTGATTGTAGGTTGACCTAAGTTTGGGTGGCAAATTGGCTATTCAAATGGCCTATTTTTGTCCACACGGGCAGAGACACGGGCGTGTGTCTCAGCCGTGTGTGACACACGGCCATGTTGCACGGTCGTCTGTTCCCTGGGGTACCCTTCAGTTGTAAGTTAGGCTCACACAGGGGCTAGACACACAAGCGTGTTGTCTGGCCGTGTGACCCTAATTGGTATGATAATGTCACAAACAGAATACCCCCTATTTTTGGCACGGCCTAGCACACGACATGGACACAGGCGTGTGCATAGCACACGGGCTGGACACACGAGCGTGTGGTCTGGCCGTGTGGACAAGTCAATAGCTATGCCCCGTTTTGCCATGGCTTTGACACACGGGTGTGTCTAGACCGTGTGAGGCACACGGCCTGTTCAAACGGGCATGTGTTTAAAAGTTTAAAATTTTTATAAGTTTTAAAACTTTTGTATGTTATCAATTTGGTCTTGAATGCATGTTTAAGCATTGTGTACTCGATTTTATGTGAATATTGAATGTGAATGAATGACTTTTATTATTAATGGGATGATATTTGATGTGTGGTGGTTCTCATACTGAGTTATGAGTCCGACAATGCCTCTTATCCTATTCTGGCGACGGTTACGGGTTAGGGGTGTTACATTTTTATTGGTATTAGAGCTATGGTTTAGTCGGTTCTAGGACTACCATAGCGTATGTAGTCTAGCTATACATGCCATATTTATGGACTGCGATAGTGTGATGAATCTTGACATTGAAATGTGTTTTCATATAGCAAATGGATCCCGAAAGAGTTGTAGCAGATGATGTTGAAAGCAATGCACCTGCTCCCGTGCAAGAGACGGTGCAAACTGATTCTCGACCGGCTACGAGTAGCCGTGATGGTGAGGCTAAACAAGCCTTCTATCAGGTGATGAATGATTGGTTCACCCAATATATTAGAACTAATCCGGATGTACAACAACCTCCACCCTCGATTAATCCTCTTCAAACTCCTGTTATGCCACCAGTGAATCCGATACAGTTGAGTAGACCACCAGTTGATAAGATTAAAAAATATGGGGCGGAAGAGTTCAGAGCTACAACAAGTGATGATGCCAAAAAAGCCAAGTTCTGGTTAGAGAATATGATAAGAGTGTTTGATGAGTTGTCTTTGAATCCTGAGGAATGCATAAAATGTGCCGTTTCACTTTTGAGAGATACGGCGTATCATTGGTGGAAAACTTTGACATTTGTGGTTCCGAGTAAACGAGTTAGGTGGGAATTCTTCCAAGCTGAATTCTGGAAGAAATATATCAGTCAGAGATTCATTGATTAGAAATGCAAAGAGTTTCTCGAGCTTAAACAAGGCTGTATGTCTGTCATAGAATATGAGCGAGAATTTGTAAGGTTGAGTCAGTATGCCAGTGAATGTGTATCTTCAAAAGCAATAATATGCAAGAGATTTGAAGACGACTTGAATGAAGATATTCGTTTGCTAGTTGGGATCCTAGAAATCAAAGAATTTGTAGTGCTTGTTGAACGAGCATGTAAAGCTGAAGATCTTGGGAAAGAGAAAAGAAAGGCTGATTTTGAAGCTAAAGAGGTACGAAAGAGATCATCGGGCAAATCATTTCAATCTGGATCCAAGAAATTTAGAGATGATAGTAATCGTTCAAAGGTTAGTGTGGGACATTCAAATAGAGATTGTATTAGATCGTAATCGAATTACAAATCTTCAGCCACGTTTGTTGCCAGTGTTGATAATACAAAGAATGAAAAGCCTAAGTGTGATCAGTATGGAAGATGACACTTCAGTGAATGTTGGGGAAAAAGTAATAACCGAGCTTGTTATAGTTGTGATACAAGAAATCATTTTATAAAAGATTGCCCAGATTTAGCTGAAAAAGATAATGTTCAGAATCCGAGGCAGAGTGGTAATGTTTCTTGTGCTAGACCTCCCAGAAATGTAGGAAATGTAAGTGGCAGTCAGAGAGGGACAAAAGATACAATCGTTAGATCTGAAGCTCATGCACCTGCCAGAGCTTATGCTATCTAAGCTCGTGAGGAAGCTTCAACGCCAGATGTGATTACGGGTACATTTACTCTCTATGATACTTCTGTGATTGCTTTGATAGATCCTGGATCGACACATTCATATATATGCATGAACTTAGTGAATAGTAAGACTTTACCTGTAGAGTCTACTGAATTTGTAATTAGAGTTTTGAACCCCTTAGGCAGATGTGTTCTGGTTGATAAAGTTTGCAAGAATTTTTCGTTAATGTTTTGAGACACTTATTTTCCGGCTAATCTGATGCTATTACCTTTTGATGAGTTTGATATAATTCTGGGTATGGATTAGTTAACTTTGCATGATGCTGTAGTGAACTGCATACGAAAAATTATTGATTTGAGATGCAAGAATGATGAAATAGTTAGAATTGAATCTAGTGATTTGAATGGATTATCTACTGTAATATCTTCGATGAAAGCTTTGAGTATTGTGAGAAAAGGGTTGTGAAGCTTATTTTGCATATGTGATTGATTCAAGAGTATCAGAAAAGAAAGTTGAATTAGTGCTTGTTGTATGCAAGTTTCCTGATGTGTTTCCTGAAAAACTTCCGGGATTACCTCTGGTCAGAGAGGTAGAGTTTGGCATTGAATTGATACCTGGTACTACGCTGATTTTGATAGCTTCGTACAAAATGGCTTTGACTAAACTGAAAGAATTAAAGTATCAGTTGCAAGAGTTGACCGATCAAGGGTTTGCTAGATTGAGTTTTTCACATTGGGGTGCTCCGGTTCTATTTGTGAAAAAGAAAGATAGTACAATGAGAATATGTATAGATTATCATTAGTTGAATAAGGTGGCTGTCAAGAATAAGTATCCCCTGCCCCGAATTGATGATTTGTTTGATCAGTTGAAAGGAGCTGCTGTGTTTTCAAAAATAGATTTGAGACCAGGCTATTATCAGCTGCGAGTGAAAGACTCAGATATTCTGAAGACTGCTTTCAGAACGAGGTACGATCACTATGAATTCTTAGTTATTCCTTTCAGATTGACAAATGCACCTGCTATCTTTATGGATTTGATGAATAGAATTTTCAAACCATATTTAGATCAATTTGTTGTGGTATTCATTGATGACATATTGATTTATTCACGTGATGAATCTGAACATGCCGAGCATTTGAGATTAGTGCTACAAACTTTGAGAGATAAACAATTGTCTGCAAAGTTTAGTAAATGTGAGTTCTGGTTGTGAGAAGTTGGTTTTCTAGGTCATATTGTATTAACATCTGGTATTCGAGTTGATCCGAACAAAATTTCATCTATTTTGGATTGGAAACCTTTGAGGAATGTCTCCAAAGTCTACAGTTTTCTGGGACTTGCTGGTTATTATAGAAGATTTGTGAAAGGTTTTTCAATGATTGCGACTCCGTTGACAAAATTGTTACAGAAAGATGTGAAATTTGAGTGGTCTAAACAATGTTAGAATAACTTTGATAAGTTGAAAGCCTTGTTGACTGAAGCTCTGGTATTGGTACAACCTGAATCAGGTAAAGAACAGTGATGCTTTATTGATTGGTCTGGGATGTGTTCTAATGCAAGAAGGAAAAGTCATTGCTTATGCTTCGAGACAGTTGAAGCCGCATGAAAAGAACTAGCCGACGCATGATCTTGAGTTAGTTGCCATTGTGTTTGCTCTAAAAATTTGGCACCATTACTTGTTCGGTGAGAAGTGTCATGTATACTCCGATCATAAGAGTTTGAAGTATTTGATGACTCAAAAAGATTTGAATTTGCGACAAAAAAGATGGCTTGAATTACTAAAGGACTACGAACTTGTGATAGATTATCATTCGGGTAAAGCAAATGTTGTTGCTGATGCCCTGAGTCAAAAATCATTGTTTGCTTTGCGTGCGATGAATGTTTATTTGGTTCTGTCTGATGATGGTTCAGTTTTAGCTGAATTGAAAGCAAGACCTGTGTTCTTACATCAAATTATTGAAGCTTAGAAGATTGATAATGAGATTTTAGCTAAACGAGCTTAGTGTGATGTAGAGTTTGACTTAGAATTCAGAGTTGATAAAGATGATTGTTTGAGATTTCGAGACAGAATTTGTGTTCCGAGAAATCCAGAGTTAATTCAGATAATTTTGAGTGAAGCTCATAACAGGTGGTTATCTGTGCATCTGGGAAATACGAAAATATATAACGATCTAAAACAACAATATTGGTGGTCTGGAATGAAAAGAGATATCTCTGATTTTGTTTCTAAATGTTTGATATGTCAGCAAGTTAAAGCTGAACGTCAAGTGCCATTTGGATTGTTACAACCGATTATGGTTCTAGAGTGGAAATGGGATCGAGTGACCATGGATTTTGTTTCGGGTTTGCCCCTGTCTTCGAGAAAGAAAGATGCAATTTGAGTTGTAGTTGATTGATTGACGAAATCAGCTCATTTTATTCCGATTAGATCCAATTACTCACTTGATAAATTAGCTGAGTTATACATTTTTGATATTGTGAAATTGCATGGTGTGCCATTATCTATAGTGTCAGACAGAGATCCGAGATTCACATCACGATTTTGGAAGAAGTTGTAAGATGCACTAGGTACTAAATTGCACTTTAGTACTGCTTTTCATCCGCAAACGGATGGTCAAATTGAGTGAATTATTCAGATACTCGAGGATATGTTGAGATGTTGCATTCATGAGTTTGAAGGTACGTGGGAACAATATCTACCTTGGATTGAATTCGCGTATAATAACAGTTTTCAGTCGAGCATTAAAATGGCACCGTACGAAGCTTTATATGGTCGCAAATGCTGTACACCTTTGTATTGGATAGAGCTCAGTGAAAATAAGATTCATGGGGTTGATTTGATAAAAGAAACGGAACAGAAAGTAAAAGTAATCCGAGATAGTTTGAAAGTAGCTTCTGATCGCTAGAAATCATATGCAGATTTGAAGAGAAAAGACATTGAGTTTGAGATCGGCGATAAAGTGTTTTTGAAAGTGTCTCAGTGGAAGAAAGTGGTTCGATTTGGTAGAATAGGCAAATTGAGTCCGAGGTTCATCGGACTGTATGAAATTATTGAGCGTATTGGCCGGTTGCAAATAGATTGTTGTTACTACCAGAGCTAGAAGAGATTCATAATGTATTTCACGTATCGATGCTTCGATGATACAGATCTGATCCTTCACATATAATTTCTCCATTTGAGATTGGAATTCAGTCTGATATGCCTTATGAAGAAAAGCCGATACGTACCTTAGCTCGAGAGGTTAAAGAATTGTGAAATAAGAAAATTCCATTAGTTAAAGTGATGTGGCATTGGCATGGTATTGAAGAGGCCACGTGGGAGCCTGAAGATTCAATGAGACAACAATATCCAGATTTGTTTAATGGTAAGATTTTCGGGGACGAAAATCCCTAAGGGGGAGAATTATAATAGTCCAGTTTTGACCCTAGTCAGAATAGTGGTTTCGGGACCACAAATCTGAGTTAGAAAAACATTTTAATATTATTTTCCATGCTTATTATAAGTGAATCAACATGTGTGAAAGTCTCGTGTGAAAATTTAACTGATTATGAGCTTAATTTGGAAAAAGGACCTAATCGCGTAAAAGGTAAAAGTTGTGTGCTAAATGTTAAAAGTACCAATTTGATTTGGCTTTTTAAAGCAAGGGTCCTTATGTTGTTATTTGTCCATTGAAAATGTTAATGGACTAAAACAACCATCCATTAAATGGTTTTATAATTGTTTATATAAGGGCAAATTGGTAAACTAATTATAAATGAATTCTAATTAAACTAAAGGCATGAAATAAACCAGTTCATGCTCATCTTTGACTGAAAATACAAGGAAAGAAAAAAAAAGAATAGCTAGTGTTCGTCTAAGGAAATCTTTGATTAAGGTATGTAATTTGATCGGTTTTTGATAATTTCTATGTTTTTGAGATTGTTGCTTTGTGTTTTATAAAACCCATGCCTCAATTTATAATTTTGGTGACGATTTTGAAATGCGCCATTGATGAAACTATGGGTTTTGTGATGTTAGTAGATGAATTATGGAAGCTTACTGTTGGGTTTAAAGGTGTTGTCTTTGAATTTTTGATAAAATTGAGTAATTTGGGCTAAATTATAAAAATGTTATTTTGAGGGACTAAAATGTGAAATAAATGAAATGTATGGACTTGTATGAGAGTCATGAAAATTCGGCTAAGCTTGTGTATAGGCAAATTTTGTGTATTTTGTGATTTTGTGAATTAGGGACTAAAGTGTCGAAATGTGAAAATGTGGGGGCTATTTTGCAAAATACCCTAATTGTGTGTATATGGATTATTTTGAATGATTTAGTGAATAAAAAGGGTTAATTTTGAATACATATAGATCAAGAAAAGAGGAATTCAGATTTAGACCGAGGGAAGTCGAAGATTATATAATAAACGTCTGAGTCGACAACTTCGAGTATGAGGTAAGTTCGTACGTTGAACATGATATTATAAATACATGTTATTGTTTTGATTATGCATAGATGTATATATAATTGAGCTGGATAAATATGATGATGAATTGAAAGTATTTGGCACTAAGTGTGCAATTTAAACTAGTTTCGGCTACTTGAGGCCCTAAGTGTGCGATATCGACTTGGTTTCGGGTAATTGAGATGGCACTAATTGTGCGAAATCGTTCTAGTTTTGGCTAAATTTTAAGCACTAAGTGTGCGGATGTTTAAAGCATTGGCGATCTTTGGAAAGTCTTTAAGTATTCGAACAAGAGGTGAGATTGGAAATGAACAAATATGAAAATGTTCATGTAAGTATGATACCTATGTGGTAGATGATATTATGTTTATAAAGCTCATTGAATTGGTAAGAACTTATGGATTGTGTTGGTATAAATTTGATAGATGAATTGAGAAATTTTAATTACTTAAGTGTTGATGATTTATGTTTTATATACTGTTGACGATTTTAGTACGAGCTTACAAAGCTTTTGAAAGCTTACTTTGTGTGTGTTTGCATTGTTTTATAGATATCGAAGCTACTACAAGCTCGGGGATCGTCAAGAATCGTCAGCACACTATCGAACTTCAATTTGGTACTTTTGAAAATTATATTTTGGAAGTATGGCATGTATAGGCTAGTAGTTGTGGAATGGCGTTTTGTGATACATATACTTAGCCATGTGATTTGGCTATTTTGTGCTTGAACTCACAGATGATTATGGCTTATGGTATATGATGTTAATTTGTATATGTGGCATGTTTTAGTTAGATAAAGGAAATGGTAAATTTGTTAAGTTCATGGTAAGAGATAGCACAGGTACGTACTTGAAACCCATGAGCATGTGTTTGACATGAAAAATGAAAGGACTTGTGATAAGAATGTAAATGAATGAATGATATTATGAGAATAACTTCTATGAAAAATTTGTGATGAATATCATTATGTTGCACTAAAATAGATTAGAACAATAGCAGTGGTCTGAATTTGAAAATCCACCAAAAATAGTGGAAATTGAGTTAGAGACTGAATAAAATATGAAATTAAAGCTTATTGGGTATGGTTTCAGATAAAGGAAATGGTTAAGCAAAGAAATCTCATATGATGAGATATTTGAATTTTTATGAAACAGGGTCAGAGTGATCTTGGACTTCCCTGTCTTAATTTTGGAAAATCATTAAAAATTGTAAAAAAATTATTATGGGTTATAATTTATATGATTAAAATCCTTAATGAGTCTATTTTCAAGGGAAATAGATAGAAAAGTCATCCGAGTCTCGTAATATGAGATAATTAATTAATAGTGAAGAGAGGTCGGAACTGCCAAACAACAAAACAGGGGTAACTTTAAAGAATAAACTATACTTATTGGCTGGACCAAAAATTCTAAAAATTTTATGGTAAAAATATATGTGAGTCTAGTTTCAGGGAAAATTATTGGATCTTAATCCATAGCCCCAGATATAAATTATTTAATGACTGCGACTCGAGAAAATAACTTATCTGAATTTTGAATAAAAAGAGGGAAATTGAAAAATAACATATTACCATATTGCTTATTGTTTTTCATGTGAGCTTACTAAGCGTAAAGCTTACTCCCTCCTTTCCATTTCTTTTAGTGTTGTCAAGTCAGCTCGGGGTTGGAGAACGTCGGAGGCAACATCACACTACCAAGTTATTACTTGGGATATTGATACATAGGTTGAGAAGTTACAAGTGAGTGGCATGTATAGGGATTAGTTTTTATGATATGTGTTCTATGATTTGGCCAAATGTATTGGCTTATTTTGATTCATTTGTATATGGCCACAGGGTGTGGCTCATATTGAGTATGGTTTGTAAATTTATCTATCTATGCTATGTTATAATGTTTGTGATGAAATGATGTGAACATGATGGTTAGTCATGCATGATTGGTGTTGTGACATGCACGTGTGATGAATGCTTCATGACCATTCGAATGGTCATGACCATGGTAAATGTATAATACGAAAAGTAAGATTATAATGCCTTGAACGTGAATGTTGGATGGATAAGCTGATAATCATAGTATAAGAGAATAAGTGGTCAAGTATTTTGACTTGGTCAAATAAATGAGATTTGGTATGCCTAGAATCGGTATAATGTGAAGAATATGTAAATGTGTATGATGCCTCAAAAACATCATGTTCTATTTTAATAAAGAGTGTTTTAATCACTAGAATTTTGCTATGAACTGTGGTTATGACATGTATAAAGATGTAAGGGATTGTGGGTAACATGAAGGCTTGGAAAATAGCCTAAGTGTTGGCCACACGGACTGAGACACGACCGTGTGTCTCATTTGTGTGAGGGACACGACCCGGTGACACGGGCGTGTGGCCTGGCCGTGTAGTTCAAATTGTGTGTTGACGTCATAAACAGAGAGTTACACGACTTGAGGATACGGACGTGTTGATGACACACAGGCGTGCCCTTGTGTCCACACGGGCGTGTGACCCTATTTTATGAGAAAAATTTCTAAGTTTTCCCAGAACTTTGCAAAGTTCTCGGTTTAGTCCTGGACCATTTTAAATGTAATTTATGGGCCTTTTAGGCCCATAATAGGGACACTATGAATATATTTGATTTGTTTTAAATTTGGAACAAAATTTTATGATGCGGTTTTGCATGTTTATGAATCTCTGAGTCTGGTAACACCTCGTATCTTGTCCCGACGTCAGACACAGGTAGGGGGTGTTACATCTAGTGGTATCAGAGCTATGGTTTAGTCGGTTCTTGAAATAACCTAGCATGAATGAGAGTCTAGCTATGCATGCCACCAATCTGTGATAGTGTGATGTCTCCCGACGCGAATGAGAACTATCTTGTTTGGATAGGGGTACTCTCCAAACGAGCTACACCGACCATGTTAAATGCGATGCTAAGGTATTTGGGTAAAGTATAGTCATGATAATCCTGGATTTAGAAAATTATGACTAAAAGTTCATGATATACGTGATAACATGTGAGATGCAAATGCATGTTGTGATGAGTACCCATGCTTGTTCACTGATTCATATGATGTTGTACACTTGGTGTACTTGATTAAATGAAATGAGATAAAAGATTATATTGTAATGAGCTCATCTATGATTGATTTATTTGAACAAATGCATGTGTTTAGGTAACTTATCGAAGGTATCGATGGGATAAATGCCTATGTATACTTGTTTGAATAATTGCAAATGGCAAACTCGTGTAGCCCAAGTAAATGTGTTAAATTGATTGGTTTGATTTATATGAATGGAATGATATGTATATGATGATGTGTAAGATAAAAGTTTCAATTGTGACATACTTACTCATGTTTTTTTGACCCTCATAAGATACTATGTGCATGACTTGTTTGGTGAAATGAATGAGATAATTAAAGTTGTTCAAAACTCATGAAGTGCATACATAAGTGCACTTGATTAAATAAGATAGTTGGAAAATTCGTGTAATACAAGTGTGAATAAAAATTTACCTGAAATGAATGATATGCTTGTGAAAATGTTACTCTAATGATGAAATAGCGTTATATGATAAGCATATGCGTATGAGAGATGAGTTATGGACCTTACGACCCCACCCCCTTACTAGGGTGGTGTTTTGGTAAAGGATTTTTGGGGATTAGAGTTGAATAAGCTCACAAATATGAGATCAAATGATTCAGTGGTAGAATGACTACAAATATGATCAGAGATTAAAATGGATTGATACGTAAATATGGAGCTAGTAAGAGATAGTTGGATGAATAATAATATTCGAGATGTAAGATATCTGAATGTGGTAATCACAGTGACCAGATTATGACTGTCTTTCATAAGGCACTCTATGAGTCCATTTATTTCTAGAAATTGGTCGTAGTGGATGTATATTCTGTGATGAATTTTTGTAATATGGAAATATTCCCTGGTCTTAATGATAGATAAAGGCATTGTCAGTTTGATTGGTACATAATCTACATGACCCTATTTTTTTCTGGTATTCTGTTACCTTCTGTCTGTTGGGAATTGATGAAAAAGGTGTATGATGCTATGATTCATTTCCTTCTAATAGTTGAATTGTCTGGTATGTATATGAAAAGGTATATTATTCCTGTTGCATCTATCTTAGGTGGTCAGAATGATATTTTCTTTTGGATTTCTTTTCTCTAAGGAACCATTGAGGTCTTTCACATTTTCTTATGAACCTTGTTTTCGGTCTTTCGATACGGTATTGTGATTAGATTTTATTGTTTTGGATTTATTTAATTCTTGTGTAAAGAATTGATATTGACAAAGGCATAAGTAGTGAAACTGTGAGTTTCAATTTGTTTGGTGGATTTCTTTTCCGAGTAAGTTAATTAAAGTTAATGCTTTCTAGTAGTATATTTTTGTTATTTTCAGTTAAAGCAATAGTAAAGGTCTTTGATTGGCATGATAAGTGAGATTTTGAAAGATTTTTGTATTTGTATTATGTTAATAACATGAATAAAGGAATGTTTGGTTATGATATTGTTTGATAGCAGAACCCGACTTAGTTGTTTATTCTATGTGAATTATTTGTTTGAAAGATTAAATGAGGTGTTTATGCTCGAGTATATTCTTCGAGCTGGAAATAAGGTTCCATCTCTTATACGAGTAAAGGATGGACATTTGAATAAAGAAAGTATATTTTCTAGGAGACCATGTTATGAATTAAAATTATTATGATTGATAAAGTTATCACCGAGTGAAAATGGAATGCCCTATTATATATTAGTAAAGCATTGATTAGATGAGAACATTGTTAACCGAAGCCTTTGAACTGGTCTAGTCTGTGTTGATCAAAGACTTCCTGATTTTCAGTGATGTATTGTTGTTTGAATGGTGGTGTGTTTTAAGAAAACAAGACAAGTGATAACTTAAAGTATCTGATGTCATAGAAATACCTGAGTTTGCTATAGTGTAAATGACTTGGGCATTAAAAGATGATGAGATGGTTATTGTATGATCTTTGAGAAAAGCCAAATATAGTCACTAGGGCTTGGACAGAAAATCCAAAGCTGATATAAAAGTTGCAAGGAAATTCATAAGAGCAGTGTATTAGTGATCGAGTTTGAAACTCGACATTTCTAATCTTTGTGAGTGAATGCTTTACCTGTTAATAGAGTTAAAGTTGAATATGAAGTGTTATCAGAAATATTTTCATCAGTGTTGGCACTAGAATGGAAATGAGAAAGAGTTACTATGGATTTCATATCCGGATTATCCTCATTTCTGAAAAAGAACAGATGTTATGTGACTCATATTTAGTGTTTGATGAAATCTGTAAAATCATGTCGGTATGTACTGAATTCTCACTTATCAGATTAAAGGAATTATGTACCTCTGAGATTGTCAAATTTCTTAGAATGCTAGTCTTTGTCAATCGAATTGAGATCTGGGATTTGTATCATGATTTGTTGAGAAATTAAAGGAGGCTTTGAAATTTCAAAATGATTGAGAGTCGAATTCGTGAACTATCGGGCCGTAAGAATTATAGAGAGTATGAGGCCATGATGAACTGGCTAGCTTCACCTTTTGAATCCGAAAAGATCTAAGTATGTTATGTGTGTATGTGCCATTACGGTATGGAACAGACCTTTGTGTATATGAATTCTCCGATAGAGGTTAAGATTCGGTTAATGTGTAGTATAGCGAAGAATCGCTCATAATTTCAGTATGAAAGATTAAAGAGCTAGTATTAAAATTACATCGTGAGTAAAAGTTGATTATCAAAGATAGGATAGAAGAGTCTATGTGAAAGTTAAACCACTCTTCTAGTAAGATTTTTGGGGACGATAATCCCTAAAGGGGGGAGAAATGTAACATCCTGAAATAGGGCCTAGTCAGAATAGTGGTTTCAGGACCCTAAATTCGACATAATAAAATTCATTATTATTATATTTTTATGGTCTAAAATTTCACAGGATGGTTTCTTGAAAATTTCGTTTGAAAATTTTGACGTTTGGGCACTCAATTTGATCAAAAGGACTAAATTGTAAAAAGTGCAAAAGTTGAGTTCTACATGCTAGAGGTGCCCAATTGTTATGAAATTTTAAATTGGATGTCCTTATATGGTAATTAGACCATTGGTTAATTTTTTGGACAAAAATAGACATGAAATGGGTGAAATAGAATATTTTTAATTTAGGGGCATTTTGGTCTTTTGGTAATTAAAATAATAAAAAGGGAAAATAAGCCAAATTCATGCCCATGTTCTTCATCCAGCTGAAAGTTACATGAAAGCCATGGCTAGGGTCAAGCTTCCAAGATTATTTCCAAGCTCATTGGATCTCGAGCCTTGTTTTTAATGTTCTTTACATTTTTGAAGTGCCGGTAACATGATCTACTCATTTCTACCATTATTTTGAGCTAGGGTTTATGTTTAAAAATTGACCCATGAGTGACATGCTGGTATTTTGAGGTTTAATGGTAGATTATGCATGTTTATGGTTAGAGGAATGACTTTTACTAAGTGATTTTCGATGAAAACGTCTGAAATAACTGTTTTGTAAAAATTGTAAAATTGGTCATAAAAGGGTGATTTAGTGGGAATTGGGGGCTGAAATAGTTATGAAAATGATTCGGCTAGGTTTAAAATGCAAGGAAATTTAATAAAAATCATTTTACAAGCTTAGGGGCCAAAGTGTAAATAAGTGAAAGTTTAGGAGTCAAAATGCAAATTTGTAAAAGTATGATTTATAGACCCATTTGAATAATGTGAGTAATAAATGAGCTATATTTGTAATGTTAGATCAAGGAAATCGAGATTCAGGCTTAAATCTGGAAAATACATAGTTATGGACTAAAATGATAAATTGCCATTTCCAGGTCCGAGGTAAGTTCGTGTGTCAATAATAATACAATGCTTGTTTAAATTAAAAATCCCTTATTGTTATTGTATGAATGGAATGAGTGAATACATTGGAAGGTGATGGAATGAGTTCATGATGTGAAAATATGATATGAAACAATGTTGCATGGAATTCAAGAGAATAATGATACATGATTAGTAAGTACATAATTAATGTGACAATGTATGATATTTCTAATGCCTTGATAGTATGTGAAATGTAAATGTTTCATTTCTAACATGTATTATGTGTCTCGATGTTTCATGTATTATATGTTAATTGTTACCATGAAAACATGACTGATATTATGAAACTATTGTATTGATGAAAAGATGGTAAAATGTCCCAGTTGAATAAAAAGGACATCTGATGAATACGCCATTCTTACATGACATGAGATCCTGCATGTGTTGCAGAAAAGGATTTAGCCCGGACGGGTAATTCGACGATATCAAATTAGGAAGGATCTAGCCCGGACTGGTGTTCCTTGAGTGATCGAGCCTCCCGAAGAATATGGGTGCATTAAGGATTTAGCCCGGACAGGTAATCCAATTGAGGACTGAATTTAGCCCAGACTGGCAATTCAGATCTTAGCTTAAGAGAGTAATTGTCGTTAAAAGGGATTTGGCTTGGACTGGCAATCCTGACATTGCTCTATGAGTTATTACTATAGGAGATTTAGCCTGGACTGGTAATCCAGCCGTAAGATGTAAGGTTCACGGGAGTGCATACTAGTGATGATCACTTGTATGATTTGACGGTAAATGGGTTATCCATCGAGATTTCGAGAATCTCAATGGGAATTTAAATGAGAAATGGAATGGAAATACATGAAATGATAAACTCATCTATTCTTAGATGATACTAGTATGATGCATATGATTGTCATATTTGGTTAAATGAATGTGCTAAGAGATAGCACAGGTACGTACTTGAAACTCATGAGCATGTGTTTGAGATGAGAAATAAAATGGACTTGTGATAAGAATGTAAATGAGTGAACAATATTTATGAGAATAACTTCTATAACAAATTTGTGATGAATATCATTATATTGCACTAAAACAGATTAGGACAATAGTAGTGGTCCGACTTTGAAAATCCACAAAAAATAGTGGAAATAGAGTTAGAGACTGAATAAAATATGAAATTAAATCTCATTGGGTATAGTTTTAGATAAAGGAAATGCTGTAAGCAAAAGAATCTCATATGATGAGATATTTGAATTTTTGTGAAACAAGGTCAGAGTGATCTCGGACTCCCCTATCTTAAATGTGGAAAATCATTAAAAATTGTACAAAAATGATTATGGGATATAATTTATATATTTAAAATCTTTAATGAGTCTATTTTCAAGTGAAATAGACAGAAGAGTCATCCGAGTCCCGTACTATGAGATAATTAATTCATAATGAAGAGAGGTTGGAATTACTAGACAGCAAAACAAGGGTAACTTTAAAGAATAAACTATACTTATTGGCTTGACTAAAAATTCTGAAAATTTTATGGTAAAAAGATATGTGAGTCTGTTTTAGGGAAAATTAGTGGATCTTAATTTGGAGTTCCGTAGCCCCAGATATATTTAATTTAATGACCGCGAATTGAGAAAATAACTTATCTGAATTTTGAATAAAAATAGGGAAATTGAAAAATAACATATTACCATATTGCTTATTATTTTTCATGCGAGCTTACCAAGCGTAAAGCTTACTCCCTCTTTTCCATTTCTTTTAGTATTGTCAGGTCAGCTCGGGGTTAGAGAACGTCGGAGGCAACATCACACTACTAAGTTATTACCTTGAGATATTGATACATAGGTTGAGAAGTTACAAGTGAGTGGCATGTATAGGGATTAGTTTTTACGATATGTGTTCTATGATTTGGCCAAATGTATTGGCTTATTTTGGTTCATTTGTATATGGCCATAGGGTGTGGCTCATATTGAGTATGGTTTGTAAATTTATCTATCCATGCAATGTTATAATGTTTGTGATGAAATGATGTGAACATGATGGTTAGTCATGCATGATTGGTGTTGTGACATGCACGTGTGATGAATGCATCATGACCATTCGAAGTTGTCATGACCATGGTAAATGTATAATATGAAAAGTAAGATTATAATGCCTTGAACGTGAATGTTGGATGGATAAGTTGATAATCATAGTATGAGAGAGTAAGTGGTCAAGTATTTGACTTGGTCAAATAAATGAGATGGTATGCCTAGAATCGGTATAATGTGAAGAATATGTAAATGTGTATGATGCCTTGAAAACGTCATGTTGTGTCTTAATAAAGAGTGTTTTAATCATTAAAATGTTGCTTTGAACTGTGGTTATGACATGTATAAAGAAGTAAGGGATTGTGGGTAACATGAAGGCTTGGAAAATAGCCTAAGTGTTGGCCACACGGACTGAGACACGGCCATGTGTCTCATTTGTGTGAAGAACACGGCCCGGTGACATGGGTGTGTAGCCTGGCCGTGTGGTTCAAATTGTGTGCTGACATCATAAACAGAGAGTTACACGGCCTGAGGACACGGGCGTGCCCTCGTGTCCACACGGGCGTATGACCCTGTTTTATGAGAAAAATTTCTAAGTTTTCCCAGAACCTTCTAAAGTTCTCAGTTTAGTCTCAGACCATTTTAAATGCAAGTTATGGGCCTCGTAGGCCCATAATCGGGACACTATGAATATATTTGATTGGTTTTAAATTTGGAATGAAATTTTATGACTCGATTTTGCATGTTTAAGAATATCTGAGTACAGTAATGCCTCGTATCCTGCCCCGATGTCAGACACAGGTAAGGGGTGTTACATAAATAATGCACGAGTAAGTATAATATGACACTAGAGTTGGAACTGTTGAGGTTGTGCTTTATGGTTGTTTCATTAAGGCTTGATGAATTGTTTGCATGGTAGTTGTTCTAGGCATTCACTGAGCTTGTTAAGCTCACCCACTCCTTTTAAAACCTTTGCATAGTAGTTAAGTGCCGGTGTGAGCAGTGTGGTTCTAAGGGGTGATCCAAACAAATCTATTTTGCTTTTCGTAGGTGTTTTTGTTATTTGTTTACGTTTTTGGAATAAGGCAATGTGGTAGACTTTTATTGCTATATGTCATGATGTTTTTGGATGTTTCCATAGTCTATTCATTTTTAGGATTATGAGACTTTTTTCATAATATGTTGATTATTACCTAGACCTAATTCTGATGTTTGAGACTATTATTATGGCCTTTTTAATGTTTATATGATGACGATATGTTAGCATGATGGATTGGTACATGTTGGAATGATTTATATGCTCAAGTATGTTGTGTTTTTTCTAGTCTGAAGCAAATATATCGATATTCGGGTTGTAAAAACAATACCTCTATGATTTTGAAATGTGCAGGAAGTCAGAATTGTAAATTGGTATCGATACCCTATCACAAGTATCGATACTCGGGGTAATTTTATTGATACTTTTGCAAAGGTACTGAAATTTTTTGACACTTTGATTTTAGACGAGAAACAGAATACTAATTTGGTACTGATTTTGCAAATGATATCGATATCGAACTAGGAAAATATTGATACCCTTGTCCTAGTATCAATACCTACGTGATTGTTTTGGAAATTTTGCTAAGTGATCCTAATGCATGTTTAATTATATTTATGAGACTATTTGAAGTATGTTTGACATATTCTAATGATGATTGATATATGTTGACTATCAGTCATACGGTAGGCAAATATAGTCTAGCCTATTCGCATTTCAGTAATAGTCCAGTAACAGTTAGGGCTTTAGCCCAATATAGTATCAGTAGTAGTGTGGGCCATATCCTATTACTGTAACAGTAACAGAAATGCAATCAGAAGTCCTACCTATCCATCCTCTACACTCCACTCCGTCCAGCCCTACACTCCATGTGGGGATAAAATCGACCCACCTATCCCTACACTCCAAAATATAGCACCAGTTGCAGCACTAATCAGAATATGCAGCAGAGCTGCCAGTATAGTACACTTCCTCCAAATATATCAAACCCACCCCATGCAACATGTCATGTCATAATATCATACATGTATGCAAAAATGTCATGCTTGAATACAGTCATACAAATAATAGGGGCATATCATTCCTTTTACCTTATAGGGGTATATCAGTCATTTCATCAGCATGGGTTTATGTAAACTTACCGACCTAATAGTAGGTCCACAGTCGTCTCGGGCAACCCGTGCATCCTTAACAGTCAATCAAGAAAAATGGGCCCAAAGCCCATAACACGGCCCATGTAGGCCCACACGCCCGTGTGGCCCACAGAGCCCAAAAAAGACCTTGGCCGTGTGAACTACACAGCCTGGCCCAATAATCTCTACATGTCTGTGTGGTTTTACCCATCGTGGCCCCAAACAGCCCATTTCGGCCCAACGTGGCCCAGAACTACCTAAGCCCATGAAATCGCTCAAGGTGGCCTCTACTGTGAAACGCCCATGTTTTATGCGTTCGAACCACCTCACGAGCAAGCGTACGCTCGTGTGGCGTCAATAGACATATTTTTTAGCTTTTGTCGAATAATCGTTATTATAGTGTGATTACACACCTGTTGTGAAACGTGCGTCTAGCCAAAGTGTTCCCCAAACCTACATTCAATCAAGATATTCCGCTAGATGCTTGATACTAGGGTTAATCACCCTTTTCTATTCCCAACATAAAATAACATCCAAAACTTGCCTTGATTGTAAGAGTGCGATTAGCCCTATTGAACTGTTGACGAAGGCTGATTTACCTTCCTAATCGAATAGCTGCATTAACAGCGAAACCTATTAACAATGATCAGACAAACACATGACTTGCAACTATACAATGGCATATTGAAAACACAAAACCAAGGATAGGGGAAAATAGGGCAATCGGCCAACACCTTCAAAACAAGTCATGCACTTGTTGACCACAATAATCGCAACCAAAGTTACCTTGATCGAGTGATGAGGGAAAATTTTTGACTGCTTCAGTATCTACTAACAACTCCTTCACTTTCTGGGAAGTTCTAGAAACTGAAAGAATCACCACACCTAAGAAAAGGAAGATCAGAATCGACAAGAAAGGAAAAGAGTATTTGGCCTTAAATAGTGCAATAGTGCATACCAATTTGTCAGAGAACAAAACCAAACCACAACGAAAGGGATGGAGTAATCGGTTTGGCTACCAAATAGGAAGATACAGTAAGAAGAATGGTTTTAAAGAAGAAGAAGAAGAGAAGCAAGGGGTATACAGTCACAATAGTAAATGAACTCAGATAACCACGGGAATCGAAAGAGAGGGAGATGATGTATTCGACCAAGGAGAAATGATTGGGGAAAAAGAAAAGACGAAAAGGAATCAGAAAGAAATTGCCCAAAAAAAAGAAATAAGAAATTAGCCTAGACAACAAAGTGGCAAGGGGAGAAAGAAGAATTGAAACACACCAGAACCGAAAGATGCACGAAAGAACAATAGCAATATTCGGCTTTAGAAACAAAGAGTGAGAAGATTCAGAATTTTGCAAAAACTTGAAATGAAGTGACCAATTACCACTCATAGCCGAATTCCTAAGTGGTCAAAGCCCTATTCGGCCACAACTCCCCCCACTTTCAAATTCCATAAAATCCTCCTAAAATCACTCCCCCTTTTCCTCCTCAACCACCGAATTCAAGCTCTCCTCAACTAGCAGTATTTCAGTCAACTTCCACTTCTCCCACGACATAGAAGTAAAATAAAACACTCTTTGAGCGCAGCGAGACGCGAACTCAAGACCCTTAATAGCAGTAACACGCCACTATCCCTTGGACCAACAGGCTTTTTATTGCATACCTTACCCAATTTTATTTAAGAGGCCTATTGACCAGAGACAAGTTTAATTCAAACAAAAAAACAAAATTTTGTACAAGCCAAGGTTTGAACTCAGGACTTCTCCAACACTCCTCTGGACACTCAACCACTAAAGCAGACATGAATTTATGCAACACCACATACAAAAATAATTACTTAGATTTTTGGGGTGTTACATTATCCTAGTTTATTTATGTTATAATTGTTGCAAATTGTGTTTAATTTTGCTAAAATCTATTTCATTCATATAATTTGCATACTTAGGATAATTTGCATTAGGGATCATTGCATTTAGTTTAATATATTCAATTTTAATCATCACTTCTCAACCATATTGTGTTTTTATTTACCAAGTTGATAGTATAATTTAACAATTAGGTGATTTAACACAAATACAATCCCTGTGGAGATGATAACTCAATATTTACTTATTACTTGATAACGACTGTGTACACTTGAACAAACCTATGAGTTACAAGTTTTTGGCGCCATTGCCGAGGATTGTTAACTATTGCCATAGTCATTTTTTGTGAAATTATTTACTTCCAATTTGGTTTATTTCTAACATTACTAACTTATTCTTTTTAATTTTGTAATTTTCTTCTCAAGTGTTTATGAGGATAGATCAGATTATCGATTTACTCCCTGTAGACGCCGAAATTGAGTGAACTTTTAGACAAAGAAGACGTGAACGAACAACTCAAAGACAAGTCGAGATGGACCTTGGAAATCAGAATCAAGAACAAGGTAATGAAGCCGATCATGTATGAAATCCCATCCTCATTGCCGATGATAGGGATCGATGCATCGGACAATATGCTGTGCAACTTTTTAGTAAGTTAAATCCAAGAATTAAAATGCTAGATATTGAGGTAACCCAATTTGAATTGAAACCAGTGATATTTCAAATGCTCCAAACGGTGGGCCAATTCAATGGTATGCCTATGGAAGATCCATATCTCCACCTTCGATTGTTTATGGAGGTGAGTGATTCATTCAAGATAGTTGGTGTGACTGAAGATACACCGAGGTGGAAGTTGTTTCCATACTCGTTGCGAGATTGAGCACGATTATGGCTCAATTCATTGCCACCACGTTCCATATCTACATGGCAAAAATTAGTAGAAATATTTTCGGATAAGTATTTCCTGCCTAGCAAAAACGCTCAGTTGAGGAACGAGACCACAACTTTCCAAAAATTTAATGACGAGTCTTTATATGAGGCTTGAGAATGATTCAAGGAGTTACTTCGTAAGTTTTCTCATCATGAGATTCCTCATTGTATCCAGTTGGAGGCATTCTATAATGGTCTCAATGCACATACAAGATTGATGGTAGATGCTTCTACGAATGGTGTAATTTTGTGTAAATCTTATAATGAGGCTAATGAGACCATCGAAAAGATTGTGAGTAATAACTATCAATGGCCAACAAATCGAATAGCTTAGGAAGACGTGTAGCCAGAGTTCATGAAGTTGACACCCTCATTTCGTTATCAACTTAGGTATCATCTATTTCCTCTATGTTAAAACAATTTACCGCTAATAGTGCTAATAATTTTGCAGCTCAACCACCAAGTCCATTTGAAGTAGTTTCCTATGTGTACTGTGGGGAAGGTCATTCTAGTGAGAATTTTCCATCAAATCCTGAGTCAGTGTACTATGTGGGGGAACTAACATCAAAATAGGAATGGGTAAGGACCCCAATCCAACTTCTGTAACATCCCGAATTAGGACCTAGTCAAAATAGTTATTTCGAGACCACAAATTCGAGATGGTAATAATTATTTTATGATTATTATAAGGTCTATGATATGTCTCTATGCTTGTGTGAAAATTTCATGAGGAAATTTTATGTGAAAAGTGCATAATTAGACTTTAAGGACTAAATCGAATAATTTGTAAAACTTGTGTTCTAGAAGCAATTTGCATGAAATTGAATTAGATTATTAATTAGGGGTCCTTAAAGAGTAATTTGACCAAGTTCTAAAGATTTGGACAAAAATGGCCTTGGATGGGAAAATTTTGAAAGAATAGTAAAAAAGCCATTTTGGTCATTTAGGGGTAAAATGAACTAAAAGACAAAATAAAAGCCAAATTAGTTTTCATCTTCCTCCCATGGCCGTGTGAATCAAGAGGGGAGCCATAGCTAGGGTTTCCAAGCTTCCAAGCTCAATAGTAAGTGACCCCGAGCCCCGTTTTTAACGTTTTATGCATTTTTAAAGTCCCTGTAACATGATCTATTCATTTCTACCATTATTTTGATCTAAGGTTTATGTTTAAAAATTTACCCATGCATTAAATACTAGTATTTTGATGTTTAATGGTAGAATATGAAAGATTGGAGTGTGTTTAACACCTTTTACTAAGTGATTTTTCATGAAAAAGCCTAAAAAGGACTAAATTGAAAAAGGTGTAAAATAGGTAACTAAAAATCTATTTTAATGAGAAATGTGGGCTGCCATAAGCTTGATTATGGTTTGGATAGGCTTGGGTAATCAAGAAATTGAACACATTTCATTTTACGAGCCTAGGGACTAAATTGTAAATATGTGAAAGTTTAGGGGTAAAATTGTAACTTTGCCAAAATATGATTTTTGGATCACATTAAATAATGTGACTAATAATTAGACTAAATATGATGTTATAGATCAAGGAAAACGAGGATTGGACCTAGATCGGGTGAAAAATGAAAAATCGACGATTAGGTTCCTTTTTGTTATTTTGGGTGTCGAGGTAAGTTCGTATGATAATAAGAATGCAATATCATTCTTGAATTGTAATTCTATATTATTATGGCATAAAGTGTTTGCTAAGCGTAAAGCTTACTCCCTCCTTTCCATTTCTTTCAGTGTTGTCAAGTTGGCTCGGGGTTAGAGATCGTCGGAGGCAGCATCACATTATCAAGCCAATACCTTTGGAATATTGTTATATATGTTAGAATTATCAACTGAGTGGCATGCATAGGGACCTAGTTTTATAACATGTGTTATTATAATTTGGCCAAATTTATTGGCCTATATTAAGCTATTGATTATGGTTTGTAAATCTAGCTACTCATGTTATGTCTGATAATTGTGATGTGAATATGGTTGTTTGCCATGCATGGTCGGTAATATGTCATGTGTGTTGAATGCATGTTTTATGATCAATCGAGGTGGTCATGACCATGAATTAAATGTGTAATATGGAAATAAAATGATAATGCCTTGAACATGGATGTTTGATGGATAGTTTGGTAACCATGGTACAATGGTATAATGTGATAAATAGTAAAAATGTTAAATTGGATATGGAATTGGTGTAGAATGTCTTAGTCAAGCATATTGTTTTATGCATGTCAAATGTGGATATGCTATAAAGACATAACTTGGCTAGAATATGTATGCTTAATGATAAGTTAGAATTAAAATGACACAAAGACAACTATGGCATGACTAGTCTTGGTTTAATGTGAGAATGTGTAACACATGCATAGTGATAGGTAAATGATATATTTGTGTCATAATTGAGGATGTTGAATGCCATTGGATCCATGTATATGTGTGTACATGTAAAGGTGACAAAAAGGCTTGGAAAATAGCCTAAGAGTTAACTACACGGGATGAGACACGGCCGTGTGTCTCAACCGTGTGAGGGACACAGCCTGGTGACACGGGCGTGTGACTCTCCAAACATGAAAATTTTCTAAGTGTTGTAAAAATTTTTGTGAGTTCTCGGTTTAGTCCCAAACCACTTTTAATGTATGTTTAGAGCCTCGAAGGCTCATGTATGAGACATTTTGCATGTGATCGAATGATTCTGATATGATTGAAATTTTATGGCCTGATTTTACATGTATGTGCATGTTTGAGTCTGGTAATGCCTCGTATCTTGTCCCGGTGTCAGACACGGGTAAGGGGTGTTACAACTTCTACAATCCTTCATGGCGTAAACATTCTAACTTTTCTTGGAGCAACCAAGGAAATGGACTGAACAACAACTTCTTCAGCATATACCCAACCAATCTCAAGGGTTTAATCAGCAAGCTCTAAAACCTCCTCAACCTGAGGCATTAAACAATTTGGAGAGCTTTTTGAAAGCATACATGGCAAAGAATGACGCTTTGATCCAAAACCAAGTAGCAACATTGAAAAATTTGGAAAACCAAATGGGTCAGTTAGTTATGGAGCTTCGTAATAGACCGCAAAGAACCTTGCCGAATGATACTGAGAATCCAAGAAATTTGGGTAAGAATATATCAAGGTAGTGGCATTGCAAAGTGGTAAAATTCTGGAACCCCGATTGATTGATGTCGAAGATAAGCCCATTGAGAAGAATCAACCAACTGTTGAAATTCATACACCAAAAGAGTCAGAATCTGTAAAGACTGACAAGGTAAATCCTAACTTAGTGAATTCAAATACTTTAACATCTTCTTTGGATGTGAATTTGCCTACTCAGAAGAGTTATCCGATTCAACCGAAAGTTTCATCAGCTCCATATCTATAAAGATTGCAACAACACAAGCAGAAACAAGAGGTGCAATTCAAGAAGTTTTTGGATATTCTGAAGCAGTTACACATCAATATTTTGTTGGTGGAGGCTTTAGAACAAATGCCGAATTATGTGAAGTTTATGAAGGATATACTATCAAAGAAGAAATGACTGAGTGAGTATGAGACTATTGCCTTGAAAAAGGAGTGCAGTGCGTTCCTGCAGAACAAACTGCCATCGAAATTGAAAGACCCAAGAAGCTTTACTATACCCTGTAACATTGGTGAATCTTACTATGGTAAAGCTTTGTGTGATTTAGGAGCGAGTATCAACTTCATGCCTAAGTCTATTTTCAAGATGTTAGGGATAGGTGAAGTAAGACCTATAACTGTGACACTTCAGCTAACGAATTGATCTTTAGCATATCTCGAGGGAAAGATCGAGGATGTTTTGGTAAGGGTTGATAAATTTATTTTTCCTGTTGATTTCATTGTCTTAGATTTTGAAGCAAATAAAGAAGTGCCGATCATCCTTGGGAGACCTTTCTTAGCCACGAGAAGAAAGTCAATTGATGTGCAAAAAGGTGAACTCACCATGCGAGTTTAAGACAATCAGGTAACCTTTAATATTCTTAAAGTGATGAAATTTCCCGATCCGATAGAAGAGTGTTCAGTTATGGAAGAGATAGAAACCTTGGTTTCTGTGGAAAGCAATTTTAAAGAAGATCTATTGGAGAAAGCTTTAGATCTTGACTGTTTGGAGGATGAAGAAGGTGAAGAAAACATGGCTTTGATGGAAGCCAATCTAATAAATTTTATTCAATCTACATGGTTTGAACCGTTGGAGTTAGAAGTTAGAAAATTTGTGCAACCCAAGTTATCAATTGAAGAACCACCTAAACTTGAACTAAAGGTACTTCCTTCCGATTTGAAATACATGTATTTAGGTGACTGTTCCAAATTGCTAGTGATTATTTCAGTAGAACTGACGAAAGATCAAGAGGAGCAATTAATTGCTGTTCTAAAGAAATTTAAGAAAGCAATTGGTTGGACCATAGCTAATATTCGAGGTATAAGCTCTTCTTTTTGCATGTATAAAATTATTTTAGAAGAAGGTGAAAGAGCTCGAATTGATGGGTAAAAGAGGCTCAATCCTATTATGAAAGAACTTGTGAGTAAGGAAGTGATAAAATGGTTAGATGCAGGAATCATCTATCCTATTTCATATAGTTTGTGGGTAAGTCCGGTGCAGTGTGTGCCGAAGAAAGGTGAAATCACAATTGTTGAAAATGAGCGTAACGAGTTGATTCCAACGAGAACTATTACTGGTTGGAGAATTTGTATTGATTACAGAAAATTGAATGAAGCCACTCAGAAGGACCATTATCTGTTGCCTTTTATGGATCAGATGTTAGATCGACTGGCAAGTAATGAATTCTATTGTTTTCTATATGGCTATTCGGGATATAACCAAATAGTTGTAGCTCCAGAAGACCAACATAAAACAATATTTACTTGTCCATACGATACGTTTGATTTTAGGCGAATGCCTTTTGGTTTTTGCAATACAGCTGCAACATTTCAACGATGCATGATGGCAATATTCACTGTTATGGTTGAAAATTTTGTTGAGGTTTTCATGGATGATTTTTCTGTTTTTGGTAACACTTATGATATTTGTTTGAGTAATTTGGCTAAGGTACTAAAGAGATGCGAAGAGTCGAATCTTGTCCTTAACTGGGAAAAATGCCATTTTATGGTTAAGGAAGGGATTGTCTTAGGGCATAAAATCTCAAAGAGAGGAATTGAAGTCGATAAAGAAAAGGTGGACGTAATTGAAAGATTATCGGCCCCAATTAATGTGAAAGGAGTAAAAAGTTTCATAGGCCATACCGGTTTTTACCGAAGGTTTATCAAAGATTTCTCAAAAATTTCTAAACCGTTGTGTTTGTTGTTAGAGAAAGATACAATGTTTGATTTCAACAAAGCATGTTTGGAAGCTTTTGAAGATCTGTAAAAAGGGTTAATCTTAGCCCCAATACTCGTTACACCTAATTGGAGCTCACCTTTTGAGTTGATGTGCGATGCAAGTGATTATGCCGTTGGAGCTGTGATGGGTCAAAGAAGAAACAAAATGTTTCACCCTATTTACTATGCAAGTAGAACTTTGACGGGAGCCCAACTAAATTATACAATAACTGAAAAGGAACTCTTTGCTATAGTTTTTGCTTTTGACAAATTCCGCTCATATCTTATAAGTACCAAAGTTATAGTATTTACTAACCATGCAGCCATTAAATACTTGCTCACGAAGAAAGATGCGAAACTAAGGCTAATTTGTTGGATACTTTTACTCCAAGAATTTGACCTTGAGATCCAAGATAGAAAAGGCGTTAAAAATCAAATAGCTGATCATCTATCGAGGTTGGAGCAAGATGAGGTAACTCGATCATGGGTGCCTATCAAAGAGAATTTCCCTGATGAACACTTATTTGAGGTAAATCAAATTCATGAAACACTTTGGTTTGTTGATTTTTCCAATTATCTTGCATCTGGAATAATTTCTTGGTTTGCTGATTTTGCCAATTATCTTGCATATGGAATAATTCCTCGAGAAATGACATACCAATGGAAACACAAAAATTTATATACTTTTTCATACCTATTTTTACTTAAATTCGTGCAAATCCAGTTAAATTCATGTCAAAAAATAATTAAATATTATAAAATAATTAAATTGTGTTAAAAATATGAACATGGTGAATTTTAGTTAATTTTATACTTAATTTTGATTAATTTTGACTATTTTTCAACAGATTCGCGCAAAGGGCGAAAATTGGCTCGGCTGACATTGCTAAAAACACAAAATCGAGAAGCAATTTGAAGTATTGAGGCCAATTAGTTTCCAGCCTAAGACGATCCAGAAATGTGTCTTAATTCATAATTTAATTAATTTTAATTTATTCCCCATTTAATTTGGGTTAAATAAATTATTTTTAATTAATTATGGAGAAAGGGTCTAGTTGAACCGCACTGGTCAAACCAAATTGAGTGAACCAAACCAGCAACTAATTGGGCAGCCTAGAACCGTCCATATGCTGACCCAAATCAGAATATTATCTAATTAAATATGCTTGCAAAAACGCCCTTAAAAGACTTCCAAATTGCATTCAAACCCCACCTTTAATTGTGGCTTTGTAGATTTGCCCCAGGCTATTTTTAGCAAAGTTGAAAGTCTCAACTTTTGCCAAGTAGATGGCCGGCCATAGGGGGCTCTTTGGCTGCTGGAATTTGCTATTTTTAGCAGCCACAATATTCTATAAAAGCCACTCCTTGCTGATCATTCAAACCATCCCTCAATCCCACAACATTCTCTCATTCTCTCTTTTCCTCTCTCACTTTTCTCTCCATTTTTCCATCTCATTTCCCTTTTTGTTCACCCGTCGATTTATTCTCTTGGAAAAGAGGCTCTCATCAGCCATTTTGGAGCAGAAATTAGGTGTTCATAAGCCAGCTTGATAGCCAAGGGCAATGAAGAACAGAGAACGAAGCAACTAGTCAAGCCATGGAGAAACACCAGATTTGCTTCTTGTTCCCTATCTCTTTAATTTTTGTTGTTGTTTTGACGAACATGTTTATGAATATTTATGCTATTGAAATGGTTACTTTAATCAATTTATCTTAAATTAAGTTTGTGTTGGGTTGATTATATTCTGCCTGCTTGAATTGTTAAAATGATGTTTATGCTGTTATAGGCCTCAGTAAATTGCTCAGTTAAGTAAAATCATGCCTCGGTTATTTTTGCAATATAATTGTTAAATAACTAATGAATTAATTATTAAACCATATTCAAATTATAATTAATAGACACAATGCTTAATCAATGCATGTTTATTCTTCTAAGGTAGCTGAAGTTTAAATTAGCATTGTATTCAGCGATACATATGCCTTGCATAACTTGCAAGATTTTTGTGATTAAACTGTTTCAAGGTAGAAATACCCTGTAACCTCACTTAATCTTTTATATGCTTGTGAAGATTGATTAATCGCTTGGATTAACATTGAAAAATGTTGAAGAGATTGATTAATTTAATAAGTATGTATGAGCAGTAGTTAGCAAATTACTGAGTTGTCGTGAATTTATTCGTAGCAGTATAAACATAAGTTTAATAATTCTAAGTTAAAAAAATGTAATTAATCCAACACAAGTGTGTTATCTTGATTAAATCTTATTTGGAATCGTGCATTAGAACTCTTTGTTTTATTTTAATTATTTTACTTAGTTTTTAAAACTTTAGTTTTTAATAATCTTTTCAAAACCAAAATATTTTTCATCACCAAAGTGTTTAAAATTAATTTCATAAATAATTCTTTTTACAGTCCCTATGGGTACGATAACTCGACATTTACTTGTCACTTTATTACTTCTTGCGATTGTGTACACTTGCACATTTCTGTCTTTCAAATTTTTTGGCGCCGTTGCCGGGCACTGTTTTAAAAAAGCCATTATTTGTGAATATGTTAGTTTTACATTTTGGTTTATTTTTTCTGTTTAATTTTTAACTTAATTAATTTTTTTGTGATTATTTCAGGTGTTTATAAGTATTGACCGAATTATTGACCTACTCCCTGTAGACCCTGAGATAGAACGAACTTTTCGAGAGCGAAGAAGACAAGCGAATCAAAGAAGGACCGAAGAAATGAACTTTGAAAATTATAATCAAGGAAACAGAGCAAACCCTGCTCAAAATCCTATCCTTATTACTAATGATAGGGATAGCGCTTTAAGACAATATGTTGTGCCAGTGTTTAATTATCTTAATCCGGGTATTAGAAGACTCGAAATTGAGGCACAACAATTCGAGCTGAAGCCAGTCATGTTCCAGATGCTTCAGACAGTGGGCCAATTCAGTGGAATGCCTACCAAAGTTCCTCATCTTCATTTAAGACTATTTATGGAGGTAAGCGACTCTTTCAAATTAGCCGGAGTACCTGAAGATGCATTACGATTGAAGCTGTTCCCGTACTCACTAAGGGATAGAGCTCGAGCCTGGTTGAACTCATTGCCATCAAACTCAATTTCCACATGGCAAGAGTTAGCCGAAAGATTCCTCATGAAGTGTTTCCTGCCAAGCAAGAAGGCTAAGTTGAGGAATGAGATCATTGCCTTCTAACAAATGGTTGATGAGTCCTTGTATGAGGCATGAGAATGATACAAAGAATTATTACAGAAATGCCCTCATCACGGAATCCCACATTGCATCCAACTTGAGACATTTTATAATGGTCTCAACGCTCACATGAAGATAGTATTGGATGCCTCCGCTAATGGTGCTCTTCTTTCTAAGTCTTACAATGAAGCTTATGAAATCATCGAGAGGATCGCTAGTAACAATTATCAATGGACAACCAATCGAGCCGCGTTAGGAAGACGAGTCGCTGGAATACATGTAGTGGACGCTCTCACTTCACTCGCATCTCAAGTATCTTCAATATCCTCAATGCTTAGGAATCTTACCGCTAATGGGTCTAACAGTTATGCAGCCTAACCACCTCACCAATTTGAAAGTATAGCCTGTGTTTATTGTGAGGAAGGACATTTGTTCGAAGAATGTCCATCGAACCTCGAATCCGTATATTACATGGGTAACCAGAACCAGAATCGAGGAAGGCAAGGACTGCAATCCAACTTCTATAACCCATTGTGGCGAAACCACCCGAATTTTCCCTGGAGTAACCAAGGGGCTGGAACCAGTAACAACTACGCCCAACCTAGACCGACCCAGCCGCCTAGTTTTCCCCAACAAGTTCAGAAACCAGCTTAAGCTAAACTATCCAATAGCTTGGAGAATCTGCTGAAGGCATACATGGCGAAGAATGATGCCTTAATTCAAAGCCAAGCAACTACATTGAAGAATCTGGAAAACCAAATAGGCCAGGTTGCAGCTGAACTTAGGAACTGACCACAAGGTGCTTTACCTAGTGATACGGAGAATCCAATAAATCCAGGGAAGGAGCATTGCAAAGCATTGACATTGAGGAGTGGAAAGATAGTAGAGCTCAACACTGTTGAAGTTGAAAAGGAGCCAGCTGAGACTCAAGATTCGGAAGAAGTTCAACCGAGTGTTGAAATTCCAGTTTCACTAGAACCTGCAAAATCTGATAAAATAACCTCAGATCCAGTTAATTTGATCAACTAACAACTGCGTTAGATGCAGAATTTCCACCAAAGACAAATCAACTAGTACCAGTTCCAGTAATGAAACCTTCACCACCCTACCCTCAAAGACTTCAGAAGTAGAAACAGGAAATTCAATTCAAGAAGTTCCTTGATGTACTCAAGCAACTTCATATCAACATCCCGTTGGTAGAAGCACTTGAACAAATGTCAAACTATGTCAAGTTTATGAAAGATATCCTGTCCAAGAAGCGAATACTTGGAGAATTTGAGACGGTAGCTCTGACTAAGGAATGCAGCGCATATCTTCAAGACAAACTACCCCCAAAGTTGAAGGATCCTGGATGTTTTACCATACCTTGCAACATTGGAGCAACATATTGTGGTAAGGCACTATGTGACTTAGGTGCAAGTATAAACTTGATGCCTATGTCAATATTTAGAAAGTTAGGGATGGGTGAAGCTAGACCTACTATGGTTACACTTCAACTAGTAGATCGATCCTTAGCACATCCAGAAGGAAAAATTGAGGATAGATTGGTACGTGTAGATAAATTCACCTTTCCTACTAACTTTGTGATTCTAGATTTTGAAGTAGACAAAGAAGTACCAATTATCCCGGGAAGACCGTTCTTAGCAATCTGAAGGACCCTTATTGATGTGTAGAAGGGCGAGCTTACGATGCGTGTTCAGGATGACCAGGTAACATTTAATGTTTTTAAGTCTATGTGATTTCCTGACACGATTGATGATTGTTTTGTAGTACCCAAATTAGAGGATTTAATAGTGGAAAAGGAACTCAACTCTATTGAGGATCCACTGGAAAGAATTTTGACATCGGACCCTCCAAATGATGAAAAGGAGGATGAGTACATAGCTTTGTTAGAGGCTAATCAAAGGGGATTTAATCTGTAATCCCGTTTTGAATCTTTGGAGTTAGAGAAGAGGGAGTATGCCCAACCAAAATCGTTAATCTAGGAACCACCTAAATTAGAACTCAAGGTATTACCTTCACATTTAAAATACGTTTATTTAGGTAACGCTTCTACTCCGCCTGTGATTGTTTCAGCAGAATTGACTATTGAGCAAGAATAGAAACTTATCTTAGTCTTGAGACAATTCAAGAAGGCTATCGGATGGACCATAGCCAATATTCACGGTATTAGTCCATCCGTATGCATGCATAAGATTATCCTGGAAGATAGAGAAAAAGAGACGATTGATGGACAATGAAGATTGAACCCCATCATGAAGGACGTGATGAAAAAGGAGATTATCAAGTGGTTAGATGCGGGTATCATTTATCCCATCTCAGACAGTTCGTGGGTAAGTCCGGTCCAGTGCGTGCCAAAAAAGGGAGGTATCACAGTTGTAGAAAATGAGAATAACGAGTTGATACCAACTAGAACAGTTACGGGATGGAGGATTTGTATCGATTACCGAAAGCTGAACAAGGCGACTAGGAAAGATCACTTTCCTTTGCTATTCTTAGACCATATGCTAGATAGACTCGCGGGCGAGACTATTACTATTTTCTCGATGGATACTCGGGGTATAATCAGATTATAGTAGCACCGAAAGATCAACACAAGACAACGTTCACCTGCCCATATAGTACATTTGCATTTAAATGCATGCCATTTGGTTTATGTAATGCACATGTTACATTTCAAAGATGTATGATGTCTATTTTTACTGACATGGTTGAGAAGTACTTGGAAGTTTTTATGGATGACTTTTCAGTATTCGGAGATACTTACGATAATTGCTTAGCCAATCTAGCTAAGGTACTAAGGCGATGCAAAGAAACGAACCTCGTACTTAACTGGGAGAAGTGCCATTTCATGGTAGGAGAAGGAATTATTCTAGGGCATCGGATAATGAGACATGGGATCGAGGTAGATAAAGCGAAGGTAGAATTATTGAGAAGCTTCCACTGCCAGCATCTATAAAGGGTGTTAGGCGCTTTTTGGGCCATGCCAGTTTCTATCGAAGATTTATCAAAGACTTCTCTAAAATTGCTAAACGCTTATGCAAATTATTGGAGAAGGACACGACGTTCAAGTTCAATGATGAATGCTTCAAGGATTTGAAGATTCGATTAGTTACGGCACCCATAATCATCATACCAAACTGGGATTTTCCATTTGAATTGATGTGTGACACAAGAGTCTTTGCGATAGGAGCTGTCATGGGCCAGTGAAGGAACAAAGTTTTTCATCCCATCTACTATACAAGCTGGACTCTTACAGGATCTCAACTGAACTATACGGTAACAAAAAAAGAGTTACTTGCTATTGTATTCACTTTTGACAAGTTTTGATCTTATCTTGTACGTGCCAAAGTGATTGTCTATACGGACTACTCGGTAATTAAGTACTTACTTTCCAAGAAAGATGCTGAGCCGAGATTAATCCGGTGAGTGCTTCTACTTCAAGAGTTCGATCTAGAAATTCAAGATCTTAAAGGAGTAGAAAACCAAGTAGCAGATCACTTGTCCAGATTGGAGCCACAATAAGGGAATTCTCCTATTATACCAATTCAAGAAACGTTTCCAGATGAACACATACTGAAGGTAAGTCATGTCCATAATACCCCTTGGTTTGCTGATAATGCTAACTATTTAGCTTGTGGTTTGATGCCAATTGATAAGATGTATCAACAAAGGAGAAAGTTTCTTCACGATGTGAAGTACTATTTCTGGGAAGAGCCATATTTGTTTAAAAAGTGTGCAGATCAGATGATTAGGAGATGCGTAGCAGAAGATGAAGTACAAAAGATTTTATACCATTGTCACTCAGCTCCGAGTGGGGGACACTTTGGAGGTACTCGTATGGCAGCCAAAGTATTGCAAGTCGGATTCTTCTGGCCAACACTATTCAAGGATGCATATGCATACGTAAAGAGCTGTGACCAATGTCAAAGGGTCGAAAATGTCACCAACAGAAATGAGATACCTCAAACAAACATCATTGAGGTAGAATTGTTTAATGTATGGGGCATTAACTTTCTTGGTCCTTTCCCTCCATCTTTTGGTCATAAGTATATATTGGTAGCAGTAGACTATGTGTCCAAGTAGGTCAAGGCTGAAGTTTATCTGACAAATGATACGAAGGTTGTAATGAAGTTCTTGTAGAAACACGTGTTCACAAGGTTTGGAACCCCAAAAGCTATCATTAGTGATGAAGGGTCCCACTTTGTGAACAAGTGGTTAAAATGGTTATTAGACAAGCACGAAGTGAAACACAAGGTTGCAACAGCTTACCATCCGTAGACGAATGGGCAAGCTGAACTGGCAAATAAGGAGATCAAAGGCATACTTGAGAAGGTAGTTTGCCTGAACCGACGAGATTGGTCCAAAAGGCTGGATGATGCTTTGTAGGCTTAGAACAGCATACAAGACACCTTTAGGGATGTCACTCTACAGGTTGGTCTTTGGGAAAGCCTGTCATCTACCATTGGATTAGAGCACAAAGCTTACTGGGCTCTTAAACAGCTTAACTTGGATCCTAAGCTCACGAAAGAGAAACAAATGTTCCAACTTAATGAGTTAGAAGAGTTTCGAATGTTCTCATACGAAAATGACATACTTAAAGAAAGACTCAAGAAATGGCATGACAAACACATTCGAGTACGAGAATTTGAAGCAGGTTAGTAAGTCGTGTTGTTCAATTCCAGACTAAGGTTCCTCCCTGGTAAGTAAAATCAAGTCTATCCATATGGAATTGTTTAACTCCAAGGTAAGGGAGGTAATTTCCGAGTTAATGCTCAGCGCCTGAAACATTATTGGGGAGATAAAATTGAACGGGATAAAATCTCGTTCATTTTATCGGATACTTAATTTGTCGTTTTTATTTTTGAATAAATGATTTAAGGTATATTTTCAGGTTTAGTATGTTTAAATAAATTCTGTCTAGAAGATTGGAACTTAAGCGGGACCGCTTGTGACCCCTCCAATCTTTCTTGGGAATTTATTTTGACATAATTTCCTAAGAAATTATTCCCTAAATGGAAAAATAAATTTTTAGTTTTTCAATAAAAGGGTCAATTTTGATCCACGTTTTAATTTGCAACTCAATTTTAAATTTTCATTAAGTCAAGGGACTTAATTGAATTATTTTGAAAATTTGGTTGCTCTTTTTGTAAATAATAAAAACTAGGTGCTTCTCCTTGTAAATATTTTCAAAAAGCATCTAGAATAAATATTTTTAATATCATTTATCAATTTTATAAACCTTAATATATAATTATATTTATTATAATTTATATATTAATTTTTATCAACTTAGCTTAGAATTAGGATTAATTTTATTTTAATTATATTTTATGGTTATCTTAATAAATTAATGGCAATTGATAATTTTATATACATATATTTAATTATTAATTGTTGTTAAACTTTGAGTAGAATTAGAACTTAGGATTTTTTTCATTAAAATTTTCTAAGAATTCTATTACAAATCTTATTTTCCATCTATAAATACCATCAACCTTTCTCCCTCCATTCATTCATCTTCAAAACCCCAAAACACCAAACCCCTAAGTGCCACAAGCCTAGCCCAGCTGACTGACCAGCACATGCCTAGCAGACTGCTGCACGTCCAGCTCCATTGCGTGCCTGCTGCTCCTGCCGAACAGCTATCCAGCCGAGTCCTGCTCCAGGCTTCCATCTGCGCATGCCTATTGCTCCAGGCCACAACGCACGAGCGCCCAGTGCCTTAGTGCCCACGCCAGGCCTGCTGCCGAATTCTCCTTGCTACCTTGCTGCTCCCACATGCACCATCCGTCCAAGCACCTAGCCACCTTGCACACCAAGCTCTTTAGCCAAGCCTTCCAACCCTTCTTTTAAATTGCCATTTTTTTCTTCAAAATTATTATTATTATTATTATTATTATTATTATTATTATTTTTAAGAGTTCTTATATTTAAAAAAAAGGCGATAAGACCTAATTTTCTCTTAATTTTTAAATTAGTTAATTTTTTAATTCATTGAATTATTAATAATTTTTATTAAATTTTTGAGAAAGTAATTTTTCCATCTTATGATCAGGTTAAACATGCCTCGCAAGAGAACTCATGCTTTTGCTCAAATTGATGAAACACAAAACAAGTTCCACTGTGAAGAAGCCAGAGATAGATACGAAAGTATCTTCAAAAATTAACAGATGCATCAAGAGAAAGGCTTTACATTAAAGGAAAGCAACTATAGAGGCTTTATAGCACGTATTCGGTCAAGTTGCTAAAACCCTCAATTGGGAACTGTTTTGTGAAAAGAGACCCAGTGTGGATGAGGAGCTAGTCGTGAGTTCTATGCGAATTTAACTTCAAGCGAGATGATAGAAGTTCCAGTTCATGAAATCAAGGTACCTGTAACACCCCAAACTCGGCCTAGACGTTACGGCCGAATCCGGCGTGTCACACTGAAGCGTTACTGTAAAAGTCATGTTTTATCAAAAATCTTTCTTAGTGTTTAAAGAGTATTTTCGTTATAGATTAAAGTGAATAGAAGCTGTGCACCAGGTAGGATGCCAAAAAAGAGGAGGTGAGTCTATTAGACTGCTTAAGTACCAAGCTCTCCACGGATCCACTCTTAGACATGCACACAACCATTACCACACTTTAAGCGAGTGGTTGTTTAGGAAAACCATTTCGTTTTAAACCATTTGAAAACACTTATTAATTTTGAGAACGTTTTCATTGCGGAAGCTTTGTCTTGATTCGCGATGTTTTAAAATCAGGTAATCTTTTTAAAACGCGCCCTAGAGCTATTCAATTCCAAACATTTAAAACAATATCATAACTAAGCTAACAAAACATATTAAAAGCAATTAAAAATAATTAAAGCGGCCTTATTACAAATTAAAAACCTGAAAACATAAAGGAAATAATCTCAAATAAAAGTGAAGGTATTAACACTTATTTTAAACAGTCCACATGGCCACTCTGAATCCCTCCAGCTCCAAGTCCACTGATCTAAGGCTCACCTGCAAAGATGGGAAAAAGGGGGTGAGTTTGGAAAACTCAGTGTGTAAAGTATCCCAACCAGAGCCCAAATCAGTTCAAGCTTTACTGGCCTAAGCCCTATTCAGAAATCAGAGTTAACTGGGCCTTAGCCCATATCAATATTAATCTGGGCCATAGTCCCTTACAAGTCGAGATATATTGGGCCTTGCCCATATTAACACAGTTGGGCCCATTTCAATACAGTTGGCCCATAACAAAACAGTCTCATATGGTTAATGCATGATAACCCCATCCAAACCTGCACTTGCCTCCTTCCATCCCTACACTTCCTATGGGGAATAAATCACCCATGCCATCCTTACACTTACAGTGTTAGCACCGGTTGCGGCACTAACTATAATCCGCAGCAAAGCTGCTTATATTAGAATATGTGGCACAGCCACCAGAACAGGTTCTTCCTCCATAACAAAACCCAACCCCATGCAGTATGACATGTATGTAGAATATATGTAATTAAAAAGGGATGCTTCAGAAAGGAAATCAGATTATAGCGTAAGAACAGTTATTTACCCTCGAGGGGCGTAATCGTAAACTTACCCCTTTAGGGGTATTACGGTAATTCTACCTTACAGAGGTATTTCAGTAATTTTATCAGTCTTTTTAGGGTTTTATGCTCATTACTATTATTAACGTGTCTTCAGAATACTTACCAGACATTTTTACCGAAATGGGCCCGTGGGCCCATTAACTCGATTTTGGCCCATTAAGCACAAATACATCGTAGCGCACGTAATTGCGCACTCTGCAATCTTAGCACTTGAGATTACCAAGATTAACAACCAAACCATCTCACAAGCGCTCGCATGCTCGCAAGTCCACAAAATACCGGTGTTTCGGCATTTTGGCTTTTCGGCTTTTGCCGATCTAGTCTATGAGTAGGTGTCGTTTACACACCTGTTTTACGATGAAACGCTGACGAGTTCCCCACATGAGTTGCCTACAATCAGTTACTAACACGTTAAACTATGAATTCATAATAACTTATATACAAATCCCCTTACCAATAATCGACCAACACCCTTAATGGCCTTAGATTGCTTTACCTTTGTCGCAAATAATGACTAAGTCTAGATCCAGTCGTTTCAATGTCCTCGCTTCCTACTGCTCCTTGATCGACAGCCTTTATTCCACCTTACTCATAATAGAATGATAAATAAACCCAATAAACCCTTTAGTCCAAAACGATATCCTCCCTAAGCGATTAGGGATTACTAGGCTTTTTTTTTCCAGAACCACAAGATACAAATGGAAAGAGGGTTACGAATACTTACCACGAGATCTATTCGATGAAGAATGTTTCCAATACTTTCCTACCCCTAACACGAGTAAAGGATGAGTTTCGGCTTTTGTGAGTGATCGGCTAAGGTGATTGAATGGGAGAGGTTTTTTTTCTTTATGATTGGTAAAGCAAAGAAGTTAGGAAGATGACGATAAAAGAAAGGAGAGGAATGGGTTAATGGCCTCGGCTTGAAGAACTAAGAGAGCAAGAGAATGAAAGAAGAGAAAATGAGCAAAAAGAAAAAAAGCTATAAATTTGAAATAAAACAAAACAAGAACTGATTGAAAGGGAAGCAAGATCGGCCAAATTAAAAAACCCCAACTAACCCAAAAAGAAAAATGAATCATACAGGCAAAAAATAAACGGCACTTACTTCTATGGCTGAATGAGTGTATTTCAGCATACAAACTCTTCCTAAATTCCAATTCCATGAATTGCTCCTAGATTCTTGGCCAACTCAATGTTTGAATTTCATTCAAACTCCTAACCAATCAGAAGAATCCTTATCCACATCCTTGCACCGCTTCAGCATGCTACCAAGAGTCCTGATCAGACCCTAACTCCTTCCCCACGTGTGCAGCAAAAACACAAGCCTTCCATGCGCAAGGTGAGGCTCGAACCCTAGACCTCCGTCTGCCCTTGCGCCCTTACCCGTGCTGCTGGCCACTGCACCACGCTTCTTTCTTTACTAATATAGGGTCACAATTAATTATAAACCTTATCTGCTGAAGCTCTGGTTACTTGCGAAATAAAAAGGAAATTTTGCCTGCTGTACATCTCGAACCTGCGACCTGCTAAACACACACATACACTGCTTGCCACTACACCGAAGTTCCTTTCATGACATAATCCTCTCTTACTTAATTTATAACCCTTACCTGCTTCAGTTCTGGCCCGCTTTAAAAAAATAAACAGAACTCGCCCGCATAAGGACTCGAACTTGCGCCCTCTCCGCGTGCCCAGCACGCTGCTATCACAGCGCCACGACGCTCCTTGTGTTAGATTATGCTCGCAACTCCTCTTAACCCCTATTCTAGCCGCAACCTGCATACTAAAAAAAGACACCCAATTTGCGCGCGCCGTGCCTTGAGCCCAGGCACCTCCCATGCCCTCCTAGCGTGCTTAGCCACTGGGCCAAGTGCTTGTTTGTGCTAAAACTCAGCCCAAGTTATTAATAAGGCCAACTGCCCAGATTCCCTTAAAAGACAAAATTTAAGAATTTTGCTAAAGCTATGGGCCGAGCCCCGGATTTTTTTCTTTTTTTTTCCACACCATAAACCCTTCGTAATTTATTTAATTACTAACTAAACATACTAAATAATAAAAATTAAAACATACAAATTATTCGGGCCGTCTTCTACCTGAACCCAGACTCAAGTCCCAATACTTCCAGGCCCGAAAATCGGGGCGTTACAGTACCGATAAATTCAAATGCTATTAATGAGTTCTTTGAATTACATGATTTCAAAAATGATGAATATTCCACATTAATGAGCAATATCAAGCCTGAGAATTTGCAAGAAATTCTCGAGGAACTGATAGTTCAGGATTCTACATAGACTGTGTCAAAACAAGGAATCCATACTTGTCAAAGAGAATATTTGATGCCACTCGCGAAGGTGTGGTTTTAATTCATCCGATTCAGCCTTATGCCTAGCTCACATGAGACTACAATCTCGTTAGAGCGAATGGTCTTATTGTACTTGATCCTAACTGGTAAGACCATTGATGTGGGAAAGATCATCTTGAGGGAAATATGAAATTGTGCCGTTAAACGCTCTGGCCTTGCTCACTTCCCCTTCACAATAACAATTCTATGCTTGAAAGCTGAAATTCTTGCAAATGTAAGGAAGACAGGGTATAGCCAAGGCACAATCACAGATTGGGACCTATATCGAGTAGCTGGAGACTCAGTTCTACAGCAACAAGTTGAAGGAAGTTAGGAACCTGAGGACCCTGATGAAGAACAAGATCCCACGATGCAATCATTTGAAGTCCCTGATAAGGTAGAATCAGTAGAGCCAGAAGCTCAACCTGATGCTGAAACTTCAATGTTTAGAGCTCAACCGCCTAGCCCAAACCTTCGAGATGAGCTATCAAAATTGATGGGCTTAATGCATATGCAATGGCAGCAACAAGCCTACTAGAGATACTCAAAAATAAGGGATGACTCGATGAGAAGTGCTTTTAAGAAAATATACAATGACCTATTTATTTTTGTGCATGAGTTCCTAGATTTCATATTTGAACCATGGAGTCCATTATCAAAGAAAGAGCGAAGCGATTCATGCAAAGGCAATAATGATAGAGCAAAAGATGAGTCCAATTCAGAAGGATCTGCAAATAAATAAAAGGGAGGGATCTTGACTTAACTTTATTTTTGTTCTTAGATTATCTTTAGGATTAAGTTTAATTAGGAATTTTTATTTTTCCATAATAAAACAAGAGATGGAAATTATGAGTAAATATGAACAAGTCACAAAATATAAAGTGTGGTAATAGATATATAGATGTCTAGGATTGGATTCAGAGAGAGCTTGGTACTTAAGCAGTCAAATTGACTCACCTCCTCTTTTCTGGAATCCTACCTGGTGTATAGTATTTATTCACTTTAAACAATGAGAACATTGTTCATTTTAAGTTGGGGGGACCGGAATTTCCACTCAGAATAAAATTTTTCTTTTAATTATGATTAGGATATATTTTGTTCAAAAATTTGAATTTTGTTAAGTATGCTAAACTTGAGTATGAATAAAGTTGTATTATTTCAATAAATTATTGTTTTAGCTTAATAATGACATGAATGTATTTTTAATAAAGCATGCAAATTCGTACCATAAAATTTTTAGTTCTTTAGGAAAGTTAGGTATGCATGAAAGTTTAAGTCTTTAGAATTGACTTAGTAGTTTCTTGAGGTGAAATCCTAGGGAGCATGGAACGTTGAAAATGATTTAGGCAACTATTGTTTGGGCCTTTTGAGCCTTTCAAGCCCACCATGGTAAATTTTATCCTTTAAAACCCAACTTTGAGACTATATGGCCTAATTTTATTTCGACCCTTGCAATATTTAGCCATTATTTATCGCTTAATGATCTTAAAATTTTCCCAAACACTAGACTCAATACTATTCAAAATGTTCTTTGAAAATAAGTTTGGGGGAGTTGAAAAGAAGTATCAATAGCTCAAGAATTGCAGTACACAAAGAAGGTGCTCGTGTTAGTAAAAAAGAAAAGAAAAGAAAAGAAAGAGCACATGTATTTAAAAGAGATGTACAAAAGAGCATATGAAAGTCAAGTTGGTGTATCGAAGGTAAAAATTCTGAAGGTTCGATTGACGCTGAGTCTCGGGTTTTAAGCCAAAATTTATCCATCTTTCACTTACCCCTAGCCTAGCCACGTTACAACCTTGATAAATACCTATTGATTCAAAGTCCTAATGCTACCTACATTAGTGGAGAGAAATTGCTACGATCAACATATGAAGACATAAGTTAAGCTTAATGATTGCAGCTTAGTTTTAGATGAAGGAATAAAAATCAAATTGGTAAGGGTTAACATGTCTTTGTTACAAAAGCATTTAGTCTAAATTTTGCTATTATAATAAGTTGTTGAATCTAATTTGAACGCTATACTTAAGTAGCATAACTATCATATTTCTTGTTTTTGAGCATGAGTATATCAAATTCATAATTTTAGGGAGAATGTTGTTCTGAAAGAGTTTTTCAAAAGTTTTTCCGATAAATTCTTTTCAAAATTTGTGCATTACTCGGGACGAGCAATGAATTAAGTTGGGGGTGTGGAAACACAAAAATTTATATACTTTTTCATACCCATTTTTACTTAAATTTGTGCAAATCCGGTTAAATTCTTGTCAAAAAATAATTAAATATTATAAAATAATTAAATTGTGTAAAAATATGAACATGGTGAATTTTAGTTAATTTTATACTTAATTTTGATTAATTTTGACTATTTTTCAACAAATTCCCGCAAAGGGCGAAAATTGGCTCGGCTGGCACTACTGAAAATACAAAACTGAGAAGCAATTTGAAGTATCGAGGCACATTAATTTCCAGCCTAAGACGGTCCAGAAATGTGTATTAATTCATAATTTAATTAATTTTAATTTATTCCCCATTTAATTTGGGTTAAATGAATTATTTTCAATTAATTATGGAGAAATGGTCCAGTTGAACCGCACTGGTCGAACCAAATTGAGTGAACCGAACCAGCCACTAATTGGGCAGCCCAGAACCGTCGATATGCTGACCTAAATCAGCATTTTATCTGATTAAATATGCTTGAAAAAAGGCCCTTGAAAGACTTCCAAATTGCATTCAAACCCCACCTTTAATTGTGGCTTTGTAGATTTTCCCCAGACTATTTTTAGCAAAGTTGAAAGTCTCAACTTTTGCCAAGTAGATGGCCAGCCATAGGGGGGCTCTTTGGCTGCTTGAATTTTCTATTTTTAGCAGCCACAATCAGCTATAAAAGCCACCCCTTTCTGATCATTCAAATCATCCCTCAATCCCACAACATTCTCTCATTCTCTTTTCTCCTCTCTCACTTTTCTCTCCATTTTTTCCATCACATTTCCCTTTTTGTTCTAGTGCCAATTTCTTCTCTTGAGAAAGAGGCTCTCATCAGCCATTTTTTAGCAGCAATTAGGTGTTCATAAGCCACCTCGATTACCGAGGGCAACGAAGAACGAAGAACGGAGCAACTAGTCAAGCCATGAGAAACACCAGATTTGCTTCTTGTTCCCTATCTCTTTAATTTTTGTTGTTCTTTTGATGAACATGTTTATGAATATTTATGCTATTAAAATGGTTACTTTAATAAATTTAGCTTAAATTAAGTTTGTGTTGGGTTGATTATATTCTGCCTGCTTGAATTGTTAAAATGATGTTTATGTTGTTATAGGCCTCAGTAAATTGCTTGGTTAAGTAAAATCATGCCTAGGTTATTTTTTGCAATATAATTGTTAAATAACTAATGAATTAATTATTAAATTGTATTGAAATTATAATTAATAGGCACAATGCTTAATCAATGCATGTTTATTCTTCTAAGGTAGCTGAAGTTTAAATTAGCATTGTATTCAGCGATACATATGCCTTGCATAACTTGCAAGATTTTTATGATTAAACTGTTTCAAGGTAGAAATACCCTGTTACCTCACTTAATCTTTTATATGCTTGCGAAGATTGATTAATCGCTTGGATTGACATTGAAAAATGTTCAAGAGATTGATTAATTTAATAAGTATGTATGAGCAGTAGTTAGCAAATTACCGAGTTGTTGTGAATTTATTCGTAGTAGTATATACATAAGTTTAATAATTCTAAGTTAAGGAAATGTAATTAATCCAACACAAGTGTGTTATCTTGATTAAATCTTATTTGGAATCATGCTTTAGAACTCTTTGTTTTATTTTAATTATTTTACTTAGTTTTTAAAACTTTAGTTTTTAATTACCTTTTCAAAACCAAAATATTTTTCATCACCAAAGTGTTTAAAATTAATTTCATAAATAATTCTTTTTACAATCCCTGTGGGTACGATAACTCGACATTTACTTATCAGTTTATTAATTCTTGCTATTGTGTACACTTGTACATTTCCGTCGTTCCAACCAACAAAGGAAAAAATTTCTTCATGATAGTGAGTATTATTTTTGGGAGGATCCGTTTTTGTTTAAATAGTGTGCAGATAATATAATCCGAAAGTGTGTAGTTAAAAGTGAGATTGTTGAGATCTTGTATCATTGCCATTCATCTCCAAGTGGGGGACACTTTGGTGATTCACGGACTGCAGCAAAGATTTTGCAAGCAGGTTTCTTTTGGCCTACACTATTTAAAGATGCTTATGCTTATGTGAAGAACTGTGATAAATGCCAAAGGACTGGAAATATATCAAGGAGGAATGAGATGCCATTGACAAACATTTTGGAGATTGAATTATTCAACGTATGGGGCATTGACTTCTTAGGCCCGTTTCCTTCTTCGTATGGGAACAAATACATCTTAGTTACTGTGGACTATGTATCCAAGTGGGTTGAAGCTAAAGCATACCCTACAAATGATGCTAAGGTAGTCATGCGATTCCTACATAAGCATGTGTTTACATGATTTGGGACACCAAGAGCTATTATTAGTGATGAAGGTTCTCACTTTGTGAACAAATGGCTTAAGTGGTTGCTTGACAAATATGATGTGAAGCACAAGATTGCTACTGCCTATCACCCCTAGTCTAATTGGCAACTTGAAAAAGTGAACCGTGAAATCAAAGGTATCTTTGAAAGAGTAGTATGCCCTAGCGGAAAAGATTGGTCTCGAAGGCTTGATGATGTATTAAGGGCCTATCGAACAACATTTAAGACACCATTAAGAATGACTCCTTATCGGTTAGTCTTTGGAAAGGATTGTTATTTGCCATTAGAGTTGGAGAATAGATCTCACTAGGCTTTGAAGCAGTTGAACTTTGATCTTAAGCAAGCCAGTGAGAGAAGGATGTTACAACTTGATGAGTTGGAAGAGTTGAGGTTGTTTTCCTATGAGAATGCCAAAATGTGTAAAGAAAGATCAAAGAGATGACATGATAGTCATATACAACCTCGCGAGTATAAAGAAGGTTAGAAGGTTTTGTTGTTTAATTCAAGGTTGAAGTTATTTCCAGGGAAGCTTAAATCTAGATGGAAAGGACCCTATACCATCTATCGAGTTTATCCTTATGAAGCTATTGAATTATACGATAATTACAGAGGAACATTTAAACTTAATGGTCAACGTCTCAAACATTACTGGGATGGTGAAGTTGAACGAGTTGAATCCTCGTTCAAATTAATAGACCCTTGATTTTTCATGAACTTGTTTTGAAAATAAATAAATAATTAGAACTTATTTTCTTAACTTATTACATTTAATTAATTTTGTCTAAGGAGATTGAAACTTAAGCGGGATCGCTATGACCCCTCCAACCTTTCTTGGGAATTAATTTAAAGTAATTTGTTAAGAAGAAATTTTCTAATTAAGATTTAAAATTTTTTTAAGTTTCATTTGTTCTGTTTAAATTTTAAATTTTTATGTTAATAAAGAGGGTCAAATTTGGCCCAAGTACTAATCACTTTTTTTGAGTAAGTTTTGTAGATACAGTTTGAGTTTGAGGCCCAAGACAACAAAAAGGAGGAAAAAGTCCACACTTTGTCGCCACTCCCATTACTTGCCATCCAAGTAACCCTAATGTAGCTAAATTTTAGCTACATGTTGCCCTAATTCTTCCCTATATAAACCCCTCTCCATTCTACTAATTTTCATATCCCTCAAAGCAATTTGCTTAACCCCTAAAAAAATCCCTAAATCTCTCTTTTTTGCCGTCAACCTCAAATCCCAAAAGAAACCCTAGTTCTCTTCCCTTTTTGTTGAAACCATCTACTTTCGCCGCAAGAAGATTGTTGAAGTGTCGTCGTTGCTGTTGCACGCTGTTGCTGCCGCTGTACTATTCTTGCCGTCGCAAGATTTTTGTCGTAGCAAGTCTTTACCACTTTGCCGATTTTTTTCCTTTGTGCAGAAACTTTGCCAATTTTCAAGAAAAGATACCATGTCTCATAAAAGAACTAGATCTTCAAAGACTACTCTTGAAAACTCGATTTTGATCGATGAAGAAGTGAAAAAGAGATTTGATTCAATCTTCAAGCATCAACCTATGATGCTGGAAAAATGTTTTGACTTGAAGAGTAATGATTTGATGGTTGTTCCTATACTGATTAGAAAGAAAATCAATGATCTCAAGTGGGAACGATTTTGTGATGCTTGTTCATTTTCTGATGATGAACTAGTTCGAGAATTCTATACTAGTTTGATTATGCAAGATGCTACTGAGGTCGTCGTTCGAAAGAAAAAGGTACCTCTTACTTCTAAGTCCATCAATGATTTGTTTAACTTACTTGATGTTGAAGAAGATGAGTACTATCCTATGATGAACAATATCAATTGGGATTTTCTTCAACAACTGCTTGATGTTGTGACAAATCCGAGATCCCAATGGATTATAAGAAAGTATGGGAGCCATTCTTGCCGAAGGGAATACCTAAAACCAATAGCAAAGGTATGGTTTCATTTTGTTCGCTACAGTTTTATGCCTATCTCACATAATTCCACCATCTCGATGGAACGGATTCTTGTTATATGCAATTTTAACAGAAAAGTCCATTAATGTTGGGAAAATTATTCTCAAGGAGATTCATGATTGTGCTAAAAAGAAGACAGAAAATCCTTATTTCCCATCATTAATCACTTCACTTTGCTTAAGGGCCCATGTTAAAACACAAGCAAATCTGAAGGGGCGACATGTTCAAGGGTACATTACAAATCATGATCTTGAAAGGTTAGTAGAGAAGGTGCATGAGCTGAATCAAGGTGAGCAAGAAGAGCCAACTAAGCTAGATACCGAGGAGTCAATAAATGAAATTGAAACTGAAGCTAATTCAGTTACAGACACTGAAAAAGAAGAATCTGACAAGGAACCGAACAGTCCTAAACCAGTTGAAGGATCTGCAACCCCTAAACCAAGGGTTGAGCTAAAAGAGAACCAGTCAAGCTAAGTGTTGAACCTAAATCTACAACTCCTATGCCGACTTCTGCAAGTGCTTCAAAGAAATCAGAGTTGTCAATTTTGATGGATATGTGCAAGTTCATGCATAATCAACAACAAACTTACTGGAAATATGCAAAAATTAGAGATGACTTAATTCGAAATACTTTTAAGAATATCTCTAATACTTTTGTTCCTGAATTCTCAGATGCTATCTTCGAGAAATGGATAGAAGATACTGACTATGCAAGCGGAGATGGAGCTAAATAAGACAAGGGGAATGAGTCAGAAATATAAAAGGGGGGATTCTTGTCTTGTTATTTATTTAATTAATTTTAGGTCATTAGGAATTTATTTCTTTCATAACTAGGATTTAATTTCTATAGAATAAAATATAGCAAGCATGAATAAACTTAACATTTCTTTAGAAAAAAAAAAAGACTAAGTGACGTGGTAATTGGAATAAACATGTCTAGGATTAGGTTATTAGGAAAGACTTGGTATTTAACCAGTCTTAATGACTCACCTCTCTTTCTTTTCAACCCTACCTGGTGTTCAGTTTTCATTCATTACTTTGTTCTTGCAATGAGGGCATTTCTTCTTTTTAAATGGGGTGTAAGGCAAATAAATTGCTCAAATTTTTAAAATTTTCAAGTATGTTTCAATCATTTCTTTCATAAGTATGTTTTAATAAATGAATGTTTAGAGACATTTTGTTTTTTGTTAATGAGATAGTTTGTATGCAAGTATGAATGATGATTTTATCTGAGTGAAAGTATGTTATCATGAAGAATGGAATGCTTGTATGATCTTAGCCTTAGTAATATTTTCCATGAAAACTTAGTTTTTCTTGAGATTAGACATGCATGAAGGTTTATATATTTAGAATTGACTTAGTAACTTTCTTGAGGCGAAATCCTAGGGGACATAAAAATCTAAAATGATATAGGCACCATTTCTTTGGATCGTTTGAGCCTTTTCAAGCCAACCCTATGATATTAGACCCTTGAAAATGTAATTTTGAGCTTAAAGGCCTGTTTATTACAATGAACCTACATTATAAGCCACATTACCATTTTTTTAAGTTATCCTAATTTTGTGCACCCATCTTCACTAAAGTTGTCTTGGTAATCAACATTTGAGGAAATTTTCAAAAAGATGTATGTGCTCATGCTTAAAAAAATAAAAAAAGAAAAAAGAAAAACGAATGAAGAGCGAAAAAAGTTTGCTCAGTCTCCAAAAAGGAAAAATGTATGAGCTTGAGTTCAAAATAAGTTTGGGTGTGTTCCAAAGGTTCACTTAAGGAAAAAGGCTATATTTCAAGAAATCCAAGACAAAGTTAAAGGTTAAGATTTTGAAACCGAAAAGTCTTATCTCTTAAAATCCCTACCTTTTAACCGAGCCCCATTACAACCTTATAAAAGACCTATTGATTTGATGATTATGTCACCTACATTAGTGGAGAGGAAGTACTAAGTTTAACATATGAAGATCATATATAAGCCTTATGATTGTTTGCTTGATTGATAAGAAATTATGTTGAATGAAGAATGTTATCTGTGGCTATGACATACATACAAACTATGATTCATGTGGACGTATTTTGAAACTTAGTATAAAATTCTATAAATGTTTGCATATGAATTACTTGTTAATAAAGAAGATCTATGAACATGAAGTTATTAATGCATGATTATGGGACAAAGATTGATGCTGCTTACACAGTTAACAATTTTGCCTTAACAAGACCTTTTTGTTGTGCATAAACATTACTCGGGACGAGCAATGATTTAAGTTTGGGGGTGTGTAAACTGAAAAATATATAGGATTTTTCCTATGTAATTTATCACCTTTTTACTTAAATTCGTTGTTAAAATTAAGTAATTGTTTAATAAATTAATAAAATATGTGAAAATATGAAATTAGGACATAAAAATTATTAAAATGTGATTTTATGCTTTATTATGTAGTTTTCACGCATAAAATGGCTTATTTTATACTTATTTGAATATATTATATTTTTAAGACATAAAATGGGCTATGCATGATTAAATTAAATAATAAATAATAAAATTATATTTAATAAATCATTTTAAATATTTCATTAATAATTTGGGTTGTAATTAATTATTTAAATTGCATAAATTTTATTTTTTGGTCCTTTAACTTATTGATTTATTTTGGACAGGTCTGATAGCTTTGTTGGATTACAAAAACCGTCCAAATTGAAGACCAAGTCAACCCAAATTTGGCTACACATGGCTTTCCATTTAAACCACTTTTTGGTTTAATTACACAAGGTCTTTGCATTGTTGAAGAAATTAGAGATTTGCCTGAAGATTTACATTTGACCGAGTCTCAGTCCTGTAACGCCCCCTTACCCGATACCGTCGCCGAAGTCGAGCATGAGACATTACAAAACTTATTTTAACATTTAAACAAATTCAAACAATTCTCGTAGTAAATTGTTCATCTGCGTTACAGTCGCTAAAAAAATCATATCTCGAGTTACAAAACTCGAAATCCAATTCTGTAAATTTTTCCTGAAACTAGACTCATATATCTACTTACTAATTTTTTTCTAGAATTTTTGGCTGGGCCAATTAGTACAGTTTATTAGTTAAAGTCTCCCCTGTTTCAAGGTTTGGCTACTCTAACCCATGTGCACTACAAATCAAATTTCTTCCTGTACAGCCAATGACTATGCCGTTTGTTTCATTTAAAAATAGACTCAATAAGGAATCCATACATATAAATCGTGGGCTCTAACTATTTTTACACAATTTATGGTGAATTTCTAAAGTCAGAACAGGGGATCCAGAAATCACTCTGACCCTATTTCACCAAAACGTAAATATCTCATAAAATACAACTCTTTTACCTATTTTGTTTCTTTCACATGAAAATTTATTCACTAAGCTTTAATTACATATTTTATTAATCATCTAATTCTATTTCTACTATTTTTAGTGATTTTTCAAACTCACGTCACTGCTGTTGTGTGATTATATTTTATAACCAATTTCACCATTTTATAGTTTTCCATGGATTAGGAAATACATTAAGCATACATAACACTAAATATAAATTTTGATTAGCCATTCCAATAGCTAATCATCAAAAAACATTTTCACATCACTCATTCACCATATAATAAGATTATATACACAAAAGGATCATAATGCTATACATGCCATATTTCCAAAATACGCAAGCCACTATACCGAGGTGGTTCATTGATAGTGTGAACGTGTCTCCGACCATCCCGATCTCTATTCGGCTTGTCAAAACTACAAGGAAAGGAAGGGAGGGAGTAAGCATAAATGCTTAGTAAATTCACATGTAAATAGCAAGTAACATAATCATGCAATAATACAATATCCACATTTGCATAATATCACCAAAATATTCATATCATACTTCTCATTCATGATCCCACCATATTATTTTTATATTGTAGTCTCAACCCGAGGGTTAAGTACATACCTATATAAAGTATCTGTTCCACAACACTTACCAACTAGTCACTTTCATCTCGAGAATTCTTCCAATTCACTAGAACTTTACCCGTTAAACACATCAGAATATAATTCAGATACACGAAATCAAGCTACCATAATTTCACCCATAATGAAATCGGAACGCAACTCAACGAGCTCGAGTGTTCACATCCATAATGAACTCGGAACACATCTCGACGAGTTCGGACGCTTGCATCCATAAGTGAACTCAGAATGCAACTCAACGAGTTCGGATGCCTCATAATTCTCACGAACTCGGAACACAACTCAATGAGTTCAGATCTCAAATTCCTAGTGACATGTCACTTGTATCCTAATCTATTCCTAATGTTCAAATGGGATTTTCCTCGATCATACTCCTTTGCCAATTTCCACGAAATGTCGAAATCGTTACTTCAATGGTAGTTCATACTTATCAAGTATGTCACATAATTATATATTTTTCAAAAATAACCACAAAACATAACATTTCATGACAATAAGCATCATATCATATAAACAACATTAAATTGCTTAAAACGACAATTATGTTACCCTATTTACTCATGAACTTACCTCAGTACAAAATGTATAAAGGTTGCAATTTAACTCAAAATCTTTTCTTTTCCATGATCAAGGTCGATCCCATGTCCTTCTTGATCTAAAATAACGCATTTATCTGATTTAATACTCATATTTATCAAAATAGTCCTTAACTCTAACTTTTACAAAATTACAATTTTGCCCCTAAACTTTTGCAATTTACACTTTTGCCCCAAAACTCGGAAATTAAAATTCTTCCTATTTTCTTATATTTTATGACATGATGATCATTTTTTTCTTCTATAGCAACATCAAATTCACACTCTATCATGTATTTATGAACATTAGGTATTTTTACCGATTACGTCATTTTAGTTGTTTTTACATAAAATCACTTAGCAAAAGTTGTTTAACACAATTTCAAGCTTCATACTCTAACATAAAACATCAAAATTCATGCATATCATTCATGGGTAAATTTTTAAATATAAACCCTAGCTCAAAATATTGGTAGAAATAGGTAAAGTGAGCTATGAGAATTTAAAAAATGTAAAGAACATTAAAAACGGGGCTAGAATTGACTTAGTATTGAGCTTAGAAGTTGAAGAAACCCTAGCTATGGTAGTAAGTAAAATTCAGCAGCAACATGAAGAAGATGAATGGATTTTTGCTTGATTTTTCCCATTTTAATTCATTAAAATCCAAATGACCAAAATGCTCTTCCTTACTAAACTTTCAAAATTTCCATCCATGTCCAATTTTTGTGCAAAAACTTAGAAATTGGTCAAATTGATATTTAAGGTCTCTTAATTAATATTTCAAAGCAATTTCATGCTAGAAACTTCTAGAATGGAAGTTTTGCAACTTATTCAATTTAGTCCCAAATTTCAAATTAAGCACTTTATGCATAGAATTTCTTAACGAAACTTGCACACAATCATGCAATCATATCATAGACCTCAAAATAGTTATAAAATAATTATTTATGTCTTGGATTTGTGGTCCAAAAACCACTATTCCGATTAGGCCCTAGTTCGGGATACCACAACTCTCCCCCCTTTTGGGATTTTCGTCCCCGAAAATCTTACCAGTAAACAGGTGTGGGTATTGATTCCTCATAGTTTCCTCGGGCTCCCATGTAGCCTCTTCTACCCCATGTTTTTGCCACAATACTTTCACGAGAGCGATACTTTTGTTTCTTAGTTGTTTGACCTCCCGAGCTAAAATTTTAACCGGTTCTTCATTGTAAGTCATATCCGGTTGCAACTCAATTTCCATTGGTGAAATCACATGTGAAGGATCCGAATGATACCGATGTAACATAGGTACATGGAACACATCATGAATCTTCTCTAATTCTGGTGGTAGTGCTAACCGATATGCTACCGGTCCAATTCTTTCAATTATCTCATATGGTCCAAGAAACGTGGACTCAATTTACCTTTCCGACCGAATCTGAGAACCTTCTTCCACGGAGACACTTTTAAAAACACTTTATCACCAATTTGGAACTCAATCTCTTTTCGTTTCAAATCCGCGTAGGATTTCTGTCTGTCCGAAGCAGCTTTCAAACAATCTCGAATCACTTTCACCTTTTTTTTGGTTTCCTTGATTAGATCAACTCCGTAAATCTAATTTTCTTTAAGTTCGGTCCAATATAGTGGCGTCCAATATAGTGGCTTCATAAGGTGCCATTTTCAAACTTGTTTGATAACTGTTATTGTAAGCAAATTCTACCAGCGGTAAGTACCTTTCCCAACTACCTTGAAATTCTAATATACAACATCTGAGCATGTCTTCAAGAATATGAATTACTCTCTCTGATTGTCCATTAGTCTATGGATGGAAAATAGTGCTGAAATTTAACTTCGTACCTAATGCCTCTTGCAATTTTTGCCAAAACCTCGATGTAAATCTCGGATCTCTATCCGAAATAATCGACAAAGGTACTCCGTGAAGTCTAACAATCTCACTGATATACAATTCAGCCAACTTATCAAGAGAATAATCAGTACGTACTGGAATAAAATGAGCTGATTTAGTCAATCTGTCGTCTATTACCCAGATGGCATCTTTCTTCTTTGGAGTTAATGGCAATCCTGATACAAAATCCATAGTAATTCGATCCCATTTCCATTCGAGAATCATGATAGGCTGAAGTAGTCCCGAAGGAACTTGGTGTTCATCTTTCACTTGTTGATAAATTAGACATTTCGATACAAACTCAGAAATATCTCTTTTCATTCTGTTCCACCAATACATTTTCTTCAAATCATTGTACATTTTTGTACTGCCCGAATGCATTGACAAACAACCACTGTGTGCTTCATGCAAGATCTTCTGAATCAACATATCATTCTTCGGTACACAAATCCAATCTTTAAACATCAAGCAACCATCAAAATCGATTCTAAAATCTGATCCCATATCAGCCTCACATTGGTTTCTCTTGGCTTGCAAATCTTGATCATTTTTTTGAGCTTCACAAATCTCTTGCAAAAACATCGGTCTTGCTCTCAACTCTGCTAGAATCGAACCATCGTCAGATACTGTTAACTGAGTATTCATAGCTCTCAAAGCAAATAACGACTTTCTACTCAAGGCATCGGCAACCACATTCGCTTTCCCTGGATGGTAGTCAATCGTAAGCTCGTAATCTTTCAATAATTCTAACCATCTCCGCTATCTTAAATTCAAGTCTTTTTGTGACATCAAGTACTTGAGACTTTTGTGGTCGGTATATACTCGGCACTTTTCACCATACAGATAATGTCGCCAAAACTTCAAAGCAAACACTATAGCAGCCAGTTCCAAATCATGAGTCGGATAATTCCTTTCGTGAGGTTTTAACTGCCTCGAAGCATAAGCCACAACTTTTCCTTCTTGCATAAGTACACATCCCAAGCCATTTAGAGAAGCATCACTATACACCACAAATTCTTTACTCCGACTGGGTTGTACCAACACCGGTGCTTGATCAAGAACTTTTCAATTTCTCAAAACTCTGTTGACATTCTTCCATCCACTCGAATTTAACATCCTTTTGGAGCAGTCTAGTTATAGGAGTAGCAGTCATAGAAAATCTATTCACAAATCATCGATAATAACCAGCTAGACCCAAGAAACTTCTAACCTCAGCCACATTCTTCGGCGGTTTCCAATCAACAATAGCCGAAATTTTACTAGGACCAACCCATATACCATCATTCGAAACAATATGACCCAAGAATCCGACTTCTCGAAGCCAAAACTCACTTTTACTAAACTTGACATACAAATGTTTATCTCTTAAAGTTTGCAAAACTATTCTCAAGTGCTCAGCATGCTCTGTCTCATCCTTCGAATAGATCAAGATATCATCAATAAATACCATAACAAACTTGTCCAAGTATGGCTGAAATATGCGGTTCTTTAAATCCATAAACACAGCTGGAGCATTTGTCAAACCAAATGGCATAACTAAAAATTCATAATGGCCGTACCTTGTTTTAAAAGTAGTTTTAGGCACATCTGACTCTTTTACTCGCAATTGGTAGTACCCAGACCTCAAGTCAATCTTTGAGAACCATGTCGCTCCTTTCAACTGATCGAATAAATCATCAATTCTTGGTAACGGATACTTGTTCTTGACTGTCACCTTATTCAATTGTCGATAGTCTACACACAATCTCATAGAACCATCTTTCTTTTTCACAAATAATACGGGAGCACCCCAGGGCGAAAAACTCGGTCTCACAAAACCTTTGTCAGTCAACTCTTGCAACTGTGACTTCAATTCTTTCAACTCTGTTGGTGCCATTCTATACGGAGCAATTGAGATCGGTGTTGTTCCCGGTATCAACTCAATACCAGATTCTACTTCTTTGACAGGAGGCAAACCCGGTAACTCTTCTGGAAATACATCCGCGAATTCACACATAATCAGCACTGATTCAACTTTCTTCTCATATTCTTTTGTATTCAACACATACGCTAAATAAGCTTCATAACCCTTTTTCAAATATCTTTGAGCCGACATCGAAGTAATCACACTAGGCAATGCCTCTGATTCGTCCAGTTCAACCCGCAAAATTTCACCATTTTCACATTTTAATTCAATAACTTTCTGTCTACAATTCACTATAGCATCATGCAATGTTAACCAATCCATACCCAAAATAACATCAAATTCATCAAATGGCAAAAACAGTAAGTCGGCCGAAAAATAATGACCCCTAATCATCAAAGGACATTTCTTGCATACTTTATCAACCACAACACATTTGCCTAACGGGTTCAACACTTTAATCATAAATTTCGTAGACTCAATAGGTATATTCATATTTGACACCAATTTCATACACACATACGAATGAATAGAACCAGGGTCAATCAGAGTAATAACATTAACATTATAAAGAGAGAAAGTACCAGTAATCACGTCGAGAGACGAAGCATCTTCACGCGCCCTTATGGCATAAGCTCTAGCCGGAGCTCTAGCTTCAGATTTCAGCACTGATTCTCTAACTACATTCTTGCTGCTTGCCTGATTCCCAACTTTTCTCAAAGATCTTCCTCTCAAAACTGCACTATTACGTTTTGCACTCTGAAATCTTTCTTTCTCATTCATCTCTAGACAATCTTTAATGAAATGATTTGGAGAACTGCATCGGTAACAGGATCTATCATTAATTCTACATCGACCAAAATGACTTCTACCACATCTTTGGCACTCGGGTCCAACAAGTCTAGAATTTCCCACACTAGCCATAGAGGTAGCTTAAGATCTGGAATCCATATTTTGCTTCTTACGATCCCCATATGAATGTCCTGTCGAAGCATGAAAACGAAAATACATATCTCTGGATTTTCTAGATTGCGGTGGAAATGTGCTACTCATTGGTCTTTTCTTCAAGTTTCTAGTCTTAGCCTCCACCTTTCTCTTCTCTTTAACTAGTTCTTCAGCCTTGCAAGCTCGATCAACAAGTACTATGAACTCTTCCAACTCAAGAATACCCACAAATACTTTATTATCTTCGTTGAGTCCATCTTCAAATCGTCTGCACATTTTAGCCTCTGAAGGAATATATTCTCTAGCATACTTACTCAATCAAACGAACTCCCTTTCATACTCAGTAACTATCATGTTGCCTTGCTTCAACTCGAGAAATTCTTTACGCTTCTGATCAACAAATATTTCACTGATGTATTTCTTTCGAAATTCTTCTTGAAAGAATTCCCAAGTCACTTTCTCTTTCAGAACCACTGAAATCAATGTCTTCCACCAATAATAAGCCGAATCTCTCAACAAGGATATGGCACATTTCAAGCACTCTTCAGGTGTACAAGACAACTTATCAAATACCTGAATAGAATTCTCGAGCCAAAATTCTACTTTCTCAGCATCATCATCCACATTTGCCTTAAATTCTTCGGGCCCTTGCTTGCGAATTCTGTCAAATGGGGTTCTATGAAATTTCATCAAATCCATACCTTGAGACATTAGGGTACTGGTTGAGGAATCGGGGAAGGTGGGGGAGGTTGAGCATTCGGGTTCGTACGAACGAACTCGGTGTACCATGCATTCATCATCTGGAGAAAGGCTTCTCGAGCCCCTTCTCCTTCTCCTTGACCAACAGTAGGAGGTCGACTTTCAGTCGGCACCGCCCCTTCAGCAGGAGCTGGCGCATTACTCTCTACATCATCAGCCACAGCTGGATTGGGATCCATTTACTATAAAAAAATCATTTAAAAAGGTCAGGAGTCGTCACACTATCACAAAAATATATATATGACATGTATAGCAAGACCGTACATACGCCACGTTAGTCCGAGAACTGACTAAACCATAGCTCTGATACCATCAAATGTAACGTCCCTTTACCCGAGAATGTCGCTGGAGTCGAGCATGAGAAATTACAAAACTTATTTTAGCATTTAAACAAATTCAAACAATTCTCGTAGTAAACTGTCCATCTGTGTCATAGTCGCTAAAAAAATCATATCTTGAGTTACAAAAATCAAAATCCAATTCCGTAAATTTTCCCTGAAACTAGACTCATAAATTAGTACAGTTTATTAGTTAAAGTCTCCCCTGTTTCAGGGTTCGGCTACTCTGACCCATGTGCACTATGAATCAAATCTATTCCTGTAAAGAAATCTAATGACTATTCTGTTTATTTCACTTAAAAATATACTCAAATAGAAACCCATACATATAAAGTTTGGGCTCTAATTATTTTTACACAATTTATGATGAATTTCTAAATTCAGAACAGGGGATCTAGAAATTGCTCTGACCCTGTTTCACCAAAATGTAAATATCTCATAAAATACAACTCTTTTACCTATTTTGTTTCTTCCACATGAAAATCGATTCACTAATCTTTAATTACATATATTATTCATCATCTAATTCTATTTCTACTATTTTTAGTGATTTTTCAAACTCACATCACTGCTGTTGTGTGATTATGTTTTATAACCAATTTCACCATTTTATGGTTTTCCATGGATTAGGAAATACATTAAGCATACATAACACTAAATATAAATTTTGATTAGCCATTCCAATAGCTAATCATCAACAAACATTTTCACATCACTCATTCACCATATAATAAGATTATATACACAAAAGGATCATAATGCTATACATGCTATATTTCCAAAATATGCAAGCCACTATACCGAGGTGGTTCGTTGATAGTGTGAACGTGTCTCCAACCGTCCCGATCTCTATCCAGCTTGTCAAAAATACAAGGAAAGGAAGGGAGGGGGTAAGCATAAACGCTTAGTAAGTTCACATGTAAATAGCAAGTAACATAATCATGCAATAATACAAAATCCACATTTGCATAATATCACCAAAACATTTATATCATATTTCTCATTCATGTCCCACCATATTATTGTTATGTTGTAGTCTCAACTAGAGGGTTAAGTACATACCTGTACGAAGTATCTGTTCCAAAACACTTACCAACTAGTCACTTTCATCTCGAGAATTCTTCCATTTCACTAGAACTTTACCCGTTGAACACATCAGAATATAATTCGGATACACGAAATCAAGCTACCATAATTTCACCCATAATGAACTCGGAACGCAACTTAATGAGCTTGGCTGTTCGCATCCATGATGAACTCGAAACACAACTCAACGAGTTCAGATGCTAGCATCCATAAGGGAACTCGGAACGCAACTCAACGAGTTCGGATGCCTCATAATTCTCACGAACTCGGAACGCAACTCAACGAGTTCGGATCTCAATTTCCTAGTGACATGTCACTTGTATCCTAATCTATTCCTAATGTTCAAACGGGATTTTCCTTGATCATACTCCTTTGCCATTTTCCACGAAATGTCGAAATCGATACTTCGATGGTAGTTCATACTTATCAAGTATGTCACATAATTACATATTTTAAAACAATAACCACAAAACATAACATTTCATGACAATAAGCATCATATCATATAAACAACATTAAATTGCTTAAAACGCCAATTATGTTACCCTATTTACTCATGAACTTACCTCGGTACAAAATGTATAAAGGTTGCAATTTAACTCGAAATCTTTTCTTTTCCCCGATCAAGGTCGATTCCACGTCTTTCTTGATCTAAAATAACACATTTAGCTGATTTAATACTCATATTTATCAAAATAGTCCTTAACTCTAACTTTTACAAAATTACAATTTTGTCCCTAAACTTTTGCATATTTACACTTTTGCCCCAAAGCTCGGAAATTAAACTTCTTTCTATTTTCTTATATTTTATGACATGCTGATCATTTTCCCTTCTATAGCAACATCAAATTCACACTCTATCATGTATTTATGCACATTAGGTATTTTTACCAATTACGTCATTTTAGTCGTTTTTACATAAAATCACTTAGCAAAAGTTGTTTAACACAATCTCAAGCTTCATATTCTACCATAAAACATCAAAATTCATGCATATCTTTCATGGGTAAATTTTTAAATATAAACCCTAGCTCAAAATATTGGTAGAAATAGGTAAACCAAGCTACGAGAATTTCAAAAATGTAAAGAACATTAAAAACGGGGCTAGAATTGACTTACTATTGAGCTTAGAAGTTGAAAAAACCCTAGCTATGGTAGCAAGTAAAATTCGGTAGCAACATGAAGAAGATGAATGTATTTTTGCTTGATTTTTCCCATTTTAATTCATTAAAATCCAAATGACCAAAATACCCTTCCTTACTAAACTTTCAAAATTTCCATCCTTGTCCAATTTTTGTCCAAAAACTTAGAAATTGGTCAAATTTCTATTTAAGGTCTCTTAATTAATATTTCAAAGCAATTTCATACTAGAAACTTCTAGGATGCAAGTTTTGCAACTTATTCAATTTAGTCCCAAATTTCAAATTAAGCACTTTATGCATAGAATTTCTTCACGAAACTTTCACACAATCATGCAATCATATCATAGATCTCAAAATAGTTATAAAATAATTATTTCTATCTCAGATTTGTGGTCCCGAAACTACTATTCCGATTAGGCCCTAATTTGGGATATCATAAGTCTTGAGTTATTATGGCATTTAAATTGCTTAAAAATCAAGCAAAAATCAGCTCAAATTCCACTAATTGTGGCTGACCACTAATGGAAAAAGTTTGAAGAGACTAAACCCAAATATTTTTAGCAAACTACCCACCTCTCTTCACCTATAAATAAGTCCCCTTCATTCCCTCATCCATCATCCCTTATCCCTCATCATTCTCTCTTCTCTCTCAATTCTTTGAGCATTTCCCATTTCCCACCCCTAGCATCATCTCTTCATAGAGAATTTAGCAATTAAATCCCCTTCAAGAGCCCTTGGTTGGCCACCTTGGAGAGCCATCAGCAAAGGAGCAAAGTGAAGAAGCGAAGGAGCCTCGTCAGTCAGAGTCTTAGGTGACAGCCACTTTGATTTGAGTTTAATCTTTCTTTTCTTTAATTTAATCTAAAAATGTTTGCTATGTGTTCTTTGTTCTTGTTTACAACAATGTTAGCTTAATTTTATTTAAGCTAGGATGATTACTTTGATTAAATAATATTTATTTGATTTATGTTTATAATGTTTGTGCCTCAATCGATCATGTTTTCAATTAAAATCAAGTCTGTATTTCACTCATACGTGATTGAAATGCACCTGAATTATCTGAGCGATCCTAACCAGACGACAGCTAGTGGACACATAATTGAAATGTGCATGCTCAATTTAGATCCTAACCCGATTAAATTGTAGGTTGCATAACAACTCTAACCAAGCTCTATTATCTACATAGTTTTTAGATTTTTGTGATTAAACTGCTTCAAACCTAACATGTCCCTGTTACCTCACACGAATGCTAAGAAACCCTTAGTAAATAAGGATCAGTAAAATGCGTATTTACTAAGTAAAGGATTCTGAAAGGACTAATGTGGTTTCCAAACTCATGAAAGATCGAGTTGCCTTGGAATGTTTTTCAGAATGTTATTAAGCATGTTGATAATAAATTGAGTTTAATTAAAGTAATTGTCCTAGTTTATTTATGTTATAATTGTTGCAAATTGTGTTTAATTTTGCTAAAATCTATTTCATTCATATAGTTTGCATACTTAGGATAATTTTTAAATACATGACAACTAGGGTCCCAATAGTATTTGATAGCTTAGAACATTTTCCTTGTCAATTATAACTATTAAGTTTGCAATTTTTTTAATTATTCTAATACTAGTATTAAATAACATGATTGAGTATAAACGAGCACACAATTCATGTTAACCAAATGTGTAATCTAGTTTAAATGAACCCCACTTATGTTTGTTATTTTCTAAAATTGGGTCTTTCTAGTTTCTAAATGTAACGCCCCGAATTTGGGCCTAGAAGCATTAGGTTTTGAGAAGGGGTGCAGTTAAGAGACTGCACATAAAGATTTAATTGTGCAGGAAAGTGACACAACTGAGTGTCTGCTTCAGTGGTTAAGTGTTCTGAGTGCTCTGGAAGTGTCTGGGAAGTCATGGGTTCAAGTCTTGGCTTCCACAAAAATTTTGGTTTTTAAGGATAAAACCCTTATCTTTGGTCAGTAGGGTTATAAATAAAATTTGGTAAGGTATGACATAAAAGAGCCTACTAGTCTAGTGGTAAGTGACGTGTTGGGATGTTTAAAGGCCTTGAGTCCAAGACCTGCCACGCTCAGGTGTGTTTTATTTTGGCTTGTTGCCGTGTGGGTAGTTGTATATCACTACAACTCCGAAGCTTAGACAGTTGGTGTGTTTGAAGGAAATAGGAGTGTGTGGCGAGATTCTAGGAGGGAAGTTGGGATGTGGATAGAGGATAAATTGCTGGAGTGATATGTGTAGAGATTTGTAGAGGAAAAGAAGGAGTTTGAATTGTTGTGGGAAGTTGGCCGAATAGAGACTCTAGGCACTGATGAATTTGGCCTAGGGGTCCTACACCTTATTTGGTCAGTTTAGCACTCTTATTTTCTTTTTTGCGTTTTGGGTATTTTTTTATTTATTTTTTGAATAGTCAATTTTTGCTAAGGAACTTCGGGAATTTCTCGTTTTGACCATTCGAGCACTTGTCTATTTTCATTTTTGGTTTTCCACAAACCGCAACTGACTTCTCTTTCTCTCCTTCTCAACTTTCGGGTTCTTGCTTGATCGATTGTTTCCACCTCTTTCTTCTGATTTCCTTTGCTTCTCTACTGTATTGGCCGAATCTATTCCACTTCCCTTCTTTTTTCTCTTCGCCGGATTGTTCTTGGCCGAATATCCATTTACTCTATGGACGACTTCTAGGCTTGGGTCTTGGCTAGGTATTGGTAAGTCTTCACCTCAGGATTTGTCATCTTCTTCTTTTGGGGCTCGAATGTACCCTTCCCACTCATTTTTTTTCACCTTAAAATTGACTTGTAACACTGTGATCTTACCGAATGTTGCTAGGGGCTCAATTTCTATAAGCAAGGTGTTGGACCAATTACTTTTCCTTTACAAGTGATAATTCCTCTACTGGTAAGGGTTCAAGTTTTAGACATATCTGTATGGGATTATAGATGTTTATGAGTTAGTTAACTGTTTTTGTGAAGGTAAAGCTTTTGGAAGGAGTACGTGGAGTTAGAGCAAGGAAATGTTGCGATTATTGTTTGGCAAGTAGATGTTTTGGTTGCAACGATTTAAATATTATGGTATTGGATTAACAAGGGTTGAGACTAGTGAGGGGTTGTGTTTGATCATAGGTTCTCATTTCAGAAGTGGTTCGGTTGCAACTCCATAGTAGGTGTGTGTGCACACACTGAATAGACTATAGAACTGCAAAAGCCAAAAAGCCAAAAAATCGAAAGAATAGCCTTTTGGCCACATGGGTGTGCGAACGCACATGTGGCAAGCCAAGCCCACGAATCATGGGCGTAAGACTATAGAGGCCACCATGGGCGTTCCCATGGGCTTAGGTTGTTATGGGCCACGATGGGCCAAATTGGGTCGTGTGGGCCCAATGGACTTGAGGGCTCCACACCCACAATATATGGTAATTACTAGACTGGACGGTGTAGTTCGCATGGCCGTGGTAGTTTTTGGGCTTGATGGGCCACATGGGCGTGTGGGCCTACTTGGACCGCATGATGGGCCTTGGGCCCATTTACACTGTTAGGACCGTTAAGGTTACATGAGTCGCTTGAGGCCACTGTAGACCTTCTAATGGGTCGATAAGAGTATCTAGACCCCAAGGCAGGTAAAATGACCATAATACCCCTATAAGGTAAAATGACTATTTTACCCCTCGAGGGTAAATGACTGATTTGTGTCATGATTTGACTTTTCTTTCTGAGTATGACATTCTGTATATATGTATGATTTATGACATGACCTTTTGCATGGGGATGGGTTTATATATTTTGGAGGAAGTGTACTGTACTGATATGGTCGCACGGGTCGTACAAGACGACTGTGGACCTAAGGTTGCATGAGTCGCACAAGACGATTGTGGACCTACTGATGGCTTAAAGCCTATTACTAGTAGCTTTGCTGCGTTACTATTACTGACAGCACTGCTGCGATATTTAAGGCTTAGTGCCATTATTGATGGCTTTGTACCGCTATTGATGGCTTCGTGCCGCTACTCATAGCTTTGTGCCATATACTGATACTGGCAGCCTTGTTGCGTTACTGTTACTGGCAATTTTTCTACGATATTATTACTGGCGACTTGGCTGCAATACTGGTGTGTTGGCTAGGTGGGTCGACTTTGTCCTTACATGGTGTGTTGCTGGAACGAAGTGTTGTGTTGGCTAGATTGGGTTGGGTTGGGTTGCATTATTGTACTGTATTGTTACTGCGTTGGGCTAAGGCCTACATTCTTACTATTACCGAATAGGCTCAAGCCCAGACTGTTATTGTTCTGGGCTTAGGCCCAGACTGTATTGATCACTATTTGTTCGATAAGGGAATTACATGCTGAGTTTTCGTAAACTCACTCATTTGTTTTAACTGTTCAGGTAATCCTTAGGTGGATCGGTGCTGCGAGGGACTCGGAGATAGCCACACTATTGCTCCTATTTTATTTTATTTGGGATTTTTAAGTATTATGATTTATATCTGTTAGAAGTAGAACGCATTTTTCCAAAGTGATAACTATTTTCAAAACACTACGATTCCACAATACTATTGAAATGCTTTCACAACAAACAATGTTTTAAAAGTAATGACAACTTAAATTGAATAACGAATAGCTAGAATGATTTGTGTTTTAACAAAGAGGCTTTAAATTTCCAATTGGGTTTTCATCGGAAAGAGCAAGTTTTCAAAAAGCACTCAAATGTGACACCGCCAGATTCGGCCATAACGTCTAGGCCGGGTTTGGGGTGTTACACTAAAGCTATAAAATAAGTCATAGATGCTTTTTTTAAGGTTGCTTTTTAATAAGAGAGAAAATCAACGAGTTTCATCTTGGTTATCGAGAATGTAAGAAACAATTGGTTGCAAGGCTCTTCATTAATAACTAGAACTAACCTATCAAAGAGTATTGAAATGTATCTTTGTATCGGTGATCAAAACCGTTTATCAAAATTGAGATTTTGCCTTTGACTAGATTCTCATCATATTGGTTTGCTCTATTTCATTTGGAAATTTTCCTTGTTGATTTTAATTTTAGTTTTATTTTAAATTTTGTAATCCCTTTTTAGTTTTAAAATTACCTTTTTTTGTGAAAAAAATAGAATTATTATCAATCTTTGCAACCATGTTCATTATCATAATTCTAAAGTGATGTTTGGATAGAATTTACTTTATATTTTATTTGAAAATTTTACTTTGGTAAATTTAATTTTAATTATAAAATTTAATTTCTAAATTATTTTTCTTATATTGAAAAATTAAAATGATTACCAATCCATACAAATACAGAATGTCTAAAAGTTTTATATGATACTCACCAAATAAAATCCTTAACTATAAAAGCATGTTAGAGTAATTTTTGTCCAACCAATTATTTCATTAAAAACTTAGACAAATAGTTGAATTTCATTTTAATAAACAAGAAAATGGCAAAGCTGACAATGAGGTGAGAAGATTGTGTGAGCATAAGAAAAGCCGCATCACATGACAAAACCTTGAGCTGGCCTGCCATCAGATCATTCCTGTTGATTGATTTCTTTTGTAATACAGAAAAATACAGTATCAGTATCCTAATAACTTTTCATTTCTATTCTTTTTGGCAAACTACCACCAATGGAATTGCCTATCTACCTATCAATTTTTGCGCCAACTATTAGGGACCCATACATCAGTTCCAAAAATATTTAAAATACCATGTAAATTTTATATAATATAAAAATAAATATGATTATAAAAGTTAAGGTTTTTTTATTTGAATAATGTAAAATATGTATAGAAAAAGATACTAAAGAATAATTCTATGTATTTTTTCAAGCAATTACAAACTACATATTTATACTAATTGTTATATAACAAGATCCTATTTTATAGCCTAAACATAAGATAATTAATTACAAATAAGTAAACAAATTTTTTACACAATCTGTCAAAGTTGATAACAGATTTTTCTCCCTTAAATTGCTCATGCCAACACTCACTTCAAGTTGGTGAATATATGTCCAGCATTCCCAACTTGTTAAGTGAGCTTTGAAAATCTTTTCCAGATATAGCCTTTGTTAGAACATCTGCTAGTTGTTCTTTGGATGTCATAAATGGAAGACTAATTGTACCTTTTTCAAGATGGTCTTTAATGAAGTGTCAATCAACTTCCACATGTTTGGTTCTGTCATATTGAACAGGCTTATTTACAATTGCTATGGGTGCCTTGTTGTCACATAATAACTTCATAGGTTTTGATAGAGATATACCAAAATCATGTAACAGACGTTTTATCCATAGCAATTCACAGATACCTTGTGCAATTCCATGAAATTCTGCCTCTGCACTTGATCTTGCTACAACCTTTTGTTTCTTACTTCGCCATGTAACCAAGTTATTTCCAACAAACATAAAATACCCTGATGTAGAATTTCGATCAGCTTGACTTCTAGCCCAATCTGCATTTGTATATCCCTTAATTTATTGATCTCTATTTTTAGTAAAAAAGAGTCATTTTCCTGGATAATATTTTAGGTATCGTAGGATTCGATAAACAGCCTCCATATGATCTTCACTTGGTGCATGCAGGAATTGGCTTACAATACTTATCACATATGCAATGTCAAGACGTGTATCTGTTAAGTATATTAGCCTCCCTACTAATCTTTGATACCTATCATTGTTGGTTGGAGTCTGGTCTTGTTGAATGGCTAACTTGTGGTTCATCTCAATAAGAGTTTCAACAGGTTTACAATTAAGGATCTCAGTTTCTGCAAGTAAATCTAGCACATACTTTTGTTGGCAAAGAGAGATTCCCTTGCTCGATCTTGAAACTTCAATGCCTAAGAAATATTTCAAGTGCATAAGATCTTTAAGTTCAAACTCAGTCGTAAGGCTTTCTTGGAAGGTAGCTATTTCATTTCAGTCATTTCCTGTAACAATCATATCATCAACATACACAATAAGAGCAGTCACCTTTTTAAACTCTTGTTTTACGAAGAGAATATGACCAACATTTCTTTGTTTGTACCCAATCTTCTTCATGAAAGTTGAGAGCCTTCCAAACCATGCTCGAGGGGATTGTTTCAATCCATTAATGCCCTTTTTAGCTTGCATACTGATTTCTTTATGCCCATAAAAGGACCTCGAGATGCTAATCCACGAAAAACGATAAGAGAAATTCGAAAGAACTCATATACGGAACGGTCCAAAGTAGAGTGGCATGGAATCGACTGAAAAAGACAGAACTGAGAATTGCGTATATTGAGTGAGATGCCGCTTCAAAGATGCTGCTTGAAAGCTTTCACCTCGACTAGAAGATAGAAGAAAGAAGCCTAGAAGCAAGCATAGGCCTTACCTTCCGCCTTGTCCTTAGATAGAAGAAGAACAGGAGAAAGAAGAATGGAAATAACCGTAGTTATTTATGCTCTTGTCAGGATCCATATATACTTCTTCTTCCAAAGTTCCATTAAGAAATGCATTTTTAACATCAAACTGTCACAACGACCAATCTTGATTTGCAGCTATGGAAATGAGAACTCGTATGGTATTTATTTTTACTACAGGAGCAAATGTATCCCCATAATCAATTCCACATTTCTGTGTACATCCTTTAGCAACAAGTCTTTCCTTGTAGCGATCTATGATTTCATTGGAATTGAGTTTGACTGTAAAAATCCACTTGTACCCTACCATTTTCTTTCCTAGGGGCAGCGATACATGTTCCCATGTATGATTCTTCTGTAAGGTTTCTATTTCATCATTCATAGCTTTCTTCCATTTTGAATCCATTAAAGCTTCCTGCACATTACTTGGAATAGATACAGTTGATAATTTATTTACAATAAGTGCATGAGACTTTGACAAACGATGAGAAGAGATGTAATTATTAATAGGGTATTTAGTCTTAGCTTTAAAACTGGGATCATATTGAATTTTTGGAATTTCTCTATTTATCCTAATTGGATATCTTGGTTCTGATATCTTGGTTCCATTTTAAGAGGAGTTGAATCATGTATTAAAGGTGATGAAGGTAATGATGTTACCTGAGGAGGCACATTTAGAATTTCTATGATTGTTGGTGAGACTTGTGAATTGTACTATCTTGATTCTCATGAGTGCCATCAACATTCCCAAGACGTACAAACTTTGGATTTGTATCAATATTTGAAAGTTCAACATCTGGTTGTATATTAATTATTGCTTGTTTTTGGGAAAATTCATAAGTGTTGTCTCCTCCTGAAGAGAGCATTCATGACCACCGAAAAAAGGAGTATCTTCATGGAATGTAACATATCGGGTTACATACATTTTGTTTTCATTAGGATCATAATATCGATATCCATTCTTAAAATCTACGTACCCAAAAAAATGCAATGAACAGCTCGCGGATCTAGCTTGCATGTAACCCGATGTATATATGCAGTACAACCAAACACACGTGGTTCAAGGTTTGGACCAATTGGTGTTGAGACAAGTTCGAGGAGTTTTTGGTGTGGAGTTTTGAAATCAATTACTTGTGATGGCATTCGATTAATAAGATATATAGTAGAGCGAACAGCTTCGCCCCAATACTCTCAAGGCACTTGCATTCTAAATAAGGAAGCCCGAACATGTAATATCCCGAATTAGGGCCTAATCAGAATAGTGGTTTTGTGACCACAAATCCGAGATAGAAATAATTATTTTATAATTATTTTGAGGTTTATGATTTGATTGCATGATTGTGTGAAAATTTTGTGAAGAAATTCTATGCAAAAAATGCTTAATTTGAAGTTAGGGACTAAATCGAATAAGTTGCAAAACTTGCATTCTAGAAGTTTTTAGTATGAAATTGCTTTGAAATATTAATTAGGAGGTCTTAAATAGAAATTTTACCAATTTTAAGTTCATGGGCAAAATTAGGACATGGAAGGAATTTTTGAAAGTTTAGTAAGGAGGGGCATTTTGGTCATTTGGATATAAAATGAAATAAAATGGGAAAAATAACACAAAATGGTCATCTTCCTCATTTAGTTGCTGCCAAATTTTTCTCTCACCATAGCTAGGGTTTCTTCAAATTTCAAGCTTCATAGTAAGTGATTCTAAGCCCCGTTTTTAATGATTTTTACGTTTTTGAGATCCCGGTAACTCGATAAAGCTTATGCTAGCAATAACTTAACCTAGGGTTTATATTTGGAAAAATACCCATAGGTGAAATTTGTGTACTTTGATGTTTTATGGTAGAATATGAGGTTTTAAATTATGTTAGACAACTTGTACTACTCGATTTTAAGCAAAAACGAGTAAAAGGGCTTAATCGGTAAAAATACCTAATAGTCACAAGTACATGTTAGAGTGAGAATTTGATGTTACCATAGAGGAGAAAAGTGATCAGAATGTTATTAAACATAATAATAAGGAATAAATTTTAATCCCGAGCCTAGGGGCAAAAGTGTAAATATGCAAAAGTTTAGGGGTAAAATTCTAATTTTGCCAAAATTTAAATCAAGGATTAATTTGATAATGTGAGTATTAAATAAGCTAAATGTGTTATTTTAGATCAAGAAAGACGTGGAATCGACCCCAATCGAGGAAAAGAAAAGATTGTGGACTAAATTGTAAAATCTTTGTATTTTGGTACCAAGGTAAGTTCATGTGTAAATACTGTAGCATAATTGTTATTTTTAAGTTATTGATGTCAATTATGTGATATGCTGATTTTTATCATGAAATATATGCTTTGTGGTTATTTTTGAATAAAATGTAAATTATGTGAGCTACTTGATAAATACAAATTGTTACCGAGTTTTGGTTTCGGCATTCTACGGAAGACGGCAAGGATATGTGTTCGAAGAAAATCCCGTTTGAACCTTAGGAATAGATTAGGATACAAGTGACATGTCACTAGGATGATTGAGCATCCGAACTCGTTGAGTTGAGTCCGAGTTCACTTATGGATACGAATGTCCGAACTCGTTGAGTTGAGTCCGAGTTCGTGAGATGTAACTAGGCATCCGAACTCATTGAGTTGAGTCTGAGTTCACTTATGGATGCGAACGCCCGAGCTCGTTGAGTTGAGTCCGAGTTCGCTTATGGGCGGGTTACATGATTGCTTGATTGCATATGTGGCACTTATGTGCAAGTTATCCATGTATCCGAATTATATTCCGATGTGTTCAACGGGTAAAGTTCCACGCAAATGGAGGAATACTCGAGATGAAAAGAGACGTATTGGTAAGTGATGTGAAATGGATACTTTGGACAGGTATGTACTTAACCCTCGGGTTGAGTATTGATACAACAATGATAAGGTAATAAGATGAAGATGAAAAAAAATGATTAGAAATGTGATATGTGTTTTGGTGATACCATGCTAATGTTGATTGGTATGATTGTTTGTTATGTTACTTATTATTTGCATATGAACTTACTAAGCATTTATGCTTACACCCTCCTTCTTACTCATTGTAGTTTTGGACAAGCCAGCTCAGGAGTCGGGATAGGTCGAAGGCTCGGTCACACTATCTGAAGGACTTTTTGGTAAATGGCTTGTAAAATTTAAGTATGGCATGTATAGCAATATACCTATTTTGTGTAAATGATCTTATGATATGGTGATGGAATGGTTGAGGAAATGCTTGATAATGATAAATTATGGAAATGGTTAGTTTAGATTATGTTTGATGTTATGGAAAGTTATTAGGATACCTAGTTCATGAAAACTCATAAAAAGGATGAAATTTGCCATAAATAGAACATTGCAGCAACACTGATGTGAGTTTGAAAATTTACTAAAAATCATAGAAATCGAATTAGGTGATGGATTAAATATCAAATTGAATCTTATTATGTCTAGTTTCACATAAAACAAACTAAACAGGTAAAGGAATTCTATGTTAGAAGATATTTGAATTTTAGTGAAACAGGGCCAGAGTGATTTCTGGATCCCCTATTCCAACTTTAGAAATTCACCATAAATTTTAAAGATATAATTATGTGGTTTATTTTATATTATCAGAATCCTTATTGATTCTAGTTTCAGGAGAAACAAACCTTATAGTCATATGAATTTTTTATAGAGAGAAATATGGTTCGTAGTAAACAGAGGTTAGTCCAGTCAAGTCCTGAAACAGGGGTAACTTTAACTAATAAACTGTACTAATTGGCCCAACCAAAAATTCTAGAAACAAATTATTAAATAGGTATCTGAGTCTAGATTCAAGAAAAATTTACGGATCTTGATTTTGAGTTTTGTAACTCGAGATATGATTTTTCTTGTAAATGTGACGCGAGTAGCTAGAAAGCTGTGAATGTAGAAACAAGTGATCCAAAGTTCTTAAAATGTTAAATTAAGTTTAGTAACACCTCATACTCAACTCCGGCAACGGTCTCGGGCGTGGGGGCGTTACATTTAGTGGTATCAGAACAGGTTTAGTTGGTTCTCGGACTACGTGTTGTATGTACGAATTTTGCTATACATGCCATATGTATAAATTGTGATAGTGGGACGACTTCTGACCTTTTAAAATGATTTTTTTTATAGTAAATGGATCCCGATCCAGCTGTGGCAGATGAAGTAGAGAGTAATGTGCCAGCTCCGGATGAAGGAGCAGCGCCGATTGAAAATCCACCTCCTACTGTTGGTCAGGGAGGAGGAGAAAGGGATCGGGAAGCCTTTCTCCAAATGATGAGTGCATGGTACACTGAGTTCGTTCGTACGAACCCAAATGTACGACCTCCCCCACCTCCCCCAATTCCTCAACCTGTACCACCGATGCCTTAGGGTGTGGATATGATAAAATTTCATAGAACTCCAGTTGACAGAATCCGCAAGCAAGGGGCCGAAGAATTCAAGGCAAATATTGATGATGATGCCGAGAAAGCAGAGTTCTGGCTTGAAAATTCTATCCGGGTATTTGATGAATTATCTTGTATACCTGAAGAATGTTTGAAATGCGCTATATCTTTGTTGAGGGATTCAGCCTATAATTGGTGGAAGACTTTGATTTCGATGGTACCGAAAGAGAGAGTAACCTGGGAATTCTTTCAAGAAGAGTTTCGGAAGAAATATATTAGTGAAAGATTTATTGATCAGAAGCGTAAAGAATTTCTTGAGCTGAAGCAAGGTAATATGACAGGTACATAATATGAAAGAGAGTTTGTTCGATTAAGTAAGTATGCCAGAGAATATGTCCTTACAGAGGCCAAGATGTGCCGACGATTTGAAGACGGGCTTAACGAAGAAATCAAGGTATTTGTTGGAATTCTTGAATTAAAAGAAATGGTAGTACTGGTTGATCGAGCTTGCAAGGCTAAAGAACTATTTAAAGAGAAGAAAAAGGTAGAGGCTGAGACTAGAAATTGGAAGAAAAGACCAACGAGCAGTTCATTTTCACAGCAACCCGGAAAGTCAAGAAATATGAATCCTCGTTGCCAAGTTTCTACTGGGCAATCATATGGGAATTATAAGAAGCAAAATGTGGGTCCTAAGTCCCAGACTACTTCGGCAGCCAGTGTAGGGAACTCGAGATTTGTTAAACCCGAATGTCAGCAGTGTGGTAGAAATCATTTTGGTCCGTGCAGAGCAAATGAATGTTTTTGATGTGGTTCTCTGGATCATTTTATTAGAGACTGCCCAGAGAGAGCTGAAAAAGAAAAATTTCAGAATACAAAAACAAGTGGTGCGGATTCGAGAGGAAGATATCCAAGAAAAGCTGGGAGTGAAGCAAGCGGTAAGAATGTAGCCAGAGATGCGATGAGTTAGACTGAAGGAAGGGCTCCGCTAGAACTTATGCTATTAAAGCGCGAAGATGCTTCCTCACCTGATGTGATTACTGTACATTTTCTCTCTATAATGTTAATGTTATTACTTTGATTGATCCTGGTTCTACTCATTCATATGTGTGCATGAAACGGTGTCTAGTATGAATATACCATTGAGAACACGTAATTTATGATTAGAGTGTCGAATCCGTTAGGCAAATGTGTGATTGTTGATAAAGTATGTAAGAAATGTCCTTTAATGATTCGGGGTCATTACTTTCCGGCCGACTTGATGTTGTTTCCGTTTGATGAGTTTGATGTTATTTTGGGTATGGATTGGTTGACATTTCATGATGCTATAATAAATTGCAAAGAAAAGGTTATAGAATTAAAGTGTGAAAATGGTGAAACTCTGCGGGTTGAATCGGATAAATCGAGGCATTGCCTAGTGTGATTTCTTCAATGTCGGTTCAAAGATATCTGAGAAAGGGTTATGAAGCTTATTTGGCGTATGTAATTAATACAAAAGAAGTTGAAAAGAAAGTTGAATCGGTCTTAGGTTGTGTGTGAATTTGCGACGTATTTTTAGAAGAATTGCTTGGGTTTGCCTCCGATCGTGGAAGTAGAATTTGGTATTGATTTGATACACGGAACAACTCCGATTTCGATTGCTCTGTATAGAATGGCACCAGCAGAGTTGAAGGAATTAAAGTCGCGATTTGCAAGAGTTGGTGATAAAGGCTTTGTGAGACCGAGTTTTTCACCTTGGGGTCTCTGTAACACCCAAACCCGCCCGTGAAGTTATGGCGGATCCGGCGTGTCACATTGAAGTTTTTAAGAAAACTCATTCCTCTTTCAATGTCCTTCTCGGTGTTTTAAAAGATAGTCTTTGCTAAGTTAATAAAGTGAATGGAAGTCGTGCACCGTGGAGGTATCCAAAAGCAGAGGAGGTGAGCCTAGAAAGTCGCTTAAGTACCAAGCGCTTGATTGGATCCAATCCTAGACATGCCTACAACCATTGCCACACTTTGGTGCTAGGTTAGGTTTTGAGAAAAACAAGTTGGAATTCATTTAAGTAGATATTTTTGATAAACCGATTAATTATATCGTTACGTTATTTTGAAAACAAGTATCATTTTGAAAACACGCCCTAGGTCTAACTCATATTGTTATCAGAAAAATATAGGGTATAAGATAAAATAATCCCGAGAAAATAGTTAAAACGGCCTTATTACAACCCAAAACCAAATAATAATATTAATAAGATAAAACTTATAAAGAAATAAATCGGCTACTTATTGCAATTAAAAGAAACAGAAATAGAAACAGTAGTGTGGCCATCTCCGAGTCCCTCGCAGCTCCAAACCATCTAAGTTTAGGGATTACCTGCACAGTTAGAAATGGGGTGAGTTTACGAAAACTCGATGTGTAATCCCAATAACAAACAAACGATAAATGACACAAATGTCGGTACAATCTAGGCCAAAGCCCTATTTAGTCTTGACATATCTTTGGGCCAAGCCCTTTCGTTTAACGATTCTTTGGGTCGAAGCCTTTTCATAAATCATATCACTGGGCCGAAGCCTTTTCATAAATCATATCACTGGGCCGAAGCCTTTTCATAAATCATATCACCGGGCCAAAGCCTTTTCATAAATCATATCACTGGGCCGAAGCCTTTTTATCAGTAAACAGTATGGCCCTTAGGCCCATTTCAATATCACATGTAATGTCAATGAATGTATGCAAGCCCATTTCAATATCACATGTAATGTAAATGAATGTATGCAAGCCCATTTGGGAGACTACTCGACCCACCATCCGCTACTCTCCACCCGTACCAACCAAGCTCTCCATGTGAGAATAACTCAACCCACCCAACCAAACTCTCCACTGGCGGCATAGTTGCTTTATCATATAACCGAGGCCTTGCCTCTTTTTAATAATCAGGGCATAAGCCCTTTTTCGTAAACAGGGGCATAAGCCCTTTTGATGGCCGGGCATAAGCCCTTTTGATGAATCGGGGCGAGCCCTTTAGCACTTCCTCCATCAATATAACCCATATCCCATGCAATATGTCATGTATGCGAGAATGTCATACCCATATTTGAATCAAACAATCACAGTCAAGTCATTCATATCACCAACATATATTCACAATCAAATCAAATCAACCACACAAATTAATCGAGTCACTTTGCCCACAAGGGCAAAATAGCAGTCATTTTCATATTATAAGGGTATTTTCGTAATTTTACCAAAAATCGGGGTTTTCCATGTTCATTACATTTGTCAATATTTCGAGTGTTTAAACAATGATCCTTAACCCACTTATCAAATTCGGGCTTTTGGGCCCAAAACCCTAATGGGCCCTACGAATCTTGATTTAGCCCACTAAGCTCGCTTAACCCAAATTTTACCATAATACTAAGCGTGTTAACATGCAACTTTTCCAAATTCCATTTTCTATCAATTTTACCCAAATGGGCCCATTTGGCCCAATTCCACCCATTGAGGCCCAACTTACCATCGTGCACAAAATTGAGTTCTTACCTGTTCCATCGATCCAAACACCGACCTTATCGTATTTATCGCATCTATACCCACACGCAACATTACAAGTTTTTCAAATGCCGATATTTTAGCATTTCGACTTCTCGCAGATATTAATCTAAGCTACTACGAGGTTAGTACACACACCGTTATGGGTTGAAGTTGAAACGTTTCCATAATCAATCACCTACGATAACCACCACCGTCACTCAAACTTAACTAATCCAATATCAATATACATAATTCCTAAGCACATCACCATACGGAACATAAGGGCATATTCGTCATTTTACCATACAAGGGTATTACTTAGAATTCTACCCTACAGGGGTATTTCATAATTCTACCTTACGGGGTATTTCGATAATTCTACCTACAGGGTGTTTCTGGTAATTCTACCCTACGGGGTATTTCGGTAATTCTACCCTACATGGGTGTTTCGGTAATTCTACCCTACAGGGGTATTTCGGTAATTCTACCTTACAGGGGTATTCCGGTAATTCTACCCTATAGGGGTATTTCGGTAATTTTCATAATCGAGGGTATTTTGGTAATTTTGTAAACCAAGGGTATTTCAAAGTAACTTTATAAATTGAGGTAAAACACAATTACTCAGAATCAAGGGTAAAACGATAATTTTGTAAATCGAGGTAAAACAATAATTCTATAAATCGAGGTAAAATGGTAATTCTATAAATCGAGGTAAAACGATAATTACAGTAAATCGAGGATAAAGCAATAATTTATAAATCGAGGGTAAAACAATAATTCTGTAAATCGAGGATAAAATAGTAATTCTATAAATCGAGGGTAAAACAGTAATTCTGTAAATCGAGGATAAAATAGTAATTCTATAAATCGAGGGTAAAACAGTAATTCTGTAAATCGAGGATAAAACAGTAATTCTGTAAATCAAGGGTAAAACGGTAATTTTACAAGTTGAGGGCATTTCAGTAATTGGTAAACTAAAGTATTCTAAACATGGATAATAATACGAAAGCCCTAAAGCCCATTCTCGGCCCAAATGGTCCCACACGCTCGTGTGGCCCTTTTAGCCCAAACCTAGCCACAAATATGGGATTCACCTAGCCTAGTCAATATTTACAACACAATCAAACAACTTATTCAATTGGGCCCGTAGGCCCATTGGGCCCACATGGCCCGAAGTAGCCATCCAACAACTAGAGTAGTGAGAAATACACACCTGATTAGAGACTGGAGTTAATCCACGCTCTGAGCACTCTTAGCCGACGCCCAACCCAAACGAGTACGCCATAAAGCGAAAGGGATCAGCCAAGAAAGGTACATTTACTCTCCTCATGGTTCTCTCTATTTAAAGCTAGCTTCCCATCCACTCTTATGTTAGCTTCCCGATGTGGGATCCCTCCAACATCAGAGTTTAAATTCAACACCAGCTCTTGCCACCCCTTGTTAGCAAAATAAATGCTCTTTGCTTGCCATGGGATTCGAACCCATGCCTTCCCTCAGATGCTCCACACGCTACTTGCCACTAAGCCACAAGGCTTTTTGTGTCATGTTTTATCCCCAATTAATTATAAGGTCTAAAGGCCAAAGTCCAGGTTCCCTTAAAAGAAAAAACCAAAATAAATTGCAAGAGCCAAGGCTTGAACCCAGGCTCCTATACAACCTTAATGACGCCACAACCACTAGACTACAAGCTTTCTTGTGTCATTTATTTAACACAATAATTTAAAAGCCCTCATCCAAGCATCCAGTTTTTTTTTTTTTTCACTTAAGACCAAAATTTTTGCTAAAGCCCAAGTTTGAACCCAAGATTTCTCTAGCACTTCTTAGGGCCATTAACCACCAAAGCAGACATTTAATTGTGTCATTTCATTGCATAATTAAATACCTATATACAACCTCCTTACGGACCCGCACTCAAGGCCCAATACTTCTAGGCCCAAATTCGGGGTGTTACAGCTCCCGTGTTATTTGTGAAAAAGAAGGATGGTTCTATGAGGTTGTGTGTTGATTATTGGCAGTTAAACAAGGTGACAATCAAAAACAAGTATCCGTTGCCAAGAATTGATGATTTGTTTGATCAGCTAAAAGGAGCGACATAGTTTTCAAAGATTGACTTGAGATCTGGGTATTACCAACTGCGGGTAAAAGAGTCGGATGTGCCTAAAACTGCTTTTAGAACAAGGTATGGTCATTATGAATTTTTAGTTATGCCATTCGGGTTGACAAATGCTCCTGCTGTGTTTATGGATTTAATGAATCGCATATTTCGACCATACTTGGACAAATTTGTTGTGGTGTTTATAGATGATATTTTAATTTATTCAAAAGATGAGACAGAGCATGCTTGAGCATTTGAGGATAGTTTTGCAAACTTTGAGAGATAAACAATTTGTATGCTAAGTTTATTAAAAGTGAATTTTGGCTCAGGAAGTTGGATTTTTGGGTCATATTGTTTCAGTGATGGTATACGGGTTGATCCTAGTAAAATTTCAGCCATTGTTGATTGGAAACCACCAAAAATGTAACTCAAGTTAGAAGTTTCTTGGGGCTAGCTGGGTATTATCGGTGGTTTGTAAATGAATTTTCTATAATTGCTGCTCCTATAACTAGACTACTCAGAAAGGATGTTAAATTTGAATGGACGGAAGAATGTCAACAGGTTTTGAAGAATTGAAAAAGTTATTAACAGAGGCACCAAAGTTAAGTACAGCCCGAATCGGGTCGTAAAGAATTTGTGGTGTATAGTGATGCTTCTCTAAATGGTTTGGGGTGTGTACTCATGCAAGAAGGAAAAGTGGTGGCTTATGCTTGAGGCGATTAAAACCTCATGAGAGGAATTATCCTACTCACGATTTGGAATTGGTCGGTGGTGTTTGCTTTAAAGATTTGGCGACATTATTTGTATGGTGAAACGTCTTTGGGTATATCTCGACCACAAAAGTCTTAAGTACTTGATGTCACGAAAAGACTTGAATTTGAGACAAATGCGAAGATGGTTGGAGTTATTGAAAGATTACGAGCTTGTTATTGATTATCATCCGGAAAAGCGAATGTGGTTGCCGATGCTTTAAGCAGAAAGTTGTTGTTTGCTTTGAGAGTTATGAACACTCAGTTGAAAATGTCAGATGGTGGTTTGATTCTAGCAGAGTTAAGAGCAAAACCGATGTTTTTACAAGAGATTTCAAAACTCGTAAAGATGATCAAGATTTGCAAGCCAAGAGAAAACGAAGTGAAGTTGATACAGAGTCAGATTTCAGAATCGGTTCTGATGGGTGCTTAATGTTTAAAGATCGGATTTGTGTACCGAAGAATGAGTAATTGATTCAAAAGATCCTACAGGAAGCACATAGTGGCTGTTTCTCGATTCATCCGGGTAGTACGAAAATGTATAATGACTTGAAGAAAATGTATTGGTGGAATGGAATGAAAAAGGATATATCGGAGTTTGTGTCCAAATGCTTAATTTGTCAACAGGTGAAAGCTAAACACCAAGTGCCTTCAGGATTACTTCAGCCTATTATGATTCCTGAATGGAAATGGGATCGGATTACTATGGATTTTGTATCAGGATTGCCATTGACTCGAGGAAAGAAAGATGCCATCCGGGTAATAGTTGATGATTAACTAAGTCGGCTCATTTTATCCCTAAGACGTCACGGATTATTCTCTTAACAAGTTAGCTGAACTATATGTTAGAGAAATTGTTAGACTACACGGAATACCATTGTCGATTATTTCAGATAGAGATCCAAGGTTTACCTCGCGGTTTTGGCAAAAGTTGCAAGATGCGTTAGGTACAAAATTAAATTTCGATCTTCTTTTCATCCAAAAACTGATGGACAATCAGAGAGAGTAATTCAGATTCTTGAAGATATGCTCAGATGTTGTGTATTAGAATTTCAAGGAAGTTGGGAAAAATATTTACCGTTGGTAGAATTTGCTTACAATAATAGTTATCAGACGAGCTTGAAAATGGCACCTTATGAAGCATTGTATGGTCGTAAGTGTCGAACGCCTTTGTATTGGACTAAACTCAAGGAAAATCAGATTTATGGAGTTGATCTAATAAAAGAAACCGAAGAAAAAGTGAAGGTAATTCGAGATTGTTTGAAAGTTGCTTCAGATAGACAGAAATCTTATGCAGATCTAAAACAAAAGGACATTGAATTTCAAGTTGGTGATAAAGTATTTTTAAAGGTGTCTCCGTGGAAGAAAGTTCTTAGATTTGGACGGAAGGGCAAATTAAGTCCGCATTTTATCGGGCCGTATGAAATAATTGAAAAAGTTGGACCGGTAGCATATCAGCTAGCATTACCACCTGAATTAGAGAAGATTCATGATGTGTTCCACGTATCTATGTTACGTCGGTATCGTTTGAATCCTTCACATGTAGTTTCATCGACAGAAATTGAACTACAACCAGATATGACCTACGAAGAAGAACCGATTAAGATTTTAGCTCGAGAGGTCAAACAACTAAGGAATAAAAATATTGCACTTGTGAAGGTGTTGTGGCAAAAGCATGGAGTAAAAGAAGCTACATGGGAATCCGAAGAAAATATGAGAAATCAATACCCGCATGTGTTTACCGGTAAGATTTTCGAGGACGAAAATCCTTAAAGGGGGGAGAGTTGTAATATCCTGAATTAGGGCCTAATTAGAATAGTGGTTTCGTGACCACAAATCCGAGATAGAAATAATTATTTTATAATTATTTTTAGGTTTATGATATGATTGCATGATTGTGTGAAAATTTTGTGAAGAAATTCTATGCATAAAATGCTTAATTTGAAGTTAGGGACTAAATCGAATAAGTTTCAAAACTTGCATTCTAGAAGTTTTTAGTATGAAATTGCTTTGAAATATTAATTAGGAGGTCTTAAATATCAATTTTACCAATTTTAAGTTCATGGGCAAAATTAGGACATGGAAGGAATTTTTGAAAGTTTAGTAAGGAGGGGCATTTTGGTTAAATGAAATAAAATGGGAAAAATAACACAAAATGGTCATCTTCCTCATTTAGTTGCTTCCGAATTTTTCTCTCACCATAGCTAGGGTTTCTTCAACTTTCAAGCTTCATAGTAAGTGATTCTAAGCCCCGTTTTTAATGATTTTTACATTTTTGAGATCCCGGTAACTCGATAAAGCTTATGCTAGCAATAACTTAACCTAGGGTTTATATTTGGAAAAATACCCATAGGTGAAATTTGTGTATTTTGATGTTTTATGATAGAATATGAGGTTTTAAATTATGTTAGACAACTTGTACTACTCGATTTTAAGCAAAAACGAGTAAAAGGGCTTAATCGGTAAAAATACCTAATAGTCACAAGTACATGTTAGAGTGAGAATTTGATGTTGCCATAGAAGAGAAAAGTGATCAGCATGTTATAAAACATAATAATAAGGAATAAATTTTAATCCCGAGCCTAGGGGCAAAAGTGTAAATATGCAAAAGTTTAGGGGTAAAATTGTAATTTTGCCAAAATTTAAATTAAGGATTAATTTGATAATATGAGTATTAAATAAGCTAAATGTGTTATTCTAGATCAAGAAAGACGTGGAATCGACCCCAATCGAGGAAAAGAAAAGATTGTGGACTAAATTGCAAAATCTTTGTATTTTGGTACCAAGGTAAGTTCATGTGTAAATAATGTAGCATAATTGTTATTTTTAAGTTATTGATGTCAATTATGTGATATGCTGATTTTTATCATGAAATATATGCTTTGTGGTTATTTTCGAATAAAATGTAAATTATGTGAGCTACTTGATAAATACAAATTGTTACCGAGTTTTGGTTTCGGCATTCTACGGAAGACGGCAAGGATATGTGTTCGAAGAAAATCCCGTTTGAACTTTAGGAATAGATTAGGATACAAGTGACATGTCACTAGGATGATTGAGCATCCGAACTCGTTGAGTTGAGTCTGAGTTCACTTATGGATGCGAATGTCCGAACTCGTTGAGTTGAGTCCGAGTTCGTGAGATGTAACTAGGCATCTGAACTCGTTGAGTTGAGTCTGATTTCACTTATGGATGCGAACACCCGAGCTCATTGAGTTGAGTCCGAGTTCGCTTATGGGCGGGTTACATGATTGCTTGATTGCATATGCGGCACTTATGTGCAAGTTATCCATGTATCCGAATTATATTCCGATGTGTTCAACGGGTAAAGTTCTACTCAAATGGAGGAATACTCGAGATGAAAAGAGAAGTATTGGTAAGTGATGTGAAATGGATACTTTGGACAGGTATATACTTAACTCTCGGGTTGAGTATTGATACAACAATGATATGGTAATAAGAAGAAGATGAAAAAAAAATGATTAGAAATGTGATATGTGTTTTGGTGATACCATGCTAATGTTGATTGGTATGATTGTTTGTTATGTTACTTATTATTTGCATATGAACTTACTAAGCATTTATGCTTACACCCTCCTTCTTACTCATTGTAGTTTTGGACAAGCCAGCTCAGGAGTCGGGATAGGTCGAAGGCTCGGTCACACTATTTGAAGGACTTTTTGGTAAATGGCTTGTAAAATTTAAGTATGGCATGTATAGCAATATACCTATTTTGTGTAAATGATCTTATGATATGGTGATGGAATGGTTGAGGAAATGCTTGATAATGATAAATTATGGAAATGGTTAGTTTAGATTGTGTTTGATGTTATGGAAAGTTATTAGGATACCTAGTTCATGAAAACTCATAAAAAGGATGAAATTTGTCATAAACAGAACATTGCAGCAACACTGATGTGAGTTTGAAAATTTACTAAAAATCATATAAATTTAATTAGTGATGGATTAAATATAAAATTGAAGCTTATTATGTCTAGTTTCACATAAAACAAACTAAACAGGTAAAGGAATTGTATGTTAGAAGATATTTGAATTTTAGTGAAACAGGGCTAAAGTGATTTCTGGATCCTCTGTTCCAACTTTAGAAATTCACCATAAATTGTACAGATATAATTAGGTGGTGTATTTTATATTCTCAGAATCCTTATTTAGTCTAGTTTCAGGAGAAACAAACCTTATAGTCATATGAATTTTTTACAGAGATAAATATGGTTCGTAGTAAACAGAGGAAAGTCCAGTCAAGTCCTGAAACAGGGGTAAATTTAACTAGTAAACTGTAGTAATTGGCCCAACCAAAAATTCTATAAAAAAATTAGTAAATATTTATATGAGTCTAGATTCAGGGAAAATTTACAGATCTTTATTTTGAGTTTCGTAACTCAAGATATGATTTTTCTTGTAACTGTGACGCGAGTAGCTAGAAAGCTGTGAATGTAGAAACAAGTGATCAAAAGTTCTTAAAATGTTAAATTAAGTTTAGTAACACCTCATACTCGACTCCGGCGACGGTCTCGGGCGTGGGGGCATTACAGAAAAACCTCAAGTATTTAGCGATTCTTTCATTCTACCAAATCATTTTGTTGCGATGCACCAGCACATGAAGTTTACTGTCGACTACCATTTTCTTTCGAAAAATTCTCTAGGTCAAAATTTATATACTCTCCACCATTATCATATTGAAGAACTTGAATTCGACATTGATAAGAAGCCACCATTCGATATAGATTCTAAAAAAAGAACAAAATATCCCCCTTGTGTTGCAGAAGAGAGATCCAAATCATACGAGTACACTCATCAATAAATGTCACAAATTAATGAGTACCAAATAAAGTAGGAACTTGAGCTGGTCCCCAAACATTAGATTGGATAGTCATTAAAGGTGTAGTGCTCTTATTATAACTAGGTAAATAGAAAATTCTATGGTTTTTCGCCATTTCACAAATGTCACAATTGAACTTAGAATTTGTATGTAAAAATAAAATTGGTTTCAATTTGTGAAGATAATTAAATGATAGATGACCAAGGCAATGATGCCATAACCATGCCATATCTTTGTTTCCTTAACTCCATCTAGTATTATTTGTTTCACACAGTATCTAATTGTTTGAAATGGCCAAATCAAGATTGTACAAGTTTTCTCATCTAATACCATAGCCAAGAGCCCATTGTGTTGCAATATCCTAAAAATCACATTTCTCAGGCCAAAAAATTAAAATACAATTCAAAGCTTTTATGATTTTGCTAACAGATAAAGATTGGAAGAAAGAGAAAGAACTACAAGCACAGTATCAAGATTAATGGAATTTAACATATGTACTGATCCTTCACTAGTAACGGGTGCAACTCATCCATTAACAGTGAGTATGTGAGGTTGAGTTGAAGAACAAATAGATGAAAGATGGGTAGAATTTTTTGTCGGTTAAGTTGAAGAATGAATAGATGAAAGATGGGTAGAATTTCTTGTCATGTGGTCAGTAGCACATATATCAATAATCCATGCATCATTCATAGCAAGATAAGTGTTGGAAAGACCTAGATTTTTAGCCTTGGCAATATGTGTTCCAACTGTATTTGAAGTAGATATAGTTACTTTTTCATCTGTTTTGGTAATAGCAGCAGCTTGTCCAATTTTCTTTAGAGATTTATTTGTAAAACCCCACCATTCTGGATACCCAACGTGTAACACCCCTTACCCATATTCGATGCCGAAACAGGGTACGAGGTGCTACCGGACATAAACTCACACTATCATACAAAATCGAGACCTAAATTTTCGTCCAAATTTAAAACTTTTCATTCACATGCGTATCGTCCCTTATATGGGCCCACGAGGCCCAAAACATACATTAAGGGTGGTTCAGGACTAAACCAAGGACTTTCAGAAATTATACAACACTTAAAAAAAAAATTTCGAGGGTTACACGCCCGTGTGGGTAGGCCGTGTGGTCACACATGCCCGTATAGCTTGGGACACGCTCGTGTCCTCAGCTCGTGTAACTCTCTGTTTATGACGTCATCAATTGAAATAGGGTCACACGGCCAAGTCACTCGCCTGTGTGCTAAGGCCGTGTCCTTCACACGGCTGAGACACACAGCAATGCCTCTACCGGTGTGTTTACTACTGGGCATTCTGTTTTACCTAATTAGGGTGTAGAGGACACACGGTTGGCTTACATGCCCATGGGGGCTGACTGTGTGTCTCACACGGCCTAGAAACATACCCGTATGGACAACTTTGAGGCTATTTTCCAAGCCAGTTGCCACCCTTAATTGCACAAACACATACATGACTTCAAAGGCATTGAGCATGGCATAAGTGGGCACTTAAACATACACAAACAAGACATTATCGTGATTTTTTCATCTTTACTAATACATGCATAAAACTTCATACTTTGTCAAGCCAAATTTATAAATTTGCATGCACTAAGAGTTGAAGTTTACTTCCATTTAACATACTCATGTTTTAGTTATTATCATGCCACTCACTCACAATTCCATCATCAAACATACATAGTCACATCAAAATTTCATCCATGCTAAACAATTTTAACCACATCATGTAACAGCCCGATTTTGGGCCTAGTTAGAACAGTGGTTTCAGAACCACAAATCCGAGGTCAATAAATTATTTTAAAATTATTTTATCTATTATAGCATGATTATATGAGTGCATGAAAATTTTGGTGAATTAATTTTAGCGTTTGTGAGTAATTGCGAAAAATGACTAAATCGCATAAAGGGCAAATGTTTTATTTTACTACCCAAATATGTTAAATAGCTAGAGAACCAAAATTGGAGGTCTTTAAGGTGCAAATAGGCCATTTAGGGAGAGACGGCCGGCCATGGAGACAAGGATATTAAAATGGTCAAAGGTTATGTGGCCTAATTTGTAATAAAATAAAACCAAAAAGAAAAAGGCTATCATCTTTTTATTTTTTCTCTTTCTTCTCCACCAATTTTTACCCAAGAAAATGGCCACGGAAGCTTGAAATTTTCATAAACTTCTAACCATCACAAGTAAGTGATTTTGATGGCTTTTCTTGATAATTTTTACACTTTTGAGACCCTTGTAGCATGAGCTAGCTAATGGGGGGACTATTTTGCAAAATGGTTGAAAGTTTAGGGTTTTTCCATGAGAACATTTATGTTTTTTGCTAAATTTTTATGAAAGAAAATGAGTCTTGATTGTGTAATAAACAACTTTTGTGAAAGGATTTTCATGAAAACACCTAATATGGACTACTTTGCAAAGTTTGTTAAATGGATGGGAATTGTGTGAAATAATTGGAATTGTGAGCTGCTTCTAGTATAAAAAGAATTCGTCTAGGCTTGGGTAGTGAGGAAATTCAATAAAAATCAATTTACGAGCCTAAGGGTAAAATTGTAAAATTGTGAAAGTCTAGGGGCAAAATGTTCATTTTGCCAAAATGTGATGTATAAAATGTATTGATTGATGTAATGATTAAATGAGTGAATTTAATCATGTTAGGTCAAGAAAATCGAGATTTGGACTTAAATCGGAAAGTACGAGGTCATGGACTAAAATGGATTAATTGGCCGAAACATTCGAGGTAATTCTGTATGATAATAATAGCACAATGTTATGTTTGAATTATAATTCTTTACTATTATTGCATATATTATATGATTTAATATATATTGGAAAAGTTGATGAAATGTTGTATATGATGTGGAAATATGACATGAAATAATATTACATGAAATGCAAAAAAATAATGATCCATGACAAGTGATATATGCAATATGTGATATATGTTATGTCAATTCTTAAAAGCTTATTTGTTATTTGAGTTATGCCTTATTATGCTATGAATGGGCAATTGATACTATGGATAGTGAGATCGACACTTCAAGTAAGTTCGATAGAGATAGGGTATCGAAAAATCTCGTCTGAACCTTAGGAATAGTCTAGGATACAAGTGACATGTCACTAGGAATTCAGAAATCCAAACTTGTTGAGTTAGTCCAAGTTCGTGATATATATGAGGCATCTGAGCTCTCTAAGTTAGTCCGAGTTCACTATGGATGCAAGCATCCGAACTCGTTGAATTGGTCCGAGTTCATAATAGATGCGATACATGTAATTGGGTTTCAGGTAATGATCTTGTGTGTCCTGCCGGTGGCCAGGTAATCCTTGAGTTAGTCAGATACCTGATAGCTTGTGTGAGCAGCCCGTGTGGCTACACCTTGACCGATAGCTTTTATGAGTAAACCCGTGAGTAGCTCCATTGTGAGCGTTACATGTTATGAGGTAGCTTTGGCTACGTATGTATATGTGGCACTTATGTGCAAGTTTTCCGCATATTTAATAGTATTCCAAGGGTTCAATGTGTAATTCAATAGATGTGATGAAAGTCTCGAGGAGGGCATGTTAAAGAGGTATGGTTATATGATATATTACGATGAGCACAGGTATGTACACTAAGCTTATGGTTATTGAGACTTTGAAATGTTAAGACATCGATGAGCTAAGATGTATGAATTATGATTATAAATTTTGTTGCAATATCATGTTAACTTATATTGTGCATTTGAACATGGAATTCATGAAATGGTGAGTTCATGATTAGTCGACAGTGAACTTATGATAGTTATCATTATATTGCACCAAAATAATGTTAGGCAGTAGCAGTTGTATGACTTTAAAAATCCACCAAAAATTGTGGAAATTGAGTTAGAATCTGAATAAAATATGAAATTAAAGCTTAATGAGTCTAGTTTTACTTAGAAGAAACGGTGTAAGCAAAAGAGTTTCATATTATGAAATATTTAAATTGTTGTGAGATAGAGTTAGAATCATTTCGAAATCCCCTGTTCTAATTTGAGAAAATCATTGGAAATTGTACGAAAATATTTATGGGTTATAATTTATATTCTTAGAATTCTTAATGAGTCTATTTTCAATAGAAATAGACAGGAACATCATCTGAGTCCTTTATTAATTATCTTGTGAAGAGGGGTTGGAACTGTCAGACAGCGAAAAAGGGGTAAATTTAAGGAATAAGTTGTACTTATTGGCTAGAGAAAAATTCTTAAAATTTCATGGTGAGAAGATATGTGAGCCTAGTTTCAGGAAAAATTAACGGATCTTAATTTGGAGTTCTGTAGCTCTAGATATAAATAATTTAGTAACTATGACTTGAGAAAATAGCTTGGCTAGAACATAAGTAAAAATACAAATATGGTTGTATTACCTTGAGAAGCATGTTGGCATATTGCTTATTATTTTCATATGGATTTAGTAAGCTTTAAGCTTACTCCTTCCTCTCCATTTCTTTAGTGTTGTTAGGTCTGCTTGGGGTTGGAGATCGTCAGAAGCAGCATCACACTATCAAGTCACTACCTTTGGAATAATGAAGCATATGTTAGAAATTTTCTAGTGAGTGGCATGTATAGGAATCTAGTTTCATGGAATGTGTTATTATGATTTTGGCCAAATGTATTGGCTTATATTAAGTTATATGTATATGGCCATGAGATGTGGCTCATATTGATTTTGGTTTATAAATCTAGCTATTCATGTTATGTCTAGTGTGTAACATCCCGAAATAGGGCCTCGACAGAATAGTGGTTTCGAGACCATAAATCCGACATCAAAATATTTGTTTTATGATTATTATGATGTCTAGAATATGAGAATATGTATGTGTTAAGATTTCATGAAGAAATTCTTTGAGTAAGGTGTCCAATTGGAAATTATGGACTAAATTGACTAAATTGTAAAACTTGGATTCTAGAAGAAATTTGTATGAAATTGCTTTATATTATAAACTAGAAGGTTTTAGAGAGAAATTTTCCCAATTTCTAAGTTTTTGGACAAAAGTGGGCTTGCATGGATGAAATTTTAAAGAAAGGGCTTGAGGGCATTTTGGTCATTTGGCATTTTAATGAAATAAAATGGGAAAAATGAACCAAAATCAGCTCATTTGCTTCTCCATGCTGTCGAAACTTCAAGGGACTCCATTGCTAGGGTTTTCAACATTTTCAAGCTCAATAGTAAGTGCACCCAAGCCCCGTTTTTAATGTTCTTTGTATTTTTAAAATCTCGGTAACTTACTCTTTCCATCTCTACCCATATTTTATGCTAGGGTTCATGTTTAAAAATTTACCCATGCATGAGTTACTTGTATTTTGATGATTTATGAAGGGATATGAAAGTTAGAGATGTGTTAAACATCTTTTCCTAGGTGATTTTCATGACAAACCCCTAAAGGGACCTTTTTTTGCAAAAGTTGATAAATACGTGGTAGAAATGTGAAAATAATGGAAAATGTGGGCTGCCATAAGAGGGAAAACTGTTCAGCTAGGCTTGCATAAGGTAGAAATTACATGTGTTTCATTATACGAGCCTAGGGACTAAATCGTAAAAATGTGAAAGGTTAGGGGCGAAATGGTCATTTGGAATGAGGATGATATTTAGGCTAAAAAAGGCACAATGTCAGTTATTAATAATTAGTTCTTATTATTATAGACCCCGAGGAACAAATTCTGGAGGTCGATCGAGAAAAACGAAAGGTTTCGGAGTAACCGAAACACAACACCGAAACAAGTACCAGGTAAGTTTCAGATAACTTAAAGTAAACTCATAACATGTATAATAGTATGATTTATGAATGCATGATGATTGCATTGTTGATGGTATGAAAATGCATGGAATGTATCTTGATAATAATTTGTTGGATAATCTCTCGGTTGAGGTTAAAAAGGGAATTCGATGGATAAACCATGAATTGTATGTGACTTGAGATCCTACATGTGTTGCAGAAAGGATTTAGCCCGAACGGGTAATCTGGTGATCTCAAGTATGAAAAGGATCTAGCCTGAACGGGTGTTCCTTGAGTGATCAAGCCTCCTGAAGAATATGTGTGCATTATGGATTTAGCCCGGACGGGTAATCTGTTTAGGGTCTGAATTTCTCCTAGACTGGTAATTTAGATCCGAGCCCATTAAAGGTGTTTGTCATTATAAAGGATTTAGCCTAGACTGGTAATCTCGACATCACCTTATGAGTTTATATTATGGGGGATTTAGCCTGGACTGGTAATCCCGCTATAAGATGTGAGGTTCGCGGGAGTGCATACCTGAAACGATCATTCGTATGAATTGACGAAGATTGGATAACCTATCGAGATTTCCTAGAAATTCAACGGGATTAACACGGGGTTTATGTACAAATGACATGTCAAATGATGAGCTCATCTAAGATAAATTACATGATCTTTTATTATATGACTAACTCATTGGTTGAGTGTGTGTGATAGGGAAACCATTTACATATTTGTTGGTTTCATTATCTAATAAGGATGTATGTTAAATAATCGATAAGTTTACTTTGCAGTTATTTGAGCTTACTAAGCATATAAATGCTTACCCCTCTCATTTCCCTGTCTTATAGAGCTCGAGGACTCGTAAAGATTGGAAGACGGTTGGAGAATCAACACACTATCAACTAGCTCAACTTTGGTATATAGATACTTATGTTTTGTTCAATGGCATGTATAGAGCTTTTGAGTATTTTGTTATATGTGTCATTTGGTTTGCCAAAATGAAGGCATGTAATGTCATACTTATCTTTTTGTATATGGCCATGGAAATTTGGCTCATTTTGGAGTAGGCTATGACCTACAAATCTATATATGTTTATGTTCACATATGATGGCTTGATTATAATTGGCAATGAGTTATAGAAACGAGCCAATCTTAAATATGTTAAGTAGACATGAGAAATCCTTAAATGCAAGATGAGAATTAACTTAGCATGTATGAGACCAATGACATGTGGTTGACATGCAATGAGGTTAATTAAACTTATATATATATATATAAGTGTATAAATTGGTCTTAAAATGCATTTAATGTAACTCATAAGAATATTTGATTAGTAGAGGGCGATCAAAAGCTTGGAAAATAGCCTAAAAAGGTCTACAGGGGTAGACACACGGGTGTGTGTCTAGGTCATGTGTGACACACGGCTCCCCCCATGGGTGTGTGGTATAGCCGTGTGTCCCCTACACCTAAATTTTTAAGTCAGTATAGAACACAGCCTAAGCACACGAACGTGTGCCTTGGCCGTGTGAATTTAACAATATGATGAGGTTGAAGTCAGTGTTACACACGGGCTATGGGCACGGGCGTGTCCTAAGCCACACGGACGTGTGTGACCACATGGCCCCACCACACGGGCGTGCCACACTTTATAATAAGGAAAATTTTCTAAGATGCTCAAAGTCTATCGAATGCTTTCGATTTTGCCTCGTATTACCCCTAGGTGTACTTTAGGCCTCGAAGGCCTGTATAAGGGGCGAGAGGTACATGTTTGAAAGGTTTTAATTTTGGGCGAAATTTAGTGACCCGATTTAGTAAGTGTGTAAAAGGGAATTACCGGTAATGCCCCGAACCTTATCCCAACATCGGATACAGGTGAAGAGTGTTACATTTAGTGGTATCAGAGCTACGGTTTAGTCAATTCTAGGACTATCGTAGAGAGCATTGAGGCTCGCTATACATGCCATTATATGAACGTTGATAGTGTGATATCTCCTAACTGTTTAAATTGTTTTGAATATAGTAAATGTCTTCCAATCATGCACAAGATGAGTCCGAGGGAGCCGAGAGCCATGCTCCAACTTCTATACAACGAGATGTATCTAGTAGTAGTGGATGGGTTATGTCTGAAGGCCGGGAAGAAGCCCGAGCTGCTTTCTTTAACATGATGGATGAATGTTTTGGGGATTATCTGAGGAATCGCCCCAACATACCACGACCACCCCCGCCTCCTAACCAACCTAATGAGGATTTGCCATGAGGTGCAGTACCAGTAAGAATTGGTAAAGCCCCCGTAGATAAGCTTAGAAAGTATGTGGCCGAGGAATTTAGAGCTAAAATTGAGGATGATGCTGAAAGAGCCGAATTATGGCTCGAGAATACTACACCGGTATTAGATGAGTTGTCGTGTACACCTGAGGAGTGCTTAAAGTGTGCCGTGTCTCTCTTGAAGGATACTGCGTACCACTGGTGGAAGACCGTATCTTCGGTGGTGCCAAAGGAAAATATCACTTGGGAATTCTTCCAAGCAGAGTTTAGGAAGAAGTATATCAGCCAAAGGTTCTTAGACTCAAAGCGAAAGGAGTTCTTGGAATTCAAACAAGGGAATAAGACTATGGCAGAATACGAAAGGGAGTTTGTAAGATTAAGTCAGTATGCAACTGAGTGGGTTCAAACCGAGTCAAAAATGTGTAAACGCTTTGAGGAAGGTTTGAATGAGGAAATCAAGTTATTTATTGGGATCTTTGAAATACGGGAGTTCACCACATTAGCTGATTGGGCCAAGAAGGCCAAGGAACTCAATAATGAAAGAAAGCAAGAAAAGAGAGAGGCTCGAGTTGCGAGCAAGAAATTCGGTGGTAGGACGCTTTCATTTTCTACAAAGAAATCATGGAGCCAACATGAACACTCCACTTCATCTGTAGGATATTCAGGTAGAACGAGAGGCTCTAAACGACGAAATCAGAAGTCTTCCTCCACGATAGTGACTAGTGTGGGGAGTGTAGATGACCAAAAGCTGAAGTGTAAGAGTTGCAACAAATTTCACTTCGGAGAGTGCTGAATAAAGAGTGGTGCATCTTTCAGATGTGGTTCTCTTAACCACTTTCTCAAGGATTGCCCAGAGCGAATTGAAAAAAAAGTGGAAGAAACCCCGAAGTCGAGTACTCCCATGGTATGAGGTAGACCTTCGAGATACCCTGGAAGTACTAGTGGCAGTCGCGTTGCAGCCAAAGACACTACAAAATCAGAGGCTCGAACCCCGAAAAGAACATATGCAATACGTGCTCGAGAGGAAGCCTCTACTCCTGACGTTATTACGGGTACTTTTTCTCTTTTTAATACATGTGTTATTGCCTTAATTGACCCGGGATCGACATATTCATATATTTGCATGAGATTAGTGTCCAGTATGAATATACCCGTTGGACCTACGGAATTCGTTGTTAAGGTGTTTGATCGTGTTATTTTATGACAGGTTTTAGATATTTATAATTAATCATTTTTGAAACTAACTATTATCACGATGTAGGCAAGTGTACCTATCGAACAGTAGTATAGTTTTAGCAAGACCGGATTGTCGAACCCAAAGGAACTAAAAGTACTAGTAATGACTGTCTTTTTATTATCTAGCCTAAGAATAAGGGGGTTTGTTTTAACTAATTAACTAAACTAAGAATTCACAGAAAGTAGAATTGGGGGATTACTTTTGGAAAACGATTGAATTAAGACAATACCTAAGGAAAAATCCACCTACACTTCACTTGTTATTTGACTCTGAATCGGACGATTTATTCATTTGACTTGATCCGTAAAAATTCCTAAGTTATATTATTATCTCTCTCGAGACTAACAATGTCTAACCCTAGGTTGAATAATTGAAATCTCTTTCTAATTAACTTCCTAGGGTTGCATTAACTCGATCTATGGATCCCCTTATTAGGTTTCACCCTAATCCGGCAAAATCTTGTCACCCTATCTCTAGGCGCACAATCAACTCCGCTTAATTAGGACAAATGTACTCTTAGACAGGGTCTATTCCTCCTCTGCATAAGAGCTTAACTTGAATCAATATCCTAGAATATCAAAACAATAATGATGAACACATAATTAAGAACAAGTCAAATATTTATCATACAATTTAGAAAATAATAATAACAAGATCTGTCGGTTTCATCCCCCTTAGGTATTTAGGGGATTTAGTTCATAACTAAAAAGGAAAACATCTCAGAAGAATAGTGAATATAAAACATAGAGAAAAACCCAAAACTCCTGAAGGGGAATAGAAGGGAGATCTTCAGTCTTGATGGTGAATCCAGCTTCTGAGATGGATCAATCGGCTTTCCTTGAGCAATTTCTTGCTCCCTCCTATGTGTCTTTTTTTTCTCCTCCTTTAAGGTGTATTTATAGGCTTTAGAATGCCTAAAAGCCGTCAAAATTAACCTTTTTTGAATTGGACTCAACTTGGGCTCGGTAGGGACACGCCCGTGTATGATTACTTCAGGCCGTGGTCAAGCCTGTTAAAATAGCACGGGCATGTAGTCTACCCATGTGAGTCGTGCTTCGATTCTACCAAATTGACACGGCCGTGTGGTCTACCCGTGTGAGGAAGTCCAGGCCGTGTTGATTTCGTACGTTGGCCCATTTTCTCTATTTTTGGTCCGTTTCTCGTTTCTTTTACTTTCCTAAGCTCACCTAAGTATAAAACATGAAATTAAGGCATTAGGAGCATCGAATTCACCAATTCTAAGGAGAAATCATCCATAAAATGTGCTAAGCATGGGGTAAAAATATGTATAAATGACGTTTTATCAAATACCCCCACACTAAAGCATTTGCTTGTCCTCAAGAAAAATCCTCATCACATAATCAAAACAAATTCTTCTCAACTTATAATTTCGATCGATAATACCTCAAAATAATCCATAGGTAATCAAACATTGAAAATTTGACTAAAAGAACATCGAAGTTTCAAACGTTCCAAGTTGAGCATTTTACCATGAAAACATAGGTTTCTCCCCTCATCTAAGTAATTACCTTTGATTCAAAATATCACAGAGTTTCACATCCTCACTAAAGATTCACTCAAATCACTCGAGGTGTTTAAATACAATAAATGAAACACTCAATAGTCAATAATGAAAAGTCATTACCATAGGCTTGCATGAAAATCAAATCTCCACCATTATAAATTGAGATGAAACATCAATCAAAATGTCTTTAGAGGGTTGTAACGTGGCTTTGGTTAGAGGGTGTGGTCACAAGCTAAAAGAGAGGGTTAGAATCGAGATTGAGTTAAAAAATTTCCTAACTAGAAAAATGACTAGTCATCAATTGTGTACAACAGAGCTTCTTCTTAGAATGTGGAATTAACACTCAAACTCAAAAATGGCGAATTACTATTAATAAGTATGCAAGTATTGTTGTTGTTGTTATTTTTTAAGAACAAGTCAAATACAAAATAAAATAAAACATAGCTAAACAACTATTCTAACTCAAATATCGACAAAAATAGGGATCAAATTAATTTAGGGGATTTCAACAATAATGAGTTATGGGTTAATGTTGAGGGTAAATCAATGAATGAGTTGTTAGGCTCTAGGGGGTTCACTAAGGATTAATTGTGAAGGTAAGCTTTTATGGAGTGAGTGGGTTAAACCTAAGTTATTTATCATTTTGACATATCAAATCAAATGGTGTGGTCTTGACATGCATAATCAAGCAAGTTCTAGAATAACAGTTCAATATTGACGCACTCATAATGAAAGTGAGCATGGAAGAAATAATAGATGCTCTTGAAAGCTCAAAATCTCACAAAAATTATGGCTTTTTGATGTTTAAACGTGTGAATTCCAACTCAGGGTAATACCTAGACTTAGAGAAACAACCTAGAAGTTTTTAATTCTTCAAAAATCAACTTATCATGCTTGATTCCCTAATATCTTAAAGTTTAAACAATCAATGCATAAATGCCTATGTTTTAATTCAAAACATATCAATAAAAATCATAAGTTAATTAAAATTCATTCTAATAGTGATATGAGAGCTTTTCAAGAGAATAAGGCAATCATTTAGGGATTTTTTCTGATAGTGAAATGAATACCCCCCACACTTAAGATGTACATTGTCCTCAATGTACAAAGATAGATAGGAAAAAGATAAATTTGTAATCATAAGATAGGGAGAGAAGTGAAACTTCCTGAATGATGAATGAATTCCTTGAACTGAAGTTTTGGAGAGTAATCGGCACGAGAGTGGAGGAGGATAATCCAGTGGGGAGTAGAGGTTCGCTAGACCCTAAGTCTTGCGCCAAAAGATTATTATATCTAGTGGTAGCTACGGTCGTGGTCGAGCAGAACATGGCAGTCCTAGAGAACCTTTCCCGATGGAGTTTTTAGTTCCTATGCGATGATGAGCTTAGGAGCTCTATATAACTGTGACAGAATCAGGAACTTTTTAGGAGATATAAATAAGAATAATTACTCTTAATAGAATAAACAAAATTGATAATTATAAAATAAAATTCTAAAATCTAATAAAAATAAAAAGTAGTTTTAATAAAAATTAAAATCATAAAATAATAAATTGTTTTTAAACATCTTCATCGCTGGATGGTTCGCGAGGTGGGACTGGCGATGAGATGTGGAGGTGGTGACAAATCTACTGTAGTGTAGCATTAATGTTGTCAAATCATTGAAAGCACTACTGCTCGAATCATATGGACTTGAAACGGCTAGGGTTAGGGTTTTTTTTTTGGGTGAAGGAGACAACGAATGGTGCAGCCTATTTATAGATTTTGGGGCACACGTCCAGGGAACACACCCGTATTCCCCAATTTCAGCCCGTGTGAATCGCGAATTTTGAATTTTGGGTGCATTTGACATTTAGTCCACGCCCGTGTTCCTTGTACGTGTGGGTGCACACAACCGTGTAGCATGACCGTCTCTGGCCTTGTTCGCTTCTCCCACGCTCGTGAATGTAGGCCCATGTCCGTGTTAATTTAACAGGTTCGACCACGGGTGCTAAACACGGGCATCTTGCAAGCCCGTGCTATTTTCTCAGGTTCAACCACAGTTTTGCAACACGATTCTCCAACACGGGCATTCGCCATGCCCGTGTTATTTTGGCAGGTTCGCCCACGGCAATGTCGCACGGTCGTGACGTTTTATCGTAGCCCGTGTTTGGGAAAAATCTCTGCCCTGTTTTGACATGGTCCTCAGCACGCTCATGTACCTGGCCATGTCTATGTGGAAAACCTGTATTCAAGATCTCCGTTAGTAAGTTAGGTGTTAAATACTAAAATTTAAAGAAATTAATATTGTTAGTGCTCGGGTTGCCTCTCGAGAAGTGATTATTTATAGTCTAAGCTCAACTTACCTCTCCATTGAATGGTCATGGTGGTTCGAGGAGTTTATACTCCTCATCCCTACTAACCATCTTATCAAAATAAGGTTTTAGACGGGTGTTGTTTACCTTAAAAGTGCCAAACTTGGGATGACTTACCTCGACTGTACCGAATGGGAAAATGCTAAGTACCATAAGAGGGACTTCTTCATTCGGTTTGGTAGACAATGTATGGATCTGCGGCTTCTAATAAAATTTTATCTCCAACCTTAAGTTGATTTGGAAAGGTATTGAGCTCGTTCTGGCGTAGTTTTGGTTTATCGGGTGTTCTTGAATTATGCGTCCGCCATTTATCTAGTTCCTCGATTTGTAGCCTTTGATATTCATGAATAGGTCATCTACTATTTCTTGGGAATGGATCATATACTTTCTTCAGATTCATTTCCTGCAAAGTAGGTTGCACCATATTGCCAGTTTTAGTAGAATAGTTTAGACGATCACCTTCAATTTCCGATGTGTTGCTAGAACTGCGAGCTTGAAGGGTGATTGTTTCGTCCCCCATACGAAGTGTGAGCTCACCTGTGCCAACATCAATAATCGTTTTAGTAGTTGCTAAAAAGGGCCTTCCTAAAATCAAATGAGTGTTGCTATCCTCCTCTATGTCTAGAACAATGAAGTCAATGGAAAATATAAATTTATTGATTTTAACTAGCACATCTTCACTAATACCCCTAGGAAATCTTATAGTTTTATCTGCTAATTGTATGCTCATCCTAGTCTATTTGGGTTTCCCAAGACCAAATTGTTTGAACATTTTGTAGGGCATGACGTTAATACTAGCCCCTAAATCAGCTAATGCATTATTAACATCTAAACTACCAATTAAGCAAGGAATTGTAAAACTCCCTGGATCTTTTAATTTGTTGGGTAGCTTATTCTGTAGAATAGCTGAGCAAATTGTGTTTAGCTCTACATGCGACGCCTCGTCCAACTTCCGCTTATTTGCTAAAAGCTCCTTTAAAAATTTCATTGCGTTTGGCATCTGTGATATAGCTTCAATAAATGGTAAGTTAATATGTAATTTTTTAAGAGTTTAAGGAATTTACCAAATTGTTCGTCTGAGCGGTCTTTCCTTGTCACATTAGGGAATGGCATATGAAGTTTGTATTCTGTACTTACCGATTTCTGTTCTTTGTGGTATACCTCACCTTTATCTTTGCTTATCTCAGTATCTTGCCTTGGTACTGGTTCTGGTGTGACTAACCTTTCCTCATCTTGACTAGTAATCGTGTTGAGTTACTCCCTTGGATTAGATTCTGTGTTACATGGTAAGCTACCTTGTGGTTGTTTAGAAATCAACTTGGCAAGCTGTCCAATCTAAGTTTTGAGCCCTTAGATTGATGCTTGTTGATTCTTAAGTGTTGTCTTGGTATTCTGAAAACGAGTTTTTGACACCAATATAAACTTTGTGAGCATCTCTTCAAGGTTCGGCTTTTTCTCTTGTTGGTAGGGTGGTTGTTGGAAGCTTGGAGGGGGTCTCTGATTGCCTTGGCCTCCCCATGAGAAATTTGGGTGGTTCCTCCAACATGCATTGTAACTGTTACTATAAGGATTGTTTTGAGATCGGGGATTGTTACTCATGTAATTTAACTGCTCGTTGTCCATTTGTGACCATATGGCGGGTATTCTGAACTGCTCAATCCACCTCCATTTGCTTCGCACTGCATTATAGGGTGAACCTGTGAAGAACTAAGAAAACCATCAATTTTCTTATTCAAGAGCTCTACCTAATTAGAGAGAATGGTGACCGAGTTGATATTATAAACACCGGCTGTTTTTATTGGTTTTGTCCTCATGACTTGCCACTGATAGTTATTCAGTGACATCTCTTCTATAAATTCATAGGCCATTATGAAAGGTTTGAACCTGTAACCACAGTGGTAACCCATGGTGAAGGCATCTTCGTAAAAGATCCTTGTATCTCTCCCATGCATCGTAGAGTGTCTCTAAATCCATCTGCACAAAAGAAGAGATATCATTACGTAATTTAGCCGATTTGGCTGACGGAAAATATTTTAATAAGAACCTTTCAGTCATTTGTTCCGAAGTAGTAATTGACCCTTGTGGTAACGAGCTCAACCACTGTTTAGCTTTGTTCCTCAATGAAAAAAGGAATAACCGAAGATGAATGGCATCTTCAGAAATGCCATTAATATTAAATGTAGGGCAAAATTCTAGGAAATTTGCCAAGTGAGTGTTTGGATCCTCATCCTGCAAACCATCAAACTGAACAAATTGTTGTATCATTTGAATAGTGTTAGGTTTTAGTTCAAAATTATTCGCAACAATAGCAGGTCTAACTATACTTGACTCAGTGTCTGTTAAAGTAGGTTTAGCATAATCATACATAGTACGAGGAGCAGGATTTTGATTTGCTAGTTCAGCAGGTATTGCGGGAGGTAGCTAATTATCTTGAATTTCAGCCACCTCCTCAGTTGTGGCTTGTATATCGTCTTCTTGCTCTTCCTCTATGTATCTTAGGTTTCGCCTTATTTCTCTTCGGTTTCTGCGAACTGTGTGATCGATTTCTTCGTCAAAAAGTAGTGGTCCTAACAGGTTTCTTCTAGTCATAAACTATAAAAACCTGCCAAGAGAAAGAAAAAGTAAATTAATAAAAAATAAAATTAACTTGCAAGGAAAATAAATGGCTAAAGTAATAAAAATTGAGTTTTCCTAATATCTTAGTTCCCCGGCAACGGCGCCAAAAACTTGATCGTGTTATTTTGTGACAAGTTTTAAATATTTATAATTAATCGTTCTTGAAACTAACTATTATCACGATGTAGACAAGTGTACCTATCGAACAGTGGTATAGTTTTAGCAAAACCAGATTGTCGAACCCAAAGGAACTAAAAGTGCTAGTAATGACTGTCTTTTTATTATCTAGCCTAAGAATAAGAGGGTTTGTTTTAACTAATTAACTAAACTAAGAATTCACAGAAAATAGAATTGGGGGATTACTTTTGGAAAACGATTGAATTAAGACAATACCTAAGGAAAAATCCACCTAAACTTCACTTGTTATTTGACTCTGAATCGAACGATTTATTCATTTGACTTGATCCGTAGAAATCCCTAAGTTATATTATTATCTCTCTCGAGATTAACAATGTCTAACCCTAGGTTGAATAATTGAAATCTCTTTCTAATTAACTTCTTAGGGTTGCATTAACTCGATCTATGGATCCCCTTATTAGGTTTCACTAATCCGGCAAAATCTTGTCACCCTATCTCTAGGCGCGCAATCAACTCCGCTTAATTATGACAAATGTACTCTTAGATAGGGTCTATTCCTCCTCTGCATAAGAGCTTAACTTGAATCAATATCTTGGAATATCAAAACAAGAATGACAAACACATAATTAAGAACAAGTCAAATATTTAGCATACAATTCAGAAAATAATAATAACAAGATTTGTCTTAGGTTTAATCCCCCTTAGGTATTTCAGGGAATTAGTTCATAACTAAAAAGGAAAACATCTCAGAAGAATAGTGAATATAAAACATAAAGAACAACCCAAAACTCCTGAAGGGGAATTGAAGGGAGATCTTCAGTCTTGACGGTGAATTCGGCTTCTGAGATGGATCAATTGGCTTTCCTTGAGCAATTCCTTGCTCCTTCCTGTGTGTCTCTTTTTTCTCCTCCTTTAAGGTGTATTTATAGGCTTTAGAATGCCTAAAAGCCCTTAAAATTAGCCTTTTCCAAATTGGACTCAACTTGGGCTCGGCAGGGACACGTCCGTGTGACACGCCCATGTACGATTACTTCAGGCCGTGGTCAAGCCTGTTAAAATAGCATGGGCGTGTGGTCTACCCATGTGAGTCGTGCTTTGATTCTACCAAATTGACACGACCGTGTGGTTTGCCCGTGTGAGGAAGTCCAGACCGTGTTGATTTGTACGTTGGCCCATTTTGTCCGTTTTTGGTTCGTTTCTCATTTCTTTTACTCACCTAAGCTCACCCAAGTATAAAACATGAAATTAAGGCATTAGGAGCATCGAATTCACCAATTCTAATAAGAAATCATCCATAAAATGTGCTAAGAATGGGGTAAAAATATTTATAAATGATGATTTATCAGTGTCGAACCCATTAGGCAAATCAGTTTTGGTCGATAAAGTCTGTAAGAATTGTCCTTTGACGATTCATGGTCAATGTTTTCCGGCTAACCTTATGTTATTACCTTTTGATAAGTTTGATGTAATACTTGGTATGGATTGGTTAGCCCTGCATGATGTAATTGTAAATTGTGGTAGCAAGTATATTAAATTGAATTGCCTAAATGGTAAGATTCTACGGGTTGATTCAAGAGATTTGGGCACGTCGCCAGCTGTAATCACAGCAATGGTTGCTCAGAGATATATGAGAAAAGGGTATGAAGCCTACCTTACTTTTGTTTGAACATGCAGGAAACGAAGTTGAAAGTCGAGATTGTGCCAATAGTATGTGAGTACCCAGACGTATTTTTGAAAGAATTACCCGGATTACCTCCTAAAAGAGAGATAGATTTTGGTATTAAATTGGTGTCAGGAACAGCTCCCATCTCAATTGCTCCATATAGAATGGCACCAGTCGAGCTGAAAGAATTAAAAGCACAGTTACAAGAGCTGACAGATAAAGGTTTTGCTAGGCCAAGTTTTTCACCTTGGGGTGCCCTAGTATTGTTCGTAAAGAAGAAGGATGGTTCAATGAGACTATGTATAGATTACCACCAACTAAACAAGGTAACTATCAAGAAAAAGTATCATTTGCCAAGGATCGATGATCTATTCGACCAGTTGAAAGGAGCCACTGTGTTCTCTAAGATAGACTTGAGGTCTAGTTACTATCAGTTACATGTTAAGGAATCAGATGTGCCAAAGATAGCTTTTAGAACTAGATACGGCCACTATGAATTTCTGGTTATGCCATTTGGATTGATGAATGCACCAGCCGTATTCATAGACCTGATGAATAGCATCTTTCGGCCATACTTGGATAAGTTTGTCGTTGTGTTCATTGACGACATCTTAATTTATTCTAAAGATGAGTCAGAGCATGCGAAGCACCTAAGAATTGTGTTGTAGACTTTACGGGAAAAACAACTGTATGCTAAGTTTAGCAAGAGTGAATTTTGGCTCCAGGAAGTTGGATTTTTGGCTCATATTGTTTCGAGTGAAGGTATCCGAGTTGATCCAAGTAAAAGCTCTGCTATTGTTGAATGGAAACCACCTAAAAATGTAACCAAGGTTAGAAGCTTTTTGGGCTTAGCCAGTTACCACCAAAGATTTGTGAAAGGATTCTCTATAATAGCAACTCCAATGACGAGGTTGCTACAGAAAGCCATTAAGTTTGAATAGACAGAAAAGTGTCAGCAGAGTTTCGAGAAGTTAAAAATGTTGAAAACAGAAGCTCCTGTTTTAGTAGTACTTGAACTGGGAAAAGAGTTTGTGGTCTAGAGTGATGCATCCTTGAATGGACTGGGTTGTGTACTTATGCAAGATGGCAAGGTGATGGCCTACACTTCACGACAGTTGAAGCTACGTGAGAAGAACTATCCGACGCATGACTTAGAGCTTGCTGCCATTGTCTTTGCCTTGAAAATCTAGAGGCATTATTTACATGGTGAGACTTGTCGTATATTCATAGACCACAAGAGTTTAAAGTATTTGATGACTCAAAAGGAACTGAATCTGAGACAGCGGAGATGGTTAGAATTAATTAAAGATTATGATCTGATCATTGACTATCACCCGGGAAAGGCTAATGTGGTCGCCGATGCGTTAAGTAGGAAATCGCTGTTTGCATTGAGAGCCATGGATGCTCGGTTAGCATTGATTGAGGATGGTTTGATCTTAGCAGAGCTGGAGGCTAGGCCAACATTTCTTCAGGAAATCTATGACGCTCAAATTAGTGATAGAGACTTGCAAGCAAAAAGGGCTCAATGTAAGTTGGGCATTGAATCAGATTATCGGATAGGTCCTGATGGATGTTTGATGTTCAGAAATAGAGTTTGTGTACCTAAAGATGATGAACTTATTCAGAAAATCTTACAAGAAGCACATAATAGTTGTTTGTCTATTCATCCGGGAAGTACCAAGATGTACAACAATTTGAAGAAAAAGTACTGGTGGAACGGCATGAAAAGAGACATTTCTAAATTTGTATTGAAATGTCTGATATGTCAGCAAGTTAAAGCTAAACATCAAGTACCTTCTGGCTTGTTACAACTTGTAATGGTCCCCGAATAGAAGTGGGACAAAGTCACTATGGATTTTGTGACAGAGTTGCCATTAACTCCAAAAAAAAAAAGATGTTATATGGGTTGTGGTGGATAAGTTGACAAAGTCGGCTCATTTCATTCCAGTAAGAACATACTACTCTCTTGACAGATTGGTTGACTTGTACATATATGAGATTGTGAGATTACACGGGGTACCACTGTCGATTATTTCGAACAGATACCCGAGGTTCACTTCGAGATTCTGGAAAAAGTTACAAGAAGCCTTGGGTACAAAGTTGAATTTTAGTATGGCTTTTCACCCACAGACCGATGGTCAGTCTGAGCGGATGATTCAGATTCTTAAGGATATGCTGCGATGTTGCATCCTCGAATTTCAAGGTAGCTGGGAAAAGTATTTGCCATTGGTGGAATTTGCTTACAATAACAGTTTTCAAACAAGTTTAAAGATGGCGCCTTGCGAAGCCTTGTATGGCAGAAAGTGTCAAACCCCATTGTACTGGACAGAACTCAAGGAAAATCAAATTCATGGAGTTGATCTGATTAAGGAAACTGAAGAAAAGGTTAAAGTAATATGAGACTGTTTAAAAACGGCATCGGATAGGCAAAAGTCATATGCTGACCTAAAAAGAAAAGAGATTGAATTCCAAGTTGGAGATAGAGTATTCTTGAAAGTTTCTCCATGGAAAAAGTGTTGAGATTTGATCGGAAAGGCAAATTGAGTCAGCGATTTATCGGACCGTACGAGATCACTGAAAGAGTTAGACCATTAGCCTATCGTTTGGCATTGCCACCCGAATTAGAAAAGATTCACGATGTGTTCCATGTATCCATATTAAGACGATATCGATCAGACCCCTCTCATGTGATTTCACCAGTAGAGATTGAGATTAGACCAAACATGACTTATGGAGAAGAACCGGTCAAGATTTTGGCTTGTGAGGTTAAACAGTTGAGAAATAAAAATGTGGCTTTAGTAAAGGTTTTATGGCATCAACATGGTGTGGAAGAGGCTACATGGGAACCAGAAGAAACCATGAGAAACCAATATCCGAACCTGTTTACTGGTAAGACTTTCGAGGACGAAAGTCCATAAGGGGGGAGAAATGTAACATTCTGAAATAGGGCCTAGTCCGAATAGTGGTTTCGAGACCACAAATATGACATCAAAATATTTATTTTATGATTATTATGAGGTCTAGAATATGATAATATGTATGTGTTAAGATTTCATGAAGAAATTCTTTGAGTAAGGTGTCCATTTGGAAAGTAGGGACTAAATTGAAAAAATTGCAAAACTTGGATTCTAGAAGCAATTTTTATGAAATTGCTTTAGATTATAAATTAGAAGTTCTTAGAGAGCAATTTTCCCAATTTCTAAGTTTTTGGACAAACATGGGCTTGCATGGATGAAATTTTAAAGAAAGGGCTTGAGGGCATTTTGGTCATTTGGCATTTTAATGAAATAAAATGGGAAAAATGAACCAAAATCAGCTCATTTTCTTCTCCATGCTGACGAAACTTCAAGGGACTCTATAGCTAGGGTTTTCAACATTTTCAAGCTCAATAGTAAGTGCACCCAAGCCCCGTTTTTAATGTTCTTTGTATTTTTAAAATCCTGGTAGCTTACTCTTTCCATCTCTACCCATATTTCATGCTAGGGTTCATGTTTAAAAATTTACCCATGCATGAGTTACTTTTATTTTGATGATTTATGGAGGGATATGAAAGTTGGAGATGTGTTAAACATCTTTTCCTAGGTGATTTTCATGAAAAACCCCTAAAGGGACCTTTTTTGCAAAAGTTGATAAATATGTGGTAGAAATGTGAAAATAATGGAAAATGTGGGCTGCCATAAGAGGGAAAACTATTCGGCTAGGCTTGGATGAGGTAGAAATTACATGTGTTTCATTATACAAGCCTAGGGACTAAATCGTAAAAATGTGAAAGGCTAGGGGCGAAATGGTCATTTTGACCGGGGATGAAATTTAGGCTCAAAAAGGCACAATATGAGTTATTAATAATTAATTCTTATTTTTATAGACCCCGAGGGACAAATTCCAGAGGTCGATCGAGGAAAATGAAAAGTTCCGGAGTAACCGAAACACAACACCGAAACGAGTGTCAAAGATTATAGAATAAACGTTCGAGTCGACAACTTCGAGTACGAGGTAAGTTCGTACGTTGAACATGATATTATAAATACATGTTGTTGTTTTGATTATGCATAGATGTATATATAATTGAGCTGGATAAATATGATGATGAATTGAAAGTATTTGGCACTAAGTGTGCGATTTAAACTTGTTTCGGCTACTTGAGGCACTAAGTGTGCGATACCGACTTGGTTTCGGGTAAATGAGATGGCACTAAGTGTGGAGAATCGTTCTAGTTTTGGCTAAATTTTAAGCACTAAGTGTGCGAATGTTTAAAGCATTAGCGATCTTTGGAAAGTCTTTAAGTATTTGAACAAGAGGTGAGATTGAAAATGAACAAACATGAAAATGTTTAGGTAAGTATGATACCTATGTGTTAGATGATATTATGTTTATAAAGCTCATTGAATTGGTAAGAGCTTATGGATTGTGTTGGTATAAATTTGATAGATGAGTTGAGAAATTGTAATTACTTAAGTGTTGATGATTTATGTTTTATATATTGTTGATGATTTTAGTACGAGCTTATTAAGCTTTTGAAAGCTTACTTTGTGTGTGTTTGCATTGTTTTATAGATATCGAAGCTACTACAAGTTTGGGGATCGTCAAAGATCGTCAGCACACTATCGAACTTCAATTTGGTACTTTTGAAAATTATATTTTGGAAGTATGGCATGTATAGGCTAGTAGTTGTGGAATGCCGTTTTGTGATACATATACTTAGCCATGTGATTTGGCTATTTTGTGCTTGAACTCACAAATGATTATGGCTTATGGTATATGATGTTAATTTGTATATGTGGTATGTTTTAGCTGGATAAAGGAAATGGTAAATTTGTTAAGTTCATGGTGTAATATCCCGAATTAGGGCCTAATCAAAATAGTGGTTTTGTGACCACAAAATCGAGATAGAAATAATTATTTTATAATTATTTTGAGGTTTATGATATGATTGTATGATTGTGTGAAAATTTCGTGACGAAATTCTATGCATAAAGTGCTTAAGTTGAAATTAGGGACTAAATCGAATAATTTGCAAAACTTGCATTCTAGAAGTTTTTAGTATGAAATTACTTTGGAATATTAATGAAGAGGTCTTAAATAGCAATTTGACCAATTTCTAAAACTTTGGACAAAAATGGGCTTGTACATGAAAATTTTCAAAGAAAGGTATTAAGGGTATTTTGGTCATTTGGTAATTAAAAGATTAAAAAAAGGAAAAAGATGGCAAAATATGTCCATCTTCTTCATTAGGATGAGAATTAAAGGGTTCTCCATTGCTAGGGTTTGTTTCAAGCTTCCAAGCTCCACATTAAGTGATTCCAAGCCCCGTTTTTAATGTTCTTTACGTTTTTGGAGTCCCGGTAACTTGATTTAGCTTATGCTAGCAATAATTCAACCTAGGGTTCATATTTGGAAAAATAACCATAGGTTAAATTTGTGTATTTTGGTGTTTTATGATAGAATATGAGGTTTTAAATTATGATAGACAACTTGTGCTACTCGGTTATAAGTGAAAACGAGAAAAAAGGGGCTTAATCGGTAAAAATACCTAATATAAGTACATGTTAGAATGAGAATTTGATGTTGCCATAGAAGGGAAAAATGATCAGCATGTCATAAAACATAAGAAAATGGGCTAGTGGTGCAACTCGAGGGGAAGACATTCGAGAAAAGCTGGAAATGAAGCAAGCAGCAAGAATGTAGTTAGAGATTCAGCAGCTAAACCTGAAGCAAGGGCTCCAGCTAGAACTTATGCCATAAAGGCACGTGAAGATGCTTCATCACCCGACGTGATTACTGGTATATTTTCTCTTTATGATGTTAATTTTACTGCTTTGATTGATCCCAGTTCTACTCATTCATATGTGTGCATGAAACTGGTGTCTAGTATGAATATGCCTGTTGAGTACATAGAATTTATGATTAGAGTGTCGAATCCATTAGGCAAATATCACCTTCATATCTTGAATGTAAATGTCTCGGCTCTCTTGTCATTCTTATTATAAACATGTATTGGACATGGTTCATTGTATAGGATATTTATGGGGCAGAGCTAAAAGTGTCTATTATGATTATATCTTTAGTCTAATCACGAAAACACGGTGATATTGATGTGACGTTTTCTAGTTTTCATAAAAAAGGGTGAAATTGGTCAGAGTATGGATTGTGGTAGCTCAAGTCCAGATTGTGTATTGGGTTTCATTTACTGATAACATTGCTTTTCAATTGGAATTAGCAAGAGGCCATATGATCTGTTTGGACTAAAATAGTTTATAGTGAATTTTAAATTGTGTTATGAAAGAATCATAAAATATTGTATGTTCGAATTGTTCTATCACTAGTACGAAATGATTTCTTGAATTATTATCAATTGGTAATTAAGATTGATTCGGTTGTTCAATCTGTGTGAGTTATTTGTTCGAAAGATTAAATGATGTATTTATGCCCGAGTCTATTCTCAGGTTTGGAAATAAAAATTCTATTTCTTTATGGGTTAAAGTCGGGTACTCATGAATGAAGGATGTGAATGTTAAAAGACATTGTTATGAGTTAAGGTTGTCCTAATTGATAGAATTATCACCTTTGTGAAAGTCGGCCTGGTCGGCTACATGTTAGCAAGGTTTTGAATAATCGAGAACATTGTTAACTGAAATGTTAGATTTGGCTTGGCCTACAACGGGCAAGAAATTCATGATTTCCAGTGATGTGTCATTAAGTGGATTAAGATGTGTTTTAAGACTATAAGGTAATGTGATAGCTTAAAGTGTTTGATGTCATATAAAGATCAGAGTCTGAGGTAGCGTAGATGACTGGGATGGTTGCCAGAGTACGAGATAGTTATTGTCTGATCTTTGGGTAAAGGAAAAGGCAACTACCCATACTTGGGTAGAAAATCCTCGATTTCATTGAGAATGATGGTTATACGGTTAATCTTTTCCATTGACGGTTCGGTCTTACTTGAGTACAAGGCTTAAACTGAAGTTTTACTGTAAGTCTGTGCAGCAGAGAAAGGTTATGTGATTTGTTGTCATATGTTAAGGTTATGTGATTTGTTGTCATATGTTTGACGAAATTGCAAATCGTTGTGGTAGGTACAGAATTCTTACTTGATAGGTAAATGGAAATTATGTGTCTCCGAGGTAGTCAGATTTCTTTGAATGTTAGTCTTCATTAACTGGATTTAGATTCGAGGTTTATATCGTGACCTCTTGGGAAAGCTAAAGGAAGCTTTGAAAATTTATAGGCAACTGAGAGATCAAATTCGCAAACTATCGGACCATATGAAATTATAGAGAGTATAAGGTTGAATTTGAAAAGATTCAAGTGTGTTATCTATATATGCACTATGACGGTGTGGAACATACCCTTTGTGTATATGAGTTGTCCGATATAGATCAAGATTCAGTTAATGTGTTGTATGATGAAGAATCGCTCATGACTTTGGTACGAGAGATTGAAGTGTTAAGAGCTAAAAGCTCAATCTTAGTAGAGGTTCCCTAATAATGTTGTGACAAATGGAGCCTATGCGAATACCACGTCATTTTTCGGTAACACTTTCAGGGACGAAAGTCCCTAAGGGGGGAGAGTTGTAATAACCTGATTTTGGGCCTAGTCAGAACAGTGGTTTCGAAACCACAAATCTGAGACCAGTAAATTATTTTAAAATTATTTGATGTATTATAGCATGATTATATGAGTGCATGAAAATTTTGGGGAATTAATTTTAGCGCTTGTGAGCTTAATTGTGAAAAAGGACTAAATCGCATAAAGGGCAAAAGTTTTATTTTACTACCCAAATATGTTAAATAGCTAGAGAACCAAAATTGGAGGTCTTTAAAGTGCAAATAGGCCATTTGGGGAGAGATGGCCGGCCATAGAGACAAGGATATTAAAATGGTCAAAGGTTAGGTGGCCTAATTTGTAATAAAATAAAACCAAAAAGAAAAAGGCTATCATCTTTTTATTTTTCTCTTTCTTCTCCACTGATTTTTACCCAAGAAATTGTCCATGGAAGCTTGAAAATTTCAGCAACTTCTAACCCTCACAAGTAAGTGATTTTGATGACTTTTCTTGATGATTTTTACACTTTTGAGACCCTTGTAGCATGAGCTAGCTAATGGGGGGACTATTTTGCAAAATGGTTGAAAGTCTAAGGTTTTTCCATGAGAACATTTATGTTGTTTGCTGAATTTTTATGAAAGAAAATGAGTCTTGATTGTGTAATAAACAACTTTTGTGAAAGGATTTTCATGAAAACACCTAATATGGACTACTTTGCAAAGTTTGTTAAATGGATGGGAATTGTGTGAAATAATTGGAATTGTAGGCTAATTCTAGTATAAAAAGAATTCGGCTAGGCTTGGATAGTGAAGAAATTCGATAAAAATCGATTTACGTGCCTAAGGGTAAAATCGTAAAATTGTGAAAATTTAGGGGCAAAATGGTCATTTTGCCAAAATGTGATGTATAAAATGTATTGATTAATGTAATGATTAAATGAGTGAATTTAATCATGTTACGTCAAGAAAATCGAGATTTGGGCTTAAATCGAAAAGTACGAGGTCATGGACTAAAATAGAGTAATTGGCCGAAATTTACATTCGAGGTAAGTCTGTATAATAATAATAGTGCAATGTTATGTTTGAATTATAATTCTTTACTATTATTGCATATATTATATGATTTAATATATATTGGAAAAGTTGATGAAATGTTGTATATGATGTGGAAATATGACATGGAAGAATATTACATGAAATGCAAGAAAATGATGATCCATGACAAGTGATATATGCAATATGTGATATATGTTATGTAAATTCTTAAAAGCTTATTTTCTATTTGAGTTATGTCTTATTATGCTATGAATGGGCAATTGATACTATGGATAGTGAGATCAACACTTCAAGTAAGTTCGACAGAGATGGGGTATCGAAAAATCTCGTCTGAACCTTAGGAATAGTCTAGGATACAAGTGACATGTCACTAGGAATTCAGAAATCCAAACTTGTTGAGTTAGTCCAAGTTCGTGATAAATATGAGGCATCTGAGCTCTTTGAGTTAGTCCGAGTTCACTATGGATGCGAGCATCCGAACTCGTTGAATTGGTCTGAGTTCATAATGGATGCGATACATGTAATTGGGCTCTGGGTAATGGTCTTATGTGTCCTAGTGGTGGCCAAGTAATCCTTGAGTTAGTCGGATACCTGATAGCTTGTGTGAGTAGCCTGTGTGGCTACACCTTGACCGATAGCTTTTATGAGCAAACCCGTGAGTAGCTCCATTGTGAGCGTTACATGTTATGAGGTAGCTTTCGCTACATATGTATATGTGACACTTATGTGCAAGTTTTTCGCGTATCGAATCGTGTTCCAAGGGTTCAACGGGTAATGCAATAGATGTGATGAAAGTCCTGAGGAGGGCATGTTAAAGCGGTATGGTTATATGATATATTACGATGAGTACAGGTATGTACACTAAGCTTATGGTTATTGAGACTTTGAAATGTTAAGACATCGGTGAGCTAAGATGTATGAATTATGATTATAAATTTTGTTGCAATATCATGTTAACTTATATTGTGCATTTGAACATAGAATTCATGAAATGATGAGTTCATGATTAGTCAACAGATTGTGCATTTGAACATAGAATTCATGAAATAGTGAGTTCATGATTAGTCGACAGTGAACTTATGATAGTTATCATTATATTGCACCAAAATAATGTTGGCCAGTAGCAGTTGTATGACTTTGAAAATCCATAAAAAATTGTGTAAATTGAATTACTGGCTGAATAAAATATGAAATTAAATCTTAATGAGTCTAGTTTCACTTATAAGAAACGATGTAAGCAAAAGAGTTTCATATTATGAAATATTTAAATTTTTGTGAGACAGAGTTAGAATTATTTTGAAATCCCCTATTCTAATTTGAGAAAATCATTGGAATTTGTACGAAAATAGTTATGGGTTATAATTCATATTATTAGAATTATTAATGAGTCTATTTTTAATAAAAATAGACAGGAATGTCATCCGAGTCCTATATTATGAGATAATTAATTTTTAGTGAAGAGGAGTTGGAACTATCAGACAGCGAAAAAGGAGTAAATTTAAGGAATAAACTATACTTATTGGATAGAGAAAAAATTCTGAAAATTTTATGGTGAGAAGATATGTGAGCTTAGTTTCAGGAAAAATTATCGGATCTTAATTTGGAGTTTCATAGCTCTAGATATAAATAATTTAGTAGCTATGACTCGAGAAAACAGCTTGGCTGGAACATAAGTAAAAATGCAAATATGGTTGTATTACCTTGAGAAGCATGTTAGCATATTGCTTATTATTTTCATATGGACTTACTAAGCTTTAAGCTTACTCCCTCCTCTCCATTTCTTTAGTGTTGTCAAGTCTGCTCAGGGTTGGAGATCGTCGGAGGCAGCATCACACTATCAAGTCACTACCTTTGGAATAATGAAGCATATGTTAGAAATTTTCAAGTGATTGGCATGTATAGAGATCTAGTTTCATGGTATGTGTTAGTATGATTTTTGCCAAATGTATTGGCTTATATTAAGTATATGTATATGGCCATGAGATGTGGCTCATATTGATTTCGGTTTATAAATCTAGCTATTCATGTTATGTCTAGTGTTTATGATGTGATTATGTTTGGTTGCCATGCATGGTTGACAATATGACATGTGTGTTGGATGTATGCTCTATGACCAATTGAGGAGGTCATGGCCATGTAGGAATTGCACGTTATAAAAACAATGTGATAATGGTTGAACATGAGTGCTGGATGGATAACTGGATAACCATAGTATAATGGTAAAAGTGATTATCAAAATGACAAGTCTTATGAATGTGAATTAAGGAATCTAGACTTGATATTGCATGAGTAGAAGCATTGCTTGTAAGAGGACATGTTAATGTTATGAATATATCTTATTAAAGAGTGTTTAATCACTAAAATGATGCCATGAATTGTGGTTTTAATATGTATAAGGTTATAAGAGTTTATGGGTAACATGAAGGCTTGGAAAATAGCCTAAGTGTTGGGCACACGGGCTGAGACACGACCGTGTGTCTCAACCGTGTGAGGGACACGGCCTGGGGACACTGGCGTGTGGCCCGACCATGTGGTTCGATTTGTATGCTGACGTCATAAATAGAGAGTTACACGGCCTGAGGACATGGGCGTGTCAAAGACACACAAGAGTGTGACCTTGTTTCTTGGGAAATTTTTCGAAGTTTTCCCGAAACTTCACAGAGCTTTTGGTTTAGTCCCAAATTAATCCCGATGCATGTTTTGGGCTTTGTAGACCCAATTAAGGGATGACATGCATGTGTTTGAAAATTTTGAATTAAAAGAAATTTTATTGCCCGATTTTTGCATGTATGTGTATGTTTATGTCCTGGCATCGGACACGGGTATGGGGTGTTACACATCATGTATGATCTTGGCACATGCATACATATATGAATAGGTTTACAACCAAATAATCAATATGAGCCACATCCCATGGCCTTATACAAATTGGACCATAAACCATTTTAGGCCAACACATTTGGCCATATTAACAATGACATAATTAATCAAAACACAAAGACGCAATACATGCCATAAACTTAAAATACTTGTGTTCACTTATACCCAAATGATAGCTTGATGGCATCTCCGCGGTCTCTAACCTGAGCTAGCTAAATTAACCTATAAGAGATGGGAAAGGAAAGGGGGAGTTAGCTTAAAGCTTAGTAAGTCCATATGAAAATAATGAGCAACTCATGCTAGTCATATACTATGCTTGACAAGATAAGCACAAGTTAATATAAAAATAGCTATAAATCTCAAGGTTGTAATATAACCTATTCACATGTTTACTCTCTTTTGATTTATCAAAATAATTTAACATTACTCGGCTTTCAGTCTAGCAGCCATAATTTCTCCATTGTAGCATGTTTCATAATTAGCAAATCATTTTAAACATCTTAGTAAAAGTACACGTTACTTATGTATATTCATGTTTTCATGCATATAGCTCAACATATATCAAATTGTAATAACTCTTTCTTTCCATACTTTCTTAACCATTTTAATAGGCAATTAGGCTAATATTTCCTTTCACTCATAACCGATAAATCACAATTCAAATGAACAACATTTACTATCTCACCAATCAATTCGGCCACCAAGGCTGAACATATAGTCATTAACCGTGTTTACATGCATTTATACATCATGACCATAAATCAACAATCGTAGGGCTATATCAAAGTCACTTTCATAGTGGTCATAACTCACAATAACATGAGTCAATACTTAAAATCTTTACGTACATACCTATATCATCTCGTAACATAACCACTTACTTTCTCATCTTTCGCATACCCGTTGAACACTTGGAATACTAAATGGATACACGAAAAGTCTTTGCACATAAGTGCCACATATGTAGCTAAAGCTACCTCATATCTCATATCTCATATCACATAAATGCTTGCTCTCGAGCAAATCTCGGGCATGCTCACACAAGTTGATGGTCAAGACGTAACTACGCGATGCTGCTCACACAAGCTGTCAGGTATCCGCAACACATGCCAGACTACCCAGCCACTGGTAGACGTATGATACTAGCACCCGGATCACATAATCACACATATGTCATAAATATCCTCAGTGACATGTCACTCGTATCCTATTCTATTCCTAAGGTTCAAACGAGATTTTCTCACTTATCCGAACTTCGTAAAATACGATCATAGAATCAATCATTTATTTCATACATTATCAAAGCATTTATAATATTTAAAATACAAACATAGCATAGCATTATTTACATACGGACTTACCTCGACACCAAAATGTCAAAGAGGGACCTAACCGTTAATTTACTCGTTTTCCCTCATTCTAGGCCCAAATCTCGTTTTCTTTGATCTATAACATCACATTTAGCCCATTTATTAGTCACATTACTCAATGTGACCCAAAAATCATACTATGGAAAAATTACATTTTTTCCCCTAAATTTTGTCATAATTACACTTTTGCCCCTAGGCTCATAAAATGAAATTTATTCAATTTCTTTCACATATAAGCCCAGCCGAATCATTTTCATAACTATATCAGCCCACAATTTCCATTAAAACACTCATTTTCATAACTATATCAGCCCACAATTTCCATTAAAATACACTTTTACTACATATTTTATAACTTTTACAATTTAGTCCTTTTAGACGTTTTCACCGAAAAGCACTTAGTAAAAGTTGTTTCTCTAACCATAAACATTCATAATCTACCATTAAACATCAAAATACACAAATTTATAACATGGTTCAAAACCTAGACCTTCGTCATATCTCAAATTAATGGTAGAAATAGCTAGATCGTGTTACAAGGATTTTAAAAACGTGAAAATCATTAAAAACGGGGCTAGAACGGACTTACAATCGAGCTTGAAAGCTTGAAAAACCCTATACGTGGATTTCTCTTACAAATTACAGTGAAGGAGGAAGATGGACAAATTTTTGGGCTTCTATTTTTGTTTTTAATTCATTTTAATAACTAAATGACTAAAATGCCCTTAATGAAAAACTTTGGAAACATGCCTAACCATGTTCATTTTTGTCCACCAACTTAAAAAATGGTCTAATTACCATATAAGGACCTTCAATTTAAAATTTCATAACAATTGGACACCTCTCTCATGTAAAACTCAACTTTTGCACTTTTTACGATTTAGTCCTTTTGACTAATTTGAGTGCCCAAACGTCAAAATTTTCAAACGAATTTTTAAAAAAATCATTTTTTGAAATCGTAGACCATAAAAAATATAATAAAGATAAATTTTTTTCCTCCTCAGATTTGTGGTCCCAAAACCACTGTTCCGACTAGGCCCAAAATGGGCTATTACACAATGATTTCATAGCAACGTTGTTTTGAATGTCCCTCATTACCACAATGAGTGCAAGTATAGTTATTTCCTTTAGTGCCAGATTTTTTTTCCTTCAACTTGTTGGGAATTTACAAGGCGTGTACGAGCAGTCTAGTGAACCATACCATCATACTGAACCTTAGGTTCCTCCATAGTTTGCCTATGGTTGTAACCCTTGCAAACATATGCATAACATGAATCAAGATCAAGAGGTGGATCTTTTCTCAAAATATCACTTTGAGCTTGATTGAATTCCGAGTCAAGGCCAGCCAAAAAAATATGAACTCGAAGTCGAGTCATATACTTATGCAGAGATATAATTACATTAGCATTATCTTCTTGTATTTGAACACGATCATCAATTTCCTGAAAAATGCCGATCAATTCATTATAATATAAGGATAAAGGTCTACCATTTTGATGAGTGGTAAACGATCTCCGGTTCAGTTGAAAGAGTTGTGTTTCATCCGAGCCATCATAAAACATCTTTGCAATAACTTCCCATATTTCTTTAGTTGTTTGAAGGCAGATGAATCGTTGCATCAAAAAAGACTCATAGAATCAATAAGCCAACTCTTATCCCAGTTATTAACAATAAGCCAGGTTTCCAATTGTTTGTTAGCTACTGGTGGTTTCGGTGTTGTACCTGTAAGGAATCCAAATTTGTTTCGAGCTTTAATATGCATCTCCATAAGCTACAACCATAACGGATAATTCGTATCATCTAAGATGATTCCAGACGAAAAAGGGGTATTGTCTTGAACAACAATTAGGGATTCATGAGGAATGATAGAAGAAGAGAAACCTTTTTCATTCATGATTGCAAATTAAAAGAAAAAAAACTTCAGTTTCTACATTAGGTATGGCTCTTGATACCATATAGAAAAAAATACTAAAGAATAATTCTATGTATTTTTTCAAGTAATTACAATCTACATATTTATACTAATTGTTATACAACAAGATCCTATTTTATAGCCTAAACATAAGATAATTAATTACAAATAAGTAAACAATTTATTTACACAATCTGTCAAGGTTGATAACAATTTTTTCTCCCTTAAATTACTTATGCGAACAATATGTACATGTATAAAATAAATTTATGTACATGCATTTAACTTTGGACCTTAATATTTGTGGGTGTTAAATTTTTTAATTAAAATTTTAATTAATTTTAATAAAAGTATTTGTCAATATCTTAATTCTTACTTGGAGTCAACTCTAAAAGTGCATTAAATAGAATTCGAAGATTCAAATCCCACTTGTTATTGTTGATATAAATATCCATATCCCATTTTTTTTCACACAGCCAAAACTCTACTCCCATTGTTCACTGTTCTTGATTTTGGTTGAAAATATTTTTTAATTATGAGTTTTGGGAAACGCTTTTAATTGATACTATTAATGTATTTGTGATATCCCGAATTAGGGCCTAATCGAAATAGTGGTTTCGGGACCACAAATATGAGATAGAAATAATTATTTTATAACTATTTTGAGGTCTATGATATGATTGCATGATTGTGTGAAAGTTTCGTGAAGAAATTCTATGCATAAAGTGCTTAATTTGAAATTAGGGACCAAATTGAATAAGTTGCAAAACTTGCATTCTAGAAGTTTTTAGTATGAAATTGCTTTGGAATATTAATTAAGAGACCTTAAATAGCAATTTGACCAATTTCTAAGATTTTGGACAAAAATTGGATATGGATGGAAATTTTGAAAGTTTAGTAAGGAAGGGCATTTTGGTCATTTGGATTTTAATGAATTAAAATGGGAAAAATCAAGCAAAAATCCATTCATCTTCTTCATGTTGTTGCCAAATTTTACTTGCTACCATAGCTAGGGTTTCTTCAACTTCTAAGCTCAATAGTAAGTCAATTCTAGCCCCGTTTTTAATGTTCTTTACATTTTTGAAATTCTCGTAGCTCGGTTTACCTATTTCTACCAATATTTTGAGCTAGGTTTTATATTTAAAAATTTACCCATAAATGATATGCATGAATTTTGATTTTTTATGGTAGAATATGAAGCTTGAGATTGTGTTAAACAACTTTTGCTAAGTGATTTTACGTAAAAACGACTAAAATGACGTAATCGGTAAAAATACCTAATGTTCATAAATACATGATAGAGTGTGAATTTGATGTTGCTATAGAAGGGGAAAATGATCAGCATGTCATAACATATAAGAAAATAGTAAGAAGTTTAATTTTCGAGCTTTGGGGAAAAAGTGTAAATATGCAAAAGTTTAGGGGAAAAATTGTAATTTTTCCAAAGTTAGAGTTAAGGAATATTTTGATAAATATGAGTATTAAATCAGCTAAATGTGTTATTTTAAATCAAGAAAGATGTGGAATCGACCTTGATCGGGGAAAAGAAAAGATTTCGAGTTAAATTGCAACCTTTGTACATTTTGTACCGAGGTAAGTTCATGAGTAAATAGGGTAACATAATTTTCATTTTAAGCAATTTAATGTTGTTTATATGATATTATGCTTATTGTCATGAAATGTTATGTTTTGTGGTTATTGTTGAAAAATATGTAATTATGTGAAATACTTGATAAGTATGAACTACCATCGAAGTATTAATTTCGTCATTTCGTGGAAAATGGAAAAGGAGTATGATCGAGGAAAATCTCGTTTGAACATTAGGAATATATTAGGATACAAGTGACATGTCACTAGGAAATTGAGATCCGAACTCGTTGAGTTGCGTTCCGAGTTCACTTATGGATGCAAGCATCCGAACTCGTTAAGATGTGTTCCGAGTTCATTATGGATGCGAACACCCAAGCTCGTTGAGTTGCGTTATGAGTTTATTATGGGTGAAATTATGGTAGCTTGATTTCGTATATCTGAATTATATTCCGATGTGTTCAACGGGTAAAGTTCTAGTGAAATGGAGAAATTCTCAAGATGAAAGTGACTAATTGGTAAGTGTTGTGGAACGGATACTTTGTACAAGTATGTACTTAACCCTCGGGTTGAGACTTCAATATAACAGTAATATGGTAGGATCATGAATGAGAAATATGATATGAATGTTTTGGTGATATTATGCAAATGTGGATTTTGTATTATTCCATGGTTATGTTACTTGCTATTTACATGTGAACTTACTAAGCATTTATGCTTACTCCCTCCCTTCCTTTCCTTGTAGTTTTTACAAGCCAGATAGAGATCGGGACGGTCGGAGACATGTTCACACTATCAACGAACCACCTCGGTATAATGGCTTGCATATTTTGGGAATATGGCATGTATAGCATTATAATCCTTTGTGTATATAATCTTATGATATGGTGAATGAGTGATGTGGAAATGCTTGTTGATGATTAGCTATTGAAATGGCTAATCAAAATTTATATTTAGTGTTATGTATGCTTAATGTATTACCTAATCCATGGAAAACCATAAAATGGTGAAATTGGCTATAAAACAGTGTCATACAGCAGCAGTAACGTGAATTTGAAAAATCACTAAAAATATTAGAAATAGAATTAGATGATGAATAAAATATGGAATTGAAGCTTAATGAATCTATTTTCATGTGGAAGAAACAAAATAGGTAAAAGAGTTGTATTTTATGAGATATTTACGATTTGGTGAAATAGGGTTAGAGCAATTTCTAGATTCCCTGTTCTGACTTTAGAAATTCACTATAAATTGTGTAAAAATAATTAGAGCCCACACTTTATATGGATTCCTTATTGAGTCTATTTTTAAGTGAAACAAACGGCATAGACATTGGATTTCTGTACAGGAAGAAATTTGATTCGTAGTGCACAGGGGTCAGAGTAGCCGAACCCTAAAATAGGGGAGATTTTAACTAATAAATTGTACTAATTGGCCCAGCCAAAAATTCTAGAAAAAAATTAGAAAGTAAATATATGAGTCTAGTTTTAGGAAAAATTTATGGAATTAGATTTCGAGTTTTTTAACTCGAGATATGATTTCTTTAGCGACTGTAATACAGATGGATAGTTTACTACGAGAATTGTTTGAACTTGTTTAAATGCTAAAATAAGTTTAGTAATGTCTCATACTCAACTCCGGCGACGGTCTCGGGTAAGGGGGCGTTACAGTATTACTATCAATTTTTTAATTTTTTTTAAGTTGTTGTTAAGTATTGGTATGTTAATAATTGATTTATATACAATATTTCTACAATCAAATTTTTTATAAAAATAATTTTAAAGTATATAAAATTATGAAAAGAGTATGTTATGATTAAACTTAGACAAATTGATATCCAAGTTGATATAAATCTCAACATATTTTTTTAAGTTGATTTTGGATATAAAATAATTTTTATGTATTTTTTTATAAATTTGTATATTTTTAAGGATTCTTTAGATTTTATATATTATTTATTTTTAATATCAAAGAAATAATATAAAAATCATGATATTCTATAAAAATATTAAAAATAGATAAAATTATTAAAAAAACCTCATTCGGAATGAATCTAGACAAAATGATGTTTAAGTTCATTTGAATACGGACAATCATTTGTCAAGTTTATTTTCAAAATAAAATAATTTTTAATTTTTTTTATAAACTTATATGTTTTAAATTATTTTAGAGTCTTTTTTTTTTTGGTTAATACTTGATGCGTGTCATAATATAAAGTAGTCATGTGTTCTTATATTATTGACTATCAATGCCGCATCATTACATTCTAACATTATCAAAAAAGTATCAAAATATGTGATGAAAATCGAGTTTAAGTACTAAGTATGAGTCGCCAAAAAATAGGTCCAAAGTGACAAAAAATAAATGTAATGGTATAAATTTATCGTTATGTAAAATATTAATTATAGAAAAAATTATAATAATGTATAATAATTAGCTACCGAAAGTTGGCATCCATGGCAGGGACGAAGGGAAGGGGACAAGTAGGAACTTGGCTCCATAAAATTGGAAAATATTACGTTAAACTCTTTAAATTTTATAAATTTATAAGTTAATATATAATTTAACCCTTCAAAAAATAAATTTTAATTTAATTCTAAAAATTAAAAAATATTAATTAAATATAACAATAAAATTATATTTTTAACTCTCATAAAAACATATAACATAATCTCATCTTCAAATTTTTTTTTAACTAACTAAATCAAAATTGAAAGCTTCACAAACAAAGCTTCGATTCTTCATTTAAAATAAGATTATTGTGATCATGGATAGTGAAGAAAATGATATGTATGTATTTATGCACTTGCCATATCCCACAAATAGTTTTCTATATGCGTCAATTTAAAATTTTCAATACAATATATATATATATATATATATATATATATTAAACTCTTTTGAGTTTGACTTGGAAATTTTTTGTTATTTTATAAATTAATAAAATTAGGGATGAGCATTCAATCGAAATAAATCAAACTAAGTAAAAAAAAATTCGAATTGACAAGTCATATCTTATCATCCTAATTCAATTATATTTTTTTTCGAAATTAAGTAGAGTTTAATAAATTTGTTTGAATTAAACTAAAAAAAATTAAGCCAGCCATATTAAAATCTTATTGGCAATGAATAAATTATGAGTTAAAGTAGATAAATACCATATATATTTGAAAACTATTTTAAAACAAAATAAGAAAAATGCAAGATAATATCATGATAAACTTGATTTGATACTTTACATATTTAATGCCTCAAATTTATTATCTTGTGTTTTTTTAAAATATATAATTTAACATTTTTATATATTTTTTAGATTTTATTTACTTTTTAATTTATATATTTTTATAAAATTCTGGGAAAATGTTTTATAAATATCTTGATTTTTAGAAGATTATTTTAATTTTTTAGAGGTACCAATTTGAACATTTTTAAAACTGTTAGGGATTCAATGGGTATTTATACCAATATGAGTCGAGTTATTCAACTTATTCGGTTTATTTAATTTGTAAAATTCAATTTGATTTAAACTTGAATTACTTATTCGAGTTGATTCAAAAAAAATCGAATAACTCAATTTGATAAACTTGAAATTCGAAAAAAAATATATTTTTTTAAAACTGGATCAGTTTTTCTCACCATTAAATAAAATATTTTTATTTTATTTAATTAAAAATTTTAAAAACATATATCATTTTTATTAATAAAATAAAAATTAAAAGTGATTTTTTTTATAAATATAATGATGTCAAACAAACAAATGATGATGAACTTACCATTAGATCTAGGTATTAAAAAATTTAAGTTCGTCACAAAAGTTTTTGAAATTTGATCGTTTAATCACTTTCTCTAAGTCACTAATAAAAGTTTGATATTATTATCTATTAGTATAAAAATAAATTTAATTTTTTTTTAATATTTACAGTTTCTATCAAATAAATCACTAAAATAAATAAAAATATAAAAATATTGTTTTTTTTAAAAAAAAAAAAAAACCTCTCTACTTACTCCAAATGCCCATTTCAATTACGCATTATTCATCATCATCAGCCTCTCACCAGGCTCCACTTCCATTTCCCATTTTCCCAAACACACTGTTATTATACGTTGAAAGTAAGATTTGAGTTTGAAGAGATTGTGCAAATTGAGAAAATGTATTTTTTTCATCCAATAAAAAACAATATATTAATTATCTTTTTTTTTATAAATATCAATTTATAAAAAGTAGTTAAAAGTATTGTCTCAATAGACACAAAAATTGATCAACAATCAACAATCAATATTAAACTTCTTCTCTTCTATATTAAAAAATATCGGCACCGACATCTTAATCAAAGATTGTCTCAGTAGACACCAAAACTTTAATCAAAATAGAACTTAGACAACTTGATACTGACTGGGGGCTGAAATGGTATGTTTCGACTATTCATTCTTATATTCTTCACCCAATACCACTTACATATATCAATTATTCCCATCGCCCTCTACCGCTATCACTGCACTTATCAAATGTCACTCTCAGGATAATTAAACAACCTTGAATTAGTATTAACTACTAAAAATATATTTTGTTAAATTGTGGGTTTTCCAAGACATAAGTGTTATAAAATGATGTTCAACTAAATTTCTTTTATCTAATAATATTTTTATGTCTTAAAATAACAAGACATAATTGTTATACAGCGGCTTTATAGAAGTTTTTTTCATGACTCAAATAACATTATAATATATTATGAATTAGTATTAGTTACAAACGAATTTTAAATTTTTGAAGGGATTTAAATTCAAATAAAAAAAGTGTTTTTAAAGTAATTTAAGTCAAATAAATCTTTTAATATTTCTAAAAAAATATTTTTTTAAAGCTTAATATTAATTCAAATTCAAATTATGTAAACATTGGATTTGAATTAATTCAAAATCTTGAATTAACTCCCAACAAAGAGTTTGGACATCATGAACTTGTAAATCATGATTTTATCAAAATTTGAAAACTTTTATAGTTGGATAGAGTATTTGATCATAAATATAAATATTTCAAACATAACAATAACATAAATAGTTAAGCAAACCTATCATAGGTATCAACAGCTTATTTGCGAGCTAATCCTTTCATGGGATTTAACGTGCGGAAGCAGTGAAAGGAGATGGCAAGTTGAGCCCTTTTCCAATAAAAGTGTCAATTATTGAAACTTTCACTAACTACTCAACTTTTTATGAATTAAAGCCTACATAACAATCAAACCAATAAAAAGTTGAAAATGTATGTACAAAGACACTTTTGGATCTATAGCTTTTTCTTCTTCTTTTTTTAATTATTTTATTTTCGATAGAGTAAATCCAAAAACTTATAACATTATCTTAAAAATACTAAAAGTATTATATATATGGAATGTAAAAAGTTGAATAAAGCCTAAGAGCTGTTTGAGTTGAGTATTGTTAATCTTGAATTTGACTTGATTGATAGATTAAAATATTCAAGTTTGAGTTCGGCTCAATAATTATCGGATTAAGTTCAACGTTTTTTTTTTAAATTTGTGTAGTTGCATATTAAATTTAAGAACCATCTTATCCAAATTCAACTTATTAGACTATTTAGTATTTTTTTCTATAAATTAAAAATATTGATTTAATTTATTGCATTTTTATTTTTGGAACTTATCCATTTTAATTAAAATAAAATTGGAGAATTGAATTATGAAAGTGGAAAAGAAGATATAGAATAATAATAATAAAGTGGAACTTATCCATTTTATTTCTAAGGGGCAGACGATTTGTGTTGGCATAATATAAGTATACAATAATAATTTGAAGTCAATCTCTAAAGATTTTTCTTAAATTCAAAATTTTAAAAAGAAAATCTTTAAATTCTCAAAAATCCTTAACCAACATGAAAGCGTTGGTGCTTCAACATAAATAATGAAGTAGAAAAGGTTGCAGTCACTTGATCTTAGAAATGGATATAGCCACTTGGGCTTGCTCTCTCCTTCCCGACAAACACTATACGATACCCAACAAATTATTTTCAAAATCTTGAGTTTAAAAATTTATCAGTTGATATGATTTTTATAACTTAAAATTATTCGTTTGTATTTAAATTTTAAGAACCTTGACTATGAGTTAAGATTAGTTGTTCTTACGCTAAATAATTTTGGATATGATTTAAAAACATGACATGCTAACAAACATGCTACATATTATTATTTTTGTATTTGAAATATTTTATATTTGATATTTATTTATGTTCCAGGGTAACACTTTTTCTATGCTTCACAAGATTACAGGTTAATTTATCCAATCAAAAGTTGACATATATAACATAATTACAAAATGGAGCATAAATAAAATATAGTTATTATCATTTATGTTTCATTTATATGATTAGTTTTTTTTGAAAATAAATCACTTTTATTAATAAAATAAAATAAAAAAATTTTGTGTTAGTCATTTTGAGATAGTTATGGCTAAAGGGGTTTTGGGTTGAGGATGAATGAAAGCCTAAAGACTAATGATAAAGAATTTCTGCTCTAGGATGCACTTTTGATACTTCAGCCAGATGCAGGGCAATAATAGGGTCTAAGGGACATTTGGGTTAAGTATATTGAGTATATGTGTTCATACTTGACGATGAGTCACCATTTTACCTTACATCCAAGGATGTTGGTTACTTCTAAGGTTGTGTTCCTAGGGGCTTGTGGGGATCCATGCGTGGTCGGATAAAAGGCATGTCTTTGACCTGCCATTATTGCGCTTCAAGCCTCTTTGTTGGCATTACTGTTTGGATTTGGTAGCCTTATCCCGTCCAATTTCCTTGTGCCATTTATCGGCTTGGCAAAGCTTGGGTTGTGAGTATGTTAATTATAATGGGCTTGAAGCCCAAAATCTTGACCAATATAACAATATTTCCCCTTAAATTCGAGATAGGTTATAAAGTGACTTGGTAGGACCTAATTCAGAGGTTAAGATTATGTTTTCGTGAGTATACTTGTTGGGTGCAAGAGTGTATCCTCTGAGGAAGGGATAATATGTCCTTTGAGAAGGGCAAATTATACCTTATGAGGAGATGATGATATATCTCTTGATGAGGTTAGTATATGTCCTTTGAAAAGGAATGAGCTCCATTGATTAAGTGGGAGCATCATTTGAAGAAGTCTTTATTTAATAATTTTGTATCCCCTGAGGGATTGGCATTGTATCCCCACAGTGATTGATAATGTATGAGGAATTGTGCTTTATCAATTAAGTTGGAGTATAATTAGAAGACAACTTATTGATTATGTATCTATGAGAGATTGATAAGTATCCCTTTAGGGATTTTCAATTTGAAATGATGCTTTTGTTTAGGTAGGAACGTTGTGATAATTATCAATAGTGATTTGTGTTGATGTATGAAATCTTCTTAAAAGGTAGGAGATTTTAAATAAATAGTAGACAAAATGTTGATTGAAAGTGTATGACTATGATACTGTTACCCTAAGTGTAGTAATTTCATCATATTTGATAAATTACTAAAATTAAAAACTGATTATTCTTGAGAATAAACAAATGTAATTCATTATCTATATGTTGTGTTGTCCTTAATGGTTTTTACAAGTCAAGCAAAATGTATAAGCAAATATTGGTTCATTGATTACTTAGGGTTTAACAAATACTAACTTGCATTATATGAATGGATTATAAATGTGAGAAGACAATTTATATTAATAGGTAATCTAATTCCACAAAAATCAAATTGAGCAAATGATTTAAATAATATGAGACTATTATGTCGTCTATAAGTGCGATTGGGGAAATAGTTTGTCTTGACTCCCAAAAACAGAGACATTAATGTGATCTGTCTAGACTAACAATACATTAGATAAACCCAAGTTGAATTTATCCTAGATTTGTTTATGGAGTTATTCATTTATGATGTTCATGTTGTGACTCCCGAAAATAAAGACATAAATGTGATTGTCTAGACTGACAATACATTGGATAAGACCCAAGCTGAATTTATCTTATATCCATTTATAGATTTATTCGTTTATGATTTAATCAAATTAAGTCACACCAAGAATGTCACATGTAATAACCTGATTTTCACCGGTGTTGAAAATTTTAACTTTGGGATCAAATATCTTAAATCGAGTTAGTCAAAATTTTTAATCAAGTAGTTAAAAGACATATACGAAACCATATGATTGATTTTACTAAGGAATTAAATAAGATAAATTATTAAATATGGTACATGAACTAAATTAGAAGAAGCCTAAAATTGAAGGATAAGGTGAATTAATAATCAAGGCCCTTAAAATGTAATTTAGCCACCACTAACATTTAGCCAGTTGATAACCATGGCTAAAGCCATTGATTTTCGCTAAATATTTTTTTACCTAAATCTCCACCATTAGAAAAATAGATGGTTTTGTTAAAATTAAAGAAAAGCAATATAAAAAGATGAGAAAAAAAAGTATGTGTTTCAATTTTATCTTTTTCCCTCCAAACGACAAAGAAAAGAAAGAAATTTTCTTTCATGTGTGAGACCACCATTGCCGATTGATATCTCGAAAGGTTAGAATTTATTTCTTCTCCAATTTTTGTTAGTTTATTATACTAAGATGTTAGATAATTATAACCTAAGCATTAGATTTATTAAGAAAAATGTCTAGATATATTAGTAATTAGAACAATAAGGGGTTAAATTGCAAAGAGGCTAGAATTTGAAGAATTAGGTGAGTCTTTTTAACAAGTCCTTAAGTGATATTAATTCATTATTAAGACATGGTTAGTGGATATTATGATCCATCCATTCATTTTCATCAAGTTTTCTCAAGGATAATCTCAACCATTAGATGATTATTAATTAAGTTAATATTTAGTTATATTAAAGGAAGATTTTGTGAAAAGATGAGAATCTGTAGAAACGAGGGGATTACTTGCTTCGCCAACAAAAATTGTGGTTATAATAGTGCTTGGAATTTTAGCCATAGTTTCAACCATGAAACTAAAAGTGCGTAAAAGATAAAGATGAACACTGAGATTGTTTACGCAATTCAACCTCAGTCCACGCCTGAGGGGCCTTACCCAAAGCCATGATCCACTATCTTTCTTACAATACAACCAACGATTTAAGTCCTAACATTGGTCTAACTCTCACCAATTTAGTGACCTCACCATTGTACAAAGACTAGATCAGTCTCCCTCTAAGCTTCCCCATCGTAATATTAGATTTGCAACTCAAGAGACTCTCTTTATTTCTTACATAAACAACGCATACATAAATAGTTCCTTGAACAAATTTGTGCTCTCTTAATCTTTCAGTTACTCTCTCGGTTTCTGTCAAATTAATTCCATTAACTTAAGCAAAACTTAAGTTTATATGCTACTTAAGTTTTTCTTAGATAAAATTTAAAATCTAATCACTTTTCTATAAAGTAAAGCTAAAAATTAGCATAAGATAAAACTTCCATAAGAGGCTCAATGTAATACAAAGTCTTCAACTATAGAAAGTGACTTACTTATTTTGCAAGTAGTTTAACTTAATCCGCAAGAAACCAATATTCAAGTCTTAAATTTCAACTCAATTGGTCTTCAAGTTTTGGGCTCTAATTCATCCAAATAATTCCACAACAGATAGCCTAATAATTTTGTTCTAAAATTTGCCAACTCTTAATATAGGCAGATGAAGTAATGAAACAATACCTAAAGTTATGGCCACTATTTCAGCCACAAAACAACTACAGAATTAACATTGACTTCAAATGTGTCAACAACATCATCTTAACTTTTTTATTCTAAAATCAGTGCAAACAGAGAAAAGAAAACAAAAGATGAGAACTTGGAAAAAATGAGAACTTGTGTTTCTATGCGGTTCTATAGAACATTTTCTAAGAGATTACCCAAAGAGATCCAATGTTACTAGGATCAGATTGTTAAACCTGAGACAACTCCACAGAGAGGAAGACAACCCGAGGATAGTAGAAATGTTAGAGCTAGCTAAGGAAAGGATACTGATATAGCAGAATAATCATAAGGTAGGGCACCCACTAGGGCCTATTCCATTAGAGCTCGCGAGGAAGCTTCTGCTCCAAACGTTATCACTGGTACTTTCTCTCTTTTTGATGTTAATGTATATGTATTAATTGACCCTGCGCCAACTCACTCTTATATATGCACTACATTGGTAAACAAAAAGAATTTATCATTAGAGTCAACTGATTAAACGGTTAGGGTGACAAATCCACTAGATCTGCGTGCCTTAATTAACAATTTTGTAAAAATGTATCCATTGAGAGTTTGGGGTTATGATTTTCCCACTGATTTGATACCACTTCCGTTTGATTAATTTGATATCATTCTTGGTATAAACTAGTTGATTGAGCATGATGCAGTAGTAAATTGTAGATAGAAACAGATTGCACTAAAATGTCAAAACGGTGAATCTATCCGTGTTGAAGATAGTAGAAAGATAGTGCAACGAAAATAATATCAACATTATTAGCCTAGAAGTTGATCAGAAACGACTGTGAGTCGTATCTTTCTTATATCCTTGATACTTGAGTTTCAGAATCTAAAATTGATCAGGTACCTATAGTTAAAGAATTTGCTAATGTATTCCCAAAAGAATTACCAGGGTTGCCACTAGACAAAGAAGTTGAATTTATTATTGAAGTTATACCTGGAACAACTCTAATTTTGATTCCCTCGTACAGAATAACTCCTACTGAGTTGAAAGAATTGAAAGCACAGTTACAAGAATTACTAGATCGTGTTTATTTGACCGAGCATGTCACCTTAAGGTACACCAGTGTTATTTGTGAAAAAGAAAGATGGGTCGATGATATTGTGTATAGATTATCAAAAGTTGAGGGTTACCATAAATAATAAATATTTTTTTACCTCATATTGGTGATTTGTTTGATCAACTAAAAAGAGTTATGATATTTCTCTGATCTAGTTATTATCAGTTGCGTGTTAAAGAGCTTGATGTACCAAAAAATATGTTCAGAACTTGTTATGGTCATTGTGAGTTTCTTGTAATGTCATTTGGTCTGACCAATGCCCCTACCGCGTTTATGGATTTGATGAATTAGATATTCCAGCCATATTTAGACAGATTTGTCACTGTTTTCATCGATGATATTCTAATATATTCAAAGAATGAGTCCAATCATGCTTACATTTGAAAACCGTCCTACAAAATTTGCGCAAGAAATAATTACACACAAATTTTAGTAAATGTGAGTTTTAGCACTAAAAGGTCAAATTTTTGGGACACGTGATTTTGCAAATGGTATTCAAGTTGGTCTTGGTAAAATACCTGCTATCGTGAATTGGAAAGCTTTGAGAAATGTTTTTGAAGTATGTAGCTTTCTGTGTTTAGCTAGGATTGTATGTGTTTCGCTCCATTATCTGCTGTAGCATCCTATAGCTCGTGTAACAGACCGTTTTTAGTGAAATCGGAATAGTAGTTTCGGGACCACAAATCTGAAGTGAAAATATTTATTTATTATTTTTTTAATTCTTACAGCATGTTATTAGAGTCATATGAAAATTTCGTTAAGAAATTTTATCGTTTGTATGCTCAAATCGATAAAAAGGACTACATCGAGTAAAGTACAAAACTTGAGTTCTATTAGTTAAAGGTATCAAATGAAAATGTGATTAAATGGTTGAAGGTTTTATTTTATTAGACCATATAAAATTCTAGTGGACTTTTATGGCCATTAAAATGAAATTATAAAGGTTATATGTTAAGGTTAAATTAGTAAATAACTAAAATTAGTAAATAACTAAATAACTTAAAATTAAAATAAGTAAAATTAAGGTATCATCTTTCCCAAAAGCTAAACACTACCGAAATTTTAAGGTTAGGAAGCCATAGTTAGGGCTTGAAGCATTCGGCCAACATTTCTAGTGCATGTAAGTGCATTCTTGCTTGATTTTTGATGATTTCTATGTTGTTGGAGTCGTTGTAGGTTAATCTAGATAGCCCAAGGACTAATTTGCAATAAATTTAAAAGTATAGAGTTTTACCATGAATGTGTGTTGGTTGTTATTGACGCTTGATGGATGAAAATGAAAATTTAGTTATAATTGAACAAGTTTTGCAAAGTGATTTTTGTTGAAAATGTCAAATAAGGATTTATTTGTGAAATGTGAAAATTATGTGGTAAATGTGTGAAATAATGAAATGTATGGGCTGCTGTGGGTTTATATAGAATTAGGCTAGCATGGTTGTGGATTAAATTGCATGAATTTGCATTTTGATGATATAGGGACTAAATTGTAAAGAAGTTAAATGTTTAAGGGAAAAAAGGTAATTTTGCCATAACGTGAAATTGAATTGAATTGAATAGAATAAATATTAATTGGTTAAATTTGATTATATAGACCAACAGAAGTCACGTTCAGAATTAGATCAATGGAAAAACAAAGTAGTGGATTGATCGGTCAATTTTCTCCGTATTAATTCGAGGTAAGTTCGTATTTTAATAAGCATTAAAGTAATTATTTTTTAAATGCTTTATTTTTGCATTCTTGATGAATATGACTTCACGGAAATACTCGACGAAGATTTGGCGACGTATGAAATCCCGGTTGAACCTTAGGAATAGATAGGATGCAAACGACATGTCATTAGGGGTTACCATGTTATGGGTGTTGGTCCTATATGTTATACGGTGGCTGAGTTTTTTGGCATGTGTTGCGGTTACTTGTCAGCTTGTGTGAACAACACCGTGTAGCTACATCTTAACCATCAGCTTGTATGAGCAAACTCAGTGATAGCTTGATAGTTAGCATCTATATGAGATATAGGATAGAGATGGTATCGACCATGTAATGACACTTATTGTGCGAGATACCTAAGTATCTAATATTATTCCAAATGGTTCAATGGGCACAGTGATGTTATGAGAGTATGTGAATTCAATATGAACCAGTACAGGTATACACGTGAATTGTGTGAGAATCAAATCTATGAGATCTGTGATTTCATGTCTAACTTTGTGAATGAATATGTGTTAGGCTTGTGGATCAAATTGAGTTGCTTTATGTTATGTTTAATTATTTAAATTGTGATTAAATGGTAAGTTGATTTTTATGCTATATGAACTTACTAAGCTTAATTGCTTACTCTATTCAATTTTTCATGTTTTATAGTGAATCAGAAGCTCACGCGGTTTGGAAGCTGTCAGAGATTACATCGCATTATCGAACTCTCATTTTGATATTTTTGGACTTTATGTATTTTGGTTATATGGCATGTATAAGCCATTTGGCTAATGGAAGCCTATATGTTTTGTTATATAATTAGCCATTTGATTTGGCTTGATTTGGTATATGTTAGTATGTATATATATATGTATAGCTAATCTCATTTTGTAATATGTATGGTTACCATGGGAATGCCTTGATTGTGATTTGGTAATTTGAGTATCATGTTGTTAAGATTGAGAAATGGCATATAGGTTATGTATTAGGCACAAAAGTGTATATATGTAATTGACCAATTAGGTAGACTTTGGAAGTATATGTAGTATGCTTTAAAGTAGTCAAGTGAATGTGCTTATGGTTATCATGTTGTATGTATGGATGGATCATATTATAAACTTGAAATTTGATGGTTGTGAATGCCTAATTATGCCAAGGTTGTATGTACATTGTTTGGCTTAGGTTAGTACCACATTGGGTGAGAAATATGGCTTGGAAAATGGCTTATTTTTGTCGACACGAGCAGAACACGAGCGTGTGTCTCAGCCATGTATGGTACACAGCTAGGTGATACGGTCGTGTGACAGCTGATACTTGTATAGAAATCAAGTCAGTAGCTTCACACGGCCTAATACACAGGCATGTGGCTTGGTTGTGTGGTACAAGTCAATATACTCTTCAATTTTAGCATGGCCTAGCACACGGCCTGGCACACAGACGTGTGAGACCACTTCGAAGAGTACACGGCCTAGCACATGGGCGTATGGTCTGGTCGTGTGACCCATGTCAGTGAGTTACACGAGGTCAAACACAAGCTGGGACATGACCATGTGATCCCAATTCGAATGCCCACAAGGCCCGTGACATGGGCGTCTCTTGGCCATGTGAGAGACACGGCTGGGCCACACAGGCATGTGCCCATGCACTTTGAAAATTTTCAATGTTTTCCCAAAATTTCCTTGAGTTCTCAATTTAGTCCCGAATTTTTTTTAATGCTTGTTTTGGGCCTCAAGGGCTCGTGTTGGGGACTATATGACTGAATTCGAATGACTTTTGGTTGGATATGAGAAATGAATATGAAATGTATGATTATTTAAGTGATAAGTTCGGTAATGCTTTGTAACCCTCTACCGATAATGAATGCAGGTTAAGGGTGTTAAATTTATTGATACTAGAGCTATGGTTTAGTCGATTCTCGGACTAACGTAGCGTGTCCGAGTCTAGCTAGACATGCCATAATTAACCTTTGATAGTATGATATCTCCTGGCAGTTTTTAAATCATGTTTTCATATAGTAATGGGTTCCAACTGAGCTGACTTCGATGATGTAGAAAGTAATGCACCAGCCTTCGTTCACGGAGCAACGCCGTCTGGTTCGAAACCCTTATCTGAGGGTTATGAAGGAGAGGCCAAGGAATCCTTCTTCCAAATGATGAATGAGTGGCTCTCTGTTTTTCCAAATGAATCCGGTTGCTCAACAACCTCTACCCTCACCTTTTCCCCAACTGGTTCTGGTAGCTTTTCGATTTTTAGAACCCGTACGTTTAAACAAACCGCCTATGGATAAAATCTGAAAGTATGGGGCTGAAGAGTTTAGAGCTACAGTTGATGATGATCTTGAGAGAGTTGAGTTTTGGCTAGAGAATACAATCCAGGTATTTGATGAGTTGTCGTGTACACCATCAGAATGCATTAAATGTGTTGTTTCTCTTCTAAAAGATGTCATATCAGTGGTGGTGCCTATTAATATCTATAGTGCCGAGAGAATGCGTTACATTAGAATTCTTTCAAACCGAGTTCAGTAAAAAGTACATAAGGTAGCGGTTTCTTGATAAAAAAATGCAAAGAATTTCTAGAGTTGAAATAGGGTCATATGACCGTAACCGAGTATGAAAGAGAATTCGTGAGACTGAGTAAGTATGCCCGAGAGTGCATCCCCACTGAAGAAATTATGTGTAAACTGTTGGAAGACGAGTTAAATGAATATATTAAGCTTTTAGTCGAGTTTCTTGAACTGAAAGAATTTATTGTGTTAGTAGATAGAGCACACAAAGCCGAGGAGCTTAGTAAAGAAAAGAGAAGAGTTGGTTCTGAGGCTAGAGATTCGAGAAAGAGGTCAATAGGTAAATCATATCATTCTATTCAAAGAAATCAATGGATTCTTATAACCATTTGACTACTTCAGTGGGGTATTCTAATAAAGATCGTGGGAAGTAACACATGAGTCCAAAAGCTCAAGCCACTTCAGTATCGAACGTTAGTAGTGTCAAAGCCAACAAACCTAAGTGTCAACAATGTAGAAGACAACATTTTGGAGATTGTTGGATGAATAATAAAGCCTGTTTTAGATGTGGCTTACAAGGGCATTTGATTTGTAATTGTCCTGAGTTATCCGAGAAAAATAAATTTTCGACTATAAGGCCGAGTAATACAGTTGCCAGAGGGAGACCACCTCGAAATACTAGAAATGTGAATAGTAGCAAAGGTTCAACAAAGGATTGGACTGTGAGATCTGAGGCTCGAGCACTAGACAGAGCTTATGTAACAGCCTGATTTTGGGTCTAGTCAGAACAGTGGTTTTGGGACGACAAATCTGACACAGTAAAATTTATTTTTTATTACATTTTTACGGTCTACAATTTTATGGAATTGTTTCGTGAAAATTTCGTTCGAAAATTTTGACGTTTGGGCATTAAATTTATTCAAAAGGACTAAATTTTAAAAAGTGCAAAAGTTGAGTTCTACATGTTATAGGTGTCCAATTGCTATGAAATTTTAAATTGGAGGTTCTTAAATGGTAATTAGACCATTGGTTAAGTTGGTGGACAAAAATGGACATGGTTAGGTATGTTTCCAAAGTTTTTTCATTAAGGGCATTTTGGTCATTTAGTAATTAAAATGAACTAAAAAGAAAATAAAAGCCAATTTTTGCTCATCTTCTACCCCATGGCCGAAACTTGCATGGAGAAGACATAGCTAGGGTTTTTGTAACTTCTAAGCTTGATTGTAAGTCTGTTCTAGCCCCGTTTTTAATGATTTTTACGTTTTTGAAATCATTATAACAAGATCTATCTATTTCTACCACTAATTTGAAGTGATGTCAAAGTTTAAAATTTTACTCATGTTGAACATGTATGTATTTTGATGTTTTATGGTAGAAAATGCATGTCTTTTTTTTGTTAAACGACTTTTGCTAAGTGATTTTCGGTAAAAATGTCAAAAAGGACTTGTTTGTAAAAGTTGTAAAATATGTAGTAAAAGTGTGATTTAATGAAAAATGTGGGCTGTTATAAGAAAGTATAAGGTTTGGCTAGGCTCAGGTTTTGAAGAAATTGACTATATTTCATTTCACGAGCCTAGGGACTAAATTATAAATTGTCAAAAGTTTAAGGGTAAAAATGTAATTTTATTCCATAATGTGATTTTGGGTTGTTTTGAATAGTATAATGATTAAATAAGTTAAATTTGATGTTATAGATCATAAAAAACAAGATTCATGAATAGAACGGGGGAAAAATAAGTATTTGACGATCTAGTCTTTTTTGCCATTTCTATGTCGAGGTAAGTTCGTATGTTTAATAAGCATTAAATTATATCTGTATAAAAGCCTAATTGATATAATTGTGGTAAATGCTATATTATTGAAATAAAAATGTGAATGTTATTGAGTACGACACTACGAAAATGATCGATAGAGGTTTGATATAGCGAAAGTCTCGGTTGAACCTTAGGAATTGATAGGATACAAATGTCATGACATTAGGGTTACTAAGATTACGTGTAAGACCATATCTGAGATATGACATCGATATGAGATTTCGTGTAGGACCATAGCTGGGCTATTGACATCGATACGAGACTACATGTAAGACCATATCTGGAATATGACATTGGTACAGTACTGTGTGTACGAGATCCCTGAGTATCCTTTAATATTCCAAATGGTTCAACGGGAAAATTTAACAAGTATGTCAAAGAAGGGTAAGTGTACATAAGTATTACAAATTAGTACAGGTATGTACGTAAAGTTTATAAGTATTGACTATTATGTGATTGGCTTTCGGGACACATTGAGTTAAGATATAGCATGTTTTAATCACATAAATTGTGATTTATCGGATATGAGAAAAAGGAAAGATTGGAATAATTGCCTATGTAATAGGCCCATTTTGCCCGGGCCCATAAAAAACAAAAAAACCAAAAATAAAATATATTCATAAAACCAAACAAAAATAAATGAAAGACCAAATTGTTTATAGGGCCAAAGTCTATTTACAAAACCCAAAACTAAAATGAAAAATAAAAAACAATACAATAAAAGTCTAATAACCCAACCCAATTACTAGAGTAACCCATGACCCAATTAAATAAGCCCCAAAACCCGAGGCCTAATACACCCAAAAATTATCTCAACAGCTTGAGAGCACTAGAATCTTCTGGAACATGCCAGAGTAATGCCCAGGGGTCGGGCTCCCATGAGTGTCTCCTCGCACGGCCTCCTTCGCGCGTCTCCTCCGTACGACCGAGTCTGCATAGGAATACACCAGAAGAACTACTAACAGAATACAACAAATGAATGTAATTTTTATTTTTATTTTTTTTATTCTAAAAATCTGGCTATAAAAAGTCGTTGATTTCATCCTTGTAATCTTACGCGGACTATACGCATACACAGGCAAATCAACCAGAGAGAAATTAGTCAACATTTTAAGGTGATTTTAGATTTTCTAGTTTTTTTTCTTTCTTGATTTATTTTCTGGAAGTGCTTCATCATTGCATTTTTTGAAAAAAAAATAGAAAGAAAGGAAACAAGGGAAAGGAAATGTTACCGTGCAAAAACACCATGGATTTATTCTCTTTGCTCCGTTGACATCGAAGTTGAAGGGAGATCTCGAGGCTGATTTAGGCTAAAGTGGATGTTCTTTTTTAAACTTCATTTTGCTTTTGATAAAATAGCATAGGATTTTAAGTTTTTTTAAAAAAAAAAAAAAGAAAAGGGAGAAGAAGTGCACTTACCAAATCTCCATGGGCATGGCTTCCATTGATAAAATTCGGTCACCATTGGTGCTCCATTGGCCATCAAATAAATGATGGTTTGGGCGGCTGCAGGTTGAGCCAAACCCTAGTGATAAGGGATAAAAAAAATTTTTTAGGAAAATGGAAGGTTAAGTTGAATTTTGAAAAGAAAAAATGAAGGAAGATTAAAAGGTAGCATTAGATTTGGAAACAGCATCATTTAAAAGAGTGGGCCTGCGCGTGTTGACCCAATACGAGAATTGGATCCGCTTGTTTATGCTTCAAATGGGTTAATAGCGCATTTGGTCCTTCTCTTTCACGCTTATTTTCAATTGGCCTCCGTTTATACTTCATTTATCTTAGAAATTTTTTCTAAAATTTGTATGACTTCGCATTTTAATCCACATCTCAACGCAGTTGTTGTTTTCAGATCGTGATAATTTCAATCTTGGTCACCGTGAATTCACGCGTGTTATATATGAGTCCTCATTTTATTATTAGTAGTTCATCTATTTTGTAAATTATCTTTTTAATTTTACTTTGATTTCAATTAGGTAATTTGTTTAGATTCATTTTGTTTTTTTTTTTTAATTTGAGCTTGTCTACTGGTATATTTTGAGCTACTTTAGTACTTTTTTTTTTAAACATGTATATTATTTGGGATTGTTTATATTAATTGTATCATGTGTATTATTGGTTTACTTATTTGTTGTAATTTGTGTAATTATATTTCCACATGTTGTATACTATTTTTTTTGTAATGCTTTATACATTATTATACGTGTATATATATACCTTATAATAAAATTAGCTTTATTCTACGAATATTATTAATGTTAAATTATTATATACATTTAACTGTTTTTTTTAATTTACTCACATATTTATATATATGTATTTGGATGTTTAAAATGAAATCACGTGTTTTATACATTATTTAAATTCTAACTATACGTATACAAAAACATTGGTATATATATTAAATTTATATACATTACTAAATAATAGTATTTTATACATACAATTTCTTTTAGATCAATTCACATATTTCATTTTATATCTTTATTATTTAAAGGAAAAATCCCACATAGTTTATGTATTATTTAAGTTATTATTAAACATATATTTAGTACTTATATTTAATTTACATATATTATTAAAGCCATGTTATTTTTATACATATAGTTTTTTCAATAAATTTGTATCTAATTGTGTTTTTAAATTTATTACATATATAATTTATGATAAAATTAAGTTAATCTTATAAGTCATATTTTAATTCAATATTATTTTGGACATACCATTATTTCTAAAATTTCTTCACATGTACATTACTCATATTAAATAATTTTTATAAGCCACATTATTAGTTTTGTATGGTTTTATGTAAATATTTTTATGTATACTTTCCTATAACGTTATTTATGCATATAATGCGTTTCTTTTAAGAATTATATTTTAAATCGTAGAATTTATTTATTGTATACACTCTTATATAATCCTTATGTATGTATTATTTATATGTTCTATCAATCCAAATCAATTTGTTGCATGTAAAATTATGTTATATATTATTTGTTTTAAATTTCCCTTTATAAATATAGTCTTATAAATATACATCACTAAATTTATGTATTTTGTAAATATAATTTTTTACCTTTTTGGGTATATGATTATTTTATTATTATTATTATTTTTAAATTCGTTACATATAATTTATATATTTACTTAAATTTTTTCATACATCATTAATTTCATGCTATTTTTTGTAAATAATTATTTCCAAATTTATTTATATATACATGTTTTATGAATTTGTTATGTACATTATATCCTATCATGTGTTTTATTTTTCTTTTATATTTTATATGTTATTTAAGCAACCATGCATATTGTCAATTTTTAAAATTTGTGTTTGAAATATTTTGCATATTATTCGATTCAAATGTTTTATTCTACAATATTTATTTCAAATAATTATATATCCCTAACTTTCATACCAACTTGTCAGCTTATGTTATGTGTTAATTAATTCATCATTATTTTGAAAATGTCTTATACTATATATTGATTTCTAATTCCATTTTATTTTGTACATATTTGGTGGATCGTTTTATAGTGTGCTATGTTAATTATTGTTGTATATTATTTTTGCATTGATTGTTCACCATTCATGATTAAGAAATTAGTCACATTTTTAGAATAGTTGTACATAATTGTTGGATTTATTAATTGTGACTTGTTGTATCCTATTATTTCATGTTCATAAATCCTTTCCCATGCAAATGTTTTGATACAATGCATTAAGTATTCTATCCATTTTAAAACAAATAAACGTGTTTTGAGTGAATTTCCAATTTTCTTTATTATTCAAAAATTCTGAAATAAGGCAATATCCAATATTTGGGAATTCGGAAAATCGTGCTCAATTGTGCTGGGTATGATTTTTTTCGGTGAACTAAATATTTAGATAACCTTTTATAATTTTAGTGTACGAGTTTTCAAAAGTCAAAAATCAATTGTATTTTTAAAGATATAAAGGATCATATCCAATCGTGCTGGGTATGATACTGCATATCTTTGAAACGAGAGAATTTTGACCGCTAATTTGAACTATTCAAACATTTTAAAAAGAATCATACTGTAAATTTTTTTTAAAAAAAAACCTTTTGATATAAGGATAGCATCAAATCAATTTGGTACCAATTTTTGGGCGTAATAAGGGTGCTAACCCTTCCTCATGCGTAACCGACTCCCGAACCCATTTTTTTTAAATTTTACGTGAACCAAATTTATTAGTAGATGGCCCAATCACACCTAAATCAAGAGATTGGTGGTGACTCCACATTTTTTTTTTCAAAGTCGATTCCCATTGTTTTCAAAATAAAAATGGTTTCAACAGCCTATTAAAATGGTCATGAAAGTACGGGTAGATAAAAGTTTATGAAATCGAAAGATATTAATGTGCATTTTTATTATGAGACGTGAAATGATTTGTTAATTGCTATAATATGTTACAAAGGAAAGATTACGGTTCTTAGGCTAATGCTAGGATATGTTAAATTATACTTATAAGTTGAAAGAGATAAGCATTGTGACTGGATAAATTGTAACCATGAGATTAAGGTAGATTATAATAATTTGTGTTCATATTGTTGAACATGATAAACACTTGGTAAGACGTGAATGAGTAAGTTATACTATGAGACTTAAATGACATTCGTATGAATTTATATTATGTTAATTGTATGATATATGTATGGTTGAAGTTGTTTATTATTTGCATATGAACTTACTAAGCTATATTATATAGCTTACCCTCTTCCTTTTCCATGTCTTATAGGGTTAATAAGCTAGCTCGGATTGGAGATCTTCGGAGATCCTATCACACTATCCAGCTATCACTTTGGGTATTGATGAATTCAAGCATTTTAAGTTTATGGCACGTATAGTAATTAGTATTTTGATTATATGCATCATTATTAATTTGGCCATATGTGTTGCCTTGCAATGGTGTTTAGTTCATTTTTGTATATAGCTATGGAAGTTGGCTAATATTGGTTATGAGTATATTCATATATAAATGCCATTTGTGAATGTGAAATTTTGTATGATTTGGTATGGAAAGGTTGATATTCTAAGCATGATAAATAATGGCATGAGGATATCATGTTATTGTCTTGATTATGGATGTGCTTGTGGTATGTTTGAGTTTTGCAAAGTATGATGTTTTAAGTGTAACACCCCTTACCCGTGTCCGATACCAGGACAGGATACGAGGCATTACCAGACTTAAACATGCGCATACATGTAAAACTAGGCCATAAATTTCAATCATATCAGAATCATTCGATCACATGCAAAATGTCCCATACATGAGTCTTCGAGGCTCTAAACATGCATTAAAAGCGGTTTAGGACTAAACCGAGAACTTACAAGCATTTTTACAACACTTAGAAAATTTTCATGTATGAAGAGTCACACGCCCGTGTGGGTAGGCCGGGTGGTCTCACACATCCGTGTCCTCAGCCCGTGTAACTCTCTGTTCAAGTCACACGCCCGTGTGCTAAGGTCGTGTCCTCCACACGGCTGAGACACACGGCCGTGTCTCTGCCCGTGTGGTCAACACTTAGGCTATTTTCCAAGTCTTTTTGTTGCCTTAATCTTTCACATACTTACATACTTTAAAGACATATATCATAGCATTATTTTAATGATTTAGCATGCCTCACTAAAGAACATTTTTAAAAATCAACCATAACGTATTATCCAATAATTAATCTCTACTTATTCAGCAAATGTACATGTTCAATAATTATAAACTTAATGCCAATTTACGCATTTATTCCATAGCCATGACTGCCCCGAATGATTCTAGGGCATTCTCATGCACATATGTTATTAACTATTCATTCATGGCAGGCAATTATAATCATATCACAAAGCATCAACACATGGCAAGGATAATTAGGCTTACAAGCCAAAACATTATAAGCCATATCTCATGGCTATATACAATGAATCAATATAAGCCAATACATTTGGCTAAATCATATGAACACATATCAATAACTAATCTCCTATACGTGCCACTCATTTGAAGATGCTTAAGACTTATCGATATCCCCTATTGATAGCTCGATAGTGTGATGCTGCCTCCAACGATCTCCAACCCCGAGCTAACCTGACAACACTAAAAAAATAGAAAGGAGGGGGTAAGCTATATAGCTTAGTAAGTCCATATGAAAATAATAAGTGATTTACCAACATGATTCGATCAATTCTTACAACATGATTCCAAGGTAAAATAATCATAATTGCACTTTTACTATGTTCAAGTTAAGTTGTTTACTCGATTCATAATCACTCAGTTACTTATAACTTGAGCTACAGAAATAAAACTCAAGATCCGCTAATTTTTCCTGAAACTAGACTCATGTATCTGATTATCATAAAATTTTCAATTTTTTTTGGATTAGCCAATAAGTACAGTTTATTCTTTAAAGTCTCCCCAATTTCGCTGTCTGACATCTCTGACCCCTCTGCACTAAAAATTAATTATCTCTTCATACAAGATTTGGATAATGTTCTCATTTGTTTCTTTCGAAAATAAAATCATTAAGTATTTTAATCATATAAATTATAACCCATAATTATATTTTTATAATTTTTAATGATTTTTCCAAGTAAGAATAGGGGATTCCAAAATCATTCTGACCCTATCTCACAAAAATTCAAATATCATAGAATAAAAAATTCATTTGCTTTCACCGTTTCTTTTATATGAAAAAAGACTCGATAAGCTTTTATTTCATATCTTGTTCAACTTCTAATTCGATTTCCACCATTTTTTGTGATTTTTCAAAGTAACACAACTGCTGCTGTCCAAAACTATTTTATTACAAATTTCACTCTTACATTACCTCACTTACTCCATTCCATCTTATTGAAAGCTTGCTCAACTATCGAGCACATTGCTCATAAATTTTCACACACATATACTTGCACTTATTCATCACCTAGTCATATTCAATTACACTAGTCATTACATGATCACATGTATTTTCACTTGGTCAATTTCCTATTGAACTCATCGGAATAATAATAGATACTCGGTGGCTTGCACATATTACCACCCTTGTAACCGAAGCTATTTGGTGCACATAGCAGACTGCACTTAGTACTACATTTGTGACCAAAACCATCTCTTACACATAGTGGCTTGCACTTAGTACCACACATATGATCGAAGCTATAAGGTATGCATAGTAGCCTGCACTTAGTACTACACATGTGACCTAACCATCTGGTACACGTAGTAGCCTGCACTTAGTACTACACACGTGACCTAAAACCATCTTAAACACATAGTAGCCTGCACATAGTATTACACATGTGTTCTCACAACGGATCATTCGTATCTTTTCTATTCCGAAGGTCCAACTGGGAAATTCCTTACTTTTCAACATTTTACCAATTCATCCATAATCAACTTCAATTCATAATTTACATCAAGTGATCATTTAATATACAACCACATCTCATATAATAACAAAATATTATAACATAAGTAAAAACGATATATTATTTACATACAAACTTACTCGTTTCAAAGAAATATCATGTTCTATCAAATTTCCATTATATTCAATCATCCCATCACATGTTATCGACATTTGAGCTTTCGATTACTTCATGGGTACATCACGTTCCCATACACAATATCATTAACATATAAATCAATACAACCATAGCAAAATAGATTTCAAGTGTAACAACAATAACATGAATATCCTGCTTATTTAATCACATGAACTTACCTTAAATGCAATTACGGCCAACTATTCCAATTTTGTCCATAATCTCGAACTTCCTGATTTAGGCCCAAATCTCGGTTTTCTTGATCTAACATTTCAAATATAGCTCATTTATTATTCACATTATTCAAATTGACCCAAAAATCATACTTTTACAAATTTTCATTTTTACCCCTAAACTTTGTCATATTTACACTTTTGCCTCAAGGCTCGTAAAATGATTTTTATCTAATTTTTTGCACTTTAAGCCTAGTCGAATCATTTTCATAACTATAGCAACCTAAAATTTCCACTAAATCACACTTTTATGAAAAATTTTATAACTTTTACAATTTAGTCCTTTTTAATGTTTTCACCGAAAACTACTTAGTAAAAGTCGTTTCTCCAACCATAAACATGCATAATCTACCATAAAACATCAAAATTCACAAATTTCTAACATGTTTCAAACCCTATACCTTCATCATAACTCAAATAAATGGTAGAAATAGGTAGATCTTTTTACGAGGATTTCAAAAACGTAAAAATCATTAAAAACGGGGCTAGAATGGACTTACAATCGAGCTTGGAAGCTTGAAAAAACCTAGATATGTATTATCCATGAAATTTTAGACCATTGGGTTGAAGATGGTCAAAAATTGGCTTTTAATTTTGTTTTTAATTCATTTTAATTACTAAATGACCAAAATGCCCCTAAATTAAAAATATTCTATTTCACCCATTTCATGTCCATTTTTGTCCGAAAAATTAACCAATGGTCTAATTACCATTTAAGGATCTCTAATTTAAAATTTCATAACAATTGGACACCTTTAGCATGTAGAACTCAACTTTTGCACTTTTTACAATTTAGTCCTTTTGACTAAATTGAGTGCCCAAACGTCAAAATTTCCGGACGAAATTTTAAAATAACAATTCCATAGAATTTTAAACCATAAAAATATAATAAGAATGAATTTTCTTATGCTGGATTCGTGGTCTCGAAACCACTATTCTAACTCGGTCCTAATTCAGGATGTTATATTAAGCATGATAGATGTTGGCTTTTAAATGACATGTCTAAGCCTTAGTTATGATGGTATTGGATGCTTGTTGTATTATGAATTATGCTATTGAAGTTGTGTAGATGTGTGCAAGTGAAGGTGTTAAATTGGCTTGGTAAATAGCTTTGTTTTTGTCCACACGGGTAGACACACAACCATGTGTCTAAGCCGTGTGTGACACACAGTCAGCCCCATGGACGTGTGATCCGACCGTGTGTCCTTTGCACCTAATTTTTTTCAAAACAGATTGCTTAGTATCGAGCACACGGGCAGAGATATGGGCGTGTGTCTCAACCGTGTGAAAGACACGGCCTAAGCACACGGGCGTGTGATTTGGCCGTGTGACTTCAATTTGTTGATGATTTCATAAACAGAGAGTTACACAGGTTGGGGACATGAGCGTGTGTGACCACATGTCTTACCCATACAGGCGTGTTCCAAGCTACACGGGTATGTGACCCCTGTTTTGATGAAAAATTTTCTAAGTGTTGGGAAGTTTTCTAAAGTTCTCGATTTAGTCCTGAACCACTCCTAAGGTATGTTTTGGGCCTCGTAGGCTCGTTTAAGGGATGATATGAATGTTTATAAAAAGTTTTAAATTTGAGTGGAAATTCATGTCTCGATTTTGAATGTTTGTTTAAGTTCAGTAATGCCCTTGTACCCTGTTCTAGTGTTTAATACGAGTAAAGGGTGCTACGTTTAGTGGTATCAAAGCTACGGTTTAGTCAGACTAGCATAGCGTATGTGAGTCTAGCTATACATGCCATATTACTACTTGTAATAGTGTGATATTTCTCGACTCTAATGAAATTATTTTGTAAAAGCAGATATGCTTTCCAACTGAGCTATCTTCGAAAACGTTAAGAGTGATACTAAGATATTTGAAAATGTGTTTATGATGAGTCAAAACTTGGAAAGGTATGGATAAGAGTTCATGATATGTATGTGACAATGTACAAAATGAAATAACCGTAAGTTGAGAAATATGGGTAAAATGTCATTGTTTTGGTCGAAAGTTGTATTTCGATAGATTATGGTGATTTTATGAAACGGATAAAAATGTTATAAATGTTATGAAAAAGATTTAGCCTGGATTGGCAATCCTGCTATATCATATGCGACTCTAGAGCGTGCTCTATGAAATGTGCCAAAAGGGGACTTTTGAATGAATTGACGGATTGTTGACATGCATACCTTGAGTATACTACCCGAGTATCCATCAAAATTACAATAGTTCAATGGAAATTATTCTTGAAATATGGAAAGGTGAAATGAAATGAAATTTTATATTGTTATAAGTTTATCCATGTTTGTTTGGCATTCATATGATGTCATATGCCTGACTTGTTTGATTAAGTGAATGTGATAAGTAAACTTACTCAAAAGTTATAGAATGTATATATAAGTGCACTTGTTTGAATAAGATAATTAGAAAGTTTGTGTAGCTTAAATATTTATGTTAATTTGCTTGACAAGAATTATATGATTGTGATAATATTGTGATGGTGCTAAATGTTAAGTCACATGCGTGCATATATGAAAGTCAAGTTAAAGGCTTTACGACCTCACCCCTTTTACCAATGTGATATTTTATAATGAAATTTCACAAGATTTATGTTGAATGAGTTCAAAAGTGAAAGACTAAAGAATTCAGTAGTGGAATAACTAATAATGTGGTCAAAGTTGAAAATAGTTTGGCAAATGAATATAGTTTTGGAAAAGATGCCAGGTTATTCTAAAGATTATTCGAATTTCACAATTTCATGTTTAAAGAAAAGTTAATCTCAGCTAATCGACTCATTCAAGTATGATGTCTAAAGTATGTATTGCTAGAATTTCTTCCAGATTGATTTTCGTTAGTGAATGGAATAATATGGGATTAGTGATGACAGGATTAGTCAGAGAAATGATATTTGAATCGTAAAGATGTCTGAGTGTAACAGTTGAAATTGAATAGATTATGATGATCTCTTCTGGGTATTTCATATATTCACTTATCGTCAGAGATATATGTGATTGTTCTTTTTCTGATGAAATTCTTATCGTATGAGAATGTTAGATGAAAGCACTGTTGGTCTGGTTGATTGATGATCAGCATATCTTATCCAGTCTTTCGAGTTCTATTCTATTATGTTTGGAATAAAAGTTGATGATGAAAAATTCTTGTAAGGCTATTTTTCTGTTTCTACTGAATGTTGTTTTGTTTTATATATATATATATATATTTGGAAAATATATTATCTCTATTACAATTGATTCCAGAGTGTGTAATCATTGTTTTTCTTCTAGTTTTCCCTGAGGAATCATCAAGATCTCTATTATTTTCATATGAATTATGTTCTCAGACTTCCAATATGGTATCGCATCTTGGGTTTCTTTCTCTCAGTTTTGTTATCATCCTTATTTCGTAAATTATCAATCTTGGCTCATCTTTAAAGTTTGTTCTTTGGCTTATGGTAACAATGTCTATTATGGGTGTATTTTTGTTTCGATCAGAGGAACATGGTGATTCTGGTATCAGGATTTCTCTAATTTTCGTGAAAAGAATTGACATCGGTAAAGGTATAGATAGTGGAAGCTCAAGCTCAGATTGTATAATGGTTTTCTTTTCTCAGGTAAGTTTGATTAAGGTCAATGAGTTCAATCAGGATATTTTGTTTCCTTGAGCTAATGCAATTGTAAAAATCTTTGATTAGCATGTTAAGGGAATTATAAAAGATTGTATGTCGAGTTGTTTAACAGTATGAAGAAAGGAGTATTTTAATATGTTACTATTTGATAGTTCATATTGACTCAGTTGTTTTATCTGAGTGAACTAGTCAGTTGAAAGGTAATTTGAGTTATATGCATTTAATTTTATCCTCAGGTAAGAAAATAAAATCTTGAAAATTCTTGGGTGAATAGACAGACAGTTTGAAGGAAGAATTCATATTTTAGAGAGTATGATACAGAGATCTACGTAGTAGATTTGTTCTAATTGAATGATGTTGTTATGAGTAAAGCTGTTCCAATTGATAAGTTATCACATTTGTGAAAGTTTGAATGGTCCGTTGCATGTTAGAAAAGTTGAAAATAGTTGAAGGCATTGTTAACCGAAACACTGATTCTAGGTTCAGTTTAAAGTGAGTAAAGAATTTGTGATTTTTCAGTGATGCACTATTGAACAAATTGGAATGTGTTTTAATTCGAGAATGTAAAGTGATGGTTTATGCTTTTAGACGGTTAAAGCCTCATTAAAAGAATTGTTCGACAAGTGACTTAGAGTCGTCCGCTAGTATGTCTGTGTTGAGAAAATTGATGACATCATTTGTTCGACGAAAAACGTCATATGCTTCTTAATTTTAATAGTATAAAGTATCTAATGTTACAGGAAAATCTGAGATTAAGACAACGTGGATGGCTTGAACTATTGAAAGATTGTGAATAGTTAACAATTAACCTTTGAGGAAGTAGATATAGTTGTAAATGCTTGAATGGAAAATATATGATTATTTTGTAAGTATTGGATACATGATTTATCTTATTCGATGATAGTCTGAATCTAGCTAAATTAGAAGCCAAAGCGATGTTTTCTTTGCAAGATTGAAAACCTCAGGAATGTGATAGTGAGTGGTAAACTAAATGAGTATAGTGTGAGATGACTTTTGATTCTGAATTTCACGTCAAATTTGATAACTGTTATCATTATTCTGATATGGAATTTGCGCACTAAATAATTTAGATTTTATGCAGGAATTTTTTACGAAGCTCAGTAGTAGCTCGTTTGCTCATTTAAGGAGTAATAAAGTGTAAAGTTATTTGAAATAGATGTTCTAGTGATTGGGTATGTAACATGATAGATTAGTTGAGTTATATGTTTCAGAGACTATCCGATCAAAAATCTTATAAAAAGTAAAAGTGATTCATGGCAGTTAGGATCCACTTCAGATTTTCGAAAAACGTATGTGAATTTGAAACATAGGGATACAGAATTCCCATTCAGCGATAGCATGTTTCCGAAAGTATTGCCCTAGAAAAAGATTCAAAATGTGTTTTGTGTATCTATGTTGTGATGGTATCAATCGAACTCTTTGAATATGAATTCTCCGGTAGAGATTAAGATTCAGCCGATGTGTTGGATAGCATGGAAATCGAATTTATTTTCTGGTAAGATTTTTGGGGATGAAAATCTCTAAAGGGGGAGAATTGTAACAACCTGATTTTGGGTCTAGTCAGAACAGTAGTTTCAGGACCACAAATCCGATACAGTAAAATTTATTTTTATTACATTTTTATGGTCTACAGTTTTATGGAATTGTTTCTTAAAAATTTCGTTCGAAAATTTTGACATTTGGGCACTCAATTTAGTCAAAAGGACTAAATTGTAAAAAGTGTAAAAGTTGATGTCTACATGTTATAGGTGTCTAATTGCTATGAAATTTTAAATTGGAGGTCCTTAAATGGTAATTAGACCATTGGTTAAGTTGGTGGACAAAAATGGACATGGTTAGGTATGTTTCCAAAATTTTTTCATTAAGGGCATTTTGGTCATTTACTAATTAAAATGAATTAAAAAGAAAATAAAAGCCAATTTTTGTTCATATTCTATCCCATGGCCGAAACTTGCATGGAGAAGACATAAATAGGGTTTTGGAAACTTCCAAGCTCGACTGTAAGTCCGTTCTAGCCCCGTTTTTAACGATTTTTACGTTTTTAAAATCCTTATAAAAAGATCTATCTATTTCTACCACTAATTTGAAGTGATGTCAAAATATAAAATTTTACCCATGTTGAACATGTATGTATTTTGATGTTTGATGGTAGAAAATGCATGTTTTTTGTTTGTTAAACGACTTTTGCTAAGTGATTTTCGATAAAAATGTCAAAAAGGACTTATTTGTAAAAGTTGTAAAATATGTAGTAAAAGTGTGATTTAATGAAAAATGTGGGTTGTTATAAGAATGTATAATGTTTTACTAGGCTCTAGTTTTGAAGAAATTGACTATATTTCATTTTACGAGCCTAGGGACTAAATTGTAAATTGTTAAAAGTTTAGGGGCAAAAATGTAATTTTTCTATAATATGATTTTGGGCTGTTTTAAATAGTATAATGATTAAATAAGTTAAATGTGATGTTATAAATCATGAAAAACAAGATTCGGGATTAGAACGGGGGAAAAATAAGTATTTGACGATTTAGTCATTTTTGTCGTTTCTATGTCGAGGTATGTTTGTATGTTTAATAAGCATTAAATTATATATGTATAAATGCCTAATTGATATAATTGTGGTAAATGCTATATTATTGAAATAAAAACATGAATGTTATTGAGTACGACACTACGAAAATGATCGATAGAGGATCGATACAGCGAAAGTCCCGGTTGAACCTTAGGAATAGATAGGGTACAAATGTCATGACATTAGAGTTACTGAGTTTACGTGTAAAACCATATCTGGGATATGGCATCGATATGAGATTTCATGTAAGACCATAGCTGGGCTATTGGCATCAATACGAGATTACATGTAAGACCATATCTGGGATATGGCATTGGTACAATACTATGTGTACGAGATCTCGGAGTATCCTTTAGTATTCCAAATGGTTCAATGGGAAAATTTAACGAGTATGTCAAAGAAGAGAAAGTGTACTTAAGTATTACGAATTAGTTTAGGTATGTACGTAAAGTTTATAAGCATTGACTTCATGATATTGTGAGTTCATGATTTCTATGAGAATGATTTTGTGAAAGCCTTGTGATTATTGATCTGTACTTGTGATGTATGAAATTCATAGTAAATTCGGTTGACTATAATGTGATTGGCTTTCGGGCCAAATTGAGTTAAGATATAGCATGTTTTAATCACATAAATTGTGATTTACCGGATATGAGGAAAAGGAAAGATTAGAATAATTGCCTATTAAAATGGTCATGAAAGTACGGGAAGATAAAAGTTTATGAAATCGAAAGATATTAAGATATATGCCTGGAAATACGAGTACGCATAATTAATGTGCATGTTTATAATGAGACGTGAAATGATTTGTTAATTGCTATAATATGTTACAAAGGAAAGATTACAGTTCTTAGGCTAATGCTAGGATATGTTAAATTATACTTATAAGTTGAAAGGGGTAAGCATTGTGACTAGATAAATTGTAACATGAGATTATGGTAGATTATAATAATTTGTGTTCATATTGTTGAACATGATAAACACTTGGTAAGACGTGAATGAGTAAGTTCTACTATAAGACTTAAATGACATTCGTATGAATTTATATTATGTTAATTGTATGATATATGTATGGTTGAGGTTGCTTATTATTTGCATATGAACTTACTAAGCTATATTATATAGCTTACCCCCTACCTTTTCCATGTCTAATAGGGTTAATAAGCTAGCTCGAATCGGAGATCATCAGTGTAACACCTCCTTCCTAAGTCCGAGGCCGAGACTGGGCACGAGGCATTACCTAACTTATCCGCACGCATACAATCATTTTAATGTCATTAAGACTCGGTTAAATTAAAAACTTTTCGAACTTTGTCTAAAACTCCTTAATATGGGCCTACGATACCCCAAACATCTATTGGAAACTATTCAAGACCAACCTAGGTCCTTTAAATAAGCCTAGAAATAACTCTAGAAACAGGGAACACACCCGTGTAGAAAGGCAACAAGCCCGTGTGGTCATTATAACATGGCCGTGTTGATGGCCCGTGTGACCCACACTGCTTAAGCATCTAGGGACACGCTTGTGTCCCATACCCGTGTGAATTAAATTCCAAATTCGAACCAATAGGGGTTTTCACACGGCCTGACACACGCCCATGTCTATAGCCCATGTCTAAAAACCTTGACACTCTGTTTCTGACATCAGCATCCAATTCAGGGTGCACGGCCAAGGCACACGCCCGTGGCTAGAGGCTGTGTCCTCTACATGCCTGTGACACACGGTCGTGTCTCTGCCCATGTGTTTACTACCATGCATACTGACTTGCAATCTTTATGTGCAAGGGACACATGGTCGGGCAACACGCCTATGGGGCTGGTCGTGTGTCACAGACGGCCTAGACACACGCCCGTGTGTCTACCCATGTGGACAATATAGGGCTATCTACCAAGCCTCTTTGCCACCCTGAAACCCAATATGAAAACATCCACCTAAACATACAAAGTATAATCAACCACACATTGCATTACTCATTCATGAAAATATCATCATTTGCATATACCAATAATGAACATTAGCCATTATTCCAAGGCTTTATACAAAATGAAGGGATTCATCCCAAGCTAACACATTTGGCCAAACTAACATTGGCACAAAACATAAAAGTCTAAGCCCTATACATGCCATATTCAAAATAACAAAACCAACTATACCAAGTACTTCAGTTGATAGTGTGATCGATGCCTCCGACGTCCGATGATCCTCGAGCTAATTAAGTGGCGCTATAAGAAAATAGAAAGGAAAGAGTATAAGGATAAAGCTTAGTAAATTGCATGCAAATGAATCTAACAATAACTTTACCATTCATCATCATTCTCATAATACAAAAGTAGGCATAAGCACAACTTACTCATCACTATCCAATACAATTCACATAACATATATTGAGCTCATATCTCATACATTTCAAATAGGTACCTGTACCACTCACAACATGGTTATACTTTTCTCATTTAACTTAAACTATAACTCTCACCGTTGAACCATTTAAAATGCTATTGGTTATTCACTAAGCCCCTAACACAGGGTATAATGTCGATGCCATGTCCCAGACATGGTCTTACACTGGCTCATCCATCAAGTCGATGCCATGTCCCAGACATGGTCTTACACTAGCTCTCACATATACGTGCCGATGCCATGTCCCAGACATGGTCTTACACTGACAACTCTATACGTGCCGATTCCATGTCCCAAACGTGGTCATACACTAACACATCTCATAGCCTATGCATGTCCCAGACATGTCTTACACTAGCCCTCGTCTTAATACCGATGCCACGTCCCAGACATGGTCTTACACTGGCTCTCATAATGTGGTTGATGCATGTCCCAGACATGTCTTACACTAGCACACAAATAACCCGAATGTCGGGGCATAAATATTCGATTTATTTTTTAAGGTTCAAACGGGAGTTCTACTATCTCAATATTCATCATGCATAATCATTTTTGCAAACAAGCAATTTATGCTATATCAATTCAAACACATATAATAGTAATGTAATTGTATTATTTACATACAACTTACCTCGGATTACAAAATGTGGCGACTAGCACGGCTTAGTCCACTAGCTTTGCTTTTCCCTGGTCTAAGCCCAGATTTTGTAATTCTTGATCTAAAATTATAGAAATTCATTCATTTCATCAGCATAATAATCTTGACACTCAAAAATTCATAATTATGCAAAATGACCATTTTGCCCCTAGACTTTCACAAAATGATCTTTTTACCCCTAGGTCCGAAAATCATTTTTTATCGAATTTCCTTATTAACCAAGTCTAACCAAATATTTTTTATCCTAGGAGCAGCCCAAAATTCTCATTATTTCACACATTTATCACCTATTTTACAATTTAAGCAAAAATGGCCCTTTTAGGGTTTTCATGAGAAATCTTTTCACAAAAGTTGTTTATCTTACAACCGTGATTCATTTTCTTCCATAAAATTTCAGAAAACAACATAAACAGTCTCATGGTAAAACCCTAGACTTTCAACTATTTTGCAAAATAGTTCCCTCATTTGAAAGCTCATGTTAGAAGGGGTCCAAAATGCAAAAATCATCAAGAAAACTATCAAAATCACTTACCTATGAGATTAGAGAGTGGCTAAAATTTTTGAAGCTTAAAAACCCTTTTTTTTTGTATGAACAGTGGGAAGAAGATGAGAGAAAATAAAATATCATTCTCTCTTTATTAAATTTTATTTTTAACCAATTTAGTCACCAAAACCTAGTCAACATGTCTCATTTTGCCCCTCATTGTAACGCCCCAATGATGTAGATATTTACTTTTGGTGGTTGTATTGCGTAAATGTAAATTAGTTTCAGTGGTTACGTGTCTTGAGGAGTGTTAGAGAAGTTCTGGGTTCAAGCCTGGGCAATTGCAAAAACTTTATTTTTATTTAAGTATAACCCTTACTTGTTGGTAGTAGGCTTTTAGAATGTTGTTGGTAAAACTTGTCACAAGGAGATTGCTAGTCTAATGGTAAATGACGTGTGGGTGATGCTTGAGGTCTGGGGTTCGAGGCTTGGCATTAGAGCAAGAGCATACTATTTTGTTGCAAGGACCGTTGAAGTGTTTGAGGTAGACTAAAATTGTGGTTTGAATGGGTCTAAGTGAGTGGTTGAGGGGATAAGAGAGTGTGTAGCTAATTTGTTAGGAGGAGTTTTGGGGATTTGGATAGAGGGAGAGTGGTTGAGTATGTTGAGGAGGGAAATTAGGAGAGAATCGAGGAAGTGGGAAGTGTGGTGGTAGTGGTGCCAAATGAGGACTCTCTTAGGCCATTCAGTTAAGGAAGGGTTAGAGAGTTTGGTGCCGAATTGCTTTTGGTTTTGTGCTCTCATTTTCGACAGTTCTCTTTCTTGTTGTTTTGTTTTCATTTTTTGTTTTTATGTTCTTCTTTTGGTAGTTGAATGCTACTTTTGACCTTTTAGGCATTCTCGTATCGTTCATTTAGGGGTTTTGCGTGATCAATTTGGTCTTCCTTTTCTCACATCCCTTCTTTATTCTCTTTTCCCTTGCCGAACCTCAGCATTTATTTTCTCTCTTGTTGTAGACCGAATATTGTGTCTCCTCTTCTTCTCTATTCTATTCTATTCTCGACTTTTGCTCAACTTTCCCTCCCTCTTTTCTAGTGTTGGCCGAATATTGACTGGTAAGTCCCTAATGATCACTGCTTTTTTCGATTTTTCCCTTCCTTTCTCGGAATGTCGAATCTCATCTATTTCTCTAATGATTCTGGCATTTTTTTAAAGGTAACACCTCTCGAGAAGTAGGGAAGCGCCCAAGTATTTCAGAACAATCAGAATCTTTTCTCAACTCTCAATCTAAGGTAGCGTTTTACTTTGTCATTTTTTTAAATTGGGGCAGTTGGCATAGATCCCTTAGTGTTGGCCGAATACCCTTCTCTTTGTTACTGGACTCGACGCACGTGTATAGGTAAACATGAGTAATATAAACCACTTACTGTGCAGTGTGCATCAAGGAGTTCTTTATCAAACCTTCGTCAATGGTTCTAGCAGGGTTAATCACTCTTGTGATCAACGTAAGTATGGGATGGTGAATTAAGCTTGGTTTAAGGTATGGTGTATAACTCTAGTGTTAATCGACTAATGGTTGATCGTGACTAAATGTAGGTTTGGGAACTCCTGGGCTAGGCGCACGCTCGCAACAGGTGTGTAATCACACTGCCTCAACTGTTATATAGCAAAAGCCAAAAAATTGTTATCATTGGTGCCACACGAGCGAACGCACGCTAGGGTGGTCATCTAAAGCGTATAAACGCGAGTATATAACTGCGGAGACCACTACGAGCGATCTCGTGGGCATGGTGTGGGCCCCACGGGCTCATGGGCCCCACTCGGGCATATTGCACGGATGTATGGAGATAATTGAGACGGCTGTGTAGTTGTACGGCCAAGGCCATCATTTGGGCTTATTGGGCCACACGAGTGTGTGGGCCCACATGGGTCGTATTATGGGCTTAGGCCCATTTGTCACTAATGGACTAATAAGGTCACACGTGTCGCTCGAGACGACTATGGGCTTACTGTAAGGTTGGTAAATATACCTAGGCCCTAACCTGTTAAAAAGACAGTTATACCTCTATGAGGTAAATGACCGATATACCCCTATATGATATATGACTGTTTGAGCATGCCATGATTATTGTATGTACATTCATACTATGTTGCATTGCATGGGGTGGGATTTATGATATTGGAGGAAGTGTACTAAGAGGCTATACGCCTATTACTTGTAGCTCTGCTGCAAATACTAATAGTGTCGTAAATGGTACGTTATTCTGGAGCGTAAGGATGGGTGGGTCGATTTAATCCCTACATGGAGTGTTGGGTTAGACGGAGTGGAGTGTAGAGGATGGTTGGGTAGGATATTTTTATATGCATATCTGATATTGTACTAGATTGGGCCAAGGCCCACACTGATACTATTACTGTTAAGGGCTTATGCCCAGGCTGTTTTACACACTGATTTTTCATAAACACACTCTACTGTTTATCTGGGTAGGTAATCTTTAGGTGGGTCAGTGCTACGAGGGACTCGGGAAAAGCCACACCACTAGTACTTTACATACTGGACTTTTTAATAGTGGTAGTTTTAATTGGGTTACATTTTATGTAATACGGCCGTTTTAAGTTTTATCTTTAATTGGGGACTTATTTAAATTGGTTTATATAATACAGTAGTAGTACTCGGGTTTTCAAAATAAAAATGATTTTTCAACTATCATCTTAAGCAACTTGTTTTAAAAATCTTCCACGACGATCAATGTTTTAAAATGTAATAACAATTTGATATGTGACATAATTTGCTAAACGAACCGGTAATTTGGCTGTAAACAAAATAAAATTAGCTTTTCATAAAGACCTCAACGAGGCTTAACGCAAATGGATCTTTTTAACAGCACTAAGTTTTACAAAGCCACACCAATGTGACATCACCAGACTCGGCCATAACGTCCAAGCTAGGTATAGGGTGTTACACCCATGGTTGGTCACCTCTAATTTAAAGGTCTATTTGCTCTTTAAAGACCCCTCAATTTAAGTTTCATCGCAATTTAACACCCTTAGCTATCAATTCAAGACATTTGTACTATAGGCAATTTAGTTTCTTTTTCAAAATTAAGCTCACAAACAATAAAATTACTTCACCAAATTTTTCATGCACTAATATAAGCATGTTATAACTCAAAATTAATAATAAAATACTTCCTCCGACTTTGAATTAGTGGTCCCAAAACCACTATTCTGATTAGGCCCAAAATCGGGCTATTATACTGGGAGATCCTACCACACTATCCAGCTATCACTTTGGGTATTGATGAATTCAAGTATTTTGAGTTTATGGCACGTATAGGAATTGTATTTTGGTTATATGCGTCATTATTAATTTGGCCATATGTGTTGGCTTGCAATGGTGTTCAGTTCATTTTTATATATAGCCATGGAAGTTGGCTAAAATTGGTTATGAGTATATTCATATTTAAATGCCATTTGTGAATGTGAAATTTTGCATGATTTGGTGTGGAAATGTTGATATTCTAAGCATGATAAATAATGACATGAGGATGTCATGTTATTATCTTAATTATGGATGTGCTTGTGGTATGTTTAAGTTTGGCAAAGTATGATGTTTTAAGCATGATAGATGTTGGATTTTAAATGACATGTTTAAGCCTTAGTTATGATGGTATTGGCTACTTGTTTGTATTATGAATTATGCTATTGAAGTTGTATAGATGTGTGCAAGTGAGGTGGCATAATGTCTTGGTACATAGCTTTGTTTTTGTCCACATGGGTAGACACACGAGCATGTGTCTAAACCAAGTGTGACACACGGTCAGCCCCATAGGCGTGTGATCTGGCCGTGTGTCCTCTGTACCTAAATTGTTGCAAAATAGATTGCTTAGAATCAAGCATACGGGCAGAGACACGAGCGTGTGTCCCCGCCGCGTGAAGGACACGGCCTAAGCACACGGGTGAGTGATTTGGTCGTGTGACTTCAATTTGTTGATGACATCATAAACAGAGAGTTACATGGGTTGGGGACATGGGCGTGTGTGACCACACGGCCTACCCACATGTGCGTGTCCCAAGCCACACGGGCGTGTGACCCCTGTTTTGATGAAAAAATTTCTAAGTGTTGGGAAGTTTTCTAAAGTTCTCGGTTTAGTCCCGAACCACTCCTAAGGTATGTTTTGGGCCTCATAGGCTCGTTTAAGGGACGAGATGAATGTTTATGAAAAGTTTCAACTTTGAGTGGGAATTCATGTCTCACTTTTGAATGTTTGCTTAAGTCTGGTAATGCCTTATACCCGTTTTCGGTGTTGAATACGGGTAAGGGGTGTTACAGGTTACGCCATTCGTACTCATGAGGATGCATCCGCACCAGATGTTATCACCGGTACTTTTTCTCTTTATGACACTGATGTAACTACTTTAACTGATCCTGGATCAACCCATTCATATGTCTTTATGAATTGGGTGTCTAGTAAGAGTTTACCTGTTGAGTCCACTAAATTCATGATTAAAATATCGAACCCTTAGGTCAGTATGTCCTAGTTGATCAAGTTTGCAAGAATTGTCCTTTGATGACACGAAGTTACTATTTTTCGACTAATTTGATGCTTTTACTATTTGATAAATTCGATGTAATATTGGGTATGGATTGGTTGACTCTACATGATGCTATTGTAAACTGTAGACAAAAGTCTATTGAGTTGAAATGTCAGAATAGTGAAATTTTTTGTATTGAATCTGATGATTTGAGTGGGTTGCCTATTGTGATATCAGTTATGCTAGCTCAGAAATATGAGAAAAGGTTGCGATGCTTATCTTGCTTATGTACTAGATACAAAAGTGACTAAATCGAAGCTTGAATTAGTGCCAATGGTTTGTGAATATCCAGATGTAACAGCCCATCTTAGGGCCAAATCAGAATAATGGTTCTGGGACCATGAATCTGACGTAGAAAGATTTATTTTTATTATATTTCTATAGTTTACAGTTTCATAGAATTATTTTGTGAAAATTTCGCTCGAAAATTTTATCGATTGGGCACTCAATTTAGTTAAAAGGACTAAATTGCAATAGGTGCAAAATGTGTGTTCTAGAAGCTAGTGGTTCTAATTCCCATGAAATTTTAAATTGGAGGTCCTTAAATGGAAATTAGACCATTTTACTTTAAGTTGGACAAAAATGGACATGGTAGGGTGAAATTTCAAAGTTTGGCATTAAGGGCATTTTGGTCATTTGGGTAATAAAGACAAATTTAACAAATAAAAAGATATCATCTTCTCCTATTTAGACCCCTTGTGTCGAATTTGAAGAGTCACTATAGCTAGGGTTTTGGCCAAAGCTTCCAAGCTCGATTGTATGTCCATTCTAGCCCCGTTTTTAATGATTTTCATGTTTTTAATATCCTTGTAACCTATTCTAGCTATTTCAAGGACTAGTTTGAAAGAAAGATGAAGTTTAAAATTTTACCCATGTTAGATATTTGTGCATTTTGAAGCATAATGGTAGAAAATGCATGTTTTGTGTGAGATAAATAACTTTTGCTAAGTGATTTTTGGTAAAAATGTAAAAAAAGACTTTTTTGTAAAAGTTATAAAATAAGTAGTCAAAGTGTGATTAAATGGAAAATGTGGGCTGGTATAAGTATGAAAATGGTTCGGCTAGGCTTGGGTTTTAAATAAATTGAATACATTTCATTTTACGAGCCTAAGGACTAAATTGTAAAAATGTGAAACATAAGGGGCAAAAATGTAATTTTTCCATAATATGATTTTTGGGCCAAATAGAATAATGTTAGTATTAAATGAGTTAAATTTGTTATTATAGATCAAGAAAAACGAGGTTCAGACTTAGATCGGGAGAAAATTAAAGTGTTTGACGATTAGGTCCAATTCTACTATTTTTGTATCGAGGTAAGTTCGTATGTAAATAATGCAATGTTATATTTATGTTTTATATGGTTTAATATTGTATGAATTGTGGATGACTCTTTGGATGTATTCAACAAAGTTTTGACAAGCGAGAAATTCTGGTTGAACCTTAGGAATAGAATAAGATACGAGTGACAAGTCACTAGGAACCCATGTGTATACGCAATTATGTAATCCGGGTGCTGGTCTCATACATCCTACCAGTGGCTGGGTAGTCTGGCATGTGTTGTGGATACCTGACAACTTGTGTGAGCAGCACTGTGTAACTACCTGATTGACACCTTGTGTGAGCAGGCCCGTGAATACCTCGAAAACGAGCCCATATGTATTATGAGATATGAGGTAGCTTGAGCTACTTATATGACACTTATGTGTAGGATTTTCAAGTATCCGTTAATATTTTGAGTGTTTAACGGGAATGTCAAAGTTGTGAAAGGATATGGTTATGTTGCGAGTTGTTACAGGTATGTACGTAAAACTCATAAGTAATTAGCTTGATATGTGATGAACTCTTGATAGGACTGTGATTGAGTAAGTTATGATTATGAGATTTTTGATAACGTTCATGTTAATCCTCATCATGTTAATTATATGTTAAATGTGTGGTCATGATGCTTATTATTTGCATACGAACTTACTAAGCTATATAGCTTACTCACTTTCCTTTCCCTTGTCTTATAGTGTCACCAAGCTAGCTCGGGGTTCGGAGACCATCAGAGATCCACTCACACTATCAACAATTATTTTGGTACCAATGAATTTAACATTTTGAGTTATGGCATGTATAGGGGACTTGGTCATTTTGTTATGTGTCATAATTGATTTGGCCAAATGCGTTGGCTTATATTGGTTAGTAATTCATTTTGTATAAGGCCATTAATAATGAGTTAATATTGGCTATTAAGTATATTTATATAATGATGCCTTTCATGAATGATGTGTTGATGTCTTGGTTGTAGATGTTTCGTTGTATGTATATACTTGTATTGGTGCTACGTTATGTTGTGTAGGCGTGTGCATTAAAAGGGTGGCAAAATGGTTTGGTAAATAGCCTTATTTTTGTCCACACGAGTAGACACACGGGCGTGTGTCTAGGCCGTGTGTGACACACGGCTTGCCGCACGGGCATGTGTTTAGGCCGTGTATCCCCTGCACTTTAATTTTTGCAAAATAGAATGCCCAATATTAAGGACACGAGCAGAGACACAGACGTGTGTCTTAGCCATGTGAGTGTCACGGCCTTGGACACGGGTGTGTGTTCCGAGCATGTAAAGTCTGCACCTATTTAATGAAAAATCATGAATTTTAAATAGACCACATGGCCTACCACACAGGTGAGTGACTTGGCCATGTGTCTTCAATTTATTCTTGGGCGACAAACAAATAGTTACACGGGGTCGACACACAGGTGTGTGTGGCCACACAGCCTACCTCCACGAGTGTGTTCCATATCCACACAGGCGTGTGACCCCTGTTTAGTGAAAATTTTACTAAGTTTTTGTAAAATTTTCTAAAATTCTCGGTTTAGTCTCGAACCACTTCCAAAGCATATTTTGGGCCTCGTAGGCTTGTTTTAGGGATTTTATAATTAAATGTAAAATTTTTTAATTTGGACGCAAATGCATAACCTGAAATTGTATGTTTGTTCGTGTGATAAGTACGGTAATGCCTTGTACCCTATTTCAGCGTTGAATATGGGCAAGGGGTGTTATATTTAGTGGTATCAGAGCTACGGTTTAGTCAATTCTTGGACTAGCATAGCATGTGTAAGAGTCTAGCTATTCATGCCATATATGAACTATGATAGTGTGATGACTCTTGACAATTTTAAACTATGTTTTTATATAGTAAATGGATCCCGACCGAGCTGTAGCTGATGATGTAGAAAGTAATGCGCTGAATCCCGCTCAAAGGGCAACTTCATCTGAAAATAGACCTCCCACGGTCATTCAGGCAGGAGGGGCTAGAGAAGCCTTCATCCACCTAATGAATTAGTGGCATTCGAAGTTTGTTCAAACATATCCGAATGCTCAACATCCTTCACCCCTCCTTATCCCCAACTAATTCCTGTAATTCCTCAGGGTGTGGATTTGGCAACACTGAATAAGCCTCTGGTTAATAAGATTCGAAAGCAAGGGGCTGAGGAATTCAGGGCTAATGTAGATGATGACCCCGAGAGAGCCGAGTTCTGGCTTAAGAATACTATCAGGGTATTTGATGAGTTATCATGTACACCCGAAGAATGCTTGAAATGTGCTATATCATTGCTGAGGGACAAAACATATCACTAATGGAAGACACTAGTATCTGTGGTACCGAGAGAGAGGGTTACATGAGAATTCTTTCAAGAGGAATTCTGAAAGAAATATATCAATCAGCGGTTTATCGATCAGAAACGTAAAGAATTTCTTGAGCTGAAATAAGGCCGAATGTCAGTGACAGAGTATGAGCGAGAATTTGTTAGGCTTAGTAAGTATGCCCGAGAGTGTGTTTCCTCCGAGGCTATTATGTGTAAAAGCTTCAAAGATGGACTGAATGAGGACATCCGATTGTTAGTTGGAATCTTGGAACTAAAAGAATTTATTGAATTGGTTGAATGAGCTTGCAAAGCTGAAGAGCTAAGCAAAGAGAAAAGAAAGGCCGAGAGTGAGGCTAGAGATGTAAGAAAATTGCCGATAAGTAAGTCATTTCAATCCCAATCAAAGAAATCTAGAGAAATGTATTCTCGTTCAAATGTTTCGGCTGGGTTTTCGCATAGAAACCGCGGGAAGTAATACTCGAGTTTTAAATCCAAAGCTACTTCAATGGAAAGTGTGGGTAATATTAGGTCTAACAAACCCGAATGTCAGCATTGTGGAAGAAGACATCCCGGTTAGTGTAAGATGAATGACCGAGCTTGTTTCAAGTATGGTTCTCAAGAGCATTTTATCTGAGATTACCCTGGGATGGCTGAGAAAGAACAATTTCCAAGTGTAAGGCCGAGTAATACTACCAATAGGGGTAGGCCACTGAGAAATACCGGGAATGGAACAAGTAGTCAATGTGTAACGAAAGATACAGCCGTGAGATCTGCGGCCAGAGCACCTGCTAGAGCTTATGCCATTCGTGCTCGTAAGGATACGTCATCTCCTGATGTGATTACTGGTACATTGTCTCTTTATGATACTAATATTATTACATTGATTGATCCTGGACCGACTCACTCTTATGTTTGTGTGAATTTGATATCTAGTAAGAATTTGCCTGTTGAGTTTACTGCGTTTGTGATTAAAGTGTCAAACCCCTTAAGCAAGTATGTGCTAGCTGAAAAAGTTTGCAAGAATTGTCCTTTGATGATTCGAGGTTACTATTTTTCGACTGACTTAATGTTGTTGCCATTTGACGAATTCGATGTTATTTTCGGTATGGATTGTTTTGCACTACATGATGCCATAGTAAATTGTAGACAGAAAACTATTAAATTGAAATGTCAAAATGGTGAGGTTATTCTGGTTGAAACCGATGAATCAAGTGAATTGCCTATTGTGATTTCGTCTATGTTTGCTCAGAAGTACGTAAGGAAAGGACGTGAAGCTTATTGTAACGCGTAGGTTTGTGCAAGTGTTCACAGTCGTTATCAAGTAATAAGTAAGTATTGAGTTATCGTCTCCACATGGATTGTATTTGTGCTAAGTCACTTAATTTGTAAAATTATATTAACAATTTGGTAAACAAAAACACAATTTAGTTGAGAAGTGATGATTACAATATATTAAACTGAATACAATGATCCGTAATGCAAATTAACCTAAGTATACAAACTATATGAATGAAATATATTTTAGCAAAATTAAACACAATTTGCAACAATTATAACATAAATAAACTAGGAAAATTACTTTAATTAAACTCAATTTATTATCAACATTCTTAATAATATTCAGAAAAACATTCCATGGCAACTCGATCTTTCATAAGTTTGGAAACCACGTTAGGTTCTTTCAAAATCCTTTACTTAGTAAATATGCATTTTACTGATCCTTATTTACTAAAGGTTTCTTAGTATTTGTGCGAGGTAACAGGGACGTGTTAGGTTTGAAACAGTTTAATCACACAAATCTAAAAACTATGCAGATAACAGAGCCTGGTTAGGGTTGTTATGCAACCTACAATTTAATCGAGTTAGGATCAAAATTGAGCATGTACATTTCAATTATGCGTCCACTAGCCGTCGTCTGGTTAGGATCGCTCAGCTAATTCAAGTGCATTTCAATCACATATAAACAAAATACAGACTTAATTTTAATTGAAAACATGATTGATTGAGGCACAAACATTACAAGCATGAATATAATAAATATTATTTAATCAAAGCAATCATCCTAGCTTAAATGAAATTAAGCTAACATTGTTGTAAACAAGAACAAAGAACACATATCAAACATCTTTAAATTAAATTAAAGAAAAGAAAGATTAAACCCAATTCAGAGTGGCTGTCACCAAAGACTCTGACTGACGAGGCTCCTTCGTTCCTTTGCTTCGCTCCCTTGCTGATGGCTCTCCAAGGTGGCCGACCGAGGGTTCTTTAAGAGGCTCAAATGATAAAAAAAATTTCTGAAAAGATGATGATAGGTGTGGGGAGAAAAGAAGAATGCTAAGAGAATTTAGAGAGGAGAGAATGATGAATGATGAGGGATGAGGGATGATTAGAAATGTGAGAATGATGTCTTATTTATAGGTGAAGAAAGGGAGATAGTTTACTAAAAATAAAAAATTTCATCATTTGAAGCATCTTCCATGGGTGGCCGGCCATAAATTGAGGAAGTTGAGCTGATTTTTGCTTGATTTTTGGTCAATTTGAGTGCCACAACAACTCGGGACTAAGACTCAGTCAAGTGCAAATCTTCAGTAAATCTCTAATTTCTTCAACTCTTCAAGTTCCTTGTACAATTAAACCAAAAAGTGGTTTATGGATAGTCATGTGCAGTTGAATTTTGGGTTGACTTGGTCCCCAATTTGGACAGTTTTGTAATCCAGCAAAGCTATCAGACCTGTCCAGAATAAATCAACAAGTTAGAGGACCAAAGAATAAAATTTCTTCAATTTAATTAATTAATTTAAAACCCAAATTATGAATGAAATATTTTAAAATGAATTATTAAATATAATTTTATATTTTATTATTTAATTTAATCATGCATGGCCCACTTTAAGTCTTAAAAAATATAATATACTCAAATTAATAGAAAATAAGCCATTTATTGCATGAAAATTATAGAATAAAGCATAAAATCATATTTTAATAATTTCTATGTCCTAATTTCATATTTTCACATATTTCATTAATTTATTAAACAATTACTTAGTTTTAACAACAATTTTAAGTAATAAGGTGATAAATGACTTAGGAAAAATCCTATATATTTTTCTGTTTACACTTATCTTGCTTATGTATTGAATACAAAAATGTTTGAATTGAAAATTGAATTAGTGCTGGTAGTCTATGAATATCCGGATCTATTTCCAGAGGAGTTGACTGGGTTACCTCTGATCAAAGAGGTTGATTTTGCTACTGATTTAGTACCTAGGACTGCACCAATATCGCTTGCTCCATATAAAATGGCTCCAACCGAGTTAAAAGAATTGAAAGCTCATTTGCAAGAGTTGACAGATAAGGGTTTTGCGAGACCTAGTTCTTCTCCCTATGGTGCTTCAGTGTTATTTATAAAGAAAAAAGATGGAACTACGAGACTTTGTATCGATTACCGACAACTTACCAAGGTGACTATAGAGAACAAATATCCTTTGCCGAGGATTGATGACTTGTTTGATCAGTTGAAAGGAGCAACAATATTTTCAAAGATTGATTTGAGATCTGGTTACTATCAGTTGAGAATTAAAGAGTCAGACGTGCCAAAGATTGCTTTCAGGACAACGTATGGGCATTACGAATTTCTTGTTATGCCTTTCGGAGTAACTAATACACCTGTCATTTTTATGGACTTGATGAAAATAATTTTTCGACCGTACTTAGATAAGTTTGTGGTTGTGTTCATCGATGATATTCTAATTTATTTTCGAGACGAATCCGAACATGCTGGGCATTTAAAAACTGTATTGCAGACATTGAGAGATAAGAAATTGTTTGCTAAATTCAGTAAAAGTGAGTTTTGGCTTCAAAAAGTAGAATTTTTGGGACATATCATTTCAGATGATGGTATTCGGGTTGATCCAAGCAAGATTTCGGCAATTGTTGAATGGAAACCGCCAAGGAATGTATCTAAAGTTAGAAGCTTTTTGGGTTTAGCTGGTTATTACTGACGTTTTGTCAAAGGATTTTCGGTAATTGCTACTCTTATGACCAAGTTGTTGCAGAAAGATGTTAAATTTGAATGGTCTGAAAAATGTCAGCAAGGTTTTGAGAAATTGAAAGCATTATTGATAGAGGCACCAGTTTTAGTACGCCTGAATCGGGAAAGGAATTTGTAATTTATAGCGATGCTTCATTAAAAGGTTTGGGTTGTGTATTGATGCAAGAGGGCAAAGTAATAGCTTATTCCTTGAGACAGTTGAAATCGTACGAGAATAATTATCCGATGCATGATTTGGAACTAGTCGCCATTATTTTTGCTTTGAAAATTTGGCGTCATCATTTGTATGGTGAGAAATGCCATATTTTTACTGATCATAAGAGTTTAAAATATTTGATGACTCAGAAAGATCTGAACTTTCGACAACGGAAATGGCTGAGTTACTGAAAGATTATGAACTAGTGATTGACTTTCATCCGGGAAAGGCAAATGTAGTCACAGATGCTTTGAGCAGAAAGTCCTTGTTTGCTCTGAGAGCTATGAATATGAAACTAACTTTGTCTAATGACGGTTCAATTTTGGCCGAGATGAGAGCTAGACTGATATTTCTTCAGCAAATTTGTGAAGCTCAGAAAAATGGTAGTGAATTGCAAGCTAAAAGAGCTCAGTGTGAATCGGGCAGTAATTCAGACTTTTGAATCGGTTCAGATGATTGTTTGATTTTCAGAGATAGAGCATGTATACCAAAGAATGATGAACTTATTTAGAAAATTTTTCACAAGGCACATAGTGGTTTTTTATCAGTTCATCCAAGTAGTACGAAAATGTATAGTGATTTGAAGAAATTGTATTGATGGTCAGGTATGAAATGAGATATTTTGGAGTTTGTTTTGAGATTTTTGATTTGTCAACAAGTAAAAGCCAAACACCAAGTATCTTCAGGTTTACTTTAGCCAGTGATGGTACCCAAGTGGAAATGGGATAGGATTACGATAGACTTCGTAACGGGTTTGCCTTTGACTCCGAAAAAGAAAGATGTCGTCTGGGTTATTGTTGATAGATTGATGAAATCGGCTCATTTTATTCCAGTACGTACTGACTACTCACTTGATAAGCTAGCTGAATTGTACATTGCTGAAATTGTGAGATTGCACGGAGTGCCTATTTCTATTATATCGGATACAGATCCAAGGTTTACGTCTCGATTTTAGAAAAAGTTGCAAGAGGCTTTGGGCACAAAGTTGAATTTTAGTACCGCTTTTCATCCGCAAACTGACGGTTAATCTGAAAGGACGATTCAGGTTCTCAAAGATATGCTTCGATGTTGTGTTTTAGAGTTCGAAGGTAGTTGGGAGACATATCTACCTTTAGTCAAATTTGCTTATAACAACAGTTTTCAGTCGAGTATAAAGATGGCACCGTATGAAGCATTGGATATCCGCAAGTTTCAAATTCTATTATATTGGACAGAACTTAGTGAGAAACAAATTCATGGGGTTGACTTGGTTAGAGAAACCGAAGAGAAAGTGAAAATAATTCATGACTGTTTGAAAGTCGCTTCGGATAGACAAAAGTCGTACGTAGATTTGAAAAGAAAGGAGATTGAATTTCAAGTTGGTGATAAGGTATTCCTGAAAGTATCTCCGTGGAAGAAGATTTTGAGATTTGGCCGTAAAGGCAAGTTAAGTCCATGTTTTATTGGGTCGTATGAGATTACTAAAAAAAATAGGGCCAGTGGCATATCGGTTAGCTTTATCGACAGAGTTAGAAAGGATTCATAATGTGTTCCATGTGTCGATGTTGCAACGATACCATTCTGATCCCTCACATGTGATTTCTCCGATAGAGATTGAGATATGACCTGATATGACTTATGGTGAGGAACCGATCAAGATTTTAGCTCGGGAAGTTAAACAGTTAAGAAATAAAAAATATAGTCCTAGTGAAAGTTTTGTGGCAAATACATGAGGTTAAAGAGGCTATGTAGGAACTCGAGGAAGCTATGAGAAAATAGTACCCAAACCTATTTTCTGGTACGATTTTCGGGGACAAAAATCCCTAAAGGGGAGAGAGTTGTAATAGCCCGTTTTAGGGCCAAATCGGAACAGTAGTTTTGGAACCACGAAACTGACGTAGAAAGATTTATTTTTATTATATTTCTATTGTCTACAGTTTCATGGAATTGTTTCGTGAAAATTTTGTTCGAAAATTTTATCGATTGGGCTCTCAATTTAGTTAAAAGGACTAAATTGCAATAGGTGCAAAATGTGTGTTCTAGAAGCTAGAGGTGTCTAATTGCTATGAAATTTTAAATTGGAGGTCCTTAAATGGTAATTAGACCATTTTACTTTAAGTTGGACAAAAATGGACATGGTAGGGTGAAATTTCAAAGTTTGGCATTAAGGGCATTTTGGTCATTTGGGTAATAAAGACAAATTTAACAAATAAAAAGATGCCATCTTCTCCAATTTAGCCCCCTTGTACCGAATTTGAAGAGTCACCATAGCTAGGGTTTTGGCCAAAGCTTCCAAGCTTAATTGTATGTCCATTCTAGCCTGTTTTTAATGATTTTCATGTTTTTAAAATCCTTATAACCTATTCTAGCTATTTCAAGGACTAATTTGAAAGAAAGATGAAGTTTAAAATTTTACCCATGTTAGATATTTGTGTATTCTGAAGCCTAATGGTAGAAAATGCATGTTTGGTGTTAGACAAACAACAAAATGCATGTTTGGTGTTAGACAAACAACTTTTGCTAAGTGATTTTCGATAAAAATGTTGAAAATGACTTATTTGTAAAAGTTATCAAATAAGTAGTAAAAGTGTGATTAAGTGGAAAATGTGGGCTGGTATAAGTATGAAAATGGTTTGGCTAGGCTTGGGTTTTGAAGAAATTGAAAACATTTCATTTTACGAGCCTAGGGATTAAATTGTAAAAATGTGAAACATTAGGGGCAAAAATATAATTTTTCCATAATATGATTTTTGGGCCAAATTGAATAATGTGAGTATTAAATGAGTTAAATTTCTTATTATAAACAAATAAAAAGATGCCATCTTCTCCAATTTAGCCCCCTTGTGCCGAATTTGAAGAGTCACCATAGCTAGGGTTTGGGCCAAAGCTTCCAAGCTCAATTGTATGTTCATTCTAGCCCCGTTTTTAATGATTTTCATGTTTTTAAAATCCCTATAACCTATTCTAGCTATTTCAATGACTAATTTGAAAGAAAGATGAAGTTTAAAATTTTACCCATGTTAGATATTTGTGTATTCTGAAGCCTAATGGTAGAAAATGCATGTTTGGTGTTAGATAAACAACTTTTGCTAAGTGATTTTCGATAAAAATGTCAAAAAGGACTTATTTGTAAAAGTTATAAAATAAGTAGTAAAAGTGTGATTAAGTGGAAAATGTGGGATGGTATAAGTATGAAAATGGTTCGGTTAGGCTTGGGTTTTGAAGAAATTGAATACATTTCATTTTACGAGCCTAGGGACTAAATTGTAAAAATGTGAAACATTAGGGGCAAAAATATAATTTTTCCATAATATGATTTTTGGGCCAAATTGAATAATGTTAGTATTAAATGAGTTAAATTTGTCATTATAAATCAAGAAAAACGAGGTTCGAAACCAGATCGGGGAAAAAATAAAGTGTTTGACGATTAGGTCCAATTCTACTATTTTTGTACCGAGGTAAGTTCGTATGTAAATAATACATTGTTATATTTATGTTTTATATGCTTTAGTATTGTATGAATTGTGATGACTCTTTGGATGTATTCGATAAAGTTTTGATAAGCGAGAAATCCCGGTTAAACCTTAGGAATAGAATAGGATACGAGTGACATGTCACTAGAAACCCATGTGTACATGCGATTACGTGATTCGAGTGCTGATCTTGTACGTCCTACTAGTGGCTGGGTAGTCTGGCATGTGTTACGGATACTTGACAAATTGTGTGAACAACACTATGTAGCTATGTCCTGACTGACACCTTGTGTGAGCAGGCCCGTGAATACCTCAAAAACGAGCCCATATTTATTATGAGATATGAGGTAGCTTCGACTACTTATCTGGCACTTACGTGCAAGATTTTCGAGTATTCGTAATATTCTGAGTGTTCAACGGGAATGTCAAAGTTGTGAAAGGATATGGTTATGTTGCGAGTTGGTACAGGTATGTAGGTAAAACTCATAAGTAATAAGCTCGATATGTGATGAACTCTTGGTAGGACAGTGATTGAGTAAGTTATGACTATGAGATTTGATAACGTTCATGCTAATCCTCATCATGTTAACTGTATGTTAAATGTGAGGTCATGATGCTTATTATTTGCATAGGAACTTACTAAGCTATATAGCTTACTCCCCTTCCTTTCCCTTGTCTTATAGTGTCACCAAGCTAGCTCGGGGTTCGGAGACCATCAGAGATCCACTCACACTATCAATAATTATTTTGGTGCCAATGAGTTCAACATTTTGAGTTATGGCATGTATAGGGAACTTGGTCATTTTGTTATGTGTCATAATTGATTTGGCCAAATGTGTTGACTTATATTGGTTAGTAATTTATTTTGTATCAGGCCATTGGAAATGGGATAATATTTGCTATAAGTATATTTATACAGTGATGCATTTCATGAATGATGTGTTGATGTCTTGGTTGTGGATGTTTGGTTGTATGTATATGCTTGGATTGGTTCTACGTTATGTTATGTAGGCGTGTGCATTAAAGGGGTGGCAAAATGGCTTGGTAAGTAGCCTTATTTTTGTCCACATGAGTAGACACACAGGTGTGTGTCTAGGCCGTGTGTGACACACGGCTTGCCGCACGGGCATGTGTTTAGGCCGTGTGTCCCCTGCACCCTAATTTTTGCAAAATAGAATGCCCAATATTGAGTACACAGGCAAAGACACGACCGTTTGTCTCAGTCGTGTGAGGGCCACAGCCTTGGACACTGGCGTGTGTCCCGAGAGTGTAAAGTCTGCACCTATTTAATGAAAAATCATAAATTTTAAATCGACCACACGGCCTAATACAAGAGCGTGTGACTTGGTCATGTGTCTTCAATTTTTTCTTGGATGACAAATAGACAGTTACACGGGGTCAGGGCACGGGCGTGTGTGACCACACGGCCTACCCACATGAGCGTGTCCCATATCCACACAGGTTAGTGAAAAATTTTCTAAGTTTTGTAAAATTTTATAAAGTTTTCGGTTTAGTCCCGAATCACTTCCAAAGCATGTTTTGGGCCTCGTAGGCTCGTTTTAGGGACTTTATGATTAAATGCAAAAAGTTTTAATTTGGACGCAAATGCATAACTCGAAATTGTATGTTTGTTCGTGTGATAAGTCTGGTAATGCCTCGTACCCTGTTCCAGCGTTGAATACGGGTAAGGGGTGTTACAATAGATGTGTTTCCAGAAGAGTTACCTAGGTTGCCACCAGTCAGAGAAGTTGAGTTTGCTATTGAGTTAGTACTGGGAACATCACTGATATTGATAGCTCTATATAGAATGGCTCTCACAGTGTTAAAAGAGTTGAAATCTTAGTTACAAGAGTTAACAGATAGAGGATTTGCACGACCTAGCTTCTCGCCTTGGGGTGCACCAATTCTATTTGTTAAGAAAAAAAATGGATCAATGAGATTGTGTATTAATTATCAACAACTTAACAAGGTTACAATTAAGAATAAGTATCCTTTGTCGAGAATTGATGATTTATTTGATCAGTTGAAAGGAGAAACAATATTTTCTAAGATTGATTTGCGTTCTGAATATTATTAGTTACGAGTTAAAGATTTTGATATGTCGAAAACTACATTCAGAACCAGGTACGGACATTATGAATTTCTTGTTATGCCATTTGGGTTAACTAATGCTCCTACAATATTTATGGACTTGATGAATAGAATTTTTAGACCGTATATAGACAGATTAGTACTTGTATTTATTGATGATATTTTGATCTATTCCCGAGATGAGCCTGAAAATGCTGAGCATTTGAGGATTTTATTACAAACATTGAGAGATAAACAAGTGTTTGCTAAATTTAGCAAATGTGAATTTTAGGTCCGAGAAGTTGGATTTCTAAGACACATTGTTTTAGCGGAAGGCATCAGAGTTGGTCCAAGAAAGATCTCAGCAATTATTGACTGGAAACCGCCAAGAAACATATCTGAAGTCAGAAGTTTTCTAAGATTAGCTGGCTATTATCGAAGATTTGTTAAAGGGTTTTCAATAATAGCTACACTGATAACTCGTTTATTGCAAATGAGTGGTCTGAGAAATGTCAACAGAGTTTTGATCAGTTGAAAGCATTGTTAACCAAAGCTCTAGTTCTAGTTCAGCCTGAGTCGAGTAAAGAATTTGTGATTTTGAATGATGCGTCATTAAACAGTTTGGGATGTGTTTTAATGCAAGAAGGCAAAGTGATAGCTTATGCTTCTTGATAGTTAAAACTACATTAAAAGAATTGTCCGACACACGACTTAGAGTTGGCTGCTATTGTATTCGCATTGAAAATTTGGCGACACTATTTGTTTGGTGAAAAATGCCACATATTTACCGATCACAAGAGTTTGAAGTATTTGATGTCACAGAAAGATTTAAATTTGAGACAGCGAAGATGGCTCAAATTGTTGAAAGATTATGAGTTAATAATTGATTATCACCCAGGAAAGTAAATGTTATCGTGGATGCTTTGAGTATAAAATATTTGTTTGCTTTAAGAGCGATGAATACACAGTTGACTTTGTATAATTATGGCTCAATTTTAACTGAGTTAAAAGCTAAACCGATGTTTCTCTAGCAAATCTATGAAGCTCAAAAATATGACAATGAATTGAAAGTTAAACGAGTACATTGTGAGTTAACTTCTGATCCAGAGTTTTAAATTGAAACAGATGATTGTTTATTGTTTCGAGGTAGAGTTTGCATACCGAAAAATCTAGAGATTATACAAACAAAATTTGCATGAAGCTCATAGTGGTAGCTTATCTGTTCACCCGGGAAGTAACAAGATGTACAATGATTTGAGACAGTTGTATTGGTGGTTAGGTATAAAACGAGATATTTCTGACTTTGTGTCCAAATGTCTGATTTGTCAGCAAGTTAAAGCTGAACATCAAGTACCTTCAGGACTATTACAGCCAGTAATGATACCCGAGTGGAAGTGGGATAGAGTTACGATGGATTTCGTATCGGGATTACCCCTATCTCTGAAAAAGAGAGATGTTGTCTGGGTTATTGTTGATCGTTTGACGAAGTCTGCACACTTTATTCTAGTACATACAGACTTTTCACTTGACATATTAGCTGAGTTATATATTTTAGAGATTGTCAGATTACACGGAGTGCTAGTCTCCATTATTTTGGATAGAGATCCGCGGCTTACATCACGATTTTGGAAGAAATTACAAGAGGCTTTCGGTACACGGTTACATTTTAGCACTACATTTCATCCTCAAACAAATGGTCAGCCTGAGAGAGTGATTTAGATTCTCGAAGATATGCTTCATTGCTATGTTTTAGAGTTTGAAGACAACTGGGAAAAAGATTTACATTTGGTTGAATTCACGTATAATAATAGTTATCAGTCGAGCATAAAGATGGCACCGTATGAAGCTCTATATGGTCATAAATGTAGAAATCTGTTATACTGGATCGAGCTTAGTGAGAAAAAGATTCACGGGGTCGACTTGATCCTAGAAACAGAAAAAAAGTGAAAGTAATTCGTGATAGTTTGAAAGCAGCTTCAGATCAACAAAAATCGTATGCAGATTTTAAACGTAAAGATATTGAATTTCAGATTGGTGACAGAGTGTTTCTGAAAGTATTGCCCTGGAAGAAAATTCTTCGATTTGGTCACAAAGGAAAGTTGAGTTCGCGATTTATCGAGCCATATGAGATTATCGAGAGGATAGGGCCAGTGGCATATCGGTTAGCTTTACCGTCAGAACTAGAAAAGATTCATAATGTATTTCATGTATCCATGTTATGACGGTATTAATCAGACCCGTCGCACATAATTTCTCTGACAACGGTTGAGATTCAGCCTGATATGTCGTATAGTGAAGAACCTATCAGAATTATAGCACAAGAGATTAAAAAGTTAAGAAACAAAAGCATAGTTGTAGTAAAGGTACTTTGGAAACGTCATGGTATTGAAAAGGCTACGTAGGAAACTGAGGAAGCAATGACAAAGCAATACCCTAACCTATTCTCTAGTAAGATTTTCGAGGACCAAAATTCTTAAGGGGAGAGAGTTGTAACAGTCTGTTTTCAGTGAAATCAGAATAGTGGTTTTGAGACCATAAATCTGAAGTGAAAATATTTATTTTTTATTATTTTAATGCTTGTAACATGTTATTAGAGTTATATGAAAATTTCGTTAAGAAATTTTATCGTTTGCATGCTCAATTCGATAAAAAGGACTAAATCACGTAAAGTGCAAAACTTGAGTTCTATTAGTTAAAGGCATCAAATGACAATGTGATTAATTGGTTAAGGGTTTTATGTTGCAATTAGACTATATAAATTTCTAGTGGTCTTTTATGGCCATTAAAATGAAATTATAAAGGTTATATGTTAAGGTTAAATTAGTAAATAACCAAATAACTTAAAATTAAAATAAGTAAAATTCAACTATCATCTTCCCCAAAAGCTAAACACTACTGAAATTTTAAGGTTAGGAAGCCATAGTTAGGGCTTGAAGCATTTGGCCAACATTTCTAGTGCATGTAAGTGCATTCTTGCTCGGTTTTTGATTATTTCTATGTTTTTGGAGTCGTTGTAGCTTAATCTAGATAGCCTAGGGACTAATTTGCAATACTGTTAAAAGTCTAGAGTTTTACCATGAATGTGTGTTGGTTTTTATTGATGCTTGATGGATGAAAATGAAAATTTAGTTATAGTTGAACAAGTTTTGTAAAGTGATTTTTTTTTGGTAAATGTCAAATAGGGATTTATCTGTGAAATGTGAAAATTATGTGATAAATGTGTGAAATAATGAAATGTATGGGCTGTTATAGGTCTATATAGAATTAGGCTAGCATGGATGTGGATTAAATTGCATGAATTTGCATTTTTATGATGTAAGGACTAAATTGTAAATAAGTCAAATGTTTAGGGACAAAATGGTAATTTTGTCATAACATGAAATTGAATTGAATAAATATTAAAGTGGTTAAATTTGATTATAAAGATCAAGAAAAACCACGTTCGAAATTAGATCGAGGGAAAAATAAAGTAGTAGATTGATCGGTTGATTTTCTCCGTATTAATTAAAGATAAGTTCATATGTTAATAAGCATTAAAGTAATTGTGTTTTAAATGTTTTATTATTGCATTCTTGATGAATACGACTTCACGGAAATACTCAACGAACATTTGGTGACATATGAAATCCTAGTTAAACCTTAGGAATAGATAGGATGCAAATGACATGTCATTAGGGGTTACCGTGTTATGGGTGCTGGTCCTGTATGTTCTACTGGTGGCTGAGTTTTCCGGCATGTATTATGGTTACTCGTTAACTTGTGTAAGTAGCACCGTGTAGCTACGTCTTGATTGTTAGCTTGTGTGAGCAAACCCAATGATAGCTCGAGAGTGAACATCTATATGAGATATGGGATAGAGATGGTATCGACCATGTAATGACACTTATTGTACGAGATACCCGAGTATCCAGTATTATTCCAAATGGTTCAACGGGCATGGTGAATTGTACAGGTATGTAGTACAAGTATGTACGTGAATTGTGTGAGAATTGAATCTATGAGATTTGTGATTTCATCTCTAACTTTGTGGATGAATATATGTTAGGCTTGTGGATCAAATTGAGTTGCATTATGCTATGTTTAATTATTTAAATTGTGATTAAATGGTAAGCTGAGTTTTATGCTATACGAGCTTACTAAGCTTAATTGCTTACTCTGTTTAATTTTTCGTGTTTTATTGTGAATCAGAAGCTCGCACGGTTTAGAAGTTGTCAGAGATTGCATCGCACTATCGAACTCTCATTTTGGTACTTTTGAATTTTATGTATTTTGGTTATATGGCATGTATAGGTCATTTGGCTAATGGAAGCCTATATGTTTTGTTATGTAATTAGCCATTTGATTTGGCTTGATTTGGTATGTGTGTTTGTATGTGTGTGTGTGTGTGTGTGTGGACTTTGGAAGTATTTGTAGTATGCTTTAAAGTAGTCAAGTGAATGTGCTTATGGTTATCATGTTTTATGTGTGGATGGATCATGTTATAAACTTGAAATTTGATGGTTGTGAATGCCTAATTATGCCAAGGTTGTATGTTCATTGTTTGGCTTAGGTTAGTACCACATTGGGTGAGAAATATGGCTTGAAAAATGGCCTATTTTTGTCCACATGGGCAGAGACACGTGCGTGTGTTCAGCCATGTATGACACACGGCCAGGTGACATGGTTGTGTGTCCACTGACACTTCTATAGAAATCAAGTCAGTAGCTTCACACGGCCTAGCACACAGGCATGTGGCTTGGTTGTGTGGTACAAGTCAATATACTCTTCAGTTTTCGCACGGCCTAGCACACGGCCTGGCACACAGATGTGTAAGGCCACTTTGAAGGGTACACGGCCTGGCACACAAGTGTGTGGTCTGGCTGTGTGACCCAAGTCAGTGAGTTACATGGGGTCGGACACAGGCTAGGACATGGCCATATAATCCTAATTCGAATGCCCATACGGCCTGTGACACAGGCATGTCTCTTGGCCGTGTGATCGTGTGAGACACACAGCCGGGCCACACGGGCGTATGTCCTGTACACTTTGAAAATTTTCAATGTTTTCCCAAAATTTCCTTGAGTTCTCAATTTAGTCCCGAATTATTTTTAATATTTTTTTGGGCCTCGAGGGCTCGTGTTAGGGACTATATGACTGAATTCAAATAACTTTTGGTTGGATATGAGAAATGAGTATGAAATGTATGATTGTTTAAGTGATAAGTTCGATAATGCTCTATAACCTTATACCGATGACGGATACGGGTTAGGGGTGTTACAGCTTGGGTCTAATGACCGGACCAGGTGAAAGGTGCTATAGCTCAGCGTACAGTTTGTTTATTCCGTGCACAGGTACATGTATTCTCAAAGCCCTAGGGACGTGAAATTAGCATGCAGACCGCAATCATTGACTTAATATAGTTTGTATAGTTATCTTTATTTCAGTCAAAGGGCATGTACCTTGGCTTTACTTTGTTCAAAGCTGCAAATGGTCATTTTGAGTAAGTGTACTATAAATGGATGAAATGGTTAATATTTATGCATGTGAATGGTGTTGATGTTTTGGAAATTGTCGTTAAATAAGTTGTGTATACGTTGATTAAGCATTTGAGGCCATGAGGCCAAGCATGGTTGTCTTAAGTCTATTGGAAATGTATAGAATTTGGAGACTTAATAGTATGTTGCCAAAGTCACAACTTCACACCCTAAATGTCACACTATCAGCCTCCTTGTCACGACGTCCCCTATTCGAGGTAACAATATCAGCTCTATTTTATTTTCAAAAAATTTACAATTTGGTCTTTAGGTTTAGGAGTTTGGTTACTGTCTTTAAATTCGTGACACCAAGCCATAAAAGTCGTGAAACCCATCTGAGATATTTTGAAAACTTTGTAGTTTAGTCCTTATTCGATCCTGAGATGGTATTAAGCTTTGTAAGCTTATATTTGACTTGAGAATTATAGTATATCGTGTTTTATGCATGATATACCCATATTGGATGTTGATTGATGGTGTTTGTATATGGTTGATCGTAGTTACTCTAGCAATGAATGTGGCATCCTATAGCTCAAACCCAATGATCTAGTCGGGTATGGGGTGTTACATTGAATGTCAAGTTAATTGGTAATCAAAGTGGTGTTAATTGGAGTTGTTCTGGCAATGTAATGTGATGTCACGCATTCAGATCCGACGAATGGGTCAGGTGTAGGGTGTTACATTAAAGTGAATAAATTCATAAATGATTAATCTAAGTTAAATTCAACTCGGATCATATCCAATGTATTTTCAATCCAGACAACCACATTTATGTCTTTATTTTTAGGAGTCCATCCAACTTCGATAGCTAAGACAAGCTATCTCTTTAATTGGACTTATAGACGACATAATAATCTCGACATGAATCATTTGCTAAATTTGATTCCATGGACTATGAAAAATTTAAATTACCTACTAATATAAGTTGCTCTCTCGCATTATAATCCAACCACATAATGCAACTTATTATTAGTTCAATCCTAGGTAATTAATGTGACATATTTGCTTATTCATTGTGTTTTTTATGCAAAAAAAGATAAGAACAATCATACAAAGAATTTTAAATGAACATGTGCTAATTTTATTTATTCAATAAATTGCAGTAAGGGAACAAATTCTAAGAAAAGTTGTATCAATCATCCTTGTCCCTATATGAGGCTTCCCTATGTCTCTCACAATTGATTCTAACCCTCTTTTTAGAAGATATCATACATAATCATAGTTCATTAACCAAATCATTCTAACTTTTCCCACCCTAAAAAACAATGGTACCTCTCAAAACTAATCCCCAAAGTGATGAGACCCAATGAACTAAATTAAGCTCTCACATAACTTATCTCCTAGGGATGAAATTCATTCAAATAAATTTGACACTCATAACTAATCTCTTAGGGGTTGTAATTCAATCAAATAAATTTGACTCTTTCAAAACTAATTCTTTAGGGCATGCGATCTAGTCATATAAATCTGACTTTTTCCAAATTGATCCCTCGAAGGATGCAATTCGGTCAAGTAAATTTGACCCCCCAAGGTATGTGATTTATTTAAATTTTACTCTTAGAAAATCCCTCAAGGAATGCAAGTTAGATAAATCAACTTATCCTAAATTTGCTCCCACTAGTGGATAGAGCCCAATCTTTTAAAAGATACAATACAGTCATATTAATTGACTTATCCCAAATTTAATCCCACTTAATCAGTAGAGCCAATTCTTTAAATGTCATAATCCTTTAGAGAATATTATATAGTCAAATTAATTAACTTATCCCAAATGTATTTATACTTAGTTGGTAGAGTATAGTGCTTTAAAACACACAAACCTCAAGAGAAACAATACAATCAAATAAAGTAACTTACCCAACTTTACGCCCACCTAATTGGTAAAGGCTAGTCCTTAAATGATTCAATACCTCTAGGCTAAAATATAGTCAAATAAATTGACCTCCTAATTGATTCCAAGCAAATGGGTAAAGCTCAATCCTACAAATGACACAATCCCTTATATAATATAATATAGACACTAAATTAATTGATAGTAGAGGTGTACGTGGCCATACTAGTTCGGGTTTAAATTAGGCTTAAGTATAATATTAACACATTTTATACATGCCCAAGCTTGGCTTGATTTAAAATATGTAACTAAAATTTTGTTCAAGCTAACTCATATTTCTAAATGGCCAACTCAAACCCATTTCAAGCCCACATATATTATTTTTTATTCTTTTTAAATTATATTGTTCTTATTTAATAGTTAATAATTTTATATGTTTTTCTCACTTATTAAAAATTTATGGCTTAAATACTCATTTATCTCCTGAATTTGTCACTTACTCTCAAGTTGATACTTACGGTTTCTTTTGTTCAAATTGATATCTAAATTTTCATTTCGTTAAGGGATTTCACACTTTTTTGTAACGGTGTTAAATTTGGTACACTTCACATTTTATGTGACAATACAGATGTCATTATGATGTTATAATTCAGTTTTTTTTTAAAATAATATCATAAAAATATAAATAAAATATTTAAAATTTCTTAAAGTTACAAAAATTAAATTAAATTAAATTGTGTTTAATTTTAAAATTTCTAGTTCAACTTTTTTAATTCACGGTTTGACCCATGTAAGGCTCGACGACCTTGTTCATCTTGACCAACACCATGAAGAAATTTCTTCAGCAGTTAACTGTTTCTCTTCACCCTTGTAAGCAACGACTATCATCGACTTATCACCGGGGATAACAACGACCATGAAAGGCTAATGCTTCATACTGCATGGCACGGATGGGTAGGAGAATTGATGACCGATGAGGCCTTTAGCATCGAAAACAGTAGTCTGGGGATTCTTAGCGATTTGGTTTTTGGCAGCATCACCGATGAAACGCTTGTCGTCGGTGACAGCAAAGTAAGACGGCATCCTTCCGTTACCTTGGTTGTTGGGGATCATCTCCACTCGATCATTCTGCCATACCCCAACACAACTATACGTCATCCCGAGATCAATCCCAATTGTTGTGCCTTCAGCTTTGGTTGTCATTCTTATCCGTTAAACAAAAATAAGGAAACAAGTACACAACAAAAATAAAAGGGATTTTTGAGAGAGCTTTTTTTTATTACTTTGATGAATTTGTGATAGCGACTGATGATTAAGCAGGGGAAATCAGATGGGGGAGGAGATTTGGAAATTAATTTTTTATTTAAATTTTTTTATTTTTATATTAAATTTTTTTATTTTTTATTTAAAAATATAAAAATAAAAAAAAGATATATTAAAAAGTTAAAAATTAAAAAAATTGAATTAAAATTTTAAAAATTAAACACAATTTAATTTAATTTTTGTAATTTTAAAACTTTTATAATATTTTTTATTTATAATTTTTTTTAAAATTTTATACATACTTTTAAATTTATATACTTTTTAAAATTTTATTTATTTTTTAATTTTTTTAAAAAAATCAAGACGTCATAATGAAATCAACATTGTTATGTGCCGCTCTCTAAAAGTGCCATGTATATTAGACTTAACACCATAAAAAAAAGTATCAAAACCCTTAACAAAATAAAAATTTAGGTGTCAACTTGGGACAAAAAAAATTCATAAGTACCAACTTGAGAGAAAGTGATAAATTGAAGGGACAGATGTATATTTAAGCCAAAATTTTATATATAAACAACTTAACATTTTTTAACATGTTTGCATTATAGTATAAAAATAACATTATATAATATATTATAAACTTAGAAAAATAGGTTGGCCGAGCCAAGCTCGAGCCTTGGATGCTTGAGCCCGAACCTAAGCCTAACTTATATTTTAGACGAGTTTAATTTTATTTTTGTTTAAGTCCATTTTTCGGGTCTAATATTTTTTTCTAAACCTTCTCAATTTTTAGATTGACCTTCAAATTTAGACAAATAGCTCGATTTTTGAATAGGTCTAATCGATATGTAGTAATCCTTTAGAAGATATTATCTCTTAGTGGATATGATGCAATCAAATATATTGAGTTATTCCAAATTTACTCCAACTAAATTGATAATGTTGTGTCTCCCAAAGGATACAATACCACAAGAAATGAATTCAAGTCATGGAACTTCGACCACCACTAGGAATTACTATCAAGTCAAGACAAGAATAAGACGAGAAATAACAAAACAAAGGACATCTATCGATATTTGTTTCTCCCAACATTACATAATTAGAATGAGGAATTTTTTAATTGTTTCTTGCAAGTTCTTATTAGATCACTTTATAATTTATTTCATAAATTTAAAGGACACATGTTATACAGCCTTAAGAGAATACACTCTAAACTCAAATAAATTAATAAAACCCAAAGTCCAAACTCAAATAAATCAATAAAACTCAAAGTCCAAGCCTTGCAAGATGTCTAGTTGGTATGCAACAAGCAAACCACAAGTAACCATCAATCCAACAACGGTACCTATAATATGCTAGAAGGCAATATTAATACAATAACATGTCTTTCACACATTCTCATTCAATCGGCACCCTAAAAACACTAAACAAGCTCTAGAAAGATATTAATTTTCAAAAATATATTTATTAAATATTTTTTCAAGCTTTCATCACGTCTTTTTACTAACTTAAATATCATAGAACTCGAAAATATAAGCTATGTTTCCCATAGTTGTTTGTCTTATGAAATGTCCGTACTACCAAACAAAGTAATTTAAATTATCATATAATAAGTTAAAAATAAAGAAATGGAAAGCCGTACTAGAAAACCAAGTAGCTTAAAGCTACTAATGAAATTGGTACACATCATGGGTTGATGGGAGTATCTAAGTCAGTCTTGAAAGACCCAAGGCTAGTATGGATCAACAGGCATATGTGCTGCTTTTCCCATGTGAACAAGATTTTATACAAATCCGTGCAACTTCCTTACTCCTCTTTATCTTTTCAATGTTACGAATCTGTCGTCTTTTTTATAGCTGAGTGTGAGGGCCGTGTTAAGGTTACTTTTCGAACATATATATAATTTTTAGATTCCAAGCTGCCTAAGGATATATCTTTTTCTTTTGCTTTCTTATAATCGCTTTCACCATTTCATTACAAAAGCATATCTTCCAACACTAAAATAGAATTTCCATCAAACAAGGAAAATCCCCAACTCTAAACTCAATTTCTTTGCTCTATCAAATACAAATTAATTGTATTCTAACTCCACCAAGTTTTGCTTAAATGTAATTCAGATCGATCGATTGAATCATAAGTAAAATAGTAAAACATTTATATTCAAGTCTTCAATGATCTCCAAATAACTTTATTTTTGTTTGACAATCTACTCTTTAATCTCTTATCAAATATAAATGTAGCATATTAGTCATGAAAATATAAACATAATATATATTAGATTATGTGACACCTACAATATAGGTAAAAGAAAATACATTATAAAATGTGGTATATAATATTTCTTTGAAGTATTGGTTGTAATTTTTTTTTATAAATACCTTAAAGGTTTCAAGTTTAAAAAATAAATTTTTTAAAAGATTGTATGTATATTATTGAAAGACATAAATAATCATTTGTTAAAACATATTTTGTATTTTGTATTTTTTTAATTAAACTAGTGTTAATATTTGTAATAAAAAAAAAAGGACTCCATCTTTAACTTAAGTGGTTCATGTACTTTATTCTAAAATTATTTTTAGGGTTGAAGTTGGAATCCTAATATCTATAACCTCATTCTATTTTCTTTTTAATTTTAATTTATGTACAAACTACAGTTCACCCCAATAGCTGGATCAAATATGTATGGTTGGAGGAATTGTTGTTTAAATGTACGAAAAGACATTGAGAGAGAGAGAGGGGTTAGCCTGACTTTTGTTGTAGGGTAATAGCCTAATAGGGTTAGCATTTATTTTTGGGTGAAATTGATATTTATTTTTGTTCAAAGGGAAGCTTGCTAAGTGAGAAAGGCAAAGGCTCATTGGTGTTCACTTCTAATTCGCGTTCCACTGCGCATAAGACTAAAAGATGAAGATGGAAGCTTTAGACAATTTTGGAAATGGAATTAAACCTGAAATGAAATCAAATGGCTGGTCCTACAAAAATCCTTTTGGGAACATTCAGTATCACCGTACACACTTCCAAATATTTTTTTTCATAATGATGCCATCTTTATTCTAAATTGTATATTCACTCTTATTTATACATATTTTGATAAATAGTTGTCTAAATTTATTTTATTGTCAAATAGTATTTCTAATATATTTATAATTTTTCTTAGTTTTTTAAAGGATTTTTAAGATTTTATGTACTTTAAATTTCAAAATAATAATATAAAAATGTGAATATATATATAAATACTAAAAGAGTATGTCTAGAATGAATCTGGATAGACTGTTGTCCACATTCAAATGAACCTAGATAACCATTTGTTCAGATTCATTTCTTATATGTAAAAATTATAATTTTTTTAAAAAATTTTGCCATGTGTCAACATGTGAGACTTTTACGCGTCACCATGCTAGTGGTCGTCAGTGTATTTTTAACAATGTTAGTCAAGTATTTAAAAAAATAGTACCAAATTGATTTAAGATGTTCAAGTTTAGATACCAATTAAATCCAAAAAAAAAAATTTAAATACCAAATAGGTACAAAGTATCAAGTTCAAATACCTCCCTATATATTAACCCTTTACTTTTTTTAATAGGAGAGGCCAACTTGAAACAATTCTGATAATGTCTTAAAAATTATTATTTTACAATAAATTATAAGATTACATCATAAATAATCTCTAATTTTTTAACTTATATATAATTATTAAAAAAATAAATTTATCATTTTACTTTTAATTCAGCTTTTTCCATTACCATCCTAATAATAATCATAATACACCATACGAGATAGTAAAAATGACACCCACTCATCTAAGACCTAACGACCAAACTTAAACCTGATTAAGGCGTAATATTACATTACAAGCCCATTAGTGACTACCATGTCACCCTTCCATTTTTGCTGTAAAAGATTTTATTAAAGAAACAAAATAGGAAGATAAAGTCATGAACCCAAAAGGCAAAAAGGGATTTAAGGAATATTTTCCTTTTCAGTTTTTGAGTATTTAATATAAAAAAATAATTTACATTAAGATGATACTAAAAAAAATTAATTATTAGATTCTGACAAAAATAATGTAGCGCCAATGATTTTTAAAAAGTTAAAATATGTCATAAGTTTTTGTATTCTTTATAAATTTAGAATTTAACCTCTATATTATGTAGATTTTAAAATATAGATCTAACTATTAAAACTGTTAAAATTATTTTGTTAAATTTAGGTTCATTAGAATGTTTTCTTTTCTTTTTTTTAGTTAAATCGTTACCAAGTGAGTACTTTTTTAATTTCAAAATAATACAATAACAATCTTTTTTTTTAATTAATAGTATTAATAATTAGATCTAAATTTTAAATTTTGAAAAAAATAAAGGAATTAAATTCCTGAAAATAAAAATATGGAGACTGAATTCCAAATTTGTGGAGAGAACAAGGACCTACGACACATTTTAACATTTTAAAAACATACAAACATTATTATACACCTATCTATATCTAATAATCTTTTAGCTTAATTTTCTTTTAATTAAATTACTTAAAAATTAATATCTTGAAAATGAAAAACACTTTAAAAATACATGTTGGAAAAAAAACTACAAAGAGAAAATTGAAATTTAAAAAACTGATATCAATAATTAAAAATTGAGAAAACGGATAAAAAAAACCAAAAGCAAAAAATTAAAAATTAAGTAAAGTTAAATTAAGTTAGAAAATTTATTAATTATGGATGAGTGTATAATAATATTTGTATATCACTAGAACTCCATGTGATGACAATATGGTCAAGGGTGTTCACCACCCCAAATGTGACCTGGGTTCGAGTCATACTAATTGCATTTGTTGTTTGAGCTTTGCCTAATTCATAAATATATATATATATGTCATTAATGATGTGACATTATTTTATTGGTACCTAGAACGTCATATAATTTTTAGAATTATTCTAATATAAATTATTCTTTACTTATGATGAGTGTATAATAAAATTGTTTATTTTCATGTAAAATTAAAAAAATAAATTTTTATAATTTTTTTGTATAGTTATTATTCAAGGGTAATATTTTTATATTCCATTATCATAAATATATACTTGAAATTTTTTTATTATTTATTTGACTTAAGAAAATTTCACCCCTAAATATATATATTAATAAATACAAAAATCTCAATCAGTATGATAATATCAATTTAAAAACTTTATGTTCATGACAAGTATAATTATATTGATAAATTCAATCAAAAGTATGGATAAATTATATTTTTCTAATGATTTTATATAATATTAGGTTATAGTACATCTACAATGTGGGTGAAAATTATTATGTAATATATTTATTAAGAATTTACATAAAAATCAAATGTTACTTTGGTTGAAATGGTAAAGTCGAAAGAGTGTATGTTTGGTGTATTGGGTTCAAATTGGTAAAAGCACCATGGTGGCCCCTATACTAAAAGTCAGATTACATTTTAACAGTAGATTAGATGAAATTTTAAACAGAAGGACCAATTTACTCTTTAATTTAATGTGCAAGGACTAATTTACCTATTTTTTTACTAGAGGAGGCAAAATGCAATCTAATTTTTAGTAAAGGCCTATACGGTACTTTTACTTGTTCAAATCTTATCATAACCATGCATTTCTTTTTGGATTTTATGTGAAAAGGAAAAAATACCCTTAAGTTAATATTCAATTCTTTCTTAAAATAAGGATCTTTTGATAATTTAACAATTTAATTGAGACTTAATTATGAGTGGCGCACAAACTCAATAAAAAAAATTATATATAGTATAAATACTAAATTTTGTCACACCTACTATGTAGGCAAAAGTACAATTTTTATGTTGAAAATATTATATTTTGGAATTTATTCAAGGAGTGGTACTATACTTATATTTTAATACAGTTCAACATATATATGTTTGATCTATCCCTTTTATAATTTTATAATTAAGTTGGTGACTTGGTAAAAGGTGACATTGCTTAAATATAAGTTATAATTTAAAAGAATGAATAATTTTATAATTTCATAATTAATTTGGTGATCCGATCAAAGATAAGTATTAGATATTGGTTAGTAGGGTAGAAATTCTGTTAGAGAAAATATAAGGAAATTAGACAATTTATTGTAGGAAAAAACCTATACATATATTGTATAGACTATAGAGTAGGTAAGAATTTGAAGCTTTACCTTGATTAGGAACAGCATTCGATAGACACAAACATGAATATTGGAAAGGTGTATTAACCGGTGTATACACTTTTAGACAAAAGAAAAAGTGAGACAGTCCAACTCATCAGAAATTCAGAATCTTGATTTATATACTGCTTTCAACCCTGAACTTTCGACTGCTAACAATGGACAGCGAGCGAAGAAAAAAACCAAATATATACTATTCCCTGGAAATTTTCTATGTAAATCTTTGATTGCATGTCAATGTCACGTCTCCTTTGCATATTTTATATGTATGTATGTATGTATGTTTGTATGTATGAACAAAGGGAAGTTGTCTGAAAAATAATGCAGATTCCCTTACATCAACAAGCTACTTAGGAATGTAAGATTATAAGTGAATAATTCACTTTATTTTTTATTAATCAACTTGATTGGATTACTGACCTTGTTCGGAATCTTGATAAACATGAACGTTGAATGAATGCAAGAGCAGAACCAATTGTTCAAAATTAAACAGAAAGTTGAACAAAATCTGTCCGTCTTGAAGTTCCGATATATGCTTTAAAGAACTTTGACTGAAAGCTGATCCACACATAAGATTATGAACCAGACAATAAATATGTGTTTGTGTTAAAAAAATGGATTCTAAGTTCTAACACTGACAAGACTGTTGGATTGGAGTACGAGTTTTGGAACAAATCCATCTATCTTTTAGAATTTGGGAATGGTGCTTTAAGGAAGCAAAGGATGGGACAGCAATTTGGCTGTTGAGAAATCATTGGATGGAAAGGAATATTGATTAATGTAAACTTTTAGGGTTTTTTTTTTTTCTTTTTGGTGTTGAATAATTAATTAATCATTTCTTTTCAAAACATTGTTGTAGATATATATATATATATATATATATATATATATTAGTCAATAACTAAAGGGGAGACAAAATAAAACTTTTGAGTAATTATTAATTTATTTGTCAAATCTTTAAAAAAGTAACAGGGGCAAAGAATGTTTCTTCACTTCCATAATTTTTAACTGGTTAAAAGATTTTATTTTTCCTGTGAATGGGGGTATCTTTTTAAGTTTTGCTCGACAAAATCTTTTATTCAACTTTCATAAATTATATCATTAGTAATTAGACTATAGGTAAATTTTTATTTTGGTCATTTAATTAAAAAAAGTTATAATTTTATCACTGAATTATTCGAAAGATTTCATTTAATTCTCTGAACTAATCAAAAGTTTTTATTTAAGTCACTGAGTTGTCAAGTGTTTTTTCCTTTAAAAAGTTCTACCAACAAGCTCCAAACAACAATTCAACAATCGATGCGATCGACCAATACCTATCGGCGAGTAAAAGAACATACCTTATATCCAAGTTGATTTGACAATCAATTTCAAAAATCAAAGAAAAAAGTTGTTTGAATTTTAGTTTGTAAATTTATGACGTCCAAAGCTGTTTCATGAAAAAAATACTAAACTGTAAAAGAGACGGGAGAAAAGAGCTTTTAAATTGGTGCAGGTAGTGCGAATAGAGAAAGTCATATAACATCGATTTTTTTTTATTTCTTAAGGTATCTCTACTAGAGCAAACCCAGTAACAAATCTTTCATATTTTGTAGAACCATTAAAGGGGGATCTTAGCCGCGAGTTTTAAAGCTACTCTCTACTTAAGGCGAGGATCGAACCCTCAATCACTAGTTAAGGTAGGAGCATATAACATCGATTTTAAAAGCCCAATAACTTAAATAAAAACTTTCAAATAATTCGATGATCAAATTATAACTTTTTTTGATTAAGTGATCAAAATAAATTAAATATTTTTTTCTTCAAGACCCCAACTTCAGGATAAATAAAATAATAATTCTTGTTATAAAATGAATTAAATCCAACAAATAAATTCGATACATGGTGAGACTTATTAATATATTAGAGTTCTAAAGTTAAATGCAAAAAATAAAAAAATTATGATTGATGAAAAAGTTCTCACCATGCATCCAAATGCAGCTAAAAAAACCTCTCAAAGAACTGAAAATACCAACTTATTCTTATGAGGAAAAAAAGAAGCATAAAAGGCCTTCAAGAGCAAAGATCATGGAAGGTTGGGCACATGGAGGGATATGAAAACATGGATACCTAACTCATATGTTTAACCTTAAAATGTATGTATGATTCTGGTCTATGGACTATATATGCTAATATAGACAACAAATATAGCCATACAAGCTATGAAAGATATTTGATAAAAGCACATATAAAAAAAAAAATTTAACCTGGAAGCTTGGCTAGATTAAAACTATATTTACTTTTTTAATGTGGAAAAGTTATTCCACACGGATCTATAGTGGGGGGTGGAAAAGTGACCCAAAAACAGCATGAAAACACAAGTTTTACCTTAAACAAGCAAAAATTTCCAGAATTTAGCACTTCTTTTCTAGACCCTTTTGATAAGTAGAGTTAAATAATGAACCCTCCTATTCATATATATCCCCCATCCACCCACCTTCGCTTAAAACATAGGCCCTTTTCCTTTCAGTTAAACCTGTAAAAAGGCATTCAATCTGGTTTCATAGTTGGAGCTGCTTCTTCTTCTGATGTTCTTAAGAGCTTTTATGTCGGATATGAAGCCTGTGAGCCATTTCTAATCTCTATTTATTTATTTATTTATTTGTCTTTGGAGTTGTAAAGGGAAATGAGAACGATTGTATGGTTTTGTTTTAGTTTGGGAGAAATAATCCACGTTGAAAGTGAGTAAAAAACCCTTGGTTCATCGCAATTGTCGTGTTGACGCAGAAGAGAGTGCCCACTCTCGGATTTTCACAAACCCATATTTAAAACTTCCCTAAACTCCCTATATATAACTAAGTTTTGACACCCCAAACCTTCCATTTTCTTAGCAAACGTTTTTCTATTCTCAAAATCCAATAATTCGATAACATAACTAGGAAAATTTTTAAAAGTTTCTATCTATCTCCATGAACTGAGAAAAAAAAGGGAAAAAAGAAAAAAAGTTCCCTTGTTTCTTTTCTTCCATCCTCTTTATCTTTTTCTTATTTGAAATGAATTTGTCTTGTTCTTCCACCTTAGTCTTATTACATTTTAAGCTTAGGGGGGTGTAATTCAGTAGTTGTGTAATTTTTTTTTCTTTCACATTCAAAAGGAAAGGTTTGAAATTAACCATGTTGCAAGACATGATTCATCCACAACAACAACAACAACTTTCCATTGTAATTCTCTCATTTCTTCTTGAATGTAATTTTTTTTCTTTGCATTTTATTAATGTTTTAGAAAATCATAATATTTCTTTTGTTTGATGTGTATTCAAAATCATAACCAAGATTCTTTTCGTTAATGGCTAGGTTTTCATTCTTACTATTACAAGGTTTACGTGAGTTTTTGTCTAATACTTTCGTAGGATACATTTCACAGATTTATATATATATCATCGTTGCTTTGTTTCTTTATTATTATTTTTTTGTTCTTTTCATGTCATTTTTAGTTCAATCATTTTCAGGCCCTACTTTATTTCTATTTTTAGCTTCCATTAGTTCTTCTTTTGTGTGAAATATTACAAGTTTATATTTGACCAAATTAATACCACTGCGTTAGTTTTAGGCTTTCCTTCATTTCATCCATTATCCTTTATTAAACAAAATTGAATCAAATAAGCAATCAAAAAAATTCATTTTTAACAATTTTTTTTCCAGAAAAATGGATTAAAAGTTTTATATATATATATATATATTGCCTGACCCTAATTTAATTCCCTTTTTTGGGTAATCATTTTTTTTTCTCAATTTCAAAATTGTCATTTTCTTAAGGGTAGCATCATCTTCCTAATCTAATCATGAATTTTTTCCCCTCCATTTTTGTCCCAACTTTTCTTTTGATCACTATGGAATAAGAAACTTTTCATGCTTCTCGTTTAAGCTTTTAAATTTGTGATTCTCTTTCCTTTTTCTTTTTTTCTTCCTTACATTTGGTGAAAGACCCTAAAGACAACATTTCACATGGAAAAACATAAATATGGGTTTCTTGGTAGTGTGTGTGTGTGTGCGCTTTAAGTTGATACATGTCACGTGGAGCATAAATACACAAAATGAAACTGTCTATTATAAGGTTATCTTCCTTATGAGATTGATCTTATATAGGTTCATAAGTCCATCAAGTTGATCTCTTTCAAGCATCCATGGCTGTGTTTTTTCATTGATATCTAAACATGGTTTTTTCTTACAGGAGGATATACCAAGCCCCATCAGTGGTCCAAATTTTTATTTTTCAGACAATGATCTTTTCTCTGACGCCCTGCAAAACTCTGAGGTCACTGATGAAAACTCTTCCTATGGCAATAATCTTAACATACCACCAGATATTGAACAACTCAATAATGGCTACCAAAACAATAATCGCAATACAAATCCGACCACCACCACCAGCACCAGCAACACCGCCACAAGCACCAACAACACAGTCGCCACCCCAGCCGCTAACAACAACAACAACAATCTGTCTATAATCTTTGATTCACCAGACGATATGGGGAATGACATTTCGGCTTCTATAGATTTCTCTGAATCTCCATCTTTTTCAGTCCCTCCATTTCTGACACATCAAGACCATTTCAACCTGTCTTTAGTGCAGTCTCAAATGCAATTACCTGATGTTTCAGCTGAGGGGCTCTCACAGTACGCTACCGACACTGTTGGACCTCTTTTGGGGCCTCCACTGCCATCTGTTTTCGACGAAGATTGCTTGTCTTCGGTGCCTTCTTATGTGCCTTTAAACCCTTCATCTCCATCATGCTCCTTTCTTGGTCCTCCCATGACTAGTTTCATGCCTGCTGGGACTATTGCTGATAGTTCCGGGGTTTTCGCTGAGAGGATTCTTTTGAATTCTGAACTTCAACCACAAGACTTGGAATTTCAGGGTGATAATGCTGGAATCTTTTGCCCTGATACAGTCCAACGAGTTTTCAAACCAGGAGATTTGCAGGTAGGTACTTGTTTAACATTCATCATTCGATTTAGTACAATAAAGCAACTATAAATTATTCATTTGAATTCATTTGTAAACTTGCTTCGAATAGGGCCTGAGCAGTGACAATCAACAACTGGTTGGAGTGGCAACAACCAGCTCTACTCCTTTAGCTTCAGAGATGTCTAGTTTGGAAGATTCAACTTTCAACAAAGTTGGTAAACTGTCTGTTGAACAAAGGAAAGAGAAGATCCATAGGTACATGAAGAAAAGGAATGAAAGGAACTTCAGCAAGAAAATTAAGGTCCCTATAACTCCCTCTCATATCAACATTTATACCAGTTAAAGACTGAAGTACTAATGTTCTATAATCAAATGTGTGTAGTATGCATGCCGCAAGACATTAGCCGATAGCAGGCCTCGAGTGAGAGGAAGATTTGCAAAAAATGACGAATTTGGAGACACCCATAGGCAAGCTTGTAGCAATCCTGAAGAAGAATATGATGATGAAGTAAGGGTCTTTTTTCTTTTCTTCATAAAATTCCCAAGTTCTCTCTCTATATATGTACTGATAATGAACTTTTGCTTTGATTTAAGCAGGTGGTAGTGAAAGAAGAGGAAGACATGGTTGATTCCTCAGATATTTTTGCTCACATTAGTGGTGTCAACTCTTTCAAATGCAATTATCCAATCCAATCCTGGATTTAATTAGTTTTGAACAATAAAGCTACTACAATTTTGCAGGGACCCCTGTTTCAAACTGGGTTTTCTCCAAGTTTGATGTTAAAAAAAAAAAAACAAAAAAAAATATTAATAATAATTGGGTCCTATGGTATACAAATAATCAAGTCAGGGTTGCTATAGATAGTAAATAAAACTGTAATCTTTGTAGATATGTATGTATATGATCATTCCCCTTGTATCAAGTTCAATTGTATGTCATCAGCACATTTTCACAATGATATTATGGCATTCCTTAATTGCCAAAGTCACTTGTTGAAGAAATTAATTTTATGTTAGATTGTGAGTGTAAACAATAGTTTGCTTCAATTGCTTGGCTCATGTGTAGTATAAATTTAACTTCTTCAAAGTGAAAAAAAAAAAAAAATGGATGTTGCTAGGTGTTTGATGCCATTTTAGTTCATATTTTGTAATTTTGTAGTTAAATCCATCTTTTGTGTATTATTTTTGGTTGTTCAATGAAAATATATATTTTTCATGAATCGATATGTGAGTTTGGCAAAAAGAAAATTTTCAGGTTAAAATCAAATTTAACACGATTCACAACTAATTTTATTATTAAAAATAATATATTAGTATATATTTTACAATTAAACTTAAATAAAAATATTTGTACCATTTAATTTTGTATACGAATTGGCAGGAAAATTAGGCAAATATGATGATTTAAAAAGAAAATTAGAGATTTGGGTCGAATTTAAGGAAATTTAAGAACCTGCGAATTTGTTTGCAAGTTCCTCCCATGTGCCAATGGATTTTGGAGTTCACGAATCTAACCAAGTCAACGCGTTATCACATAATGAGAATAGGAACAACCGAAGATAAATAACATCATCGATGATCCTATTAAATTTAAATGTATCGCATAAATGCAAGAAACATTTAAAATGTTGATTAGGGTCCTCATGTATTGAGCCCCAAAACTGCAGGTTACTCTGTATCATCTGTATAATTGCCGATTTGATCTCAAATTTGTTCGCATTCATGGCTTGCCTTGCACAACATCAAAATTTGGCATTGTGAAATCACGCAATGTGTGATTCTACTCTATCATCGGCTTTACAATCTGTGGAATTGGTTCTACTAGTGGTGGTAGTGGTATTTGCCCGGGCTAGTCCTCGTACAATGGATTTTCATGTGGTGGATTAGCCACTGGTGGATCTTCTCTCTGAATGAGAGTTCTTCATGCTCGTCTTAACGTGTGTTCTGGTTCAGGGTCAAACTCGATCAGATCTCTTCTGTTTCGAGTCATACACAACAAATAAGAAACACAATTGAGTTAATAAAAAAAATTTAGATAAATAAAAAAATATCGTATCTATGAATTTTAATTTTCCTACTTATCCTAATTAGCATATAATTATTACTAAAAGTTGAGTTTAACATAGAAACTTCCTTGACAACTACACCAACAACTTGATCGCGCCCCAGCATGCGTGTCCTTTGGCTTAGGAATTATGCAGTGAAATATGTAATTAAGTGCGGTGTCTGCAAGTGTACAGGTCAAATTGTAATACAGTTAATTATAACGAAATACTGGAAGTACTCTAAGGATCGTACCCAAGGGAGGTTTGTTTAAACTAAATGATTAGCAATGAATAACACACTACCTATGTAACATCCTCAATTAGGGTCTAGTCGAAACAGTGGTTCTGAGACCACAAATTTGAAATAGAAATAATTATTTAATGATTATTTGATGGTCCATGTTAAGATTTCATGTTTGTGTGAAATTTCCATAAAGAAATTTTATGCCTAGGATGTCCAATTTGACTTTAGGGACTAAATTGAATAAGTTGCAAAACTTGTGTTCTAGAAGCTTCAAGCATGAAATTGCATTGGATTATTAATTAGAGGTCCTTAAATAGAAATTAGACCAAGTTCTAAAATTTTGGACAAAAATAGGCATGAATAGGAAAATTTTGAAAGAAAGGCTAAAAGGGCATTTTAGTCATTTGGTTAATAAAAGAATAAAATGGGAAAATCAAGTCAAAAATGGTGTCCATCTTCTCCAATGGGTGCCAAAAATTTCATGCTCTCCATAGCTAAGGTGTGAACATTTCAAGCTTTGATTGTAAGTGCTCCCTAGCCCCGTTTTTAATGTTCTTTATGTTTTTGAGATCTTTAAAGCATGATTTAGCTATTTCTACCATTATTTTAAGCTAGGGTTCATGTTCAAAAACTTACCCAAGTGTGACATGCATTTATTTTGATGTTTAATGGAGGAATATGAGAGTTTGATGTGTAATAAACATCTTTTACTAAGTGATTTTTTTATGGAAACATCTAAAAGGACCTATTTGTAAAATATGTAAAAGTGGATAGTAGAAATGTGATTTAATGGGAAATGTGGGCTGATATGAGTTAGAATATGAATCGACTGGGCTTGGGTAACCAAGAAAATGCATGCATTTCATTTTACGAGCATAGGGACTAAAGTGTAAATAAGTAAAAAGTTAAGGGTAAAAAGGTAATTTTACCAAAGTATGTGCTATAGGTCGATTTGAACAATGTGTGTATTGAACAAGTTAAATTTGGCATTATAGATCAAGAAAAACGTGATTTGGGTCTTGATCGAGGGAAAAATAAGGTTTACGAAGATTAGGCTCGTTTCTATCATTTTGTACCGAGGTAAGTTCATATGTGAATAATGCAATATGTATCATGTATAATACTTTGTTATTTTGTAAATTTAAATACTATATCGTTGATATGAGTAAGCCTTGATTCTTTCCATGAGAAAATGATTGATACTATGCACATTGAGGCCGATATTACAAGCGAGTCAGACAGTGATGCGATAAGTATGAAATCCCATTTGAACCTTAGGAATAGCTTAGGATACAAGTGACATGTCACTAGGAACTATGCGATCTGATCTCATGTGTTTTAGTCTGAGTTCATGATATATGTAACACATGTTATGGGGTTCCGGGTACTGGTCTTGTATGTCTACTGGTGGCTGGGTAGTCCGGCATGTGTTGCGGATACCCGACAGCTTGTATGAGCAGCTCGTGTAGCTACATCTTGACCGATAGCTTGTGTGAGCAGACTCGTGAGTAGCTCGAAAGCGAGCAACATGTGGTATGTGATATGAGGTAGCGATGGCTACATATAGGGTATCCCTACATGTGGTAGCTGCAAGAATTCTGATGTATCTGATGGTATTCCAAGTGTTCAACAGGTAATCCAAAGAGAAGTTCAATGTGCAAGTGGGCATAGGTATGTATATCGAACTCATGAGAACATCATAGGATACGATAAACTGGTGGTAAGGGTATATATATATGAAAAATAAGTTTAAGTGATTTGATAATAAATGCAAGTTTATGTTCATTATATTAAATGTATGATTGATGCTTGTTTAAATTGCATTTTATTTGCATGTGAGCTTACTAAGCTTTAAAGCTTACCCCCCCATTCCTTTCCCTTTTTCTTATAGTGTCGCCAAGCTAGCTCAAGGATCAGAGGATGTCGGAGTTTTCGATCACACTATCAATTGGAAAATTTGGTATAGTTAGATTCAACATTTTGAATATGGCATGTATAAGGACTTGGTCTTTTTGTTATGTGTCATATTGATTAGCCAAATGTGTTGGCTCTTGACGTTATTGTGATTCATTTTGTATATGGCCATGAGAAGTGGCCCATATTGATTATTTGGGTTGTAACCCTAATTAGTTATGCATGTATGCAAATGTATTTATGCTTGTTATGGTCGTTTGATGGATATGTGATGAGATGTGGGTTACATGCTAAAGGTATGTGTTTGATGAGGCTTGTGATTGTTTGTGGTAATGAATGTGATGGATGGCAATAAATGTCATACAAATGTATGACTTGGAAGTAGGATAGTAAAGATGATTATCCATGAAATTGGTGTGGAATACTTTGGGTAAACCTACTAACTTGAATATGTTATACATTGATTTATTAAGAACATAAAATGTCTATGCTTCATATGATAAATGTGCCATGTTGTATGCCATGAAGTAGGTTTAAGTGTATGAGTGCTTAAGGGTGGCAAATGGCTTGGAAAATGGCACAGAAATTATCCACACGGTTGGACACACGGGCGTGTGTCTAGACCGTGTGCGACACACAGTCTGCCCCATTGGCATGTGGTTCGGTCGTGTGTCCCCTGCACCCTAATTAATGCAAAACAGAATGCCCAGTAGTAAACAAATCGGCAGAGACACAGCCATGTGTCTCAACTGTGTAGAGGACACTGCCTTAGGACATGGGCGTGTGCCCAAGCCGTGTGAAGTCTGTACTTAATTTTTGGAATTTAATTCGCCACACGGCCTAATCACACGGGCGTGTGACTTGGTCGTGTGATCTTATTTGGTTGATGACGTCATAGTCAGAGAGTTACACGGGCTGAGGACACAAGCGTGTCCCAAGTCACACGGGCGTGTGTGACCACACGGCCCACCCACACGGGTGTGTGACTCTCCAAAACAAGAAAATTTTTTAAGTGTCAAAAAGGTTCTGAAAGTTCTCGGTTTAGTCCCAAACCACTTCTGATATGTTTTGGGCCTCGTAGGCCCTTATAAGGGACAATTTGCATGTGCTTGAAAAGTTTTAAATTTGCATGAAATTTTATGGCTCGGTTTTGTATGTTTGTTTACGTTTAAGTCCGGTAATTCCTCGAACCCTGTCCCAGCGTTAGATACGAGTAAGGGGTGTTACATTTAGTGGTATCAAAGCTACGGTTTAGTCGGTTCTTGGACTAACGTAGCATGTGTGCGGGTCTAGCTATACATGCCATACATATATTATGATAATATGACGACTCCTGATGATTTAAAAACGTGTTTTCATATAGTAAATGGATCCCGATAGAGCAATGGCAGATGATGGTGAAAGTAATGCACCTGCTCCCGCTGAAGGAGCAGTGCCATCTAATAGTAGACCTACAACTGTTAGTAGAGGAGAATGAGGCATAGAAGCCTTTCTCCATATGATGGATGCATGGTATATGAGTTCAACCCCCTCCACCCCTCCAAATCCTCAACTCGTGCCCCAAGTGCATCAAGATATGGACTTTATGAGATTTCATAGAATCTCGGTTGACAAAATTTGAAAGCAAGGGGCTGAGAAATTTAGGGCCAATGCTAATGATGACCCCGAGAAAGTGGAATTTTGACTTGAGAATTCTATTCGGGCATTCGATGAGCTATCATGCACATTCGAAGAATGTTTAAAGTGTGTTATTTCCTTGTTGAGAGAAACGACATATCATTGGTAGAAGACACTAGTTTCGATGGTTCCAAAAGAAAGGGTCACGTGGGAATTCTTTTAAGAGGAGTTCCGAAAAAATACATCAGTGAACGATTCATCAACCAAAAATGTAAAGAATTTCTTGACTTGAAATAAGGCCGCATGTCAGTTACTAAGTACAAAAGAGAGTTTGTCCGGCTTAGCAAATATGCTCGAGAATGTGTATCCTTTGAAGCTAAAATGTGTAGAAGGTTTGAAGATAAACTTAATGAGGATATTAGAGTGTTAGTGGGTATTCTTGAGCTGAAGGAATTTGTTGTACTCATTGATCGAGCTTGTAAAGCTGAGGAACTGACCAAGAAAAAGAGAAAAGCTGAGGCTGAGGCTAAAGATATAAGAAAGAGGCCGGTGAGCAAGTCATTCCCATTTCAATCTAAGAAATCCAGAGATATGTATTCTCGTTCTCATGTTTCAGCTAGGCATTCGTACAGAAACCGTAAGAAGAAAAATTTGAGTTCTAAATCTCAGGCTACCTCTGTGGCTAATGTAGGTAATGCTAGACCTTCCAGACTCGAGTGCCAACAATGTGGTAGAAGTCATTTTGGTATGTGTAGGATGAACGATGGATCTTGTTTCCGATGTGGTTCTCAAGACCATTATACCAAAGACTGTCCTGAGATGATCGAGAAAGAAAAATTTCAAAGTGCAAGATCGAGTAGTACGGCTACAAAAGGGAGACCCCTGAGAAATGCCGGTAATGAGACTAGTAGCAAAAATGTAACCAGGGATACAACTGTGAGATCCGAAGCTAGAGCTCCGACTAGAGCCTATGCTATAAGTGCCCGAGAGGACACATCTTCTCCCGATGTGATCACTGGTACTTTTTCTCTTTATGATGCTACTGTTATTGCTTTAATTGACCCAGGTTTTGCTTATTCGTATGTGTGTATAAAATTGGTATCTAGCATGAATATGCTTGTTGAGTCTATGGAATTTATGATTAAGGTGTCAAACCCGTTAGGCAAGCATGTTTTAGTTGATAAAGTATGTAAGAAATGTCCCTTGATGATTAGAGGTTATTGTTTTCCGGCTGACCTGATGTTATTGCCGTTTGATGAATTTGATGTTATATTGGGTATAGATTGGTTGACATTTCATGATGCTGTAGTAAATTGTAGACAAAAAGTCATTGAATTGAAATGTGAAAATAGTGATATTCTCCGGGTTGAATCAGATGAGTCAGATAGGTTGCCAATCATTATTTCTTCGATGTCTGCTCAGAATTGTATAAGAAAAGGATGTGAAGCTTATTTGGCTTATGTGTTGAATACAAAAGAGTCTGAATTGAAGATTGAATCAGTGCCTGTTGCATGTGAATATTTGGATGTATTCCCAGAAGAATTGCCAAGTTTACCTCCAATTAGAGAAGTGGAATTTGGTATTGATGTAATGCTAGGGACAGCACCTATTTCGATTGCTCCATATCGGATGGCCCAACTGAGTTGAAAGAACTGAAGTCACAGTTACAAGAATTGACTGTCAAGGTTTTTGTGAGACCGAGCTTTTCACCGTGGGGTGCTCCGGTATTATTTGTGAAAAAGAAAGATGGTTCTATGAGATTGTGCATAGATTACCGACAACTCAATAAGGTAACAATCAAGAACAAGTATCCTTTACCAAGGATTGATGACATGTTTGATCAATTGAAAGGAGCAACATGGTTTTCTAAAATAGACTTGAGGTCCGAATACTATCAATTGCGAGTTAAAGAGTCGAATGTGCCTAAAACTGCTTTTAGAATAAAGTATGGCCACTATGAATTTCTTGTTATTCCATTTGGGTTGACGAACGCACCTGCTGTGTTTATGGATTTAATGAATCGAATATTTCAGCCATATTTGGACAAGTTTGTTGTTGTGTTTATTGATGATATTCTGATTTATTCGAGAGATGAGGTAGAACATGCCGAGCACTTGAGAACGGTTTTGCAAACTTTGAGAGATAAGCAGTTGTATGCTAAGTTTAGTAAAAGCGAGTTTTGGCTTCGAGAAGTTGGATTCTTCGGCCACATTGTTTTGGGTGATGGTATTAGAGTTGACCCGAGTAAGATTTCTGTTATCGTCAAATGGAAATTGCCAAGGAATGTATCCGAAGTTAGAAGCTTTTTGGGCTTAGCTGGTTACTACCGACGATTTGTTAAAGGGTTTTCTATGATCACCACTCCTATGACAAGGTCGCTTAAAAAAGATGTAAAGTTCGAGTGGTCGAAAAAGTGTCAGCAAAGCTTCGAGAAATTGAAGATGCTATTGACTGAAGCATCGATTTTGGTACAACCCGAGTCGGGTATAGAATTTGTGATTTATAGGGATACTTCCTTAAATGGTTTGGGATGTGTACTTATGCAAGAGGGTAAAGTCGTGGCTTACGCTTCAAGGCAGTTAAAGACTCACGAGAAGAATTATCCGACACATGACTTAGAATTGGCTGCCATAGTGTTTGCTTTGAAGATTTGGCGACATTATTTATTTGGTGAGAAATGTCATCTGTACATTGATCACAAAAGTCTTAAGTACTTGATGACTCAAAAAGATTTGAACTTGCGGCAACGAAGATGGTTGGACTTGTTAAAAGATTATGAGCTTGTGATTGATTACCATCCGAGTAAGGCAAATGTGGTCGCTGACGCTTTGAGTAGGAAGTCGTTGTTTGCCTTGAGGGCTATTAATACACGACTGACTTTGTCAGACAATGGTTTGATTCTATCTGAGTTGAGAGCTAGACCGACTTTTCTTCAACAAATTTGTGATGCTTAGAAAGTTGATAAAGGGCTACAAGCTAAGAGAATTCAGTGTGAGTCCAGCAGTGAACCGATTTTTTAGAATGACTCCAATGGTTGCTGAAGATTCCGTGGTAGAATTTGTTTTTCGAAGGACATTGAGTTGATTAGGAATATTTTACATGAGGCACACAATGGTTGTTTGGCAGTTCACCCGGGCAGTACAAAAATGTATAATGACTTGAAGAAAATGTATTGGTGGAATGGTATGAAAAGAGATATCTTAGAGTTTGTATCGAAATGCTTAATTTGTCAGCAGGTAAAGGCTAAACACAAAGTACCATCAGGTTTACTTCAACCCATCATGGTTCTCGAGTGGAAATGAGACCAGATTACCATTGATTTTGTGACAGGTTTGCCTTTGACACCGAGAAAGAAAGATGCCATATGGGTTATTGTCGATAGGCTGACTAAATCGACTCATTTTGTCCCAGTGCGTATCGATTACTCACTTAATAAGTTAGTTGATTTGTACATTGGTGAAATTGTTAGACTTCATGAGTACCTATATCGATTGTATCAGATAAAGATTCGAGGTTCACATCACAGTTTTGGGAAAAGTTACAAGAAGCTTTGGGTACGAAGCTGAATTTTAGCACTGTTTTCCATCTGCAGACTAATGGTCAGTCTGAGCGAGTAATTCAGATGTTGGAAGACATGCTCCGATGTTGAGTATTGGAATTCCAAGGTAGTTGGGAAAAGTACTTACTGTTGGTAGAGTTTACCTACAAAAATAGTCATAAGTCGAGTTTGAAAATGGCGCCTTATGAGGCATTGTACGGGTGTAGGTGCCGAACGCCTTTGTATTGGACCAAACTCAAAGAAAATCATATTCATAGGGTTGATTTGGTTAAGGAAACTGAAGAAAAGGTAAAAGTGATTCGAGATTATTTGAAAGCCACTTCGGATAGACAAAAATCCTATGCAGATTTCAGAAGAAAAGAAATTAAGTATCAAGTCGGTGATAAGGTAGTATCTCCATGAAAAAAAGATTTTGAGATTTGGTAGAAAAGGCAAATTAAGTCCTCGTTATATAGGGCCGTATGAGATCACCGAGAGAATAAGGCCGGTTGTCTATCGGTTGGCTTTACCATCCGAGTTGGAAAAGATTCACGATGTGTTCCATGTGTCTATGTTGCACCGTTATCGATCTGATCCTTCACATGTGACTTCACCGACAGAGGTTGAAATTCGACCGGATATAACTTATGGTGAAGAACTGGTTAAGATTCTGGCACAAGAAGTCAAACAATTAAGAAACAAAAGCATTGTCATGGTGATATGGTAGAGACATGGGGTTGAAGAAGCTACATGGGAGCCCGAGGAGGCCATGAGAAAACAATACCCAAACCTTTTTACCAGTAAGATTTTCGAGGACGAAAATCCCTAAAGGGGGAGAGTTGTAACATCCCGAATTAAGGTCTAGTCGAAAAAGTGGTTTTGAGACCACAAATCTAAAATAGAAATAATTATTTTATGATTATTTAATGGTCCATGATAAGATTACATGTTTGTGTGAAATTTCTATAAAGAAATTCTATGCCTAAGATGTCCAATTTGACTTTAGGGACTAAATTGAATAAGTTGCAAAACTTATGTTCTAGAAGATTCAAACATGAAATTGCATTGGATTATTAATTAGAGATCCTTAAATAGCAATTAGACCAAGTTCTAAAATCTTGGACAAAAATAAACATGAATAGGAAAACTTTGAAAGAAAGGCTAAAAGGGCATTTTAGTCATTTGGTTAATAAAAGAATAAAATGGGAAAATCAAGTCAAAAATGGTGTCCATCTTCTCCAAGGGGTGCCGAAAATTTCATGCTCTCCATAGCTAGGGTTTTGAACATTTCAAGCTTGATTGTAAGTGCTCCCTAGCCCCGTTTTTAATGTTCTTTATGTTTTTAAGATCTTTGAAGCATGATCTAGCTATTTCTACTATTATTTTAAGCGAGGGTTCATGTTCAAAAACTTACCCAAGTGTGACATGTATGTATTTTGATGTTTAATGGAGGAATATGAGAGTTTGATGTGTAATAAACATCTTTTACTAAGTGATTTTTCATGGAAACCTCTAAAAGGACCTATTTGTAAAAGATGTAAAAATGGATAGTAAAAATGTTATTTAATGGGAAATGTGGGCTGATATAAGTTAGAATATGAATCATCTAGGCTTGGGTAACCAAGAAAATGCATGCATTTCATTTTACGAGCCTAGAGACTAAAGTGTAAACAAGTAAAAAAGTTAAGGGTAAAAATGTAATTATACCAAAGTATGTGTTATGGATTGATTTGAACAATGTGTGTATTGAACAAGTTAAATTTGACATTATAGATCAAGAAAAATGTGATTCGGGTCTTGATCAGGGGAAAAACAAGGTTTACGAGGATTAGGCTCGTTTCTATCATTTTGTACCAAGGTAAGTTCATATGTGAATAATGTAATATGTATCATGTATAATACTTTTTTTTATTTTGTAAATTTAAATACTATATTGTTGATATGAGTAAGCCTTGATTCCTTCCATGAGAAAATGATTGATACAATGTACTTTGAGGCTGATATTACGAGTGAGTCCGACAGTGATGCAATAAGTATGAAATCCCATTTTAACCTTAGAAATAGTTTAGGATACAAGTGACATGTCACTAGGAACTATGTGATGTGAGCTCATGAGTTGTGGTCTGAGTTCATGATATATGTAACACATGTTTTGGGGTTTCGGGTACTGGTCTTATATGTCCAGTAGTAAACTGACGGGCAGAGACACGGCCGTGTGTCTCAGCCGTGTAGAGGACACGACCTCAGGACATGGGCGTGTGCCCAGGCCGTGTGAAGTCTGTACTTAATTTTTGGAATTTAATTCGCCATACAACCTAATCACACGGGCGTGTGACTTGGCCGTGTGATCTTATTTGGTTGATGATGTCATAGTCAGAGAGTTACACGGGCTGAGGACACAGGCGTGTCCCAAGTCACACAAGCATGTGTGACCACACGGCCTACCCACACGGGTGTATAACTCTCTAAAATAAGAAAATTTTTTAAGTGTCAAAAAGGTTTCGAAAGTTTCAGTTTAGCCCCAAACCGCTTACGATGTATGTTTTGGGCCTCGCAGGCCTTTATAAGGGACAATTTGTATGTGCTTGAAAAGTTTTAAATTTGGATGAAATTTTATGGCTCGGTTTTGTATGTTTGTTTACGTTTAAGTCCAGTAATTCCTCGAACCCTGTCCTGACGTCAGATACGGGTAAGGGGTGTTACAACCTAGGTCTAAATAGATACTCATGTACCCATCATATTATGGCAAAATAATAAAGAGATGAACTGCAAAACAAAAATACATAAAATCCTAATACCAAAATCTCAATTAATTCAAGTAGACAAAAGGGTGACTAACTTCTTTGTTCTTGATTAACTTAGATCCAGAACTTTTACTAATTAACTAACAATTAACCTAATTAACACCTTTCGACCTATAACTAGATTATTCGATCGACTTTCCCTTTGGATGTCGCGAAATCTATGGTAGTCCACTAACTTTTTGGCCAAAATGTTTTCCTACACACTTAATCAACTTGTCAGTTCTTTCTTAAGCCAAATTGGCCTAAAAGGTCATAAAACAACACTAAAAGCTAAATTTATTCAACTTAACTTCAAAACTAAGTAATTTTTAAAATGCACTTAAAAGATAGAAAATCACTTGAGTACAAGCTCCATAAGTAGTGAAAAGAACTTAATTTGCCACAACGAATTGTGGCAGATCAACTCAACGAGCCTAATAATTCTGCAAGGGTGTTTTCATCCACACAACCTCAATTAACTTGTAAATCAGTTTGTAACCGACCTAATTAGGTTAAAATACATGAAAACTATATATATTAGCTCAAAACAAGAGTTTAGAGAGCTCATTTTAGAGTAGTTTAGAGATTGTTTTAGGGTTTTAATAGTAGATTACTTATACTCTATTTTTCTTTCAATTCTTGTTCAAGTACTTTTTAATTGTTAATCAAATTTCTTTTCAAATTTCTTTGTTCCTTTCTTCTATTTTATTTTCGCTTTGTTCCAATCGATAATAAATCATCAATTGTGGGTTAAAATAGTCGCTCATCAAATTGTAACTCTTGGATTCTCAAATTCCTAAGCAATTATTATCCCCTCTCTCTTATTTTACATTTATTTGAATGTATGGTAATTAGGAAGGATTATCTGCATTTAGAATAGTCAGTAACTAAAACCTTAGAAAGGTCGATTGATCAAAGTGGGAGTGGTTAGCTTAGACTTATGGTTCACAAATTGATTATTGGATTAAGTTGAATATGTATAAACCCTAGACTTGACGAGTTTGGGAAGTAATTTAGGTAAATGAGATCAAAAGGGTATTCTACTCAGAACCAATTCAGCCTAGCTCTGTGTAATTCATCAAGTTAAAAGATAAGTGGATTAAGCTGATTAATTAATTTAGTTATAGGCGAAAAGTATTAACTAGGCTAGTTCTTAATTAATTAGTAAAAGTTCCTGAATCTAGGTTAATCACAACCATAGAAGTTAATCATCCTTCTACTTGTTTAATTTGACTGTTAATTTGGAATTTCGTTACTTTATGCAATCTAGCCTTTATTTCCTCAAACTCTTAATTTTAATGTTAACCGTAATAAAATGATTATATCGGTAGCTATTTAGACTTAGTTTAGCACGTTAAAATTTCCTATTAATTTAGTTTAGGCAAACCTCTCTTGGGTATGATCCTCGGAATCATTCTAAAGTGTTTCATTGTAATTATAAACTATATTACAATTTGACTTATACACTTGCAGACACCACACTTAATCTCATATTTAATTGCATATTTCTAAGCCTGGTGCACACACACCAAGGTGTGATCACTCCTCTAAGTAGAATAGGGGTGGGTGGTGCACCCTAGATAAATACACAAGGGTTGTTGCCTCTCTCATGTAATGTGAAGGCTTGGGGCCTTTCATGTATTGAGTCCAATTATATGAGCTTCTTGGACTTTTAATCCAACACTTTATAATTTAATCAAATCTAATATTTGTTTTCTATTATCAAAATAAATATTATTTATTTAATTGATTTAATTAATTTAATTAACTAAAGTAATTTTCTAATTAAATAATTTTCTCAATTCAATTCTAATTTCGTTAAAGTCATGATGCATTTACTGTAAAAGAATGTATAAGGAAATATATTTAATTTCCATATTATATGGATTATTTAATTATTTAATTAATTATAATACAGTAATAATTCAAAAACCTTAAATTAAGTCTCAAGCCATTTCTATACTCAATGAGAAAACACATTAATTTGTGAATGCAACTCATTTCTCTAACTTCATCATTTTTATTCATTTATGTTGATTTGGTTCTAAATGCAATTCATTTCTGGTTTCAACCAATTAACAGAGGGATTGATTGAACATTTAATTAAGGCTCAAATAATTTATAATTAAGTTCCAGCTTTTCGCCTATTAATTATAAGCTTATTTAGTCACGAAGTCATCCCACTATAGTATCGTGACTGAACTTTCCCTAATTACATACCAATGCAAAAGCTACTCAATAAGTGCTTATCCAATGACATTATCATTAGCATGTTTTCCTCATAGGATATATTTAATCTCTTTAGATAAATTTGTTCCTCCAATATGATCTTATTTTATCTCATGGTAACCATTACATCTTCCTTCATGAAAAGTCAATTAATATTGAACAGTAAATAAGTCATTTATCACAAAGACAAACGACTTGTGACCACCTTTACAAAGACAAACGACCTGCGACCACGTTTACTTTCTATCTATCATGTAATGCTGAAGAGAGAATATCATTTACCCTTTAGTTAGGTAATGAATTTTGCTATTATGAATGATGCTACATACTGCAGAAGTCGTATACCCAACGCACCAGCTTTTTGTTCTTTATTTAATTGAACTTAGGCTTTTACTTACATCAAAGTATATGAGTCACGCATATATAGTCCATCATCCACTTAGGATTAAGGTATGGCATGCTATGAACTTCATAAGTAGACCTATTCATGGGCCAGACTATCTGCCCATGCCCGAAGGCCTACCCAAAATTTGGGGGGGTTTGGGTAAAAATATTAGTCTCGAAAAATGGGTTTAGGTAAAAAATTAGGCCCTTTAAAATATGGGTTGGGCTTGGGCTTGAACATTCAAGCCCCGAGCCCGACCCTACCTAACCTATTTTTAAGTTTATAATACTTTATATTATGTTATTATTATATAGGAATATCTCAAAACTATACATGAACTATGATTTAATGTGCAATTGTATACATAAACTTTGATTTTGTGCAATTTTGTACATGAAATTTTAATTTGATCCAATCTTGTAAATTATTAACACAATTTTTTATATAACATCATTTTATATTTAATATTTCATAAATAAATAATTATATTTATCCAATATAAAAATAAATTGATGTATCTATTTCTTTAAATATGTATGACTAAAACAAAATTAAAGTTTCAAGTATACATTTGAACCACAATTAGAGTGTCACATGTATAATTGCACCAAATTAATCAAAGTTCATGTATAAATTTGAGATTTATCTCTTTTATATATTATGTAATTTATAACACATTTAAAAATAAACCTATACTAAATATATAATACTACTCTAATGTAAACATTAAAATAATGTTAAGATGACTATATAAAAAATTTCAATAAATAAAAAATATATAAAAGTATTTAAATTAAAATAATATAAGTATTTTAAAAAATTAAAAATAATATGGACGAGCATAAAATAGGCTTGGGTTAGTCTTTTGCAAAATATAGGCAAACTGGGGCAAAATTTTAGGTCCATATTTCAGGTCGGGTAGGGCTTGGGCAAGCATAAAGTGTATTAATATCATGTTTAGGCCTGACCCGAACCTTACGCAGCCCAACCCATGAGCACCTCTAGTCATAAGTGAATAAATCCAGAAACAGATCTAGGATCTATTCTACTTAGGTCTTATTCGATATACTGTCAGTCCAGTTAGTCACATCTATATCTCTATATTTTAGGAGTCATCTACTCCTATACTAAAGAGAAAATATCTCCCCACTTGGACTTGATAGGCGACATATTAGTCTTTTAATTAGTTTGCTCATTTCCAATTAGACTAATGACATGTTTAGGTTCATCTACTACTACAAGTTGTCTTCCCGTATTACGATTTGACCACATAATACCACTTGATATTAATTAAACGTTAGATAACCAGTGAGCCAATATTTGCTTCCATTTTGCTTTGTATGCAAAAACATTGAGACAATATACAAAGTGTATTAATGTAATTAATGGATGTTATTGATAAACTAATTTGTTTGAAAAATACAAGTATGCAAAATGAATATATACTTAGAGAACTAGATCCAACAGTTAGTTCCCCTTACTCCTTGTTATTTAAGTTGTTTGTTTGTGACTGAATATGTTGAGGATCCTAGTGGTTAAGTTTGAGCATAATATGTTTGAAGAACTAGCTAAGTGGAAATTCATGTCACCACTTCTTCATTTAGGTCATGTTTAGAATATTATTGAACATTTTTGAAAACATTATGAATGATCATAGTAGTTTTGTAATACCCCATACCTGACAGAATCGTCGGGTTCAAGGTACGGTGTAACACCCCAAACCTAGCCCAAATATTATGGCCGAATCCAGAGATGTCACAAAGAATGGGTTTTGAAAACGGAGTCGTTACATTAAATCATTTCTGCTTAATAACTCATATTCTTTTATATCCATTGTCGAAAACATTAATTATTTGATTTATTTACCAAAACGTAATTTACAATGGAAGTTATAGTGAACATTATTTTCTTAAAAACCCATTCGTAAATTTAGAAAACCTTCGTTTTAGTAAAAACCATGTTTTTAAATAACCGTCCCCAAAAAAAATTAAACCAATAGTCCGAAGAGACCAATTAATACAAAACTCCTAAAAATAATCCTTAAATAAATAAAACCTTTATTCAAAGACAATTCGTAGTCTAGTGGTCATCGCAAGACTCCGCCGCACCGATCCGCCTAAGTCTGTGGATTACCTGAACAGAACAAACAAACAGAAGTGAGTTTACGTAAACTCAGTGTGAAACCTAACAAAAATAGACATGCTATACATACATAAATCACATACACTATCAGATTTGGACTTTAGTCCTTTACAAATTCAAATAACAGTAACAGATATGAAGAACAGATATACCGAATCCTACCCCCATCCTCTACACACCAACTCCAACCATCCCATCACACCATGTAGGGTTAAAAACACTCATCCATCCCTACTCACCATATCATGCCATTACGACACATATCAGATAATGTGCAACCATGTTGCCAGAATATAAGCGATGATCGCCATACAAAACACTTCCTCCACATGTACAAAGCCCATCCTAATCAGATATGTAACAGTCCGGTTTTAGCTAAATCAGAATAGTGGTTTTGAGACCAACAATCTAAGGTCGTAAAATTATTTTAATATTATTTTTTATGTTTATAGCATGTGATTATATATGTGTAAAAATTTTGTGAAATAATTTTATCGTTTAAGTGGTTAATTTGAGAAAAGGACTAAATTGCGTAAAATGCAAAAGTGGCATGCTATAAGTTAAAAGTGCCTAATTGCTATGGTTTGTTAAATATGAGGTTCTTATGTTGTAATTAGTCCATTGATAGTGGAGATGGACATAAATGGCATTGAATCATCTGATTTACAATGTTTTATATTAAGGTTAAAATGGTAATTAGTATATTAAGTTAATATTAACTAAAACAAAGTGAAAATAAACCATATTATCATCATTCATAGCCTAAATTCAGCAAAAAGAAATAGGGTTTGATCTTTCATCCATTCGTCTATCTTGTTCTTTGATTAAGGTATATATTTTGCTCTTTTTTTATTATTTTTACATTTTTGTGATAGTTGCTTTGAGTATTAGCTAGCCCATGCCTCAATTTCTGAAATTTTTGATGTTTTTGTGAAGTTCCATTGTTGAATTTATGAGCTTTGTGATGTTTAATGATAGATTATGAAGTTTTAATGATAGATATACAAATTTTGTTAAGTGCTTTTTGACAAAAAATGTCAGTTAGGGATTATATTGAGAAAATGTAAAAATATGTGGTTAAATGTGTGAATAAATGAAAAATAAGGGCTGATATAAGCACTAGGAAAATTCAGCTAGCATGTATTTGAAAGAAATTGTGTAATTCTGTATATTTGTGAAATAAGGACTAAATTAAATAAATGTGAAACTTTAAGGGCTAAAGTGCAAAAAGGCCCAAATATGTGTTTTTGGACTAAATTGAAAGATTATGTGATTAAATGAGTTGAATTTGTTATAATATAGATCAAGAAAAGAGGAACTCGGATTTAGATCGAGGCAAGAACAAAGTATTAGACTAATCGACTAGTTTTGTCGTTTTTAGGTTCGAGGTAAGTTTGTACGCGATAAAAATCATTACAATTATATTTTAATACTTTGATATTGCATAAATTGTATATACGAGACTACGATAATGTTTGACGACAAATCGATTATGTTTTGGCACTTAGTGTGCGAGATCGAGATAGCTTCAGTTATGTAATGCACTTAGTGTGCAAGATTATAATAGCTTCGGCTATGTAATGCACTTAGTGTGAAAGATTATAATAGCCTCAGCTATGTAATGCACTGAGTGTGCAAGATTATAATAGCTTCGGCTATGCTTTGGCACTTAGTGTGCGAGATATCGAGTAATCGACAGTATCACGAGAAAGTATGAGTTCGATATGAATTTGTACAGGTATGTACTTATAAAGCATAAAATTTAAATAGAAGAAGTCATGAAGTTACATATAACATAAGAACAAGAATGTGAAAGTTTTGCTAATAATCATGAGTTACATGTTATTATGCTTAGATTGATGAATGATATATTTGTGATTAGATAAGTTTATATCATTCGAACTTACTAGGCTTTTTAAAGCTTACTTTGTGTGTTCTTTCCATGTTTTATAGATTTTCAAAGCTAGCTCAGACATCAGGGATCATCGGGAACCATCATCACACTATCGATTACATGTTGGTATTTTTGGATGCTTGTAAATATGGTGTATGGCATGTATAGGCTAGTGAGTTGATGTTATGTTTTGAGATTTGATATAGCCATGAGATTTGGCTTGCGTTTGTTGAAATGTTGGTATGTACTTGGTGATTTAAGTTGGCTTAAATTATGTGTTTGATAAGTAATATATGTGATGTATATAAGTTACCTTGTGTTTTGGCATTTTTGCCATGATTGTTGATATGGCTAAGTGGTTGCTCATTTGGTTAGTTATTATTTGATGTATTAATACTTGAGGAATGGTATATTTTGGTATGAGTTGTGGATGAAGAATTGGTTGGTAGGAAGGTGAGAAAATACATTTAGGAGTTATGTGAGTTTGATGATTATGGCATATTGATTTGGCATGTTTTGGTTGCCTATATATGTAATGAAATGATACCATTTTAATGGCTAGGTGAACATGAGAAAAGGGTGGCAAATTAGCTTTGCAAATGGCCTATTTTTGTCCACACAGTCAGAGACATGTGTGTGTGTCTCAGTTGTGTGTGACACACAGTCATGTTATACGGCCGTGTGCGACACACGGTCATGTTATACGGTCGTGTGTCCCCTAGGGTACCCTTTTCAATTAAGGTTGTATACCCTACAGTTTTTGACACGGCCTAGACACACGGGCATGTCTACTGGTCATGTGTAACACACGGGCTGGCACATGGGGGTGTGGTCGGCCGTGTGACCCAAGTCAGTAACCTTTCCAGTTTTCCCACGGCCATGGCACACGGGCGTGTCTCCGGTTGTGTGGTGTAAGTCAGAATGTATGCCCTATTTTTACATGGCTTGTTACATTAGCGTGTCTGGTAGTCGTGTGAGGTACACGGCCTGTTCACACAAGCGTGTGACCCTTAAATGTTTGAAATTTTTTTAAGTTTCCCAAAGTTTGCAAATGTTATCGGTTTAGTCCCGAACCACTTCTAAGCACGATTTAAGGTCTCGTAGAGCCTTACAAGGGACATTGTGAATGTTTTCGAATGGATCTTGAGTATGAATGTATAAATGTATGTGAATGAGGTAGGTTATTCGATAATGCCTCGTAACTCTATTCCGACGACGGATACGGGTTAGAGGTGTTACAAGATATATATATTCATATTCAGACTTATCATGCTTACATGCTCATATGCAAATATCAAATATATATATATATATATACATCAGAATAATCAGACATGCAAAGCAGTGTCATACTCAGAGCAAAATTTCAGACTAACATATCATATAGTTTTAGGGTTGGTTAGCCCTTATCGACCCTACAGTTGGCCCACAGTCGATCGGAACGACTTGTACGACCCTAGAGAAAATTTTAAAATTTTAGGCCCATACGCCCAGATTAGCCTTGCCCGTGTGGCCCACACGACCTGGCCCAAAACCCACACGCTCGCGTGGCCTACACACCCAACTTGGCCTAGCTCGTGTGACCCACACGGCCTCACCTACACCACCACACGGTCGTGTCTTGCGCAAGACCATGCCCTCGTCAAACACATGGCCGTGTCTCGCACACGACCACCCACACAGCCAGGCACATGCCTGTGTAGCGTCGACAGATTGCACTTTCGGCTTTTGCTGAAGCTCAAGTTTTTATGTTTCGGGTACACACCTGGTATGGTTTTGATGCAAAAACACTTCTGAGGCCTTCGAAACCTAAGAAAAAGCATCCAAATGCCCATTTAGCAGTCAATTTACAAATCAACACATAACCCGAAATAACGTTCAAGACTTACCGATGACAGGAACAGACCCCAGCGCGACTTAGACTGTCGAGTAAACCTTCACCGCTCACTACCTTCACCTACACCATAAATTTGTAGTAATCAATCTCTTAACTACTCACCATTTTGTCAAAACAACAGATATAGCACCAACCAGCGTTTTAGAAATCAGAAATTATAGAATACCCAAAACTTCACTTACTGAACGAAAGAAGAAAGGCGAAATTCCCCAAAACGCAAGAACTCGACAGCTATTTAATAGGGTAGGAGAATATAGCAAAAAGGAGAAAAGAACTAAAATAGAGAAAATTGAGAAGAATTGACATCAAACTTTCTTTGGCAGAGAGAAAATTTTGAACAAAAGAAAATAATAAAAAATAAAAGATATTCACATATCCCTTATTTTTCACTAACCCACTACTCATAACTCCCTAAGAATTTTAACTCCACCGAAACTATATCAAACAACTGAGCAAAAATTAACATTTACGCTTGAGCAGGGATTCGAATGTAGGACCTCCAACACACTAACTCCCTTACCACTCGAGCCAGTAGGCTCATTCTGATATAAAATAGTAGACAACCTTATATAATCCCACTCAACAAGGGTAAGGTTAGGATAGAAAAATAACAAAATTTGGCAAAGTTGAGATTTGAACCCAATACCTTATACACACACCCAGAACACTTAACCACTGAAGCAGACAAATATTTGTGTCAGATATTTCCATAGATAGAAATAAATTATTCAGGGCGTTACATACAGGATGCCACATTCATTGTTGAAGCAATTACAATCCAATATAGCATGATTTCTATTTTATGCAACACATTATATCCATTAGCATGATTATTACAACATTATTTTATAATATATTATCCTATCTGAGGGTTTATATGAGCTTACAAAAGTTTTTTTTATAACCCAAAACCAATGAAAGATTAAACTGCAAAGTTTCGAAACATTTCAGGCTGGAGTCGCGATTTTAGGGGTGCGATGTCGTGACCTCCAAATCAGTAGATTGACTTCACACTTGAGGACTAAAATGTAAAGATTCTAAACTTTACCAAGTTGATGTTACGACATCAAACAGGGATTGTCGCGATGTTGAGAGCTAGTGTCGCGTCTTCCATGAGGTGATGTCATGACTCTGTAGGCAAAACACAATAATTACAATCCCTATTAGTTTCAACCTACCATTTAACACAATATGCATCATCAACAAACTTAATTACAACACTATATATATGTTCAATTTCATGATTCAACCAAAATAGGCTTTAGCCATGCATAAACTATTGCAATATCATTCATCCATTACTCAACTACACAAAAAACGGACCATTCACAACCTAATAATCGTTTCAACCCTAGGTACATCTCATTTTCTTATATGTAAAGAACTATTAAAACTTTTTTAAGTCGAGGATTGTTGGTTGGATGTTGAATCAATCCTCAAGACTTTAAAATTCACCTAAATCTGAGCATGAAATAAACAAACCGTACGCAGAGCAGTAGAACTTAATGGTACTTTAATGATTCAAGTCAGTGAAACATTACCAAGTGAACACAATCAATTCAAGTATAACGTTTAACTAAACCACATGCCATTTATGCCAATAGTTTCCATTAACATATGATATGAACATATATAGCAAATTTGCACACCAACTCACTAAACATTTGCATTTAAACTTATCATATCATACCATTCAACATTTGATACCAATACTTTCATTTTATAGCATACCAAATTGAAACAGAATCTCATTGACTAATTCATATAATTGTGTCATACGACACTTTCTAATACTTACCATACCATTTTCCATTTATTTCATATCTTACTTATTCATTTCATAACAATCACATATATGATTATACTTATACATCGTTATTCATCAAATTGAATGCCTGATTCGAATGGTTTTTCACATGCTGTCGTTTTTTACATATCACATGTATACAAGCATACTAATTAAATCACATTCACCTCATTTATCTTATTACCATTTCATGTTTTCATAACCCTACTAACTTGATATGGACTTAGAACAGATACACAGATCTAATACTTTATCATCCCAAGTTGTTCGGCAACGATGACTTTGAAACATGTACACACTACCACCCCGAATTGCTCAGAAATGATGGTTTTCATAATCTAATTATTCTGTCATCCTGGGTTGCCTGACAATGATGACTATGTTTTGGTTTAGCAATACTTCTCAAAAGTGCTTTTGGGAAAAAAATGCTTTTAGGGAGAAGCTAAAATTTTCAACTTCTCAAAAAAGTACTTTTGAGCCAATTTTTGGTTTGGGAGAAGCACTTTTCACTCTAAAAAAGTAGCTTGTTTAGGAATGCTTTTGTCTCAAAAGTGCTTTTTGTCGCAAAGTGCTTATTAGAAGCAATACTAAACATACCCTATATGTGTACATTCTACTACCTCGGATTGTCTAACAATAATGGTTTCATAATTTGATTTTCTTTCATCCTGGGTTGCCTGGAAATAATGACTATATGTGTACATTCTTCCACCTCAGGTAGCTCGGCAACGATAGTTTCTAATCATTATACCTGGCCCTATGGCATGCCAACTATATCTAACCCTGTCTAAATAGTTAATAGGGTAATCAATGTTCCAATTACATTATATAACCAATTTTCATATCATTATTAATTCATTTCATTATCAATTCACATATAAAACCAATACCACATAGCATAGTTCAAACCATTTCCATTTCACATTCTGTTTCAATTGAACCATACTACTTTTTGTTTTATTCAATTCAGTTCACTATCTTGATATCCAATATCAATCACAACAAATCAATTCATACGAACATTATATGCTCACCTTGATACGCAATCATGCAATTAACATGAATATGTAAATAATTAAATTGATCTCGAATCATAAAATTACAAATCGATTCTTCACATCATTCGTTGACAACTTTCGCTTTTTCTTTCCCTCTCGACATCGCCTTTAGCTATGATCAATAATTAATAAAGGAAAAATATAAGAATTCATCTAATTCACATTCAAATATAAAACCAAGCATCTTTTTCATTTTATTCAACTTAGTCCCTAAACACGGGATAAGCATATCTTTCGATATTTAGCATCGAATTAAAATCTAATTTCATATTCTTTCATTAGGGACCCTATACTTTATATTTATAGCAAAATTTCATAAAAAGTTTTAAATTTATTCAATTTGGTCCCTAATGTTACAAAGTTAACAACCAAGCTTATTAAGATTTACAATTTAGTCCTTATCATTATCCAAACTTAATTTCTATCAATTTCAAGTCTAATTCATCAATTTCTCAATAATGTAAACCTATTAAATATTCAATAATTGAACAAATTGATACATGGGCTAGCTAAATCAAGCTCCCATGATCATAAGTCTATAAAAATCAAAAGAAAATGACTTAGAGACTTATTTAAATTTTTGGTTGATTGCTCAAGCTCCAAAAATGGAGTTTTCTTTTCTTTCTTTTTTTTTGCTAAGGGATGGTGAAGAAGGTTATAACTCATCATCTTTCTTTCCACTAATAATACATTTATACTTCAATTAATCTTTATTAATTAAATCAATCATGTTTTATTTCATTAATTTACCATTAAACTAAACTAATTGACCATCATTAATATCATCCACTAAGTCATGCTAACATTTGGTTTACTTACCATTTTATTACTTTGGGTAATTGCTATCTAGCTCCCCAAGACTTTTCTTAATTAAAACTCTATAACGATTGAATTTCTATAATTTAGTCTTAATTAACTATTTTTTTGGCTTGTATTTTAATATTTTTTTATATCAACTCCACAAATATTCCTATTTTATATTTACAGGCTTGGTTTACGGAAATGAGATTTCGAAACTGCCCTTTTTGACACCATTAGAAATTGAGTTGTTACAAGTTTCTCTAAGTGTGTTTCATAATTACAATATTTAGAGGTGTTTTAATAGTTGATTTTGGTGTCTAAAATTTGATGTTTGAGTCCTATAAGTCTAAGATTTTGTATTGAGCATTTAAGTACAAAGGAGTTTCAAGTCAATTTTTGGCTCTAAGCATAGAGGTATCAATACTTGAGCCTTGTGGTACCACATCAAGTAAGATAGAATGTCAAGATCTACAATAATTGGGAGAAGTCTTTGTACTACTCCATACTTGTACCGATACCATAGTGCAGGGCATTGGCCACTACACTGTTTTAAGCCTTATTGGTCTTCTGAGGCCCAATTTGAGTCCCAAACACCTTCAGTCCACTTTGAACCATTTTTAAATTGTTTTAAATAGTTTCTAAAGTCTTTCAATAATCCAAAACTTGATTTAAATATTTTATAAAAATGTTTTAAATTATAACCCTTAAATGAATACAAGGTTTCTAGCTTGTATATGTTCTAATAGCATCTTCCATCCATACCAATTGTCGAAATAGATTATGGGTGTTACATTTAGTGGTATCAGAGCTTAGGTCATTCAAATTTTTCTAAAACTTTTAACTTGTATTTTTCACTATTTAATTGAAGAGAAACATGTTCCTCTCTAGTTCATACACCTTAAAAGGTTCTTTAATGGGCCACGTCTTTTTTAGAATATACACTATAAAATCTACTCGTATTTCATAATCTACAATTGTTTTATCCATGATGGATAGGGTATTTACCTTTTCGCTTATACAATGATCTATTTCAATCTCAAGAGTTTGATGTCGCTTTCAATACCCCTCGTTACAACGTACTCCACTAGGTCATTATTGTAGCCGTTCAAGTGCCATGTAAAGAAAGACAGAAGAAAAGAAAAAAAAGGGATGACATAGAAGAAAAAAAGGGCTACAAGGTAAAGCATATATGTGAAAATATGCTATAAGTTCCTATACTTTTCATATATTTGGAGTTTAGTCTTCTTACTTTTATTTCAAGAAATTTAGTCTCTCTACTTTTTGGATTTAAAAGTGAAAATCCAATTTAAATTTTTTTAGTTAAATTTAGGTTCATTACATCAACTTTTAATTACATGGATACAAAGTGTGTACTTTTTTTTATTTCAAAATGTCACAAAAAAATTAACGATATTAATAATTGGACTTAAATTTTAAAATCTAATAAGTAAATAGGTTAAATTCCTAAAAATAAAAATATAAAAACTAAATTTCAAATTTACAAAAATATAAAAATCTATAATATGTTTTAAGGTCTAGTTGGTTAACCAACTTTTAAGGCGCTTTCATTTTAGTCACTCAAGTATTAAATCTCTAATAGCATTTGATTATACATATCACATCATGTTTACTTTATCATTTTGATCACCAAAAAAAAAATCATTTTTTCAAGTATTGGTCAAGGTAAAAAGAAAATTTGGGATTAAAGTAGAAAAATGATAGAAACTAAGAACAATGATGCATTAAAAAAATTGTCAATTTCTACCTATTTACTCCTTTTCTAAACTTTCTATTTTTTTTAAAATTATTGAATTTAATCTCCTTCTAAATTTTAAAATTTTATTTTATGGTTTCAAATTAAAATTAATTCAAACAATTCATCTTTAATAATTGTCTACGAAACTCAAATTTATTTTGATTATATGATATTTTAGGTTTTTCATCCTAAGCTAAAAGTAAAAAAAAAAAAAACCGTTGTAATTAATCAAATTAATTAATTTTATCTTCTATGTCCAAAATTTTTTCATCGATTCATTATCCAAATGAAAAATAATCCAGACAAAGAACAAGTGGATTTTTCTTTATTTTTAGTTTAGTATGGAAGATTTGAAATTATATAATCAAAATAAGTTTAAGTTTCATAGAAATTTATTAAATATGAGTTATTTGAATTAATTTTATTAAGAATAATCTGAAATAAAATATTAAGATTTAAAAGGAGTTTAATAGTAACAAATAAATTGAAATTATCAAAGGATAAAACATTTCATTCATTTATTTAATTGATTTTGATGTATTAAAATTTAAATTAAAAATTTTCGGCAATGAAATAAATAAATACAATTTAAAAATTTTTATATATTATTCTAATTTCTATCACTTATTCACTTTAATCCTTATTTTTTTTTACCTTAATCAATACTTTAAAAAATAATTTTTTTATGATTAAAATGAAAATATAATAAAAATTGAGTGAATAAAATAAAAGTATATATATAACATGTACAGCCAAACGCAATTAAAATTTAAGGCTTGAAAATGATTAAAATAAAAACACTTCAAAAATTAAGTATAAACTTATAAAGATTTCATTTTCAATGCCTAAGCGACCAACTGAGATTGGGTTTAGGATTGCTTCTTGAGTCCCAAAAGCACGATGCAATCCCAATAGTGTGTGTTTGGAATGTAGAAGCACTTCTCCAAAATAATTTTAGGATGTGTTTCTAAAAGGTATTTTTGAGAAAAAAAATATTTTTAAGACAAAAGTATTTCTAAATAAATTATTTTTTAGAGAAAAATGTTTATTTCAAGCAAAAAAAATAATCCAAAAACAATTTTTTCAAAAGCTCGAAATTATAGCTTATCCTTTTTCTCAAAAATACTATTAAGAAGCAATAGTAAACTAAGCATTTAATCCTTATTGCCTTCATTCAAGCAAAGTTGTTGAGGTTATCTGCAACATTCATTTCTTTCCCCTGTTTCATCAAGAAATTGCAGAGCAAGTTAATAAAATAAGAGAATCATAAGAGAGAAGGAAGAGATGGAATAACGAGATCATTATAAAAACCAAGATGCAAAAGATGGGTTTTTCTTTTTTTATTCGAGAACATTATTTATGAAGACAAACAAGCAAAAGATGTTTCAGTTTGTAATAAATGAAGAAATCATACAACAAAAAACAACTGATATGTATATGATGTTTAATGCTTTTTTACTAAAATAAACAGAAAAAAAAATATTTGTCAAAATAGATTGTCAGCCCGATTATATATGAAAATGGGGTTTTTTTCATTCGCGCCTATCTGACAGGCGCGAATCATTATTTTATATTTTTTTTACTTTTTTAAATAAAATATTAATTTTTTTATTTTCGGGTTAGCATGACTCATATAAAATACAGGTTGTGCCTACCTGAGAGGCGCGACTAATCGAGCCTATCTCAGAGGCGCAAATGATTGTGCCTATCTCAGAGGCGCAAATGGTGGGGCCCACACGTGCTTGCCTTTTCCCCTATATATACCCTCGAAAATCAAATGAACACATACACAAAATTTAGCATAGCAAGTTGAACAGAAATAAGAAGATAGGGAGAAGAAAAAAAAAGAAAGGAGAAGAAAATAAGGAGGAGGATAAGGTATTTTAGCATTTTTTTTTTGTAAATAGAATGTAAAGTTTTGTTCGTAATTTTATTATTTGAAAGCAATTTTGTTAGGTTATTAATTTTGTTAGCTTATGAATAAAAAATTTTGCATTAAAAATTTTATGTATTTTTTTTGCTATTCGAAACTGTTTTGAAAATTTTAAAATTTTTTTAACAGATCTAGTATTGAAGATGGAGAATCAGTTTTTCGTATGTGTTTTTTTCGATGGAGAAATTTTGACGACAACCGTGGGATATATATTTGAATGTCGCAAACAAGTAGCAATGAGATTTAATAAAAATATCTCGTTTGATGATATGAAGGAAAAAATTAGTGAAAAAGTTTATAGACGTTGTGGGAGTAGGATGTCGAAACTTTTTTACAAGTTTCCAATTTCGACGGATCCCATAAAATTCACCGAAATGGAACTCGTAGACGATGAAGACGTGGAGACAATGGTCGCTCTTTATTGTGGGACTCGAAGCAACCAAAATGCACCGATTCAGTTATTTGCTGAGTTAGCTGGTACAGAGGCAACTGAAAATACCACTTCATTAGGTGAAGAAGATGGAGCTCAAGAGTCGTGTATGGTGGTTTCGATATCGTACGTTGATAGTCAATCAACTATACACGGGATTGACATTGATCTTAATGCTGCACCCGAGACTAATGTGGTTGGTGATGATGTATACCAGAGTAGTGATCCTTCTGATCACGAAGTCGATAGTGAGAGTGATCTCAACGTAGACGAGGTCCCGGATGATATTGGCGATGAAGGCGTGAATGATGATGGAAACATTAACGCGTCTTTAGCCGGGAACTAGATTCGTCGTATTGTGATACACAATAATTCTGGGGTACACATGTCTCGGATAGACCCCGATGCGGCACACGCAGCTGAGTTTCCGGAGTACCCTGAAATACTACCTGTTCACCGGATGGCTATATGTTCTGATCCTGAGGAGTTGTTCGTGGGCCAGAGATTCGAAAGTAAGGAAGAATGTGTTTTTGCCATTAAGCGGTATAGCATGAATATATCAGTAGACTATAAAGTTGTAACGTCTAAACCGACATTATATATTGGAGAGTGTTGGAGGTCAGCGGAAGGCTGCAATTGGCGGATACGAGCGGTAGACCCCGATGCGGCACACGTAGCTGAGTTTTCGGAGTACCCTGAAATACTACCTGTTCACCGGATGGCTATATATTTTGATCCTGAGGAGTTGTTCGTGGGCCAGAGATTCGAAAGTAAGGAAGAATGCGTTTTTGCCATTAAGCGGTATAGCATGAATATATCAGTAGACTATAAAATTGTAACGTCTAAACTGACATTATATATTGGAGAGTGTTGGAGGTCGGCGGAAGGCTGCAATTGGCGGATACGAGCTGCATTTATCCAGAAGTCGCAGATGTGGGAGATACGAAAATTTGTTGGGCCTCACACATGCATTTCAACACCTATGACAGAAGATTATCGAAAACTTGGTTCCAAAACTATCTATACGTGCATCATGCCAATGGTGAAAGACATGCCTACCATTAAAGTTTCGGTATTGATTGCCGAAATGCAGACACGATTCCAGTATCGAGTATCATACCGAAAGACATGAATAGCTAAACAAATGGCAATGGAATAATTGTATGGAGATTTTGATGCATCGTACAATGAGTTACAGGGATGGATAGCCGCTATGAGAGAGTACGTGCCGGGGACTGTCATTGAGTTGCAGACACGACCTTATTACGGGCCGGATAACCAACTACAATCGGGAAAAAGAATTTTTCATCGAATGTTCTGGACGTTTGATCCATGTGTGCGCGCATTTCCCCACTGCAAGCCGTTTGTGCAAGTAGATGGGACCTGGCTATATGGAAAATATACACAAATCCTACTTCTTGCAGTTGCTCAAGACAACAAACAGGAATGTGCTCCCGATAGCATTTGCCATCGTCGATAAAGAGAACATGAAATCGTGGGAATTCTTCTTTACCAACCTACGAAGGTATGTTATTAGCAACGATAATATTTTCATCATCTCCGATAGAGGGAAAGGATTAATTACCGCCATTAGGCATTCTGGTGTACCATGGAGATCCGTTTACTGCATCCGGCACATCGCGGCTAATTTTTAGCGAGATTATAAGAATGCAGACTGGAAGAGATAAGTTGTGAGAATGAGTAAATGATTACCTTATCTTTTCAATATAAGTTTTAATGTTTTAGGGCAGTGCTGTAACTTATCTTTTCTTAATACATATACAGCGCACGAGTTAGAGCCACACATTTTTCGTCAAAGAATGACTCGACTTGAGAGTGACATGAAGGGTCAAACAAACACATCTTTTCAACAGTGGTTAGGTACTATGGAGCCGTGGCAATGGGCTTAAAGTTTTGACGAGGGCTTTCGTTATGGTCAAATGACCACAAACTTAGTGGAGGGGATCAACGCTGTGTTATTAAAAATACGACATCTTCTAATTTCATCTGTCTTCTCAGTTACATTCTACAGGTTGGCTACCTTGATGCCAAGAATGGGTCAACAACAAGTTAACCAAATGGAGGCGGGACACGTATTTGTAGAAGATGTCAGGGATGCAATTGATGCAAACCGTCGGATGGCGAGGTCAATGACTGTAGAAGTATATTCACGACGTAATGAAACATTTCGAGTTACTGAGACTATCGGTCGTCGACCCGGTATACCACCTAGATCCTACGGAGTTGATCTTCGAAATAGACGATGCGATTGCAAGAGGTTTCAAACACTTCATTATCCATGTGCACATGTTGTGGCAGCTTGTGCTAAAGTCTCACTCAATGTAGAACAATTTATTGATGAAGTGTATACCCTCGAACGCACGTTGTGTGTATGGGAGAACGAGTTCCCCGTGCTTCCTGACCTATCTACTTGGGAAGTACCTCCGACGACCTTCGAGCTTATTCCAGATAAAGGGTTATGTAGAAACCCGAAAGGTCATCCGCAATCATCCAGAATCCATAACGAAATGGACATTAGGGAAAATCCGACGGAAAGCTATGTGGCGTATGCAGATTAGCCAGTCATAATCAAAGTAAATGCCCGCTCCGAAACTACCATGTTGGACAATCGTCGCAATCGGGTAGAAATTGATATGTAGTTCATTATATGTTAAAAGGATTGAATCACAAATTTGTCAACAATTTGTTGCAGTTAATCTAATTTGACTTACATAGTTAGTATAAAGTTTATTTATTTAAATAATAAATAAAAAACCATAAAATTGATAAATAAAATGGCAAAAAAGTCATTACATAAATACAAAGTTAACTATTTAAATTGCAAAAAAAATAAATTGTTAATTAAAATGCCAAAAAATTCATTACATAAATAAATATGAAGTTATATATTACAAAACCCCCTAAAATTGATGATTTGATGGTGTCGTTCTAGGGGTATATTTTTGTGGAGCTCGACGTTCACGTTGCGGGCGATTACGACGATCAACATTCTCTTCATCTGTATGTGGGGGTGTGTGAAACATAGAAGAAAAATCATATGTCTCAAACGCCATCGATGAACTTGAGCCGGGAGGAGTGGAGTACGGCGATTGATACAGGCCAGAAGGAACGGAGTACTGAGGTGGATACGAGCCAGGATGACTGGAGTACTGATGTGGTAGTGGGCTGAAGATATCAAACTCTGAATGATATCCGTGGCCTGACGAGCCTGGAAAATAGTCATTGCCCCCCAAATCTGGATGATAAGAACTATCTCTAGAGTGTAGCTCCGGCTCTGCCTCTGGTGCATGATGCGAATCTGAAAATGGTTGCCCAATTCGTGTCGTATGCGGAAGGACTACCATCGACCGCCCACCAAATAAAAATGGTTTCCCTATCTCACAGTACCACTGTATGTACTCTAACGAGGGCTGCAGATCCAAAGTACGATCCATCTGAGGTACCCTCCCTAATCGGTTGTTCCACATCGTAATATATCCTTCATGCACTTCTCCCATACGACCCCCTCTTGTTCATCTCATGGATATCCCCCAATTGTACTGGTAGTGTCAGGATATACTGTATGCAACTGAACTGCCGGAGTACTCGATCGCCATGATACCACTCCACTATATGAAAATTGATAACAGGTGCGCTAATGCACCATAGGTTTGAGTGAACGTGGGCAGATGAGGGAATAACCGCCATAATTTCTAGAACGGAATACAGCATCCAAACGAATTGCACAGTTAATAATATTTTTATATTAATGCGGGTCGAGTGAGATAAAATAATAAAATTAAGTTTATATTGGAAAAACTTACCCCCTCTCCAGCATGATTCTCAATCATCAGACTGTTTATCGGAACCGTGTATGACCTCCCGATACCCGGATTAGTGCTCCATCTTTGGAAAAGAAATTGTTAGAACAATATAATTCGAAAAAAAGTCAACTAATTCTTATAATGAGTAAAAATTCATCACCTATTAACGAGTGGAAATATATATGATTGATGACTAATGGATGCCAAGAATGGCATCTGGTAAAGTGCCCACGACTGCAGCAGTATGAGGCATCTGCCTATGTCTATCGCAGAAGGATCTGTCGTCCGACAAAGTTCGCGATACAGCATGGCTAACACTGCGGACCCCTAACTGTATGAACGGGTGTTATGCAAATTGGATAATAGGGGTAAGTACATCAAGTGAACCATACTGCCGTTTGCATCTGGCATGAGTACACCCCCTATAAGGTGCATAATGTAAGTTTGAGCGGCCTGCATCACCTCCCATTCATTGGCAATACTCGGCAAATGCTCAAAATTGGCCTTTAGCCATGAAAACCTCAAACTGGTAAATTTCCCCTCACTTGGCGAGCGTCCAAGTAATTCATAGCAAAGGGTAACCGGCCTAGAGATCAAACTGATGCCTTTGACCACATTCCCGTCGATGAGAAGCCCGAGCTGCAGTGCAACATCCTCTAGAGTGATGGTACACTCCCCGCATGGCAAATGAAATGTGTGGGTCTCCGGACGCCATCACTCGACTAAAGTGGAAATCAAGTCGTATTGCAGATCAAAAGTCCGGATCAATGCCGCTGATCTGAACCCGGTTAATTCCAAGTATGGTATTAGACGTTCATTTGGCAGAAACCCTACGCTATTAACACGGCCCCTCAAGACGCGGTACTGACCCTGACATTATTAAATTAGCAAAATAGTTAATACAATATAATTTAATTCCGCAAATAACATGAGTATCAAATAAAAATTTTATTACCATCTCATTAATAGTACTTGATATGTGATTATTATTATTAATCAAAGAACCCATTTGCTGCAAATCTGCAATTAAAAAAATGAATTCATTTAATTTGTTTCAAAAAATATAATAAATTATTTCAAATTTCAGAAACAAAACACGGTAAATATCTAATAATTTCCCATAATTTACCTACAATAAAAAAATTATGTTAGATTACAATAATAATATAATTAAAATTAATATAAACTATGTAAACATAAAAACATACGAATTAAAAAATAAAAATAGAAATAGAAATATACCTGATTAGTTTCTTTCAAACAAACAACCTATAAAAATAACAACAAATTTAATCAATTTTTTAATAAATCAATAAAAATTGTCAAATAAATGAAAAATAAAATAAAATTACACTGCATAACAAATACTTTATAACTTTTTCAAATATTGTATTGAAAAATCAAACACATGAAAATTAATTATATATAATAGTGATTTGAATTAAGATTTTATAACTTTTTCTAATACCATTAATTCTCAAATCCTTAAATCGAATGATAGTTTTATAAATTTAGAGGTTTTTAATTAGACAGCATATAAATGAAGTATTTATTATGCTCCTATAATTGGTGAATACAATATCAATATTCTAGATTTTGTAGCAGGTGAAAGTTACCAATCGTATTGTTTCTTTTATGGTCCCAATCATATTGTATGTATATGCTAAAGTTTTAAAAAAAAATGGGTTTGTATAATTTTTAACTTGATTTTCAAATAAATAAAAATAATAATCATTCTTTACGGGCTCGATCCACTATAAATGAAGCTATTGAGAGGACAACAAGCAAAAAAGAAAGATCGATGTGTGTTTAGTGCAAGCAGGTGAGATAGAGAGAGATAGGCTATGATAATTGGTCTATCTTTTTTATATGTAATTTTTTGGTAAATTCTTAAACCATTCTACGAAAATCAATAGAGGATATGAACGGAAATGGTAGATAGCAATGGTGGGTGTCTTTGGTCTCCATCCCATAAATTGATATTACCTATAATGCTGAAACCATCATACAGAGGTAATGCCATGGTTTAACATCAATATAATATATATATGTTCATAACTAAATGCGATTATTGGTTTAATTTGTTTGAATATGTGAGTCGATATTATGCTTCTTCAATAATCAGACTTAGTTACATTTTATATGATATCTTAACAGAGTATTTTTAAATAATATTTGCAAGATAGAGTAAGCAAGCATCCACTTCTGCTTAGGCTAAATATGAATTTTCATTGTTTGGCCTAAAATCAAATAATAACATACTAATACTTAACAATAACTTAAAAAAATTAAATGACCTTAAACATCATTTGTCCAAATTCATTTTCAAAATGAAATGATTTTTAATTTTTTTATAAACTTATTAAACTCACCAAATACTAAACTAAACACAACAATTTATAACTTAATCCTAAATTACTAATAAATTAATTTTAAAATAATTACAAACACAAAAATTTTTAACATAATCCTATATTACAAACAAATTATTTTTAAAATAATTATAAAAAACAAAAAAAAATTACATTCATACAAAATATTAATCCAAAACTATAAACACTAAACATATATATTTTATAATTAATAATTAATAACAAAAAAATCACAGTATCTTAATTAAACTCTTTAAATTATAAACAAAATTATTTCCTAAAAAATACATTACCTTTTTTTTTTCTTTTTTCTTTCTTCTTCTTCTTCCTTTTTTCTTCTCATTTCTCTCTTTTCTTTCCCTCTTCCGGTGTGTGGATGGGGTTTGGGGGACCATACTTATAAGGTCCCCCATTTGCTTTTCCCATTGAAGGGACTAAACGGTGCAGCAGCAACAGGTGTTGGTTTGTGAAGCTGAATAGGGGGCATGCATGCAGGCTGCAGGGAGGACTGTTCGGGCAGTATGCAGGCTGCAGGGAGGACTGTTCGGGCAGCATGCAGGGCAGCTCATTTGCGCCTAGCTGCCAGGCGCGATTAATCGCGCCTATCCGACAGCAAAACTCGTTTTTATCATATTTTGACTCGTATATATATATATTTAAATATTTTTAATAAAAATAAAAAAATAATATTTTATTTAAATTTTTTTTATAATATAGAATAATGATTCGCGCCTGTTAAATAGTCGCGAATAAAAAAAATACCCCATTTTCATATATAACCAAAAAAGCCATGTTTAAGCTTTGAAAAAACAAATGGTGGTCAAACTTAAGAGTACCAACTTGTCAGCACTTTGACCATTTCCCCAGGTAATAAAAACCGATATTCTTTTCTCTCTCTCCTTCACATGCCTTCTGAAAAAAAAATCAACCGAAACAAATAAACAGGAGAGTCCATCTTTCCCCATTCAGCAGGTTTTGTTCCCATGTTACTTTCCAGCTCAATTCCTTTTCTTTTTTCTTTTGTGTATTTTTAATGGTTTCTTTGAGAAGATTTTCCTTTCCTCATCTGGGTCTTTTTCAGTTTCCTTTACTACTTCATTTGCCTAAAAGTAAAACCCAAAAAGAAAATGTGGGTCATACTTGAAAGGTGAAACCCTGGAAGAACATGGAATCAATATTCCACAATGGCCTTGAAAGTCTTACAACACCATTTTTCCATCCCCCACTATGTTTGCTTCACCAGTTTTGGCCTTTTGGGTTCTTTGCTTTGTGGTTATCACTTTCTTAATTAAATAATAATAATAAATCCCCTTGATTAGTGTCTAGAACAGTTCATAAAATAAATGAAAAAAGTGCTATTGGGTATCTAGAATGGTTGTTTGCTTTACAAACACAAAGCTGTCTTGGAGTTTTAAGCTCAGGGCTAATGGATGATTAAGCCTTTTTTACTTTATTGAGAATCAGCTGTTGCTTCTCATCTTTGCTTGTCTGTTGAATTGGATTGGGGTGGTTCATCTTTGTTTCTTGGATCCATTTCTTTGAGGTAAGAGACCAAAAAAAACACGAGTTCTTCATTTTACTTGGTCCATTCAGAAAAGTTTGCTCAAAAGTTGGTACTTGGTACTTGGTAGTATAAGAGAAAGATAGAAATTTTTGGTTAAGTGTCTCATTTTCTTTTTGTTCAAAACTTGTATACCTAACTGAGTTGCTTGGATTGATGGAAGCTGGTAGTTCCATGTTTGACAGTGTTCAACACCCAACCACATATCAGTGTTCTTTTAACATGTTTGCTTTTTAAATTTGGTTATATGTAAGAATTGTGATTCATAAATTAAAAAGAAAGAAAGAAAGAAATGTGTCTTGATTTGAATTGCTAAGCACTAATTCACTTTCAATTTACATTGTTTATATTTCATTTAGATTCCATGAGAATAATTTGTTCTTGCCTTTCTTGTTCATAACTTCACATATTAGGATTACATATATAAAAAATTAAAACTCCATAATTACTTAAGTTGTTCGAGTTTGACAAGTTCTGTATTGTTGCAGTCTAGGATTTGTCTTAATTTGGCCATGGTGTTTTCCCTTGGTATTTTTGCTTCCCTTTTGTGGCCTCTTGTGCAATTCTTCATTATTATTTTTTTCCTTCAGATTTGTAGTGAAGCAGAAATTAGATAGTTTGGAGGCTTATCAACCATTTTGAGGCCAAAAAATAGTAACGGGGTGTGGCCGTTATTGATGTGTTATACTTAATTTTTAGCAGATGATGGACAACGCCTTTGTTCGTGGTCTGGAAGATGACAGGGGAAAAGAAGATTCACTGCAAATTTTGGAGGATAAGAAGGATACATTGGGAGACTATGGAATGAATTGTTCTGAACTAAAATCAAAACAGCTGGGGAGTCCAATAAATCCACAGCATGCTCTGATATTAAACGTTAGAAGAATACAAGCTGGAAAAAGTCTTATAAATGATGCATTGCTTCGAGCTGTTTTTGGCATGGGGAATAAGATTCCGAGGCATGTGGTTGCTCTAGATGAGAAATACCTTCGTTATTGCGTCGAGTTGATTCATGTCAATGCAGCAAAAGCAGCTCGATGCAGTATATCTGTGAACTTGAGCTCCACAAAAACGAGCATTTTATCCAATGGACAGAATCCAGCTAAAATCTGTGATGAAAATACAGGTGACTTGGGCAGGTTTATTTTCAAATGTCCATTGGAAGTCAGGACTGATAGTTTATTCCTTGATTCTGCAGAACCGTGGGTTGTAGGTTCAATAATGGGCAGCAGGAGCATGGCAAATATATTGAAGAGCCCATTGTTAGAGAAATCGGGTGCATTCAATGTCAATCCAAGTTTGAATGATGTTAAAAGATTGGTAAGTTATGACTTAATGAGCTCTCCGATAAGTTTCGGTAGTTATTTCTCATATAAGCTAGATAGTGAAACATACATATTGGATGACTGTAAATATGGATCCAAGACCATGCATAAAAGGCCTGTTTCCATGTCAAGTACAAACTCAACATGCTCGGATCAGTCCTTTTCTTTAACTTCTACAACATTTTCTCAAGGAACGCTTCAGTGCACGTGGAATGGTGGGATTCCGTACTTTGTTTTCTCGCTGGATAATCAAAGGGAGATGTATGTAGCCAATTTGGCAAATGACGGAGCTGCTCGAAATAAGGGTCTGGACTATATGTACTTGTTCCATTTCAGCAAGAGTAGCCATAAGGAGCAGGGGATTAGCGATCACGAATTTGTTGGTAAGATGACGGTGTCAACTTCTTTCTCAATCTGCCCCCAAGATTCTAAAATCATGGAGACGGAGTTTGTTTTGTTCAGTGGTAATAAAACTTCAATTCGAGAGATCCAAACTTCAAGCAATAGTCACAGGAAAAATAAGGGCCTATCGGAAAAGGTGGTGGAAGCATTCAAGAGTAGTCATTTGTCCAAGCAGTGCACATTGTCTAGATTTCGTCAGTCAAGTTCCATAATGGAAGATTCTTCTTGGGATCCATGTCGAGATACAGTGAACAATTCTGATTCACTAGATGGGATGAACCTTTTCGAGGAACAACTTCCAAGAAATTTGGAATTGACTGCCATTGTTGTGAGGGACCATTTCCCTGAGAATCCTCGACCAGAAGTTGGAGGTTGGGGCTTAAAATTTCTCAGGAAATCAGTGGCAATGCAAAACATTGACCCTTTGGAAGTGCGGGTTCATTCCTTTTGTTCTCGCAATAATGGTGTTTACTCAACGAGTATGGATGTACTAATTCCAGCAGGTATTCATGGTGGCCCAAGAACCAGAAATGGTGGGCCCTCTAGTCTTATTGAAAGATGGAGATCTGGTGGATATTGTGAGTGTGGTGGCTGGGACTTAGGCTGTCCTCTGACCGTACTCAAATACGGGCCAAGTAAAGGAGGTTTACCTGAAACAAATATGCCCGAGGATTGCAAGTTATTCGATTTTTCCATTCAGGTATGTCTATAAATTTTCCCATCTGTTACAATCTAAGATGGCTGATACTGGTATGTCTATAACCTGAATCACAATACAGGGTCCCGAGCACGGTTCTCCGACCTTGAGGATGACAAATGTTCATGACGGGCTGTATTTGATTCATTTTCAATCAGCACTCTCAGCTCTGCAGTCCTTGGCGATTGCGGTGGCCTACATTCATGCTCAAAGTCCCACTTTCCGACCCAAAAATGTACAACAGTCGAGGTAGTGAGAATGGAGAGTTGCAACCCTCTCACTGGACCATAGTGTGCAAATTTATACAGTAACTCCAGCAGCGTATCAGTAGGAAACATAGCTGTTGTCATTTTTATGTTTAGTTTGACTATTTTATGATGGTAATTGTATCCTTAATTTCTCATAACAAAAGATATATAGTAGAACAGGTTATAGATGGAGTGAATTTTATTTGCTCCTAAGCTAAATTTGTATGAACAAGAAAATGAAATTGACAGAATTGATGACTCTTTACTAATTCTTCATTTTAAAGAGATTGATGGAATTAATGAGATGAAATTGAATTTCATTTTAAAGATGGTATTGTAATAGCATTAATGATGTCTTTAGTTGCATGAAAGATGAAACTAATGCATGATTAGTAAGGTTCTGACTCATCTTGTTATAGTTGGTCATGGAAGAAGCTTCTCAAGTTGTCAGTTATGTTGTACTTCAACACTGCTTAAGGATATATATATATATATATATATATATATATATATATATATATATATATTTTTAACAAACTCTGTTAGGAACTCAAAAACCATTTATCCAAGATTGTTCTCAAAGTTTAAAACTTCTATTATCATAACCATGTTTTATCCAAATTAAATTTAGATTAAGTTCAAATTCAAACATGAAAAATTGAATTTAATTTAATTCAAGTTAATTTAAAAAGTCAAAAGCTTAAGAAAAAAAAAATAATGCTTGAAACAACACTTGAGCTCAAAAAAAAAAGTTTAAAACCACGATAATTTGAGCTTGAATCTATTTTAATTTTAAGTTGAGATTGATTCGACCTAAAATTTAAAAAAATATATATTTGAATTATAACTAAAAATGTAATAATATAATTATAAAATAATATTTAAAATGAAAATTATAGCTAAGTAATAATTATTTAATTTATTAATATATTTATAAATATTATAGAGTTATATTAACAATTTCTTAGTAATAGAGGTATATAATAATGAATGTTTAGGTTATGCTTTCTTTTTTCTCAAATATCATTATTTTTAAAAGATCGTGAAAATAGTGTTTTACCGGATGTGCACATTCGTACCATGTAGGTCAAAAGTCCACCTCGTTATCAACGCTTTTGAAAAGCATTGTTAGTTACTAGTGCTTTTTATGTTATCAAATGTTGTTTAGTCCCTTTAGTTAAAAGGATGCATAATTAACATGGATATTATATGTGTTTTTTTTTATAATTAAGATATCTTCATATTTGTTTTACAATTTATTAAATCTAGTTTCGTAGTTGTCCTTTTTAACAATATCACTTCCAAAGTTTGAACCTAAATTTGTATACTTTTAGAAGGAGTGCAATGTGTCTTACCACTACACTCAACACTTATTGGTTGGATGCTCTATGTTTTGAATTCATATAAAGACAATGTTTAAGGCATTGTTTGGTTTCAAGAAATAAAGGTTGTTTGCACTTGAAGGGAGCTGGGTTGGACAAGTATGGGGTGGAATTCATGAGGATAAGGCATGAAGAAAAGACTATGGGGACATTAGAGCTTGTGCTCTAAAATATTTTTCAATGCTTAAGTTAGTGGGATGAGATAAGGTTTTTAGAATATCTCAACAAACGATAGGCAATTAGAATAAAATGTAGTTATTCTCCTTTTATAGCTAAACTCGACCTTTATTTTAGTAAATTATGACTCATTATGTGAGTGTGTGGTCTAAGCTCAATTGGTTGGTGTGTTCGTCATAATTCTCTTGGTTAAGATGTCCTTATCTTGGCATGGCTTTAGTCTAGGCCATCCTCTATGGCTAAGTGTCACAGGCCATGGTTCAAAGCCCGTGATTATTGCACAAAGAGCGTCTCATGGAGGTCAATCTATTAAATATGGCTCATTTGACCACTTGAACTGACCTGATTCGAAGAACAAGTGACAAAGCCTATTTACTTGAAGCATTGGTGGCCCAGCAAAACACTTATGGAAAGTTAGGACTACCTTGATAAATATGGAAAGTAATCTTAGAAGATATGTAATATGATGATATTTGATTTTGTAATCTTAAAGGATTGAATAAATCACTTAAGAATCTCAATTGTAGTTAGGTTTTAATCTCAACCGTCGATGTAACTCAATCTGTACTATTAGTTTTGAGGGAGGTCAACTATAAATAGATGTCTTCTCCTTCATTTGTAAGCATTCATTGTATCCTATTCTTTTAGTTAAAGAATATATTGAGAATATTTACTCAAACATCTTGTGGGCATTATTTTTCTATGGTTATTTTGTTCTTTTGAGCCTTTTTTTTTTAAATCTTTGAGTTGTTTCTACTTCATCGCGAAATAATGCTATATGTAGTGCTATGATGAATCATATTGATTTTTTTTCTTTCTTGGGCCACTTTGTCCTTGTGTTTCACATTTATTCTTCTAGGGTCGTATAATGTATGTCCCTATAAGTCTAAAGTAAGTTATAAAACAGCTTAATGAAGACCTAAAGCTGCATAGAGAACATCTAATTAGTAATGGCATTTAGCTTGATAACTTCTTCTAAACAATGAAATTTTACCACATTTCGTTGATGTAAATAAAATAAAAGTCTATTTATTTGGCTTGATAGCATCCCTTAAAGGATGAAACTCTACCATATTTGTTCTTAAAATTGTTTTTTTTTTTTAACAATTCTTTGAAAGAGTGTTTTTATTTGTGTTTGGTATAGTGCCCACACATGACGAAATGCATGAGTTCGAGAATAATAAAGAATATTTGAATATAGGTGTGAATATAAATGAAAAAATTATGATTTAGCCCCTTCATAAATGATAAAATTATAAGTTAATATATAGTAAAATTACACTTTAGCCGCAAAAATGAAAAAAAATGTCCTGCCTTTAAAAATGACGAAATTATAAATTAATACTTGATAAAATTATATTTTTAATCTCTCAAAAATTTACAATTAAACTCCACTCCATAACAAAATTTCTAAATTCGCCAATGTTTTAATAGTTAAAAGCAAATATTTGTATATCCTAAAGAGAAATCAAAATCGCATGGGATTCCAAAAGGTCAGTTTCGATTGAATTTTGGAGCCCTTCCATTTATATTTGTTTGAGTAGTTTTCTTATAGAGCTAGCATGGTCAATGCCAAGACTAAATTGATTTAGAGTTTAAGTCGCAGTGGTTGTAAGTGGTGAGATTTCTTTTGTTTGTGTTTAGAGAAGTAAAATGTTTTTCTTTCACATTGGCTAAAGTAAGTATGGATTGATCTTAGTTGTTTTAAAGCTTAGTGGTAATTATGTTTGTAGTGTAACATGGTTGTTTTTGTGTCTATCTAGTTTAATGGTATTGTCGTATAAAGCCTAAGTAGTGGTCATTTTGTATATCATAACTTTTGATGTTATGTTGTTTTTCAGTTCAATTGTCCTACCTTCTTGTGAAGTGGTGTTATTGTAAGGAGCCAACAATAGTGTGTTGGTTTTTATTGGCATTTTCCTTGATGTTTTTGTTGTTTTAAAATGTTAGGTTAAGTGTCTTTTTTAATCTTTTTATTTAATTTATTCAAATAAAATCCCTATGGCTTATCAAAAGAAAAGAGGTTTTAATATGCAGGCTCAAATTAGGCTTATTTTAGCATTCATGCAAAATTATCTCTCTTTTCTTTTATATAAAAGACATAAATCAGTTACCTATTCTTTTACCTCAGTAGACCAACAGCTCTGTAACACCCCATACCCGACTCGATCGTTGGACTTTTATCCCTTGAGTGACGACCCTTCCACTTGGCACCGTCGGATCACTAAGGTCAACTTTTGTCCCTACTCGACGGGTGGGTTGTAACGCCCCTTACCTGATTCAGTCGTCGAACTCGAATAATAGAATGTTATAGACAAATACGAAACATTTACATATCAAATAATAGTTCAAAATTCAATTCAATATCAAATAGCCACATTGAATCATGTATAACATGTAATTCAATCAATTTTGGGTTTATATCGAGCTTACGAAAGCTTAAAATCAACCTAGTAACAAACAGGGATTAATTTGAAACAAATACATAAAGATGGGAAATTTATGTAAATAGGGACCACATTGTCGTGTCCCTTGACCGTGTGAAAAGGTAAGGCTGTGTGGGACAAAAGAGAAAATATTCAAAAGATGTCACATGACTGTGTCACTGGGCCATGTAATAGACTGTGGTCATGTGCACCAAAATCAACTTAAATGTGCAGTTCACACAGTCATGCCATATGACCGTGTATGGCACACGATCAAGTTTTAGGCCGTGTTTACTTGTAGAAACCTTTCATAACAAGCTTTTTAACCTTAATTCACTTATGCCACAAGCAACACATTATACCAATTTTCAATCAATTCAAAAGCATCAATATCATACCAAAAACATCACTTATAACAACCAACATAAGTGTCTAACCAATATGCCACAATTGACACGTAAATTCAACAATTCAAATTCAAACAAAACACTACATCCAAACCATTCCAATATGTCTTTCAAGGCACCTCAAAACAATTACCATGACATACATCTTTTAACCATATATAATACCTTATAATAATGATTCAATATCAACCATACAAACATGCACAAACCCTTACCAAGATCGTTCAAACCTAGCATTTACATACCATTCGTTTACTAAGAAAATTTCAAACATATTATCTTATCACCATATAAGCATTATAACATACATACATAAACAATTCATTAAGGTCATCAACTACAAAGATCACTACCAACACTTATATAGATATACATATACACATAACATTCAAAATGCAAATTTCATCCAAAACATAACATTATATAAACAATTGACTCTTCTAGGTACAAGCCATACATTTATCAATGTTGACCATATAAGCCTCAAGCCAAGGACTAATCTTATATCATATATCTAACAATCGACATGATTTAAGGATAAGCACACCTTATGTAACACCCCTAATCTCTACCCATCACCATAATAGGGTTACAGAGTATTACCGAAAACTTAAAGCTTAAAACATTTGATTTCGAACATTTCATAAATCATAGCAATTATCAATCAAACTCATACACAATGTCCCTTTTACGAGCCCTCGAAGCCATACAAGCACTTTAGAAATGATTTGAGACTAAATCTGAAACATTTAGAACTTCATAGAAAAAGGTACAATTTTTCACATTGTAGGGATCAGACGGTTGTGTGACCAGGTCATGTGACTCACACGGCTGAGACACATGCCCTTGTCTCATTCTGTGTGGGCATTTGAAGTAGGGACACGGTCGTGTCCCAGCCCCTGTAACTCTCTGACTTGGTTCACACGGCAAAGCCACACGCCCGTGTGCCAAGCCATGTAAATCTTGAAATGCAACCTTTTAAAAACTACAAGGGACACATGGCCGTGTCGTGTGGCTGTGTGTCACACACGGCTGAGACACATGCCTGTGTCTTAGGTCGTGTGGACAAGAAATAGGTCATTTTCAAGACAATTCTCTCACCCAAAACAAGTTTACACACACAAGCCATTTGCACCTATATTCAAGCATTCAAAATGTACTTAAAACATGCATAAAAAAATAGATCATTATGGTATTTTTTCATACAACCAATATGCCATAAAAGCACCTCAAACACATACATTGAACATACCTAAACTTGTTCATATTTAACCATTTATCAATTAACTTGTTTCCATACCAAAACATACCACAATTGACACATACCAACCTTACCATATCAGGTTCATGCCATAGCAAATTAGCTTTACCATTTGGACCACTTCTTTCATGTATCAAAACCATAGAAATGACACAAAACTAGCCATTACCAAATGGTTCCAACATCCAATATATATACATACCAAAACGTGCCTTAAATGATCACTTTGCTAATATGCAAACACATACCACTTTGACCATAAAACCATGCATCAATTTGATCATATAAACACCAATCATTAAGCATTAAAGTGCCAAAAGCACACCAACCATCAAGGCATCAAAGTAACATAAGTTTCACAAATTCAAAGTAACATTTCATGCCAATATCTCACACAAGCATACCAATTTGGCCATTCAAAACATATTATCACTAAACCATTTCAACATTAGCCATCAAGTCCAAAAATGCCAAAATGTCATCAATCATAAACCATATTTACAAGCCAAACATAATGGCCATATCATCAAGCACAAAAAACCTATACATGTCATTATAACCATGACTTAAAAACATCAAAATCTACTGATAAATTTGATGGATAGTTTGATGGATCTCCGACTAGCTTCCAACCCGATCAAGCTTCCAATAATTTGTAAAGTAAGAGAAAGATAATCACATAAGAAATGAATGCTTAGTAAGCTCGTATAAACCATAAGCATAATATTACATTTCAATAATGAACATTATAGGTTAAATATAAACCTATACCAATGCCTATCAACCATAAACATCAACTCACAAATAAGTAATTTCATTAATGTCGCATACATATTAACCATTTCTAACATGACAGGATTTCATGAGACATAATATATAATCATCAATCTTTTTATGAGCTTATATATCTTTTTATTCACTTACTTTCCATTCCATCCCCAATACTTATAATAAGCCTAAACAACATTATTAATTCCCAACTCAGTGTATTCATCCATGATTTAGGTAGATTCATCTATAACATAAGCAGTTTGCTCACATATAAATACATCATTTATCACATTAAACCTTTTATAACATCATAATACATCTCAATTACGTACTTACCATTTCATTCTCTTTTCTTACCCGTTTTATATGCATAGTACAAGCATAATCACAAATACCAATCATATCCACAAGCTTGGCATAAGCCTAAGCATATCAACAACACATGCTAGTTCATTTAAACATAATTCATATGAATTTATCATGGATAACCATTATACTTGAGCATGATTCAATTGGATTTATCATCCATCTCAACATAACATATTTTCCATGTAGCTCACCATTTCAAAGTCTTTCATACATACATGTTTTGGTTCATATTAAACACATACCTTTCCTTTCATTTTTCATGCTAAATGAACCGTTTAGAATACCATTGGATACGCGAGATAGCTCACGCGAAATGGGCCTTCTCACATGAGTTGTCAGTTAGAACGTAGTTACACGGTGTTGCTCCACAAGCTGTCGAGTATCCGCAACAAATATCGAAACTCAGCCACTTGTAGGACATTCAAGACCAGCACTCGAAACATGGTAACCTGGGTCTGCTCACACAAGTTGTCAGTCAGAACATAGCTACAAGGTTCCGCTCCACAAGCTATCGAGTATCCGCAACAAATGTCGGAACTCAACCATCAACAAGGCATTCAAGACTAGCACCCGAAACATATAAACCCTAATGACATGTCATTTGTATCCTACAAATTCCTAAGGTTCAAACGGAGCTCGATAATCATTGTACATCGTTGGATTTACGTCGTTTCATGACATGATAAATTTATAATAACATATATGTATTGATTCATTTTCAACAGAATCATATATTAACATTCAATTTAATCAGCATTATACATAATACAGTTCGTACGAACTTACCTAGCTAAATTGCAGAAATGTATAAGGGCATTTTGGTAATTTTTCATTCTTATCGATCTTCCACTTGATCTTGATCTAAATTAATAATTTCATTCAATTTATTAATTTAGATAGTGAAACAACTTATTTTATGCAATTTAGTCATTTTGAAATTTTTACAAAATTGGCCCTAACGTTTTACTTTTATTTAATTTAGTCCCCAAGCCTAAAACATGCAAATTAACCATTTTTATTGCCAATTCATATCAGCCAAATATTCATGGTACCCATTTCAGCCCATTTTTGCAACAATTTCACATGAAATCCTTTTACTTTTACTATTTTAACAATTTAGTCCCTAAACAATAAATTTATCAAAATCACTTAACAAAATACTTTTAAATAACAAATAATATTTAAAATTCATAATTTAACATAAAAAATCACTAGATTCATCAATGGAAACATTCAGAATCTTTAATAGTTTCAAAATCGAAGGTACGTGCTAATTGTACCTAGTTACAACAATCTCAAAAACATAAAAATTATTAGAAACGGGACCAAAATGACATACCATGCAAGCTTTTCAAGTTGCCAAAATCTCCATGCTCAAAAGTGGCTTCTTTATCCATTATAATTCGGTGAAGGAAGAAATGTAAAAGATGATAATGGATTTTTGTTTTATTTTATTTAATTTATTTATCAAATTACGATTTTAACATTGGCTAATGATTAAATAAATCACCAAATCTACATATAAGTCCACTAACTCCTTAAATGCTTTAATTACCATTTAAGTCCATTTTTCTTTATTCAATAAACCATTTAATCACTCAAATCAAATAGTGATCAAATTTTATATCTTTTACGATTTAGTCCTTTTTAATTTATTAACTATTGAAACGTTAAAATTTTTCAACGAAACTTTAATACCACCTTAATGACACTCGTAAATATTTATAAAAATATTTACGGCTCGGTTCATAGAAACGAGGTCTCGATACCTCATTTTCTAAAACAACTTGACCTTAGGGTCTTACTACTTAAACTTTATAAATCGCTTATATAACATAAATTATCAAATCGAAAACCTTTTTAAAACCATATTTGACTCGTAAATATTAAATAGTAATATTTACGAACTTACTTGTTGAATTTGGTGGCCCCAAAACCAATATTTTTGACACCACTAAAAAACGGGTTGTTACACCTTATCTACACATTTATAACATTCATTCCATCAAACATGCCAATTAATATTTAGAAAAAACATTACATAATAGCCGAGTCCAACCTTTACCACTTTCAAAACCTAACTTTAAAACTCTTGATTCAAAAACACAACATATATACTGTTGGAACGCCGGTGCCCCCAAGGCGCAGTGGAAAAATAAAATTCCAGCAATCCAAACCATGGATCCATGTGCGAGGAATGAATGGGGGGTAAAAATATGATAATGGTTTCGAAATTACCGAAACTTCAATCTAAGCAAACAACGACGCCTCAGAAACAAGAATACAAAACCACTATCGAACCAAGTCACAACTTTTCAGATGCTGACCTCTACGTAATCCACCCAATTGACAATGAACGGAAGAAGTCTCCAAAACTGTTTTAGGGATTTCTTTGCTTTGACGGCTGCTAGATCACACAAGCAATGTTTAGGGTTTTTATATTTATATATCAGTAACTCCCCTTTTTAATTTTTATATTTATAACGAACCTTAATTCACAAAATAAATCAATATAATGATGTTTTAACTGAAAATTATAATTACATTAATTATAACAAAGATTTTTGTAAACTATATTTATTTTAAATTTATATACGAACCAAATTCATATATTAATAGAATTATGTTCTCATTATGTGTACAACATCCTTGTACATATAATATGTTCGATATTTGATTGCCCAATTAAATTAATTCTATAATTAATTTAATTCATGTGACAACCAAACACAATACCAACTATGTTTTATTCCGATCATCTCAACCATATGGTGTGACCCTGTAGGCTCTTGTAACGTTAGCAGTAATACTAGAACGATTCTAATGTTACATACAATGAGTGGCATCTAGCAATGCATCATTGCTACCTAAGTTACAAGAAGTCATGATTCGACATAACCTTTTGTGATTTACCTTTCATGCATTAATCCTTAAGTCCTTTATCTCTGGAATGAACACAAGTCATGGAATAGTCACAATTGCATAGTCCATCTCATGTTTCTTGATATCTTGAGTAGACTATGATATACAAATAAGTATGACATCTCATATCAACTTATTTGAGCATGGCCATGCATTTCAAGTCTCACTCAATCAAGTAGCCTAAGATATTACTCCCATTATGTAGGAGGGACTTATTCTATATTGAACAACCATATCCCTCTACATAGATTGTTGTATATCTAACATCAGCCTTTATAGAACAACCAGTTATGGTGTATATTTTACTGTATCAAAATATACAACTCACGATGTTGGGATAATGATGATCTCAACTCTGAGGATCATATACATATTAATCACTATGAGTAATATTGTGACAATTACATAATAATCCAAGAAACACTCATAGCGGGTTAGTCCAATATGTTGTTCTCTAACACGTATATTCATGCATTGATTTTGACACTCTATATCAATGACAACTCTTTATCATCAATCAACTACATGTTAGTCTTAATGCATTATTGTTGTCCTAGTCAACAATAATACTTGACTAAGGATATTTTAAGAACAATCATATTATTCTCAGGACATTATTATAAAACAGTTTATTTATACACACAGAAAAGAAACTGAAATAATAATGGAAACGCCTTATATTAATAAACATGGTAAATCAAGCATGTCATTACAACCATCTCATGATTGATCTTTGGGCATACTCTTACATATACATATCATATAACCATTCAAAACACAAACCACAATCAAGAACCAAAATATCAACATTCAAGATTGACCAAAAATGAATTGCCTATATACATGCCACAAAACTGAGTTTTAAATGATAGAAAGTCTACTAAATAAATACCGAAATAGTGTGAGCTTCTAGACGATCTACCTGACACGTTTCGCAAGTTGACACTATAGGGAAAAAGGAAACAATAGAGTAAGCATTACAAATGCTTATTAAGTTCACAAGTATTAAAACCTAGTAACTTACCTCAGGTTATAGTTATGCACTACATGTTACTTAGCTTGGTAAAGTTTATCTATCATGGCAAATCAAATATAAAAAAGGTGAGTTCAACATTTATCATACTATATAGTAACTCAATCATATAACATTCCAATTTACTTAATTCAACATTATCATTCGTAAAACAAATAATCATTTAATCAGTTCACCATCTTAATCATATAATATAATCTATTTACCTACAATACATCCCATTTAAAATTAATGTCAAACATTATTTTTCATTTCATAGTTGAATTCTCAATCAAATTCATATTAATTTATATAAACTTCATTCTCATTTCATATCAATTCATCTTTATATAAAAAATATATATCAATTGTCAATTTAATGTCAATTACCACTTCGTTTCATAATACAAAATCCGAATCACATTCCATCTCAATTTCCAAATTCATGGATTCATTATACTTAATCAATCAATGTTCCCAACTCATTCCATAATTTGATATTTCATTTCACATTTCACTCCATTTCACATTATTTGTCATTTCAAATATCAAATATTTTGTTTTTACCATTTATTTTCCTATTAACATGACTTGGACTCGGACTCGGACGAATACATGGATCCAACCAACACACCAGTTTGGTATATAGTGCCTCATCGGATAAATTCGAAGCAAATAGTTGCGCCTAGTGCTATCAACAAGTTTGACACCCACTATCTCATCGATATAACCGAGGTAAATTGGCACCCAGTGCCTCATCGACTCGTAGTCGAAGTAACCCTAAACTCTTTTTATCCTATGGCATACCAACTATATCCAACTCTGCCCGAATAGTTAATAGGGTATTCATTTCGTATTTCATTATCAACCAATATCTCAATTCACTTTTATTTTCATCATGAGAATATTTATCCAACATATGGCGACTCAATTTTACATTATAACATTATATTATACTTTCACATATATTCAGTTTAATCCTTATCACTATCAACCAATCTGTTAAACTAAGCCTTATTTGATAATATGTTTTGATATAACAAATTAAAATGTTTTTGAATAAAAGTTAAGTTGAACAAATTGATAAAATAAATTTCAAATGGATTCAATTAAATCAAACGTTTTCAATCATGTTAAAATTGTTTTTAAACAAGTAAGTATTGCTCCAGGCTAAAATTTTTGGCCTAGTATCGATAGTTTTAACATGTCGATACCCATTCTAAAATCGATACCAAATTGACATTATGTTTTCATGATTTTTCAAACAATGACAAAAAGTATCGATACCTTTTACTAGGTATCGATATCTCTGCTCCAACCGTCACTGAAATATGCATTAATTACAAAAAAAAAAAGAATCGATACCCTTTTAGTAGGTATTGGTACTCAATGTTGCAGGTGAATTAAATGAATTGGTATTTCCATCCCAACGATTATATTCAATTCCTCAACAACCACAACGGTTTGAAATCAATTATAGGGTATAAATATCATCTTCCAGAGTTCCTACAACAACATGAGACATGTGTAAAGATTAAAGATCAATAAAAAAAACCTAAGATCTTAATTCTTTCATATATTTTCTTGTAAACACTTGTGAGCTTTCATTGTATTCATTTAGCTCAAGTGTTCTTCTTTGTATTAGTACTTAATTGGTAAACATTCTAATCTTGTAAGGATTACTTCTTAGTCTGCTTATTTATTCTCTTTGAGAGATGGTTAATTCTTAAGGTTTGGGTAGAAACCTTAAGGGAGTGCAATCTTAAGATTTTGGGGCATAAATCTTAAGGGAGTTGTAAGGTTAAACCTTGTCCTCAAAGGTTATCAAATTAGTGAATTTGGGGAAATCCTTAGTTGTGGTAAGCTAAGGTAGTGGGGTAGGCAACTGAGGTCGAACCACTATAAATCATTTTGTTCTTTGTTCCACAATTTTTATTGCTTCCATCACAACATCTCAAAAGCTAATTCAACTGCCCTATCGGCAATCTCAATTTAATCCTTTCGAGCCTACACAATCTAAATTGAATCAAGTCAGCTTATTTCATCAAATCATCACTTAATTACACAGCCTACACATAACATATCTTATTTTAGTCCAATTTAAGGTCAATTCCATAATAATTTCAATTTGCAATTCATTGTATTCAATTTAATTCTATATCTCACCTCTTTGTACCAAATAGTAAACAATTAAAATTGTAGTTAAACATTATTACAATTATAATTCTAAATGCATAACAATTTAGCACGAACATATCGTACGAACTTACCTGGTCAATATAGCAAACAAACAACTCTCTAAGGACTAATTAATATTTTTTTTGTCATTTCCCCGATTTTCTCCAATTTGATTCAATTTCTGATTTATTCAATAATTCAATTCAATTTATCAATTTCAACTTTCTTATTTCATCCTATTGTAAGCATATACCAGTTTATTTTTATTATTTGAGTGCTCCCTAAACTTTTTCATTTTATTCAATTTAGTCTCTAAAACTGAAATTATTATATCTTTCACAATTAAGCCCTGATTTTCAATTTGATTTCAATTCTATCCTTATATAGCCCTCTTAATTCAATAATTATAGAAATTTCTTACAAATTTTGAAATATTTTTGTTTTAGTCCCTATACTCAAAATTAACAATTTTTACTTTACAAATTAATCAATTTTCATATCTAAGCATCAAATCGAACCAAATAATTTTAGTTTCATAAAGCATTCATCAATGGTGAATTTTAGAAATTTTAACAATTTAGAAAATATAAAATTTACAACGATCTCAAAAATATAAAATTTTCGAAAAATGAACTAAAATAATGTACTTATGCCAAACTTGGAAGCTTGGTCGAATGGTTTTCTTCAAAAATAGCTTTTTACCTATATTTTGTTTTTGAGAATTGGTGGAAGAAAAGAGTGAAATGGGTGATGAAGTTGGTTTATTTACTTTTGTCATATTATATTTTAATCATTAAATAAAAATTTAACATATAAAATCTTAAAAGAAAAAGTACAAACCATCCATCACCCTTTTTAAAGTGGTTTAATTGTCACTTAGACCCTTCAATATTTATTTAAATATGAATTTCACTGAAAGAATCAATATAGATTGAATTTTTATGATTTAGTCCTAATTAACTATTCAGTCGCTAAAATTTTTGGACTAAACTTCAATTTACCAATATAACAACTTTGTAAATATTTAATAAAAATATTCACGGGCTAGTTTTACAGAAATGAGGTCCTGATACCTCATTTTCCAAAACCACTTGACTTTTGGTTCGCGCCACTTGTACATTGACTAATTGACTAATTTATAAAATCTATTAAATCATGATTCACTATTATACTATATTTAACTCATAAATATTATTTAAATATATCTATGGACTTTCTCATCGAAATTGTGCTCCCAAAACTACTATTTCAAATACCATTGTAAAACGGGCTCTTACATAGGTCTTTGTAACACGTAGGTTTGTGCAAGTGTACATAGTCATTATCAAGTAATAAGTAAGTATTGAGTTATCGTCTCCACAGGGATTGTATTTGTGCTAAGTCACTTAATTTGTAAAATTATTTTAACAATTTGGTAAATAAAAACACAATTTAGTTGAGAAGTGATGATTAAAATATATTAAACTAAATGCAATGACCCCTAATGCAAATTAACCTAAGTATGCAAACTATATGAATAAAATAGATTTTAGCAAAATTAAACACAATTTGCAACAATTATAACATAAATAAACTAGGACAATTACTTTAATTAAACTCAACTTATTATCAACATGCTTAATAATATTCAGAAAAACATTCCATGGCAACTCGATCTTTATTGAGTTTAGAAACCACGTTAGGTCCTTTCAGAATCCTTTACTTGGTAAATACGCATTTTACTGATCCTTATTTACTAAGGGTTTCTTAGTATTTGTGCGAGGTAATAGGGACATGTTAGGTTTGAAACAATTTAATCACACAAACCTAAAAACTATGCAGATAACAGAGCCTGGTTAGGGTTGTTATGCAATTTGCAATTTAATTTAGTTAGGATCTAAATTGAGCATGCATAGTTCAATTATGCGTCCACTAGTTGTCGTCTGGTTAGGATCGTTCAGCTAATTCAGGTGCATTTCAATCACGTATGAACAAAATACAGACTTGATTTTAATTGAAAACATGATCGATTAAAGCACAAACATTATAAGGATGAATCTAATAAATATTATTTAATCAAAGCAATCATCCTAGCTTAAATAAAATTAAGCTAACATTGTTGTAAACAAGAACAAAGAACACATAGCAAACATCTTTAAAGTAAATTAAAGAAAAGAAAGATTAGACCCAATTCAGAGTGGTTGTCACTCAAGACTCTGACTGACGAGGCTCCTTCGTTCCTTTGCTTCGCTCCTTTGCTGATGGCTCTCCAAGGTGGCCGACCAAGGGTTCTTTAAGAGGCTCAAGTGCTAAAATATTTATGAAAAGATGATGATAGGAGTGGGAGAAAAGAAGAATGCTAAGAGAATTTAGAGAGGAGAGAATGATGAATGATGAGGGATGAATAGAAATGTGAGAATGAAGTCTTATTTATAGGTGAGGAGAGGGGGGACAGTTTATTAAAAATAGGGGTTTTCAATTTTTGAAGCATCTTCTATGGGTGGCCGGCCATAAATTGAGGAAGTTGAGCTAATTTTTGCTTGATTTTTGGTCAATTTGAGTGCCACAATAACTCAGGACTGAGACTCGGTCAAGTGCAAATCTTCAAGTAAATCTCTAATTTTTCAACTCTTCAAGGACCTTGTGCAATTAAACCAAAAAATGGTTTATGGATAGTCATGTGCAGCTGAATTTTAGGTTGACTTAGTCCCCAATTTGGACGGTTTTGTAATCCAGCAAAGCTATCAGACCTGTCCAGAATAAATCAACAAGTTAGAGGACTAAAGAATAAAATTTCTTCAATTTAATTAATTAATTTAAAACCCAAATTATTAATGAAATATTTTAAAATGAATTATTAAATACAATTTTATATTTTATTATTTAATTTAATCATGCATGGCCCACTTTATGTCTTAAAAAAATATAATTTATTCATATTAATATAAAATAAGCTATTTATTGCATGAAAACTATATAATAAATCATAAAATCATATTTTAATAATTTTTATGTCCTAATTTCATATTTTCACATATTTCATTAATTTATTAAACAATTACTTAGTTTTAACAACAATTTTAAGTAAAAAGGTGATAAATGACATAGGAAAAATCCTATATGTTTTTCCGTTTACAGTCTTATAGTCAAAGTCCCTTTCTACCTTTGCACTCGAGGGCAAATCTCCGTCCAGCCCGAGGAAACCTTTGCACGCCTCTGTTACCTATTAGGAGGCCTACGGCCCATAGAAACTATCGATCTGAGACTATCCTTGGCCTGTAAGTCTTGACACCAAGTTAGAATTCTAGCTCTTCTAGAGTGGTATCTCACTAATGGCTCACCCCTCAAAAAGAGGTTGTAACATCCTGAATTAGGGTCTAGTCGGAACAGTGGTTTTGAGACCACAAATCCAAAGTAAAAATAATTATTCTATGATTATTATGAGGTCTATGATATGATTGCATGCTTGTGTGAAAATTTCATGAAGAAATTTTATTGATAAAGAGTCCAATTTGGCATTTAGGACTAAATTGCAAAAGTTGCAAAATGTGAGTTCTAGAAGCTTTAAGCCTGAAATTTCCATGGATTATTAATTAGAGGTCTTTAAATATTAATTTACCCAAATTTTATTTTTATAGACAAAAATGGGCATGAATAGGAAAATTTTGAAAGTAAGGCCTTAAGGGCATTTTTGTCATTTAGTTAATAAAAGAATAAAAATGGAAAAATAAGTCAAAATTGTGTCCATATTCCTCCCTCATTGCCAAAAATTCTAAGGAGCCATAGCTAGGGTTTTGTTCATCCTTTCAAGCTCGATTGTAAGTACTCCCTAGCCCCTTTTTTAATGTTCTTTATGTTTTTGAGATCCCTAGCCCCTGAGTAGCCTGACATGTGTTGTGGGTACCTGTCAGCTTGTGTGAGCAGCCTGAGTAATTATGTCTTGACTGTCAGCTTGTGTGAACAGGCCCGTGATTAGCTCAAGAGCGAGTAATGTGTAATATGTGATAAGAGGTAGCATGTGGCTACGTATGAAGCACTTTGTGTAAACTTTCCGTGTATCCGATAGTATTCCAAGTGTTCAACAGGTTAATCAGTAAGTTATTTGACAAGTAAAACAATGATGAGGAAATATGACAATGTGTTACGAGTTGGTAGAGGTATGTACGAAAAACCCATATAAATGAGCTCGGTATGTGATGAACTTTTGGTAAGATTAAAAATGAGTAAGTTATGCCTATGTAACTATGATGACATGTATGTAAACCATGTTATGTTAATTGTATAGTATTCATGTTTATGTTGCTATTTATTTGCATGTGAACTTACTAAGTTTTATGCTTACTCCCCCCTCTTTTCCATTTTCTTATAGTAACGCCAAGCTAGCTCGGGGATCAAAGGACGTCGGAGGCTCGATCACACTATCAATTGGATATTAGGTATAGTTAGTCTTAACATTTTGAGTATGGCATGTATAGGGACTTGGTTTTTTTGTTATATGTCATATTGGTTTAGCCAAGTGTGTTGGCTTATGATGAAATTTGATTCATTTTGTATAAGGCCATGAGATGTGACTCATATTGATTATTGGGTTGTAAACCTAATTATTTATGCATGCATGTGTCAAAGTCTTGATGATGATGGATGATGTTATATGGCATATAAGTATGGTGAATGAATGATGACAAATTAGGATGGTTATAATCATGATTTAAATGTGCAAAATGAGAGTAGATTAATAACATTGATTGAATATAAAATTGGTATGGAATGCCTTAAGTAAGCTTGTTAATTTGAGTATGTGAAATGGTGACATTTCATGGGCCTGAATTAATCTCGATTAGGAATGATTGATTGTTAAAAAGTGACATGTTGTGTGCCATGAAATATGTCTAAGTATGTGAGTGTCTAAGGGTGGTAAAAGGCTTTGAAAATAGCCTTATAGTTGTCCATATGCGTAGACACACGGGCGTGTGTCTAGGCCGTGTGTGACACACGGTTTGCCCCATGGGCATATGATCCGGCCGTGTGTCCCCTACACCCTAATTATGTAAAATAGAGTGCCCAATAGTAAACACACGGGCAGAGTCATGGCCGTGTGTCTCAGCCGTGTGCAGGACATGGTCTCAGCACATGGGTGGGTGTGTGCCCTGGCCGTGTGAAATCTGCACCTGATTTTGGAATTTGATTCGCCACACAGCCTAAGCACACGGGCGTGTGACTTGGCCATGTGACCCTAATTGTGTTGATGACGTCATAAACAGAGAGTTACACGGACGTGTCCCAAGCCACATAGGAGTGTGTGACCACAAAAGGTTCCGAAAATTTTCTAAGTGCCACAAAAGGTTCCGAAAGTCCTCAGTTTAGTCCCAATCCACACCTATGTTTGTTTTGGGCCCCATGAGCCCGTATAAGGGTCAATATGCTTATGAATGGAAATTTTTAAATTTGGACGGAAATTCATGTCTCGATTATGTATGTTTGTTTATGTTTGAGTTCGATAACGCCTTGGACCTTATTCCGGTGTCAGATATGGGTAAAGGGTGTTACAAAGGTCTTCTTCGCCTTCCACCTAAGCTATGTAGGAAAATCCCAAAGCCAATCCCAAAGAACAGTGAAGCTTTATAGGGTCTTTCTGTCTAGGTGCGGGGGTCCGAACTACAGGATGCTACATTCATTGTTCGAGCAATTACAGTCAATTATGCACCCTACAACCATTTACACATGCAAATAAGTATATTACACATTCATACTATACTACATAATCATTGATGAGTCTCATACAAGCTTACGAAATCTCTTTTTCTAACTTGAGATTGAAATAAGACCAAATTGTAAAGTTTTCAAACTTACGGGTCAATGTAGCGACATCTTGGTTTTTAAGTCGCAACATCATCAATTAGTGAATTACATTAAGATTTCAAACATTTTGATGTCACGAAGCCACTCATTTTCGATTTAATTTGTGACATTAAGGTCTCATGGTCGTGACATTGCCCTATTTTTGCAATGAACACATTGATATATTTTTCTGTTGGATCTAGTGCCCTAAGTGTAGTATTTTCGTCAATATACTTTTTACAATTTATTACATTAATATACTTTGGTTAATAAAACAAATTCATTGATTACATTAATATACTTTGTATAATTTTCCTCACATGGTTTTTGCACGCAAAGCAAAATAAAAGCAAATGATGCTCATTGGTTGTCTATTGTTTAAACTGATACTAAACAGTATTACGTGGTCAAATCATAGTACAAAAAGACTACTTGTATTAGTAGACGAACTTGAGTATGTCCTTAGTCTAATCGCAAATGAACAAACCGATTGAAAGACTAATATGTCGTCTATCAAGTTTTATTGGGGAGATGTCTTGTTTTGGGTATTGGAGCGGATGACTCCCAGAAGATAGAGACATAGATGTGACTAATTAGACTAAAAGTACATCGAACATGACCCAAGTAGAATAGATCTTGAATTTGTTTATGACTTTATTCACTTGTGATGTTCATAGTGTGGCATACCTATATCCTAAGTCGATAGCAGATTATATATGCGTGACTCGTACAATTTGATGTAAATAAAAGCCTAAGTTCAAATAGATAAGGAACTATAAGTTGATGCGTTAGGTGTATGAATTTTGTAGTATGTAGCATCATTCACAACAGTGGAATTCATAGCCCAAAACATGGGTAAATGATATCCTCTCATTGACATTACATGGTCTGTGAAAAGTAAACGTGGCTACGAGTTGTCTGTCTTTGTGATGGATAACTTGATCACTATTTGATAGTTATTGACTTTTCAAGAAGGAGGATGTAATAGTTAACATGAGATAAAATAGGATCATATTAGGAGAGCGGATATTATCCCAAAGAGATCAAGGATTTCTTATGAGGGTAACACACTTATGACAAGGTCATGGGACAAGCATTAAGTAGTTGCTTTCATAATGGTATGTCATTGGGGAGAGCTCAGTCACGATACTATAGTGGAATAAATTCATGACTAAATGAGTTTATAATTAATAGGTGAAAAGTTGGAACTTAATTATAAATCATTTTAGCCTCAACTACATATGTCCAGTCGATCCCTTCACTAGCTCGTTGAAACTAGAAATGAATTGTATGTTTGAATAGAAATGTGCATAATGAATAAAAAGAGAGAAATGGGAAATTTTTAGGAATGATTATGATTTTCTCTAAAATGGATAAATGAAATCATCTGGAAAGGAATGTGGGTTTCTGTAACACTACCCTAACTCGTCTTTGTCGCCGGATTAGGGTTACGGAGTATTACTATACAATCAAAAACATTTGAACATTATATCATTCAATATAATAACCACATGTTAAATCATTCATACACATGCATATTGTCCCTAGATCGAGCCCTCAATGCCCTAATAATATCTTAAAAGCAAATCGAGACCAATTTGAAATAATTTAGAAAGTTTAGGAAAAAGATACAAAATTTACAAAATAGGGGTCATACGGCTATGTGGCCAAGTCGTGTGCCTCACACCTATAACTCTCTGAGTAGGGTCATACGACCGTGTCACACACCTGTGTGCCAGGTCGTGTAACTATCTGAGTTGCCCCACACGCCCGTGTGCCAAGCCATGTGTTAGGTCATGTAACTCACTGACTTACACCCAAGAAATCATTAGATTACACACATCCGTGTCTCCAGGCAATGTGCCTCACATGGCTGAGTCCATGCCCGTGTCTCAGGCTGTGTGGACCTAAATTTACCTAAAATCAAGCCATTTCCAAAACCAATTCATGCAAGACCTTTCAACCCGTTCAAACACACTTTAAAAGTACCTAAACATCACCAAAACACACATCAAAATACCATTTCAAGGTCCTAATTCAACTAACCAATATGCCATTCAAAGGCACATCAAATGCATACAAACAACACTAACCTAAACATGTCAAAATTACTACATTTCAAGCATTATATCCTAGCTCAGCACTTACTAAAACATACCATAGAAAAGCTTATATTCTAAGTACTTAAAATAACCAAAAGACTTAAGCTTATCAAAGCATTTAAAATCCATCAAACAAGACTTAAACTCAAAAAGCATATTTGAACCAAAATGATCATTTACACATTCATAACTATTACTATACATAGTCTTATACATGCCATATAACCAAGATATTCAGAATCTACCAATTTAGTCCTTGAGATAGTGTGATTCTTAGTGTGATTCTTTAAGCTTGATTTGATCTCCCAACAGCAAAACAAAGTCTACAAAATGAAGGACAAACAGAGGTAAGCTTACTTAAACTGTAGTAAGTTCGTAAAATAACAATAGCGATTACTACAATTTAACTTAACAACACAATTGAATAACAAATAGGAAATTCCTTGTCGTTCGTAATTCACCACAGGTAAGTGCTACACATTTCATTAAATCAGTTTGATCAGATATCATAGCTCATCATTTTTAGAAATGCAGAGTATAACTCATTCGATCTGGATTCCAAAACTTTTACCATTTCGTAATGCTGCTCACACAAGCTGACGAGGATATGCAATGTATGCAGGACCTCAGTCATTGCTATGGTTCATTGATCAGAACAGAGCATTTAGTCATTTCACTAGATCTCGATGCTACTCATACAAACTATCGAGAATCTGCAACTTACGCAAGATTCTCAGCCATCGGATTAGTCCATATCATTATAACAGAATATGTAATCATTTCAACACTTTATATTTTGGCCGAGGGCATAATCACCTTAATTGTTCATATTACCAACTTCCAAATTGATCCAATAAGTTTAGAAATTCTACAACTTAGATGTTTACAATTTTTATGGGAAGAAACACTAATTATAAAATAGGAAATACGAACTTACTGAGCTAATTTGTTGTAATAGCCAAAGTACAATGACTACTCCGCTACCTTGTCTTTTCCTCGGTCATCAACACATTCGTGATCTAAAACAATAGTTTCATTCAATTAACTAAATCAATAGCCAAATTTAATCATTCAATATAATTTAGTCCTTTTGACATTTACAAAATTCCCCTCAATTTTTGGCCTTTATCCAATTTAATCCCCAAGCCTTAAACATGCAATTTACCCATTTTCTTTTAAACCCATTTTAGCCAAAACCTTTCATGGTTTTCAAATGGCTCCTATTTACAAATATTTCATCTCAAGTACAAGCAATTTCATCATTTTAACAATTTAGTCTTTAAACATTAAAATCATCAAAAACTACTTTACAAAATAGTTCAATCTAACATCTAAGCTTAGAATCTTTCAAAAGTTTCAAGAAAACAACTTAACTCATCAATGGAACAATCCACAAAGTTTGACAGTTTTATAAATTAATCCTTGGGTTAGCTAGATTAAGCTAATACGAGTTCAAAAACATAAAAATTACTAAAAACAGGCTAGGATTTACTTACAAATCAAAGCTTGAAGTTGGAAGCTAAGAAACCATATTATTTCCCCTTTAAGCTGTGAAGAAGATAGGTGTTTTAAGCCAAAAGTATCATCTTTTCTTTATTTTTTTTTTGTTTTATATACGTAGGTTTTATTGTAAATAAATCAACTTTCTTAATTAATTCTAAATTAATCATCATTAAGCTTAATTAACTTATCCACATATGCATAACCTCATGCAAATCTACTACCTTAATTTTTTCTTAGGGTAAATTACCCATTTAATCCTCCTTCATAATAAGCTTAACTTTTATAGCCTTTAACAATTCAGTCCTTTTTTACCTAATTAACTTTCTAAATAATATAATCTCATAGCCAAATTTTAATACTACACTAATGACCTCGTAAATATTAATAATAATATTTACGAATCGACACATCAAATTTGTGGTCCCGAAACTACTATTTTCGACACCACTGAAAAATAGGCTATTACAATTTCCAAAAATTGAAATGGAAATGAAAATGGAAATTTGCAATCCTATATAGGATTACTTAAAAAATAATGGAAGAATGAGTTTATATTTTTGGACTATTTTAAAGCCCAAAAATGAAAACAAACCATTCAATCATAGTGACCATATTGAATTGTAACATATTGAACGAATTTTCTTGAAATTTTACCAAGGGTAAAATTGTCAAAATTTTATTGGGGTAAAATTGGGATGAGAAAATTATTTAATATGTAAATATTAAAGTTTAATTTTGGAAATAGAAAAATGAAATCGAGTTGGATCATATTACAGAGTACTGGGTTAAAAGGGGCCTAAGAAGTATTCGTAATTGGACCCAATGTCAGAAAGGCCCAAAACCCTTCATATAACGATGAAGGGGTTGGCAACCCTAGTAGAAATACAAGGGTGAGACGTTCACCCCTCACCTACTCTAAGTAGGATGTTGTTTTTCTATTTAAAATAAACATCTACCACTCTAGAAGGGTTCTACCTTATCTTCCTATAAATAGATGGCATTGGTAGAGCTATTAACACAACTTTTGAAAAATTGTTACTCTGCCAAAAAATAGAGAGAATTTATTCTCCAATTTTAAATATATTTTTCTAGAATAACAATTTTACGGGTTTCTATTAAAGAAGAGAAAATTTTCGTTTTCACCCCAAAAAGAAAACTTTTTCTTGTTTTGTGTTTTGATTCAATTGGTTCGAGCCCACACTTGAAGCGGTTCGTGGTACGAGAATAGCAGAGAAGATCGTTTGGTTGAAAGCCGAAAAAAATCAAGCATCCATCTATCTAAAAACATAGGTACGAATTCAGTTAAGGTTTGTTGTTATATATATCAAAAATCGAGTTGATTTTCAAAATTTTAATTTTTCGCTATGCAAGAAAGTTGTTTTCAAACAGGATTTTTTCCATCATTTTCATGCTTTCTAACAAACACCTTTATATATCCATGATACTTTCCAACATCAACACAAATTCATTCTATACCTATCTATACCAATTAAAGTATATGAACTTTTTTAATCAAACATTCATTATGGCATACATCACATGATAATCATTTAAACTTATCCGAGCCATTTATCCACCTAGCCATGCCAAATTACCTTATTCAAGTTCAAATACATTTTTACCTATACAATTTGGGAATCAAGACCTTTTATGACCTTAACATGAACCAAACAAGCATAAGCTAAACTATAATTTATGCTTAACATTCAAACATACCATTTTCAATCATTCATCAAATTAACTAGCCTAACTAATTCACTTTGCAACCCTTAGCATACCAAATTTATGTAAGTTTAAGATTATCACTCTTAATAGCATCAAGCTTGACCAAAACCATGCATCAAATAGCTCATATGTTATGCTTATCATATAAGTTCAACCCTAGTTATCTTTACCACATAATTATCAACTTAAAAATGACCCATTTTCACAACAAGGTGCCCTTATATACATGCCACAATATTTGGACTCAAAATGAATACAATTATATAATCTTGTTGATAGTGTGTACGTCATGCTAATCTGGCTTGGAAAGTTCCGCAATGTTATGATCTACAAGTAGGGAAAACAATTAGAGTAAGCATACATATTCTTAGTAAGTCCAAATGGAAAACATTATGCTTACCTTGGTCATACCTAAGCGTGTTAGCAATCATATTTTTGGCTAGAACATGGCACTTAAATTAGCCACTAGGTGAGCATAAGTGTTCATATACATTAAACATCAAACACAATACACAAAACATAACCAATTTATACCACTTTTACATAACGCATATTAATGTCATATTCTATCATTAATCTATAAGGTTCTACCAATTTCACCTATTTCATTTCATCGCCACATTCTATTGTCAATCTATAAGATTACACCAATTACGCATTATTCATTTCAATGTCATATCTAATTAATTCATCAAATTCATTTAATTACATTTTCAAGTTTCTAGTTTCCTTTATAATGTTTCGTCTTATGGGACCTTAGTAAAATGGACTCGGATACATGGGTTAACTACACTACACTAGGGCACCAAAGTACAAAGCCCGTAGGCATCAAATGCAAGCTTTGGGTTTTAGAAGAATCCTTTAATGGTGTGATTTGCAGGTAAAATTTTGTTTATTTTTTTGGTTTATTTTGAATTCTTATTAGTTTTTTTAAATTTGATTTTTGAAAATGAGGAAACCCACAAAAGAATCAAAGATGTACACGGAGTCAATCGGCAAAACCTGATAAAAAATCCATGGCTGGAATCAACAATTCGAGGGGAAGAGACAAAGGGGGAAGAAGAAAGAAATGGAAACAAAATGAAAAAAATTTAAATAGATGACATCATATATGACATCGTACGCTTATGTGGCCTGCCACATGGGCTATTATGTTGACCTACAGTTTGATTAACGAACAACTCACATTGATCGTTAAAAGTGGGTTGATTTCTGAACAAATCGTAATGTTGAGGGTGTCAATCAAAAAAACAAAAAGGTTAAGGGCACAAAACCAAAAGCCCCCAAACGTTGAGGGTTTTTTTTTTTACAATTATGCCTTCTTTATTTTATTAACCTTTTATTTTATTAATAATAATAAATTAACTTATAAAACATATAAAATTAAAAGATTTTAAAGTATCCAACCGTCCCACTATCTTAGGTATAGGTAAATTACCCATTAAGGCCATCCAACTATAATTCTTTAAGCAATTAATACCTTTAAACTAATAGCGATTGATTTTTTCAACTTTTACAATTTAGTCATTTTTAATTAATTAACTATTGAAACGTTAAAATTTCTTAACAAAACTTTAATACAATCTTAATGACACTCCGTAAATAATTATAAAAATATTTAAGGCTTAATTTATAGAAACGAGGTCCCAATACCTCATTTTCTAAAATCACTTGACTTTAGGGTCTTACCACTTAATAAATTGTTTATAAAACATAAATTATCAAGCAAAAACCTTTTAAAAACTATATTTGACTCGTAAATATTAAATAATAATATTTATGAACTTACTCGTCGAATTTGGTGGCCCCAAAACCACTATTTCTTACACCACTAGAAAACGGGTTGTTATATGTTGCAAGTAAACTTGGAAGATAACCCACCATGTGGATAGATACATCACAGATTAACTTGGAAAACAGTCCTACGGACTCTTACATGTGGATTCGTAGATGTGGATTCATACATGTGAATTCATAGAGGCAAATTCATACATGTGAATACATAAATGCGGATTGTACCGCAGACTTTCATAGGGCGGAGTCCTGCATATATGTTTAACATGAAAACTTGAGGACAAGCCTAGTGGACTGGCATAACTTGCATATGCCCATGGCCATGGGACTTGCATACATACATGAGGCTTAAAGCCTTAGACTCCACAGAGTTTCATACTTAAGAATAACCCAAGTAGGGTTAACATATACTTACGCACATATATCTTCGTACAATCCATCTGAACCTCCGCAAAGCCAAATAAAATGCATCAATTCAACTCTCATTATCTACTTTACATACCTTCTTACTTCTTATATATCACATTAGCGCCAACACTTCAACCAATTGATTCGATTTGCAAGTACACACTGAGCATGACTACATTCATCACATATGTGCATTACATCCAAGTAAATGAACAATTTGCATAAATCAACCCCATCAACTATAGTTCAAACATCATACAAGTCATTCATTTCACGTGTGCATGTTTACAACCATACAATTTTCTAACTAATGATTTCACCACGGCACTTACACGCATATTATCACAACACGGTTGAAACCCGCAGTAAACCACACAATTAGGCAACATAACGATCTACAAGTATTAGTGTAAGAACTCACCAAAAAAATACCTGGAAGCTAATATTACTTACTCTTATTTAGTTTCTCCTTTATCACCCAGGCCTCATCCTTCTTAGTTAGCTAAGCATAGCAACCAAATAATAATCAAAACAGAGGCATTCATATGTAAGACAACCATAATTCATTAGCATGTAGAGAAATTTAATCATCATAGTCCAAAATCAATGAATTATACCGAAATCCACAAGTTTTCCTTCTTTCTTCTTAAATCAAAATGTATGGAATAGTTAGAAAGATTACCAGATTGCTAAATTCTCAATTACTCTAGCTAATATGTTAGTTCCTTCCTACATATAATCTACTCCTTAATATCTTTTCTCTATTTTTTTCTCACTTTCAAAACGAATTAGAGAAGAAAATGGTAGAAAGAAAAATGGATACATGAATGAGAGAATGATGAAATGAGAATGTTGGTTCTCCTATATATATATCCATCCCACTCACGATTACTAAAACCAATTTAGTCACCCTAACATTTAATATCCATAATCATAATGTTTCCAACTCAAAATCATTTAGTTCTAATGCAACGAAACTAAAATTGAAATTTAACTAACTACCATTCAGTCTGCTGACCCACATAATCATACTAGAGCCCAACTAAACTAAAATTTTCTAATTACGTACCCAGGAATGCAGTTGGATTAGATCTGAATTATTTCTAACCCGTAAGTTTTTTTCAAAATTGACCCCACACAACTTTAACATTTCCGGGTGTGACAGCAATATTGTCTACTTCAACCACCACTCGCGAAGCACCAAGATCCCATGCTAGCATCAACCCTGTGTATCTTATTTTCACTGAGCTCAGTCCAGTACAATAGTGTACGATATTTACGACTGTACAAAGCCTCAAAAGGTGCCATTTTAATACTCGATTGAAAGCTGTTTGTAACACCCCTCACCCATATCCTAAGCCGGGATAGGGTTCGAGGCGTTACCGATATTTGACCTTTACAAACTTACTAAATCGGGTCACCGAATTTTGCCCAAAATTAAAACCTTTCAAACGAGTACACCTCGTCCCTTACACAGGCCTTCAAGGCCTAAGTCATAGCTGGGGATGGTTTGGGACAAAACCGGGAACTTTCGATAGACTTCGGCATCTTAGAAAATTTTCCCTTATTTTGAAGTGTGACACGCTCGTGTGGTGGGGCCGTGTGGTCACACACGCCCGTGCCCTCAGCCCGTGTGCAACACTAACTTCAACCCCATCATACTGTTAAATGCACACGGCCAAGACACATGCCCATGTGCTTAGCCTGTGGTCTATACTGACTTAAAATTTCAAGTGCAGGGGACACATGGCTATGCCACACACCCATGGGGGTGAGCCGTGTGTCACACACGACCTAGACACACGCCCGTGTGTCTACCCGTGTGGACATTATTAGGCTATTTTCCAAGCCTTTGATCACCCTCTATCAGCTAAACATACTTATTGGTTACTTTTGTGCATGTTAAGGCCAAATTATACACTTATGTGTATATATATATAAACTTTGATTAACCTCATTGCATGTAAACCTCATGTCATTGGTTTCATACATGCTAAGTTAATTCTCATCTTGTATTTAGGGATTTCCCATGTCTACTTGACATATTTAAGATTGGCTCGTTTTTATAACTCATTGCCAATTATAACCAAGCCATCATACGTGAATATAAACATGCATAGATTTGTAGGTCATAACCTACTTCAAAATAAGCCAATTTCCATGGCCATATACAAAAAGATAAGTATAACTTTACATGCCTTCATTTTGGTAAACCAAATGACACATATATCCAATTATTTAAAGTTCTATACATGCCATTGAACAAAACATAAGTATCTATATACCAAAGCTGAGCTAGTTGATAGTGTGTTGATTCTCCAACCGTCAATTCATACGAATGATCATTTCAGGTATGCACTCTCGTGAACCTCACATCTTACGGCAGGATTACCAGTCCAAGCTAAATCCCCCGTGATATAAACTCATAAGGTGATGTCGGGATTACCAGTCCAGGCTAAATCCCTTATAGCGACAAACACACTTAGTGAGCTCAAATCTGAATTACCAGTCCAGGCTAAATTCAGACCCTAATCGGATTACCCGTCCGGGCTAAATCCATAATGCACACATATTCTTCAAGAGGCTCGATCACTCAAGGAACACCCGTCTGGGCTAGACCCTTTCTATATTTGAGATCAACGGATTACCCATCCAGGCTAAATCTTTTTTGCAACACATGCAGGATCTCAAGTCACATATAATTCATGGTTTATCCATCGAATTCCCCTTTTTAACCTCACCCGAGACATTTTCCAACAAATCATTATCAAGGATGCATTCCATGCATTTTCATGCCACCAACAATGCAATCATCATGCTTTCATAAATCATACAATTATGCATATTATGAGTTTACTTTAAGTTTTTCGAACTTACTTGGACTCGTTTCAGTATTGTGTTTCGGTTATTCCAAAACCTTTTGTTTTCCTCAATCGACCTCCGAAGTTTGTTCCTTGGAGTCTAAAACAATAAAAATAAATTATTAATGACTCACATTGTACCCTTTTGAGCCTAAATTTCACCCCAGGTCCAAATGACTAGTTTGCCCCTAACCTTTTACATTTTTACGATTTAGTCCCTAGGCTCATATAATGGAACACATGCAATTTCTATCTTACTCAAGCCTAGACGAACACTTTTCCCTCTTATGGAAGCCCACATTTTCCATTATTTTCACATTTCTACCACATTTAACAACTTTTGCAAAAAGGTCCCTTTAGGGGTTTTTCATGAAAATCACCTAGGAAAAGATGTTTAACACACCGTCAACTTTCATATTCCTCCATAAACCATCAAAATACAAGTAACTCATGCATGGATAAATTTTTAAACATGAACCCTAGCATGAAATATGGGTAGAAATGGAGAGAGTAAGCTACCGGGATTTCGAAAATACAAAAAACATTAAAAACGGGGCTTGGGTGCACTTACTATTGCTCTTGAAAATGTTGAAAACCCTAGCTATGGAATCCCTTAAAGTTTTGGCAGCTGGAGAAGAAAAAGAGCTGATTTTGGTTCATTTTTCCCATTTTATTTCATTAAAATGCCAAATGACCAAAATTCCCTTAAGTCATTTCTTTAAAATTTCATCCATGTAAGCCCATTTTTGTCCAAAAACTTAGATATTGGGAAAATTACTCTCTAAGACCTTCTAATTTGTAATCTAAAGAAATTTCATAAAAATTGATTCTAGAATCCAAGTTTTACAATTTATTCAATTTAGTCCCTAATTTCCAATTGGACACCTTACTCAAAGAATTTCTTCATGAAATCTTAACACATACATATTCTCATATTCTAGACCTTATAATAATCATTAAATAAATATTTTGATGTCATATTTGTGGTCCCAAAACCACTATTCCGACTAGGCTTATTTCAGGATGTTACATTTCTCCCCCTTAGGGACTTTCGTCCTCGAAAGTCTTACCAGTAAACAGGTTCAGATATTGGTTTCTTATGGTTTCTTCTGGTTTCCATGTAGCCTATTCCACACCATGTCGATGCCATAAAACCTTTACTAAAGCCACATTTTTATTTCTTAACTGTTTAACCTCACGAGCCAAAATCTTCACTGGTTCCTCTCCGTAGGTCATGTTTGGTCTAATTTCAATCTCTGCTGGTGAAATCACATGAGAGGGGTCTAATAGATATCGCCTTAACATGGATACATGGAACACGTCGTGAATCTTTTCCAATTGGGGTGGCAATGCCAAACGATAGGCTAATGGTCCAACTCTTTCAGTGATCTCGTACGGTCCGATAAATCACGGACTCAATTTGCCTTTCCGGCCAAATCTCAACACCTTTTTCCATGGAGATACCTTTAAGAATACTCTATCTCCAACTTGGAATTCAATCTCTTTTCTTTTCAGATCAGCATATGACTTTTGCCTATCCGATGCCGCTTTTAAACAGTCTCGTATCACTTTAAATTTTTCTTCAGTTTCCTTAATCAAATCAACTCCATGAATTTGACTTTCCTTGAGTTCTGTCCAATACAATAGAGTTCGACACTTCCTGCCATACAAGGCTTCATAAGGCGCCATTTTCAAACTCGTTTGAAAACTGTTATTATAGGCAAATTCTACCAATGGCTAGTGCTTTTCCCAATTACCTTGAAATTCGAGGATGCAACATCACAACATATCCTCGAGAATCTAAATCATCCGCTCAGATTGACCATCGGTCTGAGGGTGAAAAGCCGTACTAAAATTCAACTTTGTACCTAAGGCTTATTGTAACATCTTTCAGAATCTCGAAGTGAACCTCGGGTCTCTGTCTGAAATAATAGATAGCGGTACCCAGTGTAATCTCACAATCTCAGATATGTACAAGTCGGCCAATCTATCAAGAGAGTAATTCGTTCTTACCAGAATTAAATGAGCCGACTTCATCAATTTATCCACCACAACCCATATAGCATCTTTCTTTTTCGGAGTCAATGGCAATCCTATCACAAAATCCATAGTAACTTTGTCCCACTTCCATTCGGGGACCATTATAGGCTGTAACAAACCTGAAGGCACTTGATGTTTAGCCTTAACTTGCTGACATATCAGACATTTCGACACAAATTCAGAAATGTCTCTTTTCATGTCGTTCCACCAGTACATTTTCTTTAAATCGTTGTACATCTTGGTACTTCCCGGGTGAATAGACAAATAGCTGTTATGCGCTTCTTGCAAGATTTTCTGAATAATCTCATCATTTTTAGGTATACAAACTCTATCTCTGAACATCAAACATCCATCAGGACCGATCTGATAATCTAATTCAATGCTCGACTCATATTGAGTCCTTTTAGCATGCAGGTCTCTATCATTAATTTGAGCATCATAGATTTCCTGAAGAAATGTCGGCCTAGCCTCTAGCTCTGCCAAGACCGAACCATCTTCAAACAATGCTAACTGAGCATCCATGGCTCTCAGTGCAAGCAAAGATTTTCTACTTAACGCGTCGGTGACCACATTCACCTTTATCGGATGATAGTCAATGATCAGTTCATAATCTTTAATTAGTTCTAACCATCTCCGTTGTCTCAGGTTCAACTCTTTTTGAGTCATCAAATACTTCAAACTCTTGTGATCTGTAAATATACGACAAGTCTCACCATATAAATAATACCTCCAGATTTTCAAGGCAAAGACAATGGCGGTGAGTTCTAGATCATGTATCAGATAGTTCTTCTCGTGTGGCTTCAACTGTCGTGAAGCGTAGGTTATCAACTTGTCATCTTGCATAAGTACACAACCCAATCTGTTCAAGGATGCATCACTATAGACTATAACCTCTTTTCCCGGCTCAGGTATTACTAAAATAGGAGCTTCAGTCAACAATGTCTTTAACTTCTCGAAACTCTGCTGATACTTTTCTGTCCATTCAAACTTAACGTCTTTCTGTAGCAACCTCGTCATTGGTGTTGCTATCATGGCGAATCCTTTCACAAATCTTCTGTAGTAACCGGCTAAGCCCAAAAAGCTTCTAACCTCGACTACATTTTTAGGAAATTTCCATTCAATAATAGCAGAGATTTTACTTGGATCAACTCGGATGCCTTCACCCGAAAAAAATATGACCCAAAAATCCAACTTCTTAGAGCCAAAATTCACTCTCGCTAAACTTAGCATACAGTTGTTTTTACTGTAAGGTCTGCAACACAGTTCTCAGGTGTTTCGCATGCTCTGACTCATCTTTAGAATAAATTAAGATGTTATTAATGAGCACAACGACAAACTTATCCAAGTATGACCGAAAGATCCTATTCATCAGGTCTATGAATACGGCCGGTGCATTCGTAAATCCAAATGGCATAACCAGAAATTCATAATGGTCGTATCTGATTCTAAAAGCTATTTTTTGCACATCTGATTCCTTAACACGTAACTGATAGTAGCTAGACCTCAAGTTTATCTTAGAGAATACCGTGGCTCCTTTCAACTAGTTGAATAGATCATCGATCCTCGACAAAGGATACTTATTCTTGATAGTTACCTTGTTCAGTTGTCGATAATCTATACATAATCTCATTGAACCATCTTTCTTCTTTACAAACAATACGGGGGCACCCCAAGGTGAAAAGCTTGGCCTAGCAAAACCTTTATCCTTCAGCTCTTGCAACTGTGCTTTTAATTCTTTCAGCTCGATTGGGACCATTCTGTATGGAGCAATAGAAATGGGAGCTGTTCCTAGCACCAATTCAATACCAAACTCTATCTCTCTTTCAGGAGTAATCTGGGTAATTCTTCCAGAAATACGTCTGGATATGCACATACTATTGGCACAGTCTCAATCTTCAACTCCGTTTCCTTCGTGTTTAACACAAAAGCAAGGTAGGCTTCATACCCTTTTCTCATGTATCTCTGAGCAACCATTGCCGTGATTATAGCTGGCGACATGCCCAACTCTCTTGAATTAACCCTTAGAATTTTACCATCTAGGCATTTCAATTTAATATACTTGCTACCACAATTTACAATTACATCATGCAGGGCTAACCAATCCATGCCAAGTATTATATCGAATTCATCAAAAGGTAACAACATAAGGTTAGCTGGAAAACATTGACCATGAATCGTCAAAGGACAATTCTTACAGACTTTATCAACCAGAACCAATTTCCCTACTGGGTTCGACACTCTAACAACAAATTCCGTAGGTTCAATGGGTATATTCTTACTAGACACCAATCTCATGCAAATATATGAATGTGTCGATCCCGGGTCAATTAAGGCAAGAACACATGTATTGAAAAGAGAAAACGTACCCGTAATAACGTCAAGAGCAGAGGCTTCCTCTTGAGCGCGTATTGCATACGTTCTCGCAGGGGCTCGAGCCTCTGATTTTGTAGTGTCTTTGGCTGTGACTTGACTGCCACTAGCACTTCTAGAGTATCTCGGGAGTCTACCTCGTGCCATGGGAGCACTCGACTTCGGGGTTACTTCTACTTCTTTTTCAATTCGCTCCAGGCAATCCCTAATAAAGTGGTCAAGAGAACCACATATGAAACATGCACCACTCTTTATTCGGCACTCTCCGAAGTGAAATTTGTTGCAACTCTTACACTTCGGCTTTTGGTAATCTACACTCTCCAAACTAGTCACCATCGGGGAGGAAGACTTCTGATCTCGTCGTTTAGAGCTTCTTGTTCTACCCGAATATCCTACAGATGAAGTGGAGCGTTCATGTTGGCTCTTTGATTTCTTTGTGGAAAAGGGGAGCGTCTTACCGCTGGATCTCTTGCTCGCAACTCAAGCCTCTCTCTTTGCTTGCTTCCTTTCATTATTGAGTTCCTCGACCTTCTTGGCCCGATCAGCTAATGCAGCGAACTCCCAAATTTTAAGAATCCCAATCAATAACTTGATTTCTTCATTCAAACCTTCCTCGAAGCGTTTACACATTTCAGACTCAGTTTGAATCCACTCAGTTGCGTACTGACTTAGTCTTACAAACTCCCTTCCGTATTCTGCCATAGTCTTATTCCCTTGTTTGAGTTCCAAGAACTCCTTTCGCTTCAAGTCTAAGAACCTTTGACTGATATACTTCTTCCTAAACTCTGCTTGGAAGAATTCCCAAGTGATATTTTCCTTTGGCACCACTGAAGATACGGTCTTCCACCAGTGGTACGTAGTGTCCTTCAAGAGAGACACAGCACACTTCAAGCACTCCTCAGGTGTGCACAATAATTCATCTAATACCCTTATGGTATTTTCAAGCCAGAACTCAGCTCTCTCAGCATCATCATCAATTTTAGCTCTAAATTCTTCGACTCCATACTTTCTAAGCTTATCTATGGGGGCCTTACCAATTCTTACCAGTGCCATACCTCGTGGCAAATCCTCATCAGGTTGGTTAGGGGGTGGGGGCAGTCGTGGTATGTTAGGGCAATTCCTCAGATAATCCCCAAACCATTTATCCATCATGTTAAAGAAGGCGGCTCAGGCTTCTTCCCGGCCTTCAGACATAACTCGTCTACTACTACTAGATACAGCTCATTGTACAGAAGCTGGAGAATGGCTCTCGGCTCCCTCGAACTCATCTTGTGCATGATTGGAAGATATTTACTATATTCAAAACAATTTTAAACAGTTAGGGGATATCACATTATCAACGTTCATATAATGGTATGTATAGCGAACCTCAATGCTCTCTACGATAGTCCTAGAACCGATTAAATCGTAGCTCTGATACCACTAAATGTAACACTCCTCACCCATATCCTACGTCGGGATAGGGTTCGAGGCGTTACCGATATTTTACCTTTACAAACTTACTAAATCGGGTTGCCGAATTTTGCCCAAAATTAAAACCTTTCAAACGAGTACACCTCGTCCCTTACACAGGCCTTCGAGGCCTAAGTCATAGATGGGGACGGTTCGGAATAGAATCGGGAACTTTCGATAGACTTTGGGCATCTTAGAAAATTTTCCCTTATTTTGAAGTGTGACACGCCCGTGTGGTGGGGCCGTGTAGTCACACACGCCCGTGCCCTCAGCCCGTGTGCAATACTGACTTCAACCTCATCATACTGTTAAATGCACACGGCCAAGACACATGCCCATGTGCTTAGCCCATGGTCTATACTGACTTAAAATTTCAAGTGCAGTGGACACATGGCTATGCCACACACCCATGGGGGTGAGCCGTGTGTCACACATGACCTAGACACACGCCCATGTGTCTACCCGTGTAGACCTTATTAAGCTATTTTCCAAGCCTTTGATCACCCTCTATCAACTAAACATACTTATTGGTTACTTTTGTGCATGTTAAGGCCAAATTATACACTTATGTGTATATATATATATATATATATATATATATATATATAAACTTTGATTAACCTTATTGCATGTAAACCTCATGCCATTGGTTTCATACACGCTAAGTTAATTCTTATATTATATTTAGGGATTTCCCATGTCCACTTGACATATTTAAGACTGGATTGTTTTTATAACTCATTGCCAATTATAACCAAGCCATCATATGTGAACATAAACATGCATAGATTTGTAGGTCATAACCTACTTCAAAATAAGCCAATTTCCATGGCCATATACAAAAAGATAAGTATAACTTTACATGCCTTCATTTTGGTAAATCAAATAACACATATATCCAATTATTTAAAGTTCTATACATGCCATTGAACAAAACATAAGTATCTATATACCAAAGCTGAGCTAGTTGATAGTGTGTTGATTCTCCAACCGTCTTCCAATCTTTACGAGTCCTCAAGCTCTGTAAGACAGGGAAGAGAGAGGGTTAAGCATTTACATGCTTAGTAAGCTCAAATAACTGGAAAGTAAACTTACCGATTATTTAGCATACATCCTTATTAGATAATGAAACCAACAAATATGAAAATGGTTTCCCTATCACATGCACTCAATCAATGAGTTAGTCAGATAAGAAAACATCATGTAATTTATCTTAGATGAGCTCATCATTTGACATGTCATATGTACATATACCTCGTGTTAGTCCCGTTGAGTTTTTAGGAAATCTCGATGGATTATCCAATCACCGTCAATTGATACGAATGATCATTTCAGGTATGCACTCCCGCAAACCTCACATCTTACGGCAGGATTACCAGTCCAGGCTAAATCCCCCGTGATATAAACTCATAAGGTGATGTCGGGATTACCAGTCCAGGCTAAATCCCTTATAGCGACAAACACACTTAGTGAGCTCGGATCTGAAATACCAGTCCAGGCTAAATTCAGACCCTAATCGGATTACCCGTCCGGGCTAAATCCATAATGCACACATATTCTTCGAGAGGCTCGATCACTCAAGGAACACCCGTTCGGGATAGATCCTTTCTGTATTTGAGATCAACGGATTACCCATCCAAGCTAAATTTTTTTTGCAACACATGCAGGATCTCAAGTCACATATAATTCATGGTTTATCCATCGAATTCCCTTTTTTAACCTCAACCGAGACATTTTCCAACAAATCATTGTCAAGGATGCATTTCATGCATTTTCATGCCACCAACAATGCAATCATCATGCTTTCATAAATCATACAATTATGCATATTATGAATTTACTTTAAGTTATCCGAACTTACTTGGACTTGTTTCAGTATTGTGTTTCGGTTATTTCGAAACCTTTCGTTTTCCTCGATCGACCTATGGAATTTGTTCATCGGGATCTAAAATAATAAAAATAAATTATTAATGACTCACATTGTACCCTTTTGAGCCTAAATTTCACCCTAGTCCAAATAACCATTTTGCCCTTAGCCGTTCACATTTTTACGATTTAGTCCCTAGGCTCGTATAATGAAACACATGCAATTCCTATCTTACCCAAGCCTAGCCGAACACTTTCCCCTCTTATGGTAGCCTACATTTTTCCATTATTTTCACATTTCTACCACATATTTAACAACTTTTTTAAAAATGTCCCTTTAGGGGTTTTTTCATGAAAATCACCTAGGAAAAGATGTTTAACACACCTTCAACTTTCATATTCCTCCATAAACCATCAAAATACAAGTAACTCATGCATGGGTAAATTTTTAAACAAGAACCCTAGCATGAAATATGGGTAGAAATGGAGAGAGTAAGCTACCGGGATTTCGAAAATATAAAGAACATTAAAAACGGGGCCTGGGTGCACTTACTGTTTTGCTTGAAAATGTTGAAAACCCTAGATATGGAGTCCCTTGAAGTTTTGGCAGCATGGAGAAGAAAAAGAGCTGATTTTGGTTCATTTTTCCCATTTTATTTCATTAAAATGCCAAATGACCAAAATGCCCTTAAGTCATTTCTTTAAAATTTCATCCATGCAAGCCCATTTTTGTCCAAAAACTTAGAAATTGGGAAAATTGCTCTTTAAAACCTTCTAATTTGTAATCTAAAGAAATTTCATACAAATTGATCCTAGAATCCAAGTTTTGTAATTTATTCAATTTAGTCCCTAATTTCCAATTGGACACCTTACTCAAAGAATTTCTTCATGAAATCTTAACAGATACATATTCTCATATTCTAGACCTTATAATAATCATAAAATAAATATTTTGATGTTGGATTTGTGGTCCCGTAACTACTATTCTGATTAGGCCCTATTTCGGGATGTTACACTGTTATTATACGCAAATTCAATCAGAGGTAGGTATCGTTCCCACGTACCTTCGAACTTGAGAATGTAACATCTCAACATATCCTCAAGTATCTGAATGATTCGTTCAGACTGACCATCTGTTTGTGGATGGAAAGCAGTACTGAAATGTAATTTCGTACCTAGTGTGTCTTGTAGTTTCTTCCAAAACCGCGATGTAAACCTCAGATCTCTATCCGAAACAATAGATATAGGCACACCATGTAATCTCACAATCTGAGAAACATACAATTCAGCCAGCTTATCCAGCGAGTAGTCTGTACGTATTGGAACAAAATGAGCCGATTTAGTCAATATATCCACAATAACCCAAATTGCATCTTTCTTGCTTTGTGTTAATGGTAAAGCAAATACAAAATTCATAGTAACTCTGTCCCATTTCCACTCAGGTATCATGATCGGCTAAAGCAATCTAGAAGGTACCTGATGTTCGGCTTTTACTTGTTGAAAAATTAAGCATTTTGAAACAAAGTTAGAAATGTCTCGTTTCATACCATGCCACCAATAAAGTTGTTTCAGATCATTATACATCTTAGTACTACCTGAGTGAACAGATGACCAATTGCTGTGAGCTTCATTCAAAATCATTTGAATCAACTCTAAGTTCCTCGGGACGCATATTCGGTTCCTGAATCTCAAACAGTCATCAGCATCAACTCGAAACTCTGAATCAGCATTTGAATCACATTGAGCTCATTTTGTTATCAACTCGTTATCAATCTTTTGAGCATCACAACTTTTTCAAACAAATAACAGTCTTGCTTTCAATTTAGCTATTATCGAACCGTCATCAGACATAGCCATATGCGCATTCATTGTACACAAAGCAAACAGTGATTTTTGGCTTAAAGCATCAGCAACAATATTAGTTTTTCCCGGGTGGTAGTCAATCACAAGCTCGTAGTCTTTTAGCAATTCTAACCATCGATGTTGTTTCAAATTCAGATCTTTCTAAGTCATCAAATATTTTAAACTTTTGTGATCAGAATAAACATGACATTTCTCACTGAACAGATAGTGGCGCCATATCTTCAATGCAAATACAATAGCTTCCAATTCCAAATCGTATGTCGGGTAGTTCCTTTCATGTGGCTTCAACTATATCGAGGCATAAGCTATAACTTTGCCTTCCTGCATTAAAACACAGCCCAAACCATTTAAATATGCGTCACTAAAGATAACAAATTTTTTACCTGATTCTGGCTGAACTAGCATTGGAGCTTCGTTCAAAAGGGCTTTCAACTGATCAAAGCTTTTCTGGCACTTCTCTGACCGCTCAAACTTAACATTTTTCTATAGTAGCTTCGTCATTGGAGCTGCAATCATAGAGAAACCTTTCACGAACCGTCTATAATAACCAGCAAGTCCTAGAAAACTTCGGACTTTAGAAACATTCTTCGGAGGTTTCCAATCGACTATAGCTAAAATTTTGCTCGAATCAACCCGAATACCCGATGCTAATACCACATGACCCAGAAAACTGACTTCACTTAACCAGAACTCACATTTACTGAATTTCGCATACAACTGCTTATCTCGCAAAATTTGTAACACAAGTCTTAAATGTTCAGCATGTTCAGCTTCATCACGATAGTAGATCAAAATATCATCTATAAACACAACCACAAACTAGTCCAAATACGGTCTGAAGATTCGATTCATCAAATCCATGAAAATAGCAGGTGCATTAGTGAGTCCGAATGGTATAACTAAAAACTCATAGTGTACATACCTCATTCAAAAAGTAGTCTTTGGCACGTCTGAATCTTTAACTCGCAACTGATAATAGCCTGATCTCAAATCTATCTCCGAAAACACTGTAGTCCCTTTTAGTTGATCAAACAGATCATCAATCCGTGGCAACGGATACTTATTCTTTACAGTCACCTTATTGAGATGTCTATAATCAATGCACATTCTCATAGTTCCATATTTCTTTTTCACAAACAGTACTGGTGCACCCCAAGGAGAGAAACTCGATCGCGTGAAACCTCTATCTGTTAACTCTTGCAATTAAGCTTTCAATTATTTTAATTCTGTAGGTGTCATTCTATACAGAGCTATGGATATCAGAGTCATCCCAAGCATTAACTCAATACAAAACTCTACCTCCCGAATAGGTGGCAAACCTGGTAATTCTTCAGGGAACACATCTGGATACTTACATACAATAGGTACTGATTTAGTGATTCTTTCGGCCACTTTACTGTCAAGCACATATGCAAAGTAAGCTTCGCAGCCTTTTCTCACATATTTCTGAGCTAACATCGAAGAAATCACTACTGGTAACCCATTCAAATCATTAGATTCAATCTAAATAACCTCATCATTCTGGCTTCATGGATCAATGGTCTTTCTTTTGCAATTTACTACAGCATCATGAAAAGTTAACCAATCCATACCCAGAATTATGTCAAACTCATCAAATGGAAACAACATCAAATCAGTCGGAAAGCACAAATCTCAAATCATCAAAGGACAATTCTTACACACTCTATCAACCATAACACACCGACCTAAGGTATTTGACACTTTAATCACAAACTCAGTAGACTCAACAGGTAGAGTCTTGTTGAATACTAATGTCTCACACACATAAGAATGAGTAGAAACAAGATCAATCAATGCAATTACATTAGTATCATAAAGAGTGAATGTACCAGTAATGACATCTGGGGATGAGGCCTCCTCTCGTGCACGAATAGCATAGGCTCTGGCAGGTGCATGAGCCTCAGATCTGACAGCTATATCTTTAGTCCCTCTCTTGCTACCACTCATATTACCCGCATTTCTGGGTGGTCTACCTCGAGCTGCAGTATTACCTGATCTCATGTTCTGCACTGGATTTTCTTCAACTAACCCTGGGCAATCTTGAATATAATGATCTGTCGATCCGCATTTAAAACAGGCCCGATCATGTAATCTGCAACTGTCGGGATGTCTTTTACCATAGTTTTTACACTCGGGTTGATTTGATCTAACATTAGCCATACTCGCTACTGAGGTAGCTCTCGAGCTCAATGGTGGTCTATTCTGATCCCGTTTGGAATAAATCGAAGTGGCTTTAGAACGGCTGAAATCATCTCAGAGCTTCTTTGGTGCCAACTAGAATGACTTACTGGATGTTCTTTTACGTGCATCTCTAGCTTCAAAGTCAGCTTTTCTTTTCTCTTTCCCGAGCTCTTCAGCTTTGCAGGCTCGCTCAACAAGTACCACAAACTCTTTTATCTCAAGTATGCCAACTAATAGTTTAATATCTTCATTCAGCCCATCTTCAAATCTTTTACACATTATAGCTTCGATCGAAACACACTCTCGGGCATACCAATTGAGTCTCACAAATTTTCGCTCATATTCTATCACGGCCATCTGACCCTATTTCAGCTTTAGAAATTCTTTACGTTTCTGATCAATAAATCTCTGGCTGATATATTTCTTACGGAACTCAGTCTGAAAGAATTCCCAGGTCACCCGTTCTCTCGGAACCACTGATACAAGGGTATTCTACCAGTGATATGCTGTGTCTCGAAGCAAAGATATGTCACACTTCAAACATTCATCTGGGGTATAGGACAGCTCATCAAACACACGGATAGTATTATCAAGCCAAAACTTAGCCCGCTCAACATCATCATCATCAGTAACTTTAAATTCTTCGGCCCTATGTTTTTTGATTTTATCAACAGGTGGCTTATATAATCTCAATGGATCACTTACTTGGGGTATAGCAGGCATCGAAGATGGATTAATCGGGGTGGAGGTTGTTGTGCAGCCAGGTTAGTCCGAATATATTGAGTAAACCAGTCATTCATCATTTGATAGAAGACTTGTTTAGCCTCACTTTCTTGATTACTCGAAGTCGGTCGAGAATCAGCCAGCACTGTCCCTTGCGCGGACATCATCAGCTACAGCTCTATTGGGATCCATTTATTATATGAAAACACATTTTCAAATGTCATAAGTCATCACACTATCGCAGTATATAATATGGCATGTATAGCTAGACTCACACACGTTATGTTAGTCCTAGAACCGACTAAACCATAGCTCTGATACTAATAAAATGTAACACCCTTAACCCGTATCCGTTGCCGGACTGGGGTTACAAGGTATTACTAGTCAAGTCACAAATTCAAATAATCACAAGAATATACTTAAACAAATTTTTAAGCCATTTATTAAAAGTAAGAATAGTCAATTTATTCATTAACATCACATAACTGAATGTAACTTGGATTCAACTTATAGATTATACAAAATATACAATCAGCATTATACCTCCATTACAATCTAAAAATTTATTCAGAAGTAGAACTCATAAAATCAAGTACACCAAAACATTCCAATTTCACCACATCATATTCGACTCATTACAGTAGTACATATTTCGTCAACTTACTATAAATTCTTCTCCTGTAAATAACATGCATGTAATTTATTAATACATAACTTGTTATGACACAATATGCATTCCCTATCAATGCATATTCAAAACATATATTAATTCATCATTATATTTATATATATACCTTAAGATAAAATACATATTAGGTCAATTTCTCATATGCATAAATATTTATAAAAGTATTTGCCGAATCACAAGTTAGGCAAAACCAACTCACATATTTTTATCTTATGAACTAATTTATAATACACTACTATATTATTTCTAGACCAACTCATATTACAAATTATACATCACAAGAATAAGACATTAACCATAATTAGGCATACAATTAAAACTTGAGTACATCATGCCATGTAACAACCATATTTTTTTTTACAACCTTATATTATGTCCGAACTTAGTTAACAACCTATATTACTGAATTACACATTATACATTATTTAAATAATACTAGTATATTCGCATATACCTTTTTCTATGTATACCTTAACAAAAACAACCATGTATTCATCCAAATCATTAACCATTTTCAAATCATAAAACCACTTATCACAAACATCATTCCATTATAACATTTAACATCATAGCCAAAATAAATTTAAGCCACAACCAAGCATAACCGAACTCAACATAAAAGATTAGCCATTTTCGCATGGCTTAGATTATACAAACCAAACTTCTACTTTTCAAATCACATTCCAGCCTATACATGCCATAATTCAAGTTTAACTTATAAAGATACCAAAATAGCTGATAGTGTGATGATGCCTTTGCTGACTGTCCCCCGAGCTCGTAGCTTGACTCCAAATCTATAAAACAGAGTAAACATAGATACACAGAGTAAGCTATCTTAGCTTAGTAAGCCATAAGCAAATAAACAACTCAATAATATATTCGACCTATTTTACTAAACCGAATTATATTGTCATGACCAATGCTTAACCTTAAACCTACATATGAGATACAATAATATATTTCCATATACCATTTTTACCTTGGTCGAGTACTCACATAAACTAATTAACCAAATATCATTCAACTTTCAGGTCCAAAATATCACCAAATAATCCAGCATACTTATCCCATTTAAATAAGTTCAAGAATCATGATATGACATTATACACACATACTTCTTATTTGGCCGAATACTCATATAGTCACTTTAACATGTTAAAAATAAACTTCTAAAGGCAAATAGACATTAAAATTTAGTACATATTCACTCAAGTGCATAATTTCAAGTGTCGAAATAATTTTCCATATACATATATTAATTATATAACCGAAAATGCCTCATCATATATACACATATATAAAGGTTATTCATGACATACTAACTACTCATTCATAAAGCCAAACACACATATCACATACACATATTTTCTTTATTTGCATATTACAAGATTTTAAACAAATAGCCAAGGTGTTTACTGAACTTACCTCAAGTAAGTAACATATTAGTTCATACCTGGCATATAGCTCGTTTTACACATTCGAACTCAATTTACCTTTTCCCGATGAACCATTCGGAATTGGATAAGAAACTCGGATAATCACACAAATCGTACAATGCCAACGTCCCAGACGTGGTCTTACATGTAATCACATATCGATGCCACTGTCTCAGATAGGGTCTTACTCGTAAAAACATATCGGAATCACATATCGATGCCATGGTCTTACTCGTACACATATATCAGAATCCTATGTCATGACATATGTATCCTAACTATTCTTAAGGTTCATACGGGGCTTTCAAACGTCAAAACTCGGTCGAAATGAATTCGGTAATGTAGTAGCCAAGCCTTTTTGTATTCGGCCATAGAATATATAAATTCATACATTTCATAACAGAACATATAACTAGCATTTAACTACAATTAAACACGTCTATTTGCTTATAAACTTACCTCGGACAATACAAAACGGAATAGGGCAGCTAGTCGACAATTTTCGCTTTCCCCTAATCCAAATCCGATTTCTTTGGTTCTTGATCTAAACATATTCAAATTAAGCTCATTCAAACATATTTTCATTCAATTTAGTCCAAAAACACATAAATGGGCAAATTACCATTTTACCCCTGACATTTACACTTTTTACAATTTAGTCACTATTGCACAAAACACAAAATACACAAAATTTCAGCATACCCATATTGAGCTGAATTTTACCCACTCTAAAAAAAATCCATATATTTAATTTATTTCACATTTTAGTCCCTCAAATTATAATTTTTGCAATTTAGTCCTAATAACTCAAAATCATCAAAAACTCCAATACAAAATATGTTAATCTAAAACATATCTTTCATATTTCATCATCAAACAACAAAAATACAAGCTCTCAACAATGGTATAACTCAAAATATTCACCAAAATAAAAAATTCAAGCATGGGTTTTGTAGTACTTGAAGCAACGATCTCAAAAACGTAGAAATTATCAAAAATCGAACAAAAAACGAACCTTGATTGAGCTTGAAAGGATGGTCGAACCTAGTTCTTTTCTTCTTTTTTTTCTTATTTGTTATTTCGGTGGTTAACAAAAAATATAACATGTATTTTCCTTATGTTTTATTATGATATATATATTAACATTTTAATTAATTACTAATATAACCTTTATAATTAAATAACTTAAACACATAATTCAAGGGTACAATCGACCATTACCTAATCAAATGGTCTATTTACAACTTTAAGACTTCAACTTTAAAAGCCAATAGTAATTTTTATTTTAAGCGATTAAGTCCTTTTATTTAATCGGGTACCTAAACGACAAAATTAAATCACGAAAAATTCACAGATATAAATTCACATAAAATAAACACAGAAAATAATTTTTAAATACTTTTTTGACTCGGATTCATGGTCTCGAAACCACCGTTCCGATTAGGGTCTAAATCGGGCTGTTACAAGAAATTATTGCATCCTCCATTCCTGCAGTTTCTGAGTCTCCAACAATTTTCACGAACTTGTTTGCCCCTAACACTATCTCATCCCATAGAGCCAGGCTTTAGTATTATCTGCAACATCCTACATGCCTCCCCTCTTGGCTCATTACGTTTAACTTCTCCCATTAACAAAGTAAATTCCTTTTTACCTTAGAGAGATCATATTAGCATAGGGAAATATCCTTTCTCTCCATACACAATCTAGCAAAAGTGGGAGAAAGACTTGCCCCAAGAGTTAAAGGAGTGTGCCTACCCCTCATCTTCCTCCTCTAGTGTCAAAAGACCTTTCCTAAGAGAGATGGTGGGCACCTTCCAAATGATGGTGGTGAAGTGTGAACTCCTTGGTTGGGGCCTTCAGGAAGCTTGCCAAGAGGATGAGGCCAAGTGAGCGAAGTTTGAAAAAGTAATGAACTTTAGCGAAAAAGCCCTTAATAGACTCCACGAGTTGTATGCTGAAACTGAACGCCAAAATAAAGAGCTTGCTAATTATGTCTTTACCTCGGAGGCCAATGGGAAAACATGAGAGGCTAAAAAGAAGAAATTAGAGGAAAGGGTCAACCATTAGAATTTGAGAAAGCATCATAGGAGGAATAGATGAGGGCCAAGGAAGAGAAACATTGCACTGCAATAGAGCAACTGCAGAAAGAGAACAATGAGGCCTTGGAAAGCTATATGGAAAAAACCACAACCAAAATGAAGAACTATCCGTCTAAACTGAAATCAAACATCCTACTACACGCCCAAATTGCTATAGGGCCCTTTGATGTACAACATATAGACTTTGATTGCATATACAAGCTTACTACTGTTGATCTTGGCTTCGATGTTCTCTGTCCCTCAGGCGGCAAATGGGAAAAGTTCTAGAAGGAATAGAAGAAATCAGGTAAACTCTTATTCCCCAATGAGCTAGAGGAGACCAGTTTAGCTCCTAATAAGGAAATTGACCATGAGGGAAAGAAAGAACTGAAGATGTCGCTACCACCCATTCTAATCCAGTTGGAGAGGAGGATTATGTGGACTCTTACATGAAAGATATTCCATATGGACCGTCATAACTTGCATATACCCATGGTCATAGGACTTGCATACATACATGAGGCTTAGAGCCTTAGACTCCGTAGAGTCTCATACTTGAGAAGAACCCTCGTAGGGTCATCATATACTTGTGAGCATAAACCACATACAATCCAATCAGACCTTCGCAAGGCCAAATAACATGTGGCACAAAGTGCACAACATGACATCTCTTTATTCATTCATCCATCATTACCTCCCTCCATACTCTATATATCATTCATTTTTACCAAAAGAACACATATCAAGCATTCATCAATATAACATATTCTATAGTACTTTACCCAGTAACAACTTATCAATCCAACAAGCTTATGCTTACAACTGACATACTTTTTGCACACCAACTTAATATGCATCAACATTACAGCAGAACTATCACCAAAATAACAAATATGCAAAGTAACTTGCGGACAATTTAGAAGTCATCATACGCCGTAACACTATTCTCATCCAACAATTCATCAATAACATAACTTGAGCTCACAACTAACTTGCACTTTTTTTTATATCATACATCTATGATTGTGGTAACTTTTCCATGACAAGGTAACACTTCCTCATAAGCATAACACACAACCTGAACATAATAGGACAAAGCATGCAACACAAACACTGAAGATTTTAGTTTAGGAACTCACCAACAAGAATACCTAAAAGTCGATACCACCTTCCCCTTCTTAGTTTCTCCCTTGTCACTCAATACTTCTCTTTCTTTATTAGAAACTTGCCAAAATCTCCATTACTCAAGCTAAAAAGTTCATTTCTACCAATATGCAGGCTATTCTCTTATTCCTTTTATTATCGCTTGCAAAACAAACCAGAGAAGAAATGGAGGAAAGATAGTGAATGTGAGAATGAGAGAATCTGAGGGAAAGACAACTCCGATTTTCCCCTTTTTATACCCCTCCTCCTGCCCTGATATCTCGAACTCAATAAATATTATAAAATTTTATAACCTCATCATTATGTCTCCAATTAAGAAATCGTGTTGTTACATCTCAACTATTTGGTTCCACTCCAATTATTACCCATCCGGCCACATAAGTATTCCATAATTACTCTAAGACCAGCTTCAACCCAAATATTTACAACTTGATAATAAATAATTTCCATAGGTAAAAATAAAGAAATAATAAAAAATTTAAGTAACCTTGGGACTTCGATTCAAATATATCCAGGCTTTAATTCTAGATTGAAGAGTGACATCCTCGTAAGCAGAAAACCTTATTTTTTTAGTCGGATACTTCATTCCAAAACACTCTTGGATTCATGAAATTTATCGTCAAATATTCACTTATTATCCTTTATCATACTTGTACAAAAGGGCAGTCCCCATTGTTCGTCATGTGTCGTCGAAGCCATTCAACATTTGTCAACATCTGGTCATTACAATGCAAACAAAGAAACACTTTAATCCTTTGAGGTTCCTTTCCAAAACCATAGCCACTACCACCTTTTGTCACTATTATTGTCATTCATTCCAACAAGTGTCTTGTAACATCCTGAAATAGGGCCTAGTCAGAATAGTAGTTTCGGGACCACAAATTTGACGTCAAAATATTTATTTTATGATTATTATGAGGTCTAGAATATGATAATATGAATTTGTTAAAGTTTCATGAAGGAATTCTTTGAGTAAGGTGTCCAATTGGAAAATAAGGGTCAAATTAAATAAATTTCAAAACTTGGATTCTAGAAGAAATTTGTATGAAATTGATTTAGATTATAAATTAGAAGGTCTTGGAGATAAATTTTCCCAATTTCTAAGTTTTTGGACAAAAATGGGCTTGTATGGATGAAACTTTAAAGAAATGGCTTAAGGGCATTTTGGTCATTTGGCATTTTAATGAAATAAAATGGGAAAAATAAGCCAAAAATCAGCTCATTTCCTTCTTGTTGCTGCCAAAACTTTAGGGTTCTCCATAGTTAGGGTTTTCAAGCTTTTCAAGCTCAATAGTAAGTGCTTCCAAGCCCCTTTTTAATGTTCTTTGTATTTTTGAAATCCTGATAGCTTACTCTCTCTATTTCTACCCATATTTCATGCTAGGGTTCATGTTTAGAAATGTAACCATGTATGAGTTACTTGTATTTTGATGATTTATGGAAGAATATGAAAGTTGGATGGGTGTTAAACATCTTTTCCAAGGTGATTTTCATGAAAAACCCTTAAAAGGACCTTTTTGCAAAATATGTAAAATGTGTGGTAGAAATGTGAAGATAATGGAAAATTTGGGCTACCATAAGAGGGAAAAACATTCGGCTAGGCTTGGATAAGGTAAAAATTGCATGCATTTCATTATACGAGCCTAGGGACTAAATCGTAAAAATTGTAAAAAGTTAGGGGCAAAACAGTCATTTAGACCGGGGTAAAATTTAGGCTCAAAAAGTACAATGTAAAGTGTTAATGATTTATTTTTATTGTTATAGACCCCGAGAAACAAATTTCGGAGGTCGATCAAGGAAAATGAAAGGTTTCGGAATAACTAAAACACGATACCGAGACGAGTACCAGGTAAGTTCGGATAGCTTAAAGTAAACTTATAATATGCCTAATTGCATGATTTATGAATGTATGATATTTGCATGTGATAATGGCATGAAATTACATGAAATGTACCTTTAAAACTGACATGTTGAAAAATGTCTCGGTTGAGGTTAAAAAGGAAGTTCGACGGATAAACCATAATTTATATGTGATTCGAGATCCTGCATGTGTTGTAGAAAGGATTTAGCCCAGACGAGTAATCCGTTGATCTCAAATATAGAAAAGATCTAGCCCGGACGAGTTTTCCTTGAATGATCGAGCCTCCCGAAGAATATATGTGCATTAAGGATTTAGCCTGGACGGGTAATCCGATTAGGGTCTGAATTTAGCCTGGACTGGCAATTCAGATCTGAGCTCACTGAGGGTGTTTGTCGTTATAAGGGATTTAGCCTAGACTGGTAATCCTGACATCACCTTATGAGTTTATATTATTGGGAATTTAGCCTGGACTGGTAATCCCGCCGTAAAATGTGAGGTTAGGGGGAATGCATACCTAAAATGATCATTCTTATGAATTGACGGTTAATGGATAATCCATCGAGATTTCCTAGAAACTCAACGGGATTAATATGAGATATATGTTCAAAAGAAAATATTGGATGATGAGCTCATCTAAGACAAATTACATGGTATATTATTATTGTTACTAATTTATTGATTGAGTGCATGTGATAGGGCGGATTAAAATGATCATTTCCATGCTTGTTGATTTTATTGCCTAATATGGTTTTATGAGATATATGTTCAAAATAAAATATTGGATGATGAGCTCATCTAAGACAAATTACATGGTATATTATTATTGTTACTAATTTATTGATTGAGTGCATGTGATAGGGCGGATTAAAATGATCATTTCCATGCTTGTTGATTTTATGCTAATTAATCGATAAGTTTACTTTTCAGTTATTCGGGCTTACTAATCATGTAAATGCTTACTCCTCTCTTTTCCCTGTCTTATAGAGCTTGAGGACTCGTAAAGATTAGAAGACGATTGGAGAGTCAACACACTATCAACTAGTCCAGTTTTGGTATATAGACACTTATGTTTTGTTAAATGACATGTATAGAACTTTTGAGTATTTTGTTATATGTGTCATTTGATTTACCAAGATAAAGGCATGTAAAGATATATATATCTTTTTGTATATGGCCATGGGAACTGGCTCATTTTGAGGAAGGCTATGACCTACAAATCTATGCATGTTTATGTTCCTATATGATTGGTTGTTAGAGGGTGACCAAAGGCTTGAAAAATGGCCTAACAAGGTCCACACGGGTAGACACACAGGCGTGTGTCTAGGCCGTGTGTGACACACGACTCGCCCTCATGGGTGTGTGGCATGGTCGTGTGTCCCCTACACTTGAAATTATAAGTCAGTATAGTGCACGGGCTAGATACACAGGCGTGTGTCTTGGCCTTGTGCCCCTAAAGGCATGCTGATGTCATAAACAAAGAGTTACATGGGCTGAGGGCACGGTCGTATCCCAAGCCACACGGGCGTGTGTGACCACACGGCCCCACACACACGGGCGTGTGACTCTCCAAGGCAAGAAAATTTATTAAGTTACCCAAAATCTATCGAATGTTTTTGGCTTTGTCCCGAACCGTTCTGATGTATGTTTTAGGCCTCGAGGGCCTGTATAAGGGGCAGTATGTATGTGTTCGAAAAGTGTTAAATTTTGGACGAATTATGATGAGCCAATTTTATATGTTGTGAAAGTTTAAGTCCGGTAACACCTCGAACCCTGTCCCGGCGCTGAATACGGGTGAGGGGTGTTACATGTCTTATATGTCGATCTGGCAGAAAAATTCCGATTAGCTTTCCATATCTATCCCGGAAAGTCTTCAATGTCATTAAGCGAGGGTGGTTTAACTACAACCAAACAAAGGCATAACTCTCCCGAGAGTAAATGAACTATTTGGGTCCAAACCCATTGAGCATTAGCTGTTACTATTGAGGATATCATAGTTTGGAAACTTAGTAGTGCATCAGCTAAATGACAATGGTTGATAAGCAGTCCTTCATTCCCCAACTAACTATCCTTCCAAAAAATCAACTCGACTACCATTTGTAACATTCCAAACAAGTTATCTCTTCACTTCCTCCTAAACTCTAAAAATCCATTTCCATAACCTCGATTACTTAGTACTTTTAAACATCACCATTATGAAAGCTACTCGACCAGTGCTCATCAAATGACCTTATCATAAGTGTGTTACCCTCATAGGATATCCTTAATCTATTTGAGATAAATACATTCTCCTAATATGATCTTATTTTATCTCATAGTAACCATTATATCTTCCTCCATAAAAAGTCAATTACTATCGAATAGTAATTAAGTCATTCAAAATAAAGACAAATAACTCGTGACCATATTTACTTTTCATATATCATGTAATGCCAATAAAAGGATATCATTTACCCATATCTTGATCTATGAATTCCACTATTGTGAATGATGCTACATACTGCAAAAGTCGTATACCCAACGCACTAGCTTTCGATTTCTTATCCATTTGAAATCAGTCTTTTACTTACATCAAAGTATTCGAGTCATGCATATATAGTCCATCCACTTAGGATTATGTTATGACACACTATGAATTTCACAAATGAATAAATCCATAAACGAATTCAAGATCTATTCTACTTGGGTCTTGTCCAATGTACTGTCAGTCTAACCAGTCACCTCTATATTTTTATCTTTTGGGAATCATCCACTCTGATGCTTAAGACAAAGCATCTCCCCAATTGGACTTGATAGATGACATATTAGACTTTCAATTGGTTTGCTCATTTTCAATTAGACTAAGGACATGTTTAGGTTCATCTACTAATATAAGTTGTATTTTCGTATTACGATCCAACCACGTAATACTGTTTAGTATTAGTTAAAAATTAGATAACTAATGAGCTAATATTTGTTTCTATTTTGCTTTGTATGCAAAAACCATTGAAAACAGTATACAAATGGTATTAATGTAATTCATGAATAATTTTATTAAATTAATCTATTCGAAAAAATACAAGTTTACGAATGAATATACTATACTTAGTGCACCAGATCCAACAGTCTCCCACTCGCCCTAGTGAAGCAGATGAGTTATATTTCGCATTCTCGTACTATCCACATGTTTCTTAAAACTCCTAGCTAGTAGAGTATTGGTAAACGAGTCAGCAAGGTTGTCCTCCGATGTAACTTTGATTACATCTACGATTCCATCTACGATTGCCTCCCATATGATGTGATACTTTCTATCAATGTGTTTTGTCCTCTTCAGATTTCTGGTTTCCTTGGTATAACTATTGTCAGATTGTTATCACAAACAATGTGATAGTTTTTTCATACTAGGAACAACTTCAAGATCCGTAAGGAACTTTCGAAATCATATTTCTTTTTTTTTGTAGCCTCATAAAAAGCCACATATTTAGCTTCTATAGTAGAGTCAACAGTACAGCTATATATGGCACTTCACCACATTATAAATCCACCGCTTACGACAAAGACACAACCATATGTCAATTTCCTCGAATCCTGACACTTTTGAAAGTCAGAATCAGTATATCCGATAGGAATAAGATCTCTTCTGAAATACACAAGCATATAATCCCTCATTCTTTATAAATACTTGAGTATATGCTTAATTGCTTACTAGTGTCTTGGACCGGGGTTTGTCTGATATCGACTCATCAATCCTATTGCGAAATAGACATATAGACGTATGCATAACATAACATACATGAGAGTTTCTATTGCAAAAGCATAAAGAACATTTCTCATATTTCCTGGATGTATATATAACAGATATCTGAGCCCAAAACGTTAAATCTGATTTAATCTAATTTTAATTATCAATTTTAAAAGTCCACAAAATCCTTAATTTATTGACTTATTTACATTTGATGAATTTACTTGAAAAAGATCACAACTAATGGACTCTTTTTAAGTTTGATTAAATTTAGGTTTAATTGAATTCATTTTATAAAATTAATTGTGGGCTTGTTTTTGGACCTTCTGAAAGGGAGTTCGATTTTAAATCAAAATTAAGTTTGGGCATTTTTCACCATCCTTCTCTTGGATCATTAATTAGGGTTTCCAACTCCACTACCACCATCACTAGTTTACCACCATCACTAGTTTATCCCTTTGATTAAATTTAAGTAATATATTAAACGAATTTTATAATTTAAATTTAATATTTATATTTTTCATATTTAATTTTTCTTAACACTTAATTTTTTAGTATTTAATTTTTTCAAACAACACCAAATTCAAAAGAAGAAAAAAGAAAAAAGAGAATGAAGCCATAACTTGAGGACTCCATTCGTGAATCCGAACGGTAAGGGGGGAGGCGTCGTTGAGAAGAACATACCAAAAATTGTGGTTCCTTGGATGATGGAGCTCGGAAAGCGCGAAGATTCAAAAGCTTTTAGGTTGATTTTGAGATTTTTTAAATTTTCTTTTAGAAAATTAAAGGGAACTTGAGGAGAGGAGATAAAGAGGAGCATTTTGGTGTGGTGGTGGGCTAGTGACAGAACCGTAGAGAGGCGGTGTGAAGGCGGCGACTAGGGCTACTAGGAGAAGAAAAAGGAGAAAAAAGAAGAGAGAAAATAAAAGGAAAAAGAAAAAGGGAAAAATGTTAAAAGAAAAAACTTTTGGCAGTTTCTATACGAGAAAGGGAAGAAAGAGAAAATTCCAGCATTAGTCCCTCAACCTTTTTGGAGGTAAACTGTACTTTAGGCCCTGTAGTTTTAAGTTTCTTCTTTAACTTTTTTTTGTTTGTTTGTATTTCAGGGAAACGGGTTCGATGGCACACACGGGTAGCTCGGTGCATTCTTACCATTTTTAGCTATTTTAATAATTCAGGCAAATTACCAATAAAAGCCCCTTTTTTTTTAAATTTACCGAAATGGGTCAGGTCAGAAATTATTTACCGGAATGGGCCAGTTTTTACAAAACGCGTCCACGCCAAAGACGCTGTCGTGGGGAAAGCGAAACGCTCTCAAGGAAGCGCTTGCCTCACGTGGACGTAAAGCGTGCCCTCAAGGAAGCGTTTTCTATCCACGTAGGCAAAGCGCTTCCTTGAGGAAGCGTTTTTCCCATGTTTGAACAAAGAGCAACGGCTACTTTTTTTGACCGTTGGTAAGCCCCCAACGGTCCAAAAAAAAACTATAAAACCCCACCCCTTTCATTTTTTTTTCACACTTAAATCCTTTCAATCTTCAATCTTTCAATATTCTCTCAAATTTCTCTCAAATCTCTCAAATTTCTCTTAAATTCCTCTCAAAACTCTCATTATTTTTTTCAAAAAGCTCTAATTTTATTTTTCTAAATTTATTTTTAAAATAAAAAAATTGATCGTGTTAGCAATGGTAGGAGAATTAATTCGCCCGATGATAAACACATATCCGTCGAACAAATGCAAATGGTAAGTGTTAAATTTAATATTTAAATATTATTTAAGATTTCTGTCATTTATGCAAATTTAAATAATTTTTATTTTATTATTTCTTATAAAAGTCTGTTGATTGGATATTGCAATGCTATATCCGTAACATGACTGGTCCTCCATCACCGTTGATAGAGGATTACCTACGAGAAGCGGGTTTTTGGCACGTGGCGATGATAGGCCGGGGGTGCAAGTTGGACCCGAAACTTATTAGTGCGTTGATAGAAAGGTGAAGACCCGAGACACACACATTTCATCTTCCATGTGGAGAGTGCACTATCACTTTGGAAGACATGCATTTGCAATTAGGATTGCCGGTGGACGGGGGCGCAATCCACTGGTCCGCTTCATTCACGATTGGGGAGCGGTATGCTAAGAGCTTTTGGGTGCTATTCCGGATAATATTAACGGAGGTCGGATCGAGATGGGCTGGTTACGAGACACATTTCCGGAGCCGGATGATGATTCTACCGAACTAGAAAAAATTCGATATGCTCGAGCATACATTCTTCAGATAATTGGAGGTTATCTGATGCCGGACTTGTCACGAAACCTTGTACATTCGAGATGGTCACAAACTCGTTGATTTTAGAGCAGCTGGTGAATTTAGTTGGGGGTCTGCCGTGTTGGCAACACTGTATCAGGAGATGTGCGGGGCTACGCGACCGAATAAAGCGAAAATCGGAGGTTGCCTATCACTACTGTAATCATGGGCACGGTTTTGCTTTCCATTTTTACGTCCTCGAGTGGACCACCTATATACATTCCCACTCATAACGAGGTAAATTTTATATTAGATTTTACAATTATTACGTAGATTTAAAATATAATCGTATGCTAAAAATTTATTTAATTAGGCGGAACCATTCGGCAAGTTATGCTCGATTACCTATCTGTCTTGAAGATATACGGCTTCTATTAGAGCAACGGTCGGAAGTACAAGTAAGTATTAAAAATATATATACATACATAATAAAATAGTGGATTTGTATTTAGTATTTAGTATTTAGTATTTAGTATTTTTTATTTAACTAATATTTCCATCATTTTTATATAGTTTTAATGGACACCATATGAGGATCCGGTAATTCGGGCAGTAATTCTGGATGAATACTTGCAAAATCCAAATGCTTGGCATGTGAAGGTCCTATTGGTCAACTTTGCTATTGTGGACATGCACCAATCAGACAGAGTATTACGGCAATTTGGATTCCGACAACCGATTCCTGTGGCACCTGAGGTGTTGGATGATCATCACAAAATCGACTTACGGCAATTGCATACGGATTAGCCGAGATTCTGGTCACACTATATCCAAATGTGGGAAGATCAGTATGATTATATACCTACTCGGGAACCGATCATCGTTCCAGAGTTGGCGTGCGTGCCAGAATACATGCCATGGTTTAGGATCCATGACAAGCCATATTTACTATCAGAAGAGGAGAGGCAGCGGCAATTGCGTGTCCAAAGGGAACTACGTGGCCCTTTAAATCCTAGAAGAAGGGACGACAACGCAGGCCCATCAACAGCGCCCACACAATCACCCGGCCCAGCAACAGGACCTACAGTCCACCACCGGCCCAACAGTTCAACCGTCGACACCCACAGCACAGCCTCTTCAGATGATGCCAGGTACGTATCCTAGCCCTTTTATGTATCCTAGCCCTTATATGTTTCCTTTTTCTAGTCCTATGGAAGGTTGGAATGCATGGCCCAGTTCATCTCCATTTCCGATTACTCCGAGTGGACCGCTGATCTATAGGCAGCCGTCACACGAGGGATCGCAGGAGGGGCCGTCGGGGAGCTCTTCTTTTTACCAATCCCCATCACCTTATGGGTTTCAAACACCTCCGCCATTAATGATGCAAACACCTCCACAAATACTATTCTATCAAGGCGGTCATCCTCCCAACACCCACAACTGAATCCTCACCGAGTAAGCACAACCTCACGGAAGTCGGGACAAAGGAGGAATCCAACGCGTAACCGTCGACGACCTCCATGTGGCACTGAATCCGACCGGTACAGACATTGATTTTTATTTTAATATATTTGTACAAACATTTTGAATCTTTTTATATTATTTCATGTAATTAGATAAAAGGTTGTTTTAAATAAAGTAATTGTAATTTACTTTTATATTTTTAATAAAATGGAAATTATTTTAAATAAGGCAACATTTTGAATATTTTTATATTATTTCATGTAATTAGATAAAAGGTTGTTTAAAATAAAGTAATTGTAATTTACTTTTATATTTTTAATAAAATGGAAATTATTTTAAATAAGGAAACATTTTGAATATTTTTATATTATTTCATGTGATAATATAAAAGGTTGTTTTAAATAAAGTAATTATAATTTACTTTTATATTTTTAATAAAATGAAAATTATTTTAAATAAAGCAATATTTTGAATATTTTTATATTATTTCATGTAATAAAATATAAATAATACAACATATTGACAATTACAACAACTATCAACTATTGCGATTTGGACATGATCTACTTGTATGGCCTTGGTTCCTACACCATCCACATAACTTCTGTTGATTGGTTGTTTCTCGGATATCCATATTGTTGCGTATTCTAGTCGAGCAAGGTTGACCTTTTGGTTTACGCTGCAACTCTCTATCCGGTAACAGCTTAAACGGAGCAAGCGATACAGAGTGCCACTTACACTTATCTGGGACCGGTGGGAATATGTGTCTCCACACGTTGTACATGTATTCCAATTTGTACACGTCGTCGACATAGCTCATGGGATCCAGACGAAGATTTTGACAAGCTACAATTACATGAGTGCATGGATAACGAAGTGCGTCAAACCTCCCACAATCGCAAGTCCTATTTCTTAAGTGTACGCAATATTGCCCGCCAGTAATACCTTGGTGCGGTTTGTCAAAATCTGTCATACGAAACCATAAGTTGTCTCGATCGTGACACACTGTGTGCATAGTGTTCGCCCGTGCCTTTGCCTTGTTAATTTCTTGCAATACTTTTATGCACCATACATGGCCTCCCTGTATTTGGCCTGCATAACTCGCTGCTCATTTCGAAAATAGTGCCGCTAAACGAAAATATGTCTCTCGCACAACTGGTGTTATCGGTAAATGACGTGTTCCTTTCGTAGCGTAATTTATACATTCGGCGTGTTTGAGGTCATGTGACCATATCGTAAGCCGCCGTCGTATGCTTGTGTCCACTGTTCGAAAGGTATATTACATAGGTAGTCATGGCCCTCTTCGTTAACTGAATGGAAAACTGCCAACATCTCATGGAAACGGTCCTTACTTATCTCATACCCTGCCAATATAAGTTGATAGCGAAAATTACATACCACTTTTCCATTTAAAATAAATTCAATATTCCAAACGAAATTATATTAATAGAGATAAAGTTAAATACCCATGTTGGCCACTTGTCGCCGTTCACTTTTTGATGGATATTGCCTGTAGTAGTTGGAAGCAATGTGCCTTAGGCAATACCGATGGTGTGTGCGATGCCATAGGCTTCCCTGTCACTCAATTGCAGCTAGTATCCCGGTGCCTCGATCCGATATAACGCATATATCAGGTTGGGGGCAAACATGCATCCTTAACCTAGAAAGAAAGAAATCTCAGTCATCAGCTGACTCCCCCGGTGTTATTGCAAACGCAATTGGAAGGATTCTTCCACTACCATCCTGTACGACTGCTAGCAATAGCTGATGGGTATATCTACCGTACATAAAGGTACCATCAATTTATACCAATGGCTTAGAACATGCAAATGCGTCTCGGCATTGCTTAAAGTTTTAGAAGAGACGCTTAAATACTTGGCATCCACGGAGCAATCAGTCGTTGTAGTATGCAGGTTCTATTTGAAGGTCTGTTATGCAACCTGGGACGTATCTCTCTAGCACTTGACACCACTGCCATATTTCATTATATGAAGCGTCCCACCCACTATACATCTTCTACAAAGCCTTCTGCTTAGCTATCTAAGCCTTGCGGTAAGAGGGCGTGTACCCCATTTGGTTACGAATATTGGCAATTAAGACTGGCACTGAAGTCCTAGGATATGCCTTCATCGTGGGTAGTATTAAGCTAGCTAACATAGCTGAATCCATCTTGGGATGATCTTGTGAAATACCTATCAACGAAGTACGTTAAATAATGTAACATTACATAATAATAGTATTATTCAAAAACCTTAAATACTGTACTTGCAGCACATGTATGTGGACCTTTATACTTTTTTATCTCCCACAACCTTGTCCTTTTCCTCAACGAGGCGTAGATTTTCCATGAACAACTTTTGTCTTGCACTGCACACTTCGCCTCAAACTTACCGGATTTAGATTTAACCACGTGGTAGTTAACACCGTTATTGATGCTATGTTGTTTCAATGCACCAAGAAAACTATCCTTATTGGAAAACTCCTTATCAACTTCAAATTCACTCGAATCCAATAACGAACTTGTATGATCACGCGTTCTGTGTGGTAGATCTGGAAACTCCAATGCATCATCTGCAGATAGATCAACATTATGCATGTGGGCTGGAGGCGAGTATGCCCTTGGTTCTTCTTCTTCATCTGAACCCCCTTCAACATCTTCAGGTTCAGTTAGAATAGGCTCCGATTCAAAAAATAATCCAACTTCTGTACCATCGTGGCCGGGCTCTCGAGATGGATCCACATCGGACTCATCATCTAACCCACCATCATCTGCGACGTATGAGGTCCCCTCACCGGTGGACGTCATGGGGAGTACACCATCCCTTCTTCTAGGCGTTTCATAACGTCCCCAATTGGATGTAGATTGCCAAGCACTATAAGTTGATGTCGTTCCCCAGTATGTATTTCCAGCATCAAACATCGACCCACCTAGGTGCATGTACCATCCACTAACAGAGTGTCGTGCAGAGGTTGTGTATTCCATACCGCTACCAAAAATCGGCGATTCCGTGTTATGTAACCCACTAACAGAGTGTCGTGCAGGGGTCGTATATTCCTCTCGAACAGCAGCCGCAAATGTATCATTTGGCGATGCAAATTGTACATATAACTCAATATATGGCGTTCCACTAGCAAGATGAGTCTGCACCATTGCCTCCAAGCTACGAGCACCTTTGATGTCAAACGAGTCATATGTTACTGGATCAATAGAAGCACAAAATCGATACCTAATAGACAACACTTTCATTGGCGTCGTTCCGAATATTTTACGCCTAATCCTTTTACGAAGTTCTGTCAAATCTATGTTCTGGTTAAAAACCAGTCGTATTGTATTCTCCGAAAAAAAACAACACCGTTCTCGGTGTGACGAACCTCACCATCATAGTAAATAACAGCACTAATGCGTTCATTCATCTTTAATTTTTATCCTTCTTAGCCTCTCTATTTTTTTTTTTGCTGTAAGTTATGCAACCTGAGAACAAAATTTGGCTCATTTATAGCCCAAGTTATTTCAGAAACCACTGTAGCAAAAGAGCGTCCACGTGGGAGCTTCTTTCAGTACTTTTGCTGAAAATGCATCCTGCTTGAAGCGTTTTTGACACTATTTATACAGATACGTCTTCTCAAAATTATTTTTTCAGAGACCACTGTAGCAAAAAAACATCCACGTGGGAGCTTCTTCCAGTAATTTTGCTGAAAATGCATCCTGCTTGAAGCGTTTTTACCACTATTTGTGCAGACACGTCTTCTCAAAGTTATTTTTTCAGAGACTACTGTAGCAAAAGAGCGTCCACATGGAAGCTTCTTTCAGTACTTTTACTGACAATGCATCCTGCTTGAAGCGTTTTTTACACTATTTGCACGTGCACACGCCTTCTCAAAATTATTTTTTCAGATACTCATCAGAGCAAAAGAGCGTCCACGTGGGAGCTTCTTTCAAGATTTTTTCGACAATGCATCCCGCTTGAAGCGTTTTTGACACTATTTGCGCAGACACGTCTTCTCAAATTTATTTTTTCAGAGACTACTGTAGCAAAAGAGCGTCCACGTAGAAGCTTTTTTAGATTAACAAATAATTTAATTAAGTTACCCTAAACCCCAAACCCTAATTTATTTAATTTTTTTCTTAAATACCCTAAAACCCTAAACCCTAAAATCCTAATCTAATTTTTTTAAAATTTATAATTAATTTACTCAAGTAACCCTAAACCCTAATTTGTTTGATTTTTTCCTTAAAAACCATAAACACTAAACCATAATCTAATTTTTTAAAATTAGTAATTAATTTAATTAACAAACACTAAACCCTAATTTATTTAATTTTTTTCCTTAAAACCCTAAAATTTTAAAACCTAAAATTCCCAAAACCCTAACCCTAATTGCAAAAAACCCTAATAAAAACACGGAGAAAACGCTTCCTCAAGGAAGCGCTTTGCCTACGTGACGTAAGCGCACCCTAAGGAAGCGTTTTCATCCACGTGAGGCAAAGCGCTTCCTTGAGGAAGCGTTTTCCTGCTTTTTCCCCTGACAACGCGCTGATGTGGACACATTTTGTAAAAACTGACCCATTCCGGTAAATAATTTCTGACCTGGCCCATTTCGATAAATTTAAAAAAAAAGGGCTTTTATAGGTAATTTGCCCTTTTAATTCTCTATTTAATTTCTAATTTTAATTTAGATCTGAGAAAATTAAAATTGCTTTTTAAAAACAAAAGAAAAAAGCACCGACAATGGATTTGACAGAATGTGGTGGCGATTCCGTTGAGGCATTAAATTTTATTATAATTTCAAAAACTAAAATTAGAATATTTAGTTGAATTTTTTTGTATATTTATATTTTTAAACGAGGTAATATCTTCGAATTAATTTGATTAATGATTCAATCATATTTTTAGTATTTTCGTGCACACTGAGAAATATAAAAAATTATTTTTATTTAAAATTAATGCACTAAAAAAATTAATTATTTTTATCTATAAATATTATGAGGGATCGTCATTTATTATAAAAGAATTAAACATAATATTTTCAACATTTATCTATCTACTTATTCATCATATTAACAGTTTTTAAAAAAAATATATATTAAGTAAATTTAATATTATTATTATTAATCACCATTGAAAAAATTAAATATTCTCAATAAAATATATATTTTTAATAATTTATCAAACATGATTTTACTATTTATTAATCAAATATACTTGAATTTCTCAAATCTTTTAGGAGGATGCCCAAGGTTATGGGCAGGCCCAATTTCATGCCCATCGGGAACAGTTCAGTCACCTGAAATGCAAAACCCAAAGAAACCCTAACTACACCATCTATATAAAGCTCAAATCTCCATAGTCCTTGTTTTCTGTTTCTCTTCAGCCGTCGAAATGTCGAAGCGAGGTTAGTTTGTATATTTCTCTCTTTCCGTTTGTTTCCCGAGAAAAAAAAAAAAAAAAGAGCAAGCCAAATGAAGACAAGATCCACCTTTTATATTTGCTTTCATAATTCTATAAACAGAACCCAGATTTTATTCATTTTGTTTTCTTTATTTCTTAGAGAAATCTCTTTGTTTGGGGTATTGTTTATTTCTCATAAGCTGTTTGATAGTTGATAAAGTTGTGATATTTTTATTAGGGCGTGGAGGTTCAGCTGGTAACAAGTTTAGGATGTCACTGGGTCTGCCAGTGGCAGCTACAGTGAACTGTGCTGATAACACTGGCGCTAAGAACTTATACATCATTTCGGTGAAGGGAATCAAGGGCCGTCTTAACCGATTGCCATCAGCTTGTGTTGGAGATATGGTAATGGCTACTGTCAAGAAAGGGAAGCCTGATCTTAGGAAGAAGGTCTTGCCTGCTGTCATTGTGAGACAGCGCAAGCCCTGGCGCAGAAAGGATGGTGTTTACATGTACTTTGAAGGTAAATTTTCGTGTGAATTTCTTGATTTATAGATTTTTTGTAGTTCCATTTCGTTGTAAAGGGTCTTGAATATAGTAATCTATTGATGGTTGTTTATGTTTCATAGTTAGGGTGTGTAAAAGGTACTCTTGGTTTGCAAATCATACAATATGTTTAAGCAGTTTACTAGTGAACCAGTGTTGTTATATTTATGTAGTTCCATTACATTGCAAGGGGACTTGAATTTGGTGATCTATTTATGGTTTTTTATGCTCCATAATTTTGTTTAGGGTGTATGTAATTGTTTGATGTTATAGGTATGCAAGTCATGCCTGTTTACTGGTTAACTGGTGTTGTGATGTGCACATTATCTTAGCGTTCAATTACTTCATTGAGTGAGATTTCTTGTGTTTGGAATCTCCCTTTTTGCAGTTTGAAACATTGTTTCCTCATCCATGGAGTCTCCCTTTGTATTTCTTGCTTCTTTTTTGTTGTTGTTTGATATGCTGGTGATGTGGTGTGGAGAATTTATATGTTCAGGGTCTCTCTATACCTTCCATAGCCAGCTAAATTGACATACCAGCCTTACCCCAATACCAGGTGGTAACCATTGTTATCATCCCTGTCCAGGTTGGGACATTTTCGATGGAAAATGTTCTTATTATGATAGTCTCTCTATCCCCTTATGGTTGCATGTTTAATTAAAATAATGTTGTATTGCAAGATATAAGTCTCGTAGCTACTTAAATGTCATGGTTGATACTATTGCTAGTCTAGAATCCTTTGTTATCCATCGAGCCTTGCATGTGGTCCATTTACGAATCTTCAAATGTTTCACATCCATGTTTTCCTTTTTTAAATTCCTAAGTCGAAATGAATCTTGTTTCATTGCAGATAATGCTGGTGTCATTGTGAACCCAAAGGGAGAAATGAAAGGTACAATGACAAATCCAAAGCCAGTTCAACCATTCAGTAGATCCAATCTTTTTAAATGTTATAGATTAAATGATATTACAATTGACATTTTGTTCTCTGGTTTTCTAGGTTCTGCTATAACTGGTCCAATTGGAAAAGAGTGTGCTGATCTATGGCCAAGGATTGCAAGTGCAGCTAATGCCATTGTTTAGGAACTCACATTTTAGTCGTTGTGTTTCTCTGCATGGGACTAATATAGTTTGCTGGATCAAGATTTCGTTTATTTTTATTTTTTCTTCAGAACATCATTTGGATGGTATCTTTTGATTTGATCTTGATTTTGGAGATAAATTGTAGTTTGTGGAGAGCTTTTTTGATGTTTACTGGTGTTTTCATTTTCTAAATCCTGCTGTCAGTTATATTTATCTCAAGTCTGAGTTCATACTCTCCGAACCTGACCAGCCGGTTGACTGGTTGGATCGTGAATAGGTTGTGGTTGGATTGTGGATAGGTTGGGTTATCGGTCTGGAGTAAGGGGTTAGGTTGGTGTCAAATACATATTCTTTTATTTGGGGGATATAAAAATAGAAACAATGAATTACGCAGTAACTTAAGCATAAATATGGTATCAAATACAAATCCTTTATTTTGGGGATATAAGTAGGAAATGAAAGGTGATGGGTAGTGTTTTTATTTACTCTTTCTATCTGAGTCCTTGTACATTTTGGAAATGTTCTTGAACAAGCTCCCATCAAAACACCCTCTAACAGCTTCTTTGGACAGAAAACCCTGCTTGTCCTTGGCTACATAATACAACAGCAGCCATTCCAACTTGGATGCAAACCTGCAAACCCGGAAAATCACAGTTAAGAGCTTCAGAAAAAAGAAAAAGGGTGGAGGTTTGAAGAGAAAAGATGGTGGTTTGAAGAGACCATCCAATATAGTCGAAAGCGGCCCGATTTCCCTCAGTCATCTGCCACAACTCTTTGAGTGATAAATTGTCGGGCTTTGTGAGTGCATACTTGGTGAACATGTTCTCCAGGTTCACTGGCATGAACCTGCATTCAACATTTTCCCTAAAGAATCTTAATAGATATGTTTGCAGTGGTTGAAATATATAAGAATCTGATATGCAAACCTTCCTTCTGTATCATATGTTGCTGAATCACTCCCATGCTTATCTCTGTGTATTCTCTCTATGTATATGGGAAGTAACGGATTTGGCACCCACCCCTTTGAAATGCAATAACATTATCACCATGTATGACTAATTTAGTTTCATACACCAATTTGGTAAAAACACCTCTCTAGTGTCTTAGCAGATTCTGTCTCTCTAAGAAAAATAGAGTAATTTAATTATTGTCAATTTCGAAAGTGAGCAATTAAAGATAATTAATCGCGGTGTTGATGTTTTTCATTAATTTTACATAAATTTGACTAGTATAATAACAATTTTAGCTTTCATAATTTATATATTCTATCAATTTGGTCATAATTTAACAAATTTAGCCCGTTATATTTTTATAAATGTGTAAATGTTGATGCTAAAATTGTTGAATTTTATAGAAATGAGACCAAATTAACAAAATATGTAAACATCGAGGGCTAAATTTGTTATTATTCCTATCAAAATTATGTACAATTGACAAAAGACATTAACAGTATGATTAATTATCTTTAATTGCTCACTTTCAAATTAGACAGAGATTAAATTGTTGTAATATTTTTAGAAGAATATTTTTCTCAAATTTGAAATTGATTGAGTACCATATTATTTTAGCATTTAGTTTAATAATTTGATTATTATATTTCAAGTTGTCGAGCTTTGAATATATTGAAAACGTTTGACACAAAGAATTTTAATTATTAAATACAAGAATGTGGTTTGATATAATAAAAAAATATCAAAACTTTGCATGAATGTGGGAAGAACTTACCGGGAGAGTGCGATAACTAAATGCTGCATTAATTACAAAAGTTATGACAAAAGAGGAAAATGGATCGAACCCAAGATCTCGAATACCTGATTTTCACAAAGTCAACATAAATTTTATGTAAATGAATAATAATGAAACTAAATTCAAGGGGAAAGATTGAAATTTGGAAAAATTGGGCCTAAATATTAAACAATCGCTTAATTAAATTATATAATAAAATTATAAATATTTACTATGTAAATCAAATGTTAAAATAGTAAAATTAAAATAAATCATTTAATTTTTTTATTTTATTGAAAATTAAAATTTTTAACATTTAATTATGTGTTATAAATGTGTTTGATAATATCTTACTAATATTTTTTAATTTCAAAAAAAATATGTTGAATAAGATAAGTAGATAGACAATTATTTATCACTTAATTTTATTTTAAAAATAAATTCTCTCTCCTTTCTTTTTTTTATTAAAAGCAAGATATTCAAATTATTATATATAATTTTATTAAAAATTATACAAAATAAAACAATATTAATATTAATAAGATTAAATTTAAGAAATAAATAATTAAAAAACATTAATTTTATCAAACAACATAATTAAATTCAATACTTAATTTTATTAATATACTAAACAATATTCTAATATAAAATTCAGTACTTGTAAAATTCAATAATAAAAATTCAGATGCCTAAATAGTTTTTGGCTCAAATCTCATCATGAGTATATATTTTTTAGATTTATCAAAATATAAAAAGACAGGTACCCTCAAAATAATATTTGTTAATGCTTGTTGCTTTGTAAAATGAATGACTTATTGGTAATTTCATATTATTGTCAATTCAATAGTTTTTCAAACTCGTGCTTATATATATATATATTATAGATATCATATCTTATTGGAAAAGTATTAAGGAGGTTAAGGATGGCAAACACGGAATAAGAAGGGACTCAGTCTTATGGGTGTGCATTCAGTTGACTCGATCCATTTGGTTTTTAAATTTTAATAAATGAACAAATTGATTAAACCATTGAAACTAAACCAAACATTATTCTCTATTACATGAAATTCCAATATTACCCCCCTCCAAAAAAAATTGGGCATTTTTCAAACTGCTCATTCTACTTCTTACCTCTACCTTTATTTATTTTAAGTATAATGACTTATTTAGCCATCTAATTTTACAGAAGAAAAAAATATACTTTCTATTTAAATTTTTGTCTCTTTTAGCATTTAAATTTGTATTGTTTATTAAATCATCTAAAATAGATCTAAAAGTTCTTATTTGTTAACTTTATTAACATGGTATTCATGTGGTAATTAATGTGTATGACATGTTAACATTTAATTATATTTTAAATATTAAAAAATTATAATTTTTATATATTTTAAAAATATTTAATTTTTTTTTAAATTAATTAATTGTGGACAAAGTTAATGTTAACTTTTCTATTATTTTTTAGAGTGATTTAATAAATAACACAAAATTAAAAGTTAAAAGATATGAAAAATTAAATGGACTATTAAAATAACTTTTTTTATTATTATAAGATTAAAAGACTAAATAAATTATTATGCAGCAATGGATTGAGTTTTATGGTCGTAAAAAGGGAAAGAAAGAAAAAAGAAGGATAATTATACCTTTGAAAGTCTCCCAAGGATAAACAACTCCGTCGTTGTTTTGATCGAAAAAGGCAACATGTTGTTGAAGAACAGTCATTCCATTATCCGGATATCCTTTTGTCCCATCTGGATTTCCCACATCTGCAGCTTGCAGTGCTCTTGCCACATCTGATACCACAATCATTTTTATTATTTTAATTCCATAAACTAACATATTATTTCATCACTAAGTAGAACATTTACATGGCTTTGCTATATATTTTTCCAAGTCTGTTCCGATCTTTCTTTCCTTAGTCACTGGTGCCTTGGGTGCTTCTGTTGCAATGCATTCACCGTCCTCCATTTTCTTCTTCTTCTTTTTCTTTTCTTTTCTTCTTCCAAGTGATGAGCTTAAGCACAAACAATGAATGCATATTTATAAGCACACTTTCCACAATTACAATTATTTGCTTCTACTAATTAATACTTTATAGGTTTTCTATTTTTTTTTATTCTTCATGTCCATTTTACGGTCCATGTTTAGGGTTCGTGGTTGTTTCTTCCAACAATGTTATCTCCTAGACTCAAATTTAAGTTCTCCTTAACATTGCTCCCCAATCATTTGTTGGTTAGATTTTCTATTTTTAACTATCTTTTTAATTTCACCATTCCTTTGTTTTTCTCTAAAAAAAGTCTTTGTTCAATGCATTGAAATGAAAAATAATTATCATCAATATTGTCTAAACCAGACCGGGTTAATTAATTAAATTAGTTGAATCGAAAATTGAATGTTCAACCGATGCCATATAACATATAATTGGAAATAACTACAACCATTTCAAACTAAAAAATTAGTTATAAAATGGGAAAATCTTAATTTTTTTAAAAAATGATTTTATGGTTTTTAAAGTATTTTTGAATTTTTCATTATATTTTAATTATTTTTATCATGTTTTTAAATAAATTTTTAAAAATTTCTTAATTTTCTAAAAAGAGTCTTTGTTGCATTGAAATGATAAATAATTATCGTCAATATTGTCTAAATCAGATCGAATTGATTGATTAAATTGATTGAATCGAAAATTAAATGTTGAACCAGTGTCATATAAATTATAATTGAAAATAATTATAACCATTTCGACCTAAAAAATCAGTTAGAAAATAGAAAATTCTGAATTTTAAAAAAATTATTTTATGATTTTTAATTTTTTAAAATTTTTCATTATATTTTGATTATGTTTTTAATTAAGTTTTTTCCTTAATTTTAAAAAATTATTATGAACTTATTCCTTTTAATTTTTTAAAATTGAAGATTATCCAATGTCAATGGATTCATCCTCTAATCCAAAATTTTATAGATAACATTGATTATACGTTAGAGTTTACTTGGGTTTTATGTCATGTTTTTAGTGTGATTAACTGATCACAAGAATCATATGATCTGGTTGGCTAATATCTCAAGATTGTAACTAAAATTTTTAAAGGTCTAATTATACTTTAGTCTTTCTACATTTTATATATTTGAGATTGTATCCTTTCACTTTTAATATTAAAAATTTAGTCCTTTACTTTTTATTTAATAATCAAAGTTTAATTTATGGTTATAAGGTTTTTGATTCTGTACTTAAGGTGGTAAGATTCTTTAGCTTTGTTTCAAATAAAGTAAAGTGAAAATTTTTGAATTTCAGAATTTTTATCTTAATTTTTTATGCAATAGAAATGATATGCATTTTAATATCAACATAAAATTTAAAAGAGTGAACCCCATGTGATGGTCTAGTGATAAAGGGTGTTTATTGTCCCAGGTATAGCCTGAGTTTGAGTCGCGTTTATTGTTTGGGCTTTACCCTGTTATTGTAATTCACTAAAAATAATTTAAAAGAGTAATTAGAATTTTCAAAAGAGTGATTAAGTGTGTTATGCATATAAGCACTTTGAATTTTAAAAAAAATATTATTTTATTTTTTATTTAATAAACTATTCTCATCAAATTAATAAAAGCATTCAATACAAATTAGTTCAAAAGTTCAAAATATTGTCCTTCAATATTAAAATCATGGGCTTCCATTGGTAAAAATCATAGATTAAGGGCTTATTTAACTACAAAAATAGTATTAGAGCTTGTTTAAACAAAATACAGTTTAATGTATTTTTTAGTATATTAGCCTAAAATTAATGATACGCATAATGTCAAATTTAGCCCTCAATGTTTACATTTTGTTTTTATCTTTTTGACCTTTATTCTTTTTTTGAATTAAATTTGGTCCTCAACCATTTAAGAAGTGACAAACTTTATCATCATCCTTTCAAACAGAGTCGAAATGTTGTTTTTTTAATAGAAATAGTGACTAAAATATTAAATTTTTTAACATGGAAATCTACATGTACTTCATACTAATTTTTTATGAATTTTATTAACTTTTTGTAGTTTTTTTTTTAAATATTTTTATAATTTTTAAATTAATTATGTATAATACAAAGAGACCATATCAGCATAAAGTACATGTAGATTACCATATCAATAACGTTAGAAAATATATTTTAATAAACATTTCCATAAAATTATATTTTAGTAACTAAATTAACAAAAAAAAAAAAAGTAAAAGTTAAAATTCACATTATAGATAAGGATATGAATGGAACGCAGAAGACATGATCCCTTAATTCAAGGGATCAGTTAGTCACACAAAAAATATGACATAAAAACCTAACTAAATCCTAACATATTATGTCCATAAAATAAATCCTAACATATTAATGCATGAATGAAAATATATATTAACGAAAAGATGGAGTTGTCTAAGAATTGAAAAAATCAAATTATTATTTGGCACAACCAATTATTGGATTTCTTTTTCTTTTTTTTTTTTTTTTATAAATACAATAACTTCTTGATCCAAAAGGTCACAACTTGAAGGGCGAAAGAAGAAAAAATCGAAAATGGAGAAAGATGAATCGTTGGCAACTGTAGCACCCAAAGCACCAGTAACTAGTGAAAGAAAGATTCTAGATAACTTGGACGAAAAATTACCAAAGCCCTGTAATTTTCTAATTCTATTTATTTTTCCAGTTTTCATGCAAAAATAATTAACCCATATTTGAAACAGATTTGGCAAGAGCATTGGTAGCACCTGACGTGGAACATCCAAAAGGAACGGAAGGACGTGTGAACAATGGAATGAGTGTACTTCAACAGCATGTTGCCTTTTTCGATCGAGATAACGATGGAATTATTTATCCTTGGGATACTTACAACGGTATTTTATTTTATTTTTTATTAAAATTAATTAAACTCTTATATATATATATTGTTTTTTTATAGTTTTTATTTTCACCACCTTAAAAATATTCAATCTATTCTTTTTAACATTTTAAATAAAAAACCATATTTGATAACATATACACATACCAGATCTCTCAATAATAAAATTATTCAAATATTTGATTTAGTTGACAAATGAACCGAATTACCAAAAATTAAATTAACCGGTATTTTAAAATGCTTAACCTTAATTAAACTAAATTTTTTTTATAAAATTAATTAATTAAACAAAACTAATTTCGGTTAATTTTAATTTTTTGGAATTTTTTCTCTTTTTTATATTTTAATTTTATTTAAATTCTTATTCTTATTCTTATTTTGTTTTCGTCCACAGCTCACTATCATATACCATATTATCATTTTCTTTTTGGGTCCATTCTATTTGGCTTGTATATAAATAATATATTCTTTTAATTAATTTTGGTTTTAATTTAGTTAATTAATCGATTTAGAATCGAATTAATCGATAACTCAAATTAAAAAAAAATTAATCAATTACGATTAAATTAATTTTAGTGACCAATTAATTAATCCAACAATTAGTTCAATTTTAACTCAATGCACACTTATACTCCATGAATAAAAGTTTTCTGCAAATTATTTTTAACCTCGCACCAGATTAAATGTAAATTAAATAATAAAATTTTTATAATATTTAAGCAGTAAAAGTGAGTTGTCTAGTCAAATTCTTTTACTTTTTTGAAATTGAGATACATTCAAACTCCAACCATAAACAAATTTTAAATTATAAATAAAATAAATCATAATCTATAATCTATAGAATATATAGAAAAAGTTTTGAAATAAAAATAAAAATATTGTTATTTTATTCTTTTATGGCATTTAAATAATATTTTATAAATAATATTGAATTTGGAATATTAAAAGATTCGTATTAAATTGCAAATTCACTATTATTTAAATTATTACACTTATATATATATATCATATTTTAATAATATAAAATTAATACTAATTATATAAACTAAAAATGCAATCTTTAATGAAATAGAAAAATACAGATGATAGTTATTGTTAAAATTTGAATATTAAAATGTTATATCAAATCTAAAATTACACTTTCTATGCATGTTAATTTGCACTTTTGCTACTATTTAATTTATTGAGTTTTGACTTACACTTTTATTGATATTTTAGTAATATAAAATTAAGATCTGTTGGCCACATTAATATCTAATATTTATAGATATTCTCATAATTAGTTGAATTGTCAAATTTTTATTGATTTTTCATTTTTGACCAATTCAAAAAATGCACTCTGGTTTTGATTATATACACATGTCAAATTGATCGAATCATCAATTCTTAATTTAATCGATCAATTTAGTCCGATTTTGACAATACTATATTAATTAAAGAGATTGTTAAATATTTATTCCCCCAATTTCCACATTAATATGAGGCTTCTTTTTTCTCCATTTTTAAAATTTATTAACATAAATTATAGGTTAAATTATAATTATTATTCAAAGAAGTTGCATGTATAATGTTTTCACAAATATTAAAGTTTTATTTTTAAAATAAAATAATAAAAAACAGACAAAGTATTATTTTATAATACTAAAAATTGTATCAAATATTATAATGATTTAAACTTTCTTTTTTATGAATATATAATGAAAAATATCAATACCATAATTGATTAAAAAGGTAATAGAGATATTGAGCTAATAACATGGATGTGTTGTAAACCGAAAATGTTATCAACTTAAAAACAAATTAAAAACATTTGAGGCCAAACAAAAAAGAAAGCCTAAAGCTTGGGAGGCCAAACATAATTTACCCTATTTTTGAATATTTATTCCGAGGACTAAAATGAATATTGAGTGATGAATTAGAAAGAATGGTTTACGAAAAAAAGTATAATGGTATTAGCTATTTGAATTAACTAATTGCATTATCAAAGTAGCAAATTAAATTATGTCAAATTAAAATATATAAACTAAATTTCAAATCTAAACATAATAGAAGGACTAAAATCAGGATTTGACCTAAATTTATCTTCACTTTGTGTAAACTAGGTTTGCGAGATATTGGTTTCGGTCCAGTATCCTCTTTTATTTTAGGAGTTCTAATCAATGGAGCAATGAGTTATCCTACTCTGCCTGTAAGTTTTACTATAACTTTACTCAAAACTCAATCTATATAATCTACGTGAATGAATACACATATAAGGGGGACTGAAGTAGTTTTACATATATTTTTATTTTATTTTTTCAATTATTAAGATTTTAACAATCTAATTTCATATTTTATGTTCTATTCATGTAAATGATGCATGTTGAGTTTTGAGTAAATTAAAAACATCAAACTATATGCTTGATGTGAAAAAACTTGCAATCATTAAATATATATTGATAAAGGCAATATTTTGGATTGATATGATAAATAATCCTTTCAAAATTTTATGTGACAAAGTACAAATACATTGATAAATTCAATAGTTGAATTATTAAAATATTAATCGTATAAAAAGTTATAAAAATATAAATGGTTGTAATTAGATCTTTCTCATATATTACTTATAGCCATAATAACTTATTTGACCCTCCAACTTAACCAAAAAATCATTTTAGCTATTCATTAAATTTATCGTTTTTTTTAGCCTTTAAATTTGCGTTGTTTGTCAAATCACCCTAAAATTAATGAAAAAATTAATGTCTGTTAACTTTGCTGACGTGGTATAAACGTCAATTTCCACATGGATTGCATGTAAGCAATTAATTAAATTTTTTAAAATTTAAAAATTCAAAAAAAATTATGAAGATTATTTAACAAAAAAAAAATTAAAAAGGTATAAGAATTATAAAGAAATATTTTTTAACATTTAAAAAAATAATTAATTGCTAACATAGTATACATGTGAAGTGTCATGTGGATGTATGTTAACAAAGTTAATAAACATTAACTTTTTCATCCATTTTAAGGTGCTTAGACAAATAATGTAAATTCAAGAGGATAAAAGAGGTAAAAAGAAATAATAAATAAGAAACTAAAATATATATGTTTGTAAAATTGGGGGGCGAAATAAACGATTATGCCTTATATATCCCACAAATTGCTGATATGCTTTGATTGGGAAATTTGGAAGGGGTGGATACCAAATATTTTATTACCCATATACATAGACAGAATACATAAAGCGAAGCATGGGAGTGATTCAGCAACATTTGACACTGAAGGAAGGTTTGCATATGAGATCATTTCTATCTTTCAACCGCTGAAAATTCTTTTATACCCTCTAAAATTACAGAGTTGTTGAATGCAGGTTTATGCCAGTGAACCTGGAGAACGTGTTCACCAAGTATGCTCGCACAGAGCCCGGCAAGTTAACATTCTTCGAGGTGTTGCGATTGACTGAGGAAAATCGGGTGCCTTTTGACTTCTTGGGATGGTTTGGTTTTTTGCCTTTTTCCCCAAACTCTTGATTTTATTTCGTTTGAGTCCTTAAGCCTTTTAACGTAGGATTCAGCAATTGTTGCTTGATAATGGATTTGCAGGATTTTGGCCAAGGCGGAATGGTTGATTTTGTATTCGCTTGCCAGGGATGACGAGGGGTTTCTATCTAAAGAAGCAGCTAGAACGTGTTGTGAAGGGAGCTTGTTTGAGCAGTATGCCAAAATGAACAAGGGTGGTGACAAAAAGCATAAATGAAATAAGGCATAATGACTTTTTTGACCCTCTAACTTTATAAAACAATTATTTTAGCCCTTTATTTATTTTTTTCGCTTTTTTAACCCTAGAGCTTGTATTTTTTTGCCACATTACCCTAAAATGGATAGAAACTTTAATGTTTGTTAACTTTGCTGGCGTGGCATACACATAGATAGCCATGTGAGTGACATGTCAACATTTAATTAAATTTTAATAATTTAAAAGTATTATAATTTTTACATCTTTTTAATAATTTTTATGATTTTTAAAATAATTTTTATAATTTTTTTAAATTAAAAAATTAATTAAATGCTGATGTGTCAATCACGTGGCAATTCATGCAACGTTAAAAAATGTAAATTTTTCATTCATTTTGAGGTGATTTAATAAAAAAACACAAGTTTAAAAATTAAAAAAGATGAAAAATTAAAAAGAAAATTAAAATAAATTTTTTATAATATTAGAGGACCAACTAAGTCATTATGCCAATATCAATGATTTCGGTTACTAAAATAAAATATGTTTATATTCTCGTAATGAAAATAAAACATTTGTATTTTTATGTAAGGCATAATCATTTACATTATAATTAAAAAGGAAGACAGATTAGGTTACACAATAAATAGTACCATGTTTGTTTTGTTTTTATATTTTATGTTTATAGATGTAGCACATTTAGAAAAAGCTTAATTTATGAATTAATTTTTAAAATATACTATTTTTTTATTTAGTATTTAAAATCTTTTAGATACTTAAATTATTTTTTATTTTTTATTCAATTTTTTAACTAACATAAAAAAAATTGACGATTATTTTAGCCAATAAAATAGTACGTGGCAATTTTAATAAAAATATATAGATTTTATTTTATTAAACATATGTAAACTTTAAATTTTATAAATATATAAATATAAAAACCTAATATATATAAAATTAAGTCATTAAAAAATGGTCGTGGATTCCTGATTTAGGCTTCGACTCAAACCTTGATCTCAATCAAGAAATTTTATAAACAAACAAATTTTCAAACCAAACCTTAATTTTAAACTAAGATTTTAATCCAAGTAAAAAAAAAACCAAAATTTTTAGTTTTCAGTTTTTGAAAAAATGTTTTTCAAACAAATTCTGTAACATCACGTTTCAAACCAAGCCACCAATACATCCTTTTCAGAGGTCATTATACATCTTATTACTACTAAGATGCATAGTGTAAGGATTGTTATGTGCCTTGGTAAGAATTGTATGCTTTAAATCTCCATCATTCATCACACAAAGTCTCCCTTGGAAACTCAATGTACCATTTGCATTAAGATCAAAATCTCCCCTAACACCTTGCTCTACCAGTTGAATCATCTTTACCAAACTCTCATATATTATTTGTTTCTCTTTAATTTGTCGTGACAAAGTCGGCTTCACCTGAAGCTTAGCCAATAACCCACCATCACAGGTTATACTCAAACGTGCAAACATAGCTCGCAACTCAGCCATCGACTTCTTATTAAAGGCATCCGCGACTACATTCGCTTTATCGGGATGATATTTTATCACACAATCATAATCTTTTAACAGTTCAATCCACCGCCTCTGCCTTAAATTCAACTCCTTCTGAGTAAGGAGATACTTAAAGCTCTTGTGATCCTTGTAGATAACACATCTCTCACTATACAAATAATGATGCCAAATCTCAAGTGCAAATACCACAACAACTAATTCCAAGTCATGGGTCGAGTAAGTACGCTTATGTAACTTCAATTGTCTTGAGGCATATGCCACAACCTTACCCTCCTACATCAACACACAACCGAGTCCTATATACGAAGCATAATTATAAACTACAAAATCTTTCTCGGACTCCTGTTGAATAAACACATGTGTTTTGATCAAAACTGCCTTAAGCTGCTCAAAGCTTTTATGTCTTTCATTTGTCCATTCAAACACTGCATTTTTCTGTAGTAGCTTCATTAAGGGTGCAACAATAATGGAAAACTCCTCAATGAATCTATGATAATAACTAGCCAAAACCAAGGAACTCTGAACCTTGGTAACACTTTTCGGTGATTTTCATTCCAAAATTGCCTCAACCTTTTCTAGATCCACACAAATTCCGTCTGTCGATACAACATGGCCTAAGAATGTCACATCTCTTAGCTAGAATTCACACTTGCTCAACTTCGCATGTAACTATCTGTTTTTGGGTCAAATCAGAACAGTGGTTTCGGGACCACAAATTCGAATAGAAATTTTTTTTACTATTTTTTTAAGGTCTATAGCATGATAGAATAATTATGTGAAAATTTAGTTAAAAAATTTTATCGATTGAGTACTCAATTTGACTAGAAGGACTAAATTGCAATAGTTGCAAATTTTGGAGTTCTATAGGATAAAGGTAGTAAATTGTTATGAAATTCTAAATTAGAGGTCCTTAAATGGTAATTAAACCATTATACTTTTGTATGGACAAAAATAGACATGGTTAGGGAAAAATTTCAAAGTTTAAGTGAAGGGTATTTTGGTAATCTAGTAAATAAAGACAAAATTAACAAATTAAAGTGTCCATCTTCTTCAATTTAGTCCCCCCATAGCCAAAAATTGTAAGAGAAGAGATAGCTAGGGTTTGGCCAAGCTTCCAAGCTTGATTGTAAGTCCGTCTTTGTCCCGTTTTTAATGATTTTTATGTTTTTGTGAATGTTGTAACATGATCTAGCTATTCTAAACGCTAATTTGAAAGAAAATCAAAGTCTAAAATTTTACCCATGTTGAATAAGCTTGTATTTTGATGTTTAATGGTAGAAAATGCATGTTTGTTGTTAGTTAAACAACATTTACAAAGTGATTTTTGATGAAAATGTCAAAAAGGGACCTATTTGTAAAAGGTTGTAAAATGTGTGGTAAAGTATGAATAAATGGAAAATGTAGGCTGTCATGAGCATGACAAAGGTTCGGATAGGCTTGGGTAATGAAGAAACCGAATGAAAATCATTTTACGAGCATAGGAACTAAAATGTAAAATGTCAAAAGTTTAGGGGAAAAAATATAATTTTTTCCATAGTGTGTTTTTGGGTTGAATTGAATAATGTGATGATTAAATAAGTTAAAATTGATATTATAGATTAAGAAAAACGAACTTTGAGTTTAGACCGGGGAAAGAACAAGGTTGTGGACTAAATTGAACTAATAGCCGTTTTTGTAACTAAGGTAAGTTCGTATGTTAAATAGGCTTTAATATAATTGTATTTAAATGCTTTAATATTGCATGAACTGTATGATTGGATATGTGGAAGAGTTTAACTTTATGAACTAGTTCAACGATGATTCGACAAGTAAGAAATCCCGTTTGAACCTTAGGAATCGATTAGGATACAAGTGACATGTCACTAGGGTTACCATGTGTTATGTGATCCGGGTGCTGGTCCTGTACGTCCTACCGGTGGCTGAGTATACCAGCATATGTTGCGGTTACTCGACAGCTTGTGTGAGCAGCACCATATAGCTATGTCTGGACTGACAGCTTGTGTGAGTGGGCCCGTCGATAGCTCGAGAGCGAGCAATTATGAGATATGAGACTTAGGTAGCATTGGCTACATATGTGGCACTTAGTGTGCAAAATTCCTGAGTATCCGACATTATTATTCCGAGTGGTTCATGGGTATGTCAAAGATAAGAATATGTGTAATTTCATTTCGAGATGGTACAGGTATGTACATGAAGCTTATGTTTATTGAATCTGGAGAATTGATGAATTCAAGGTAAGTTTGTAAAGGAATGAATTATGATTGTGAAACTTATGGTAAATTATATCATCTTATATTTTATCCCTTGAATGTTGATTGTATGGTATGGCTTGCTTATTTCTTACATATGGACTTACTAAGCTATATAGCTTACTCCATTTATTTTTCCATGTTTTATAGTGTCGCCAAGCTAGCTCGGATTGGGGATCGTCGGAGATTTGCCTCACATTATAAAAACTATCATTTTGGGTATTGATGAAATTTAGCATTTTGAGTATATGGCATGTATAGGGACTTGGTCATTTTGTTATATGTGTCATTATGATTTTAGCCAAATGTATTGGCTTGTAATTGTCAAAGGCTTGTTGTAGAAATTGGCCATGTAAATTGGCTCATTTTGGCTAACTTAGTTGTAAGTCTACTTATATGCATGTATGTGCTAATGCTTTTTAGTGATGTGGTTTACATTGGTTTACTACTTGTTGATTGTGGTTTAATGCCTTGTTGTGAAATGGATGAGTTGGTTCATTAATATGCTATAACACCTTGATGAGTGAATACAAGTTGATAGTAGTCTTAGTGGTGTTTTTGGAATGTGAAAATGGTATGTTTGATTTGGCTTATTAAAATGTCATGTGCATTTTAGATGATAGTATTACATTGACATGTATTAGCCATGATTGTAGATGTTTTGGTTGTCTAAGTATACTTTGATTTATGTCATTGAAATGATGTATGTGTTTGAGCAAATGAGGGTGGCAAATGGCTTGGTAAATAGCCTTTATTTTGTCCACATGGGTAGACACACGGCCTGTCCCATGGACATGTGTTTTGGCCATGTGTCCCCTGCACCTAAATTTTTAGAAACAGAATGCTTAGAATGGAGCACACGGGTAGAGACACGGGAGTTTGTCTCAGCGTGTGAGGGACACGACCTCAGGCACGGGCGTGTGTCCGACCGTGTGAAGTCTGTACCTATTTTATGAAAATTAAATTAACCACATGGCCTAGCACACGGGCGTGTAACTTGGCCGTGTGACTTCAATTTGTTCATGCATTACAAGTCAGAGAGTTACACGGGTTAGGGACACAGGTATGTGTAACCGCATGGCCTGCTCACACGGGTGTGTCCCAAACCACACTGGCGTGTGACCCCTATTTATAGCAAAAATTTTCTAAGTTTTGTAAAATTTTTTTTTTCTAAAGTTCTCAGTTTAGTCCCGAACCACTTCCAAAACATGTTTTGGGCCTTGTAGGCTCGTATTAAGGACTTTATGATTAAATGTAAATGGTTTTAATTCAGACGCAAATTTATGACTCGAAATTGTGTGATTACTTATGTTGTAAGTCCAGTAATGCCTCGTACCCTATTCCGGCATTGAATACGGGTAAGAGGTGTTACATCGTATACAGTTGCTTCTCTCGCAATATCTACAAATCAACCTGCAGATGTGCATCGTGATCCTCCTCAGTACGTGAATACACTAGGACGTCATTTATAAAGACAACTACTAATTGATCCAAACATGAATAGAAAACACGGTTCATCAAGTCCATGAACGCTGTATGAGCATTAATTAAGCCAAATGTCATGACCAAAAGCTCATAATGCCCATACTGAGTCTTGAATGCAGTCTTTAAGATATTTGACTCCTTCATCTTAAGCTGATAATACCCTGACCTCAAATCAGTTTTGAAAACATAGTTGCTCATCGGAAAAGATCGAAAAGGTCATTGATTCGAGGCAAATGATACTTGTTCTTGATGGTCAACTTATTCAATTGCCTATAGTCAATGCACAATATCAAAGTGCCATCGTTCTTCTTTACAAACAGAATCGACGCACCCCAAGGAGATACACTTAGTTGGATGAAACCTCGGTCAAACAATTCTTGCAACTATATCTATAACACCCCTAACCCGTATCTGTCGTCGGAATAGGGTTTCGGAGTGTTACCATAACATTCAAAATATTTTTCAATTAATTTACGTGAATTACTATTTATTTATCGAGGTCATACATATCGTCCCTTATATGGACCCTCGAGGCCCAAAACGAGTGTTGGAATCAAATCGGGAACTCAGGGAATTTTTTGCAAAATTTCAAAAATTTTCCTAGGTGCAGGGCTCACACGCCCGTGTGGTCTAGGGACATGCCAGTGTGGTCAGGTAGTGTACTACACTCGCCTATGCCCTTAACCCGTGTAACTCTTTAACTTTTAAAGCATGAAGAAATTGAAGTCACACGGCCAAGTCACATGCCCGTATGCTAGGCCGTATGGCAAATTTTTATTTTAAAAATTTAGGTGTAGTTTTCACATGGTCGTGTAACACGCCCGTGTCCAAGGCCGTGTCAAACCACATGGCTGAGACACACACCCATGTCTCAGCCCGTGTGTCACACACAGCCAAGACATACGCCTGTGTGTCTGCTAGTGTGGACAAAATAAGGCCATTTGCTAGCTTCTTTTGCCACCCAAAATTTACCATTTTCCTACACTAAAACTCACAAGCATATATCCACCAACCCAACATCATATTCATAAGAAATTTGACATCAATCATATAGTATTATCTCATGCATCAATAGATATAAACTTACTCATGTCATAAACTCATATTCTAACTCAAATTCATCAAACCAACTCATAATAAGCACTTATGTGATTATCAAAACATCACTTTAAAATAGCCAAACTTAAACCATCATTAGCCACTCCAATGGCTAGGTTACAAAACAACCATTACAAGCCATCATTGGCCAACTAAGCTTATACATGCCATTATACCAAAATGAGATTTCTATTTATATCAAAATGAGATAGTGGATAGTGTGATGACTGCTCCAACTAACTTCTAACCTTCGTAAGCTTTGAGCACTATAAAACAGGAAAAATAAACGGAGTAAGCATTTTATGCTTAGTAAGTCCGTATAACAGGAAATAAACATACCGGTCTTATTTATTAACACAAGCACACATAAATACATATTCCATCAATTTTGGGTAAGTTACCTAAACACATACACTTATTCAAACAAGTTAGTCACATAATCTCATATGAATATCAAGTAAACATAGATGAGCTTATCACATTACAAGCTTCCATTAATTTCACCTTTTCACTCTTCAAGAGTCTTTTCGGTCGAACTATTGAAATCTCGATAGATGTTCGGGTAATATACACATGTGTAAAAATACCCATTGGGTACATAATGAAAAGACACACCCTTGAGTCGTACATTTTACAGTAGGATTACCAGTCCAGGCTAAATCCTATCCGTAGCATATGCTCTAAAGAGCATAGTATGGATTACCTGTCTGGGCTAAATCCAATTTATAACCTAACTCAAGAGGGCTTACATTAGAATTACCCGTCCGGGCTAAATTCTATTTGCAACATATGCACTATTATTTTCAACCCATGAACACGATAATTTGTCCATATTACACAACTTAAAACTATTTCATTATGTATATATATATCATCTCACACATAACAACACAATCATACAATTCAATTCAAGCATATTAACATACATTTTTAAGTTACACAAAATTACCTTGAAAATGGTTCGTTTTTAAATTTCAACTAATCCGAAACCTTTTGCTTTCCTCGATCTAGTTCCGTAGTTGGTCTTTCTGGATCTATATGGATAAATTTAACTATTAATCTATCACATTTCATATACATTTGCATTCTATTGCATCCTAGGCAAAATTACCATTTTGTCCCTATCCTTTTCAAAAATTCTGATTTTGTCCCTAAGCTCGGAAAATAAAATTCATGAAATTTAACCCTCTTTCCAAGCCTAGTCGAAATTTATAAACAACATTTACAGCACACATTTTTCACAAATTTTAGAATTTTCTATTGGTTTTTACCAATTTTCATTTTAGTCCCTAAATCAAGTTTTCATCAAAAATTGATTTGTAAAAGTTGTTTATCTATGACTAACTTTTTATTTTCTACCAAAAATTTCAAATTTTCAGCATATTTATCCATGACCCAAATTTCATACATTGATAACTTTTGAAATTAATCCTCTAAATAGAGAGATTAGACTATCCCAATTTCAAAAATGTAAAAATAATTAAAAATGAGACTTGATTTCATACATTTTCAAGCTTGGCAAGTTGTCTTCCTCTCTCCTAGTGTTTCCATAGAAATTTTGGGGAAGATGATATGAAATTAGATGAATATTTCTTTTTATTTAATTTCCATCTTTTAATTTTAGTGATTTCCAATTTAGACCCTTGCAATTTCTAATTTTTCCATGGACGAGTCATTAAAATATCTACTAATTACTCTTCAATGGTCTAATTACCATATAAGGACCTTAAGTTTTAAATTCCATAGCTATTTGATAACTATAGCTACTAGAATCCAATTTTTGTATTTTATGCAATTTAGTCCATTACTTAATTAACCACACAATCGTTAAAATTTTCGTATCAAAATTTTTGTGTGACCTTCCTATCATGATGCCAACCATAAAATAAAATAAAATAATTTTTATTTTTAACTCAGATTTGTGGTCTCGAAACCACTGTTCTGACCTGACCAAAATTGGGTTGTTACAACTCTCCCCCTTAAAAATTTTCGTCCTCGAAAATTCTTACCAGAAAAGAGGTTAGGGTATTGCTTCCTCATAGTATCCTCAGGCTCCCAGGTAGCTTCCTCTAATCAATGCTGTTTTCAGAGGATTTTTACCAAAACATCCTTTTTATTTCTTAGCTCTTTCATCTCATATGCCAGTATCTTAATCAGTTCCTCATTGTAAGTCATATCAGGCTGAATCTCAACTTCTATTAGAGTAATAATGTGTGAAGGATCCGATCGATATCGTCGTAGCATGGACAGATGAAACACATTATGAATTTTATCAAGCTCCGGAGGTAACGCTAACCGATATGCAACAGGCCTGATTCTTTCAATAATCTCATATGGCCCGATGAAACATGGACTCAGTTTTCCTTTGCGTCCAAATCGAAGAACTTTCTTCCAAGGTAACACTGTCAAGAATACTTTGTCACCAACATGAAATTCTATTTCTTTTCATTTTAAATCAGCGTAGGACTTTTGATGATTAGAGGCTGCTTTCAAACTGTCTCAAATTATCTTCACCTTTTATTCGATCTCCCGGATCAAGTCAAGTCCATGTATCTTTTTCTCACTTAACTCTGTCCAATACAATGTAGTTCTACACTTTTTACCATATAGAGCCTCATACGGCGCCATTTTAATACTGGACTGATAACTGTTATTGTAAATAAATTCAATCAAAGGCAAGTATTTTTCCCAGTTACCTCCAAATTCAAGTACACAACACCGAAACAGGTCTTCTAGAATCTATATCACACGTTCAGATTATCCTTCTGTTTGAGGATGGAATGCAGTACTAAAGTGTAAACGAGTGCCCAAAGCTTCATGCAGCTTACTCCAAAATCGAGATGTAAACCGAGGGTCTCTATATGAGATAATGGAGATTGGCACTCCAAGTAGCCTTACAATCTCAGAGACATATAATTCAGCCAATCTATCCAATGAAAAATCCATACGTACAGGAATAAAGTGTGCCAACTTCGTTAAATGATCGACAATTACCCATACAACATCTTTCTTTTTTGGTGATAAAGGTAATCCCGTTACAAAGTCCATGGTAACTCTTTCTCATTTCCACTCCGGTATTGTAATTGGCTGCAATAATCCCGAAGGTCCTTGATGTTTGGCCTTTACTTGTTGACATAACAAGCATTTCGATACAAATTCAAAAATATCCCGTTTCATTCCCAACCACCAGTACATCTTTTTCAAGTCACTATACATCTTATTACTACCAGGATGTATAGACATGTTACCATTATGAGCTTCATTCAAAATCTTTTGTATTAGTTCTGAACTTTTCGGTACCCATACTTTGTCTCTAAATAATAAACAACCATCTGTCCTAATCTAAAGTTCTAAGTCAGGAGTCGATTCACTTTGTCTCCATTTCGCTTGCAACTTATCATCATTTTTTGAGCTTCAGAGATCTGTTGGATAAACGTCGGTCTAAATTTTAACTCAGCTATGAGTGAACCATCATTAGATAAAGACAATTGGGTGTTCAATGCCCATAAAGCAAACAAGGATTTTTGGCTCAAGACATCTGCCACTACATTAGCTTTCCTCGGATGGTAATCAATAACGAGATCATAATCTTTCAATAATTCCAACCATCTATGTTGTCTCAAATTTAGTTCTTTCTATGTCATTAAATACTTCAAACTTTTGTGATCTGTAAAGATGTGACATTTTTCACCAAAAAGATAATGTTGCCATATTTTTACTGCAAAAACAATAGCTGCTAATTCAAGATCGTGTGCTAGGTAATTTCTTTCATGCAGTTTTAGCTGGTGAGATGCATAAGCCACTACTTTACCATCTTGCATGAATACACATCCTAAATCATTCAACGAGGCATCGCTGTAAACTGTAAATTTTTTACCCGATTCTGGTTGGACTAATACGGGCACTTCCGTCAATAAAGCTTTCAATTTATCAAAACTCTGCTGGATTTATCAGTCCACTCAAATTTCACTTCTTTTTGCAACAATCAAGTCATCGGGGAAGCTATCTCTGAGAACCCTTTAACAAATCTTCGATAGTATCTACTAGTCCCAGAAAACTTCTAACTTCTGAAACATTCTTCGGTGGCTTCCAACTTATAATAGCTGAAATTTTGTTCGAGTCCACCCGAATACCCTCTACCGATGCAACATGTCTAAGAAAATTAACTTCTCGTAGCCAGAATTCACATTTACTGAATTTAGCATATAGCCGTTTCTTATGCAGAGTTTGCAAAACAATTCTCAGATGTTCAACAAGTTCATTCACATCCCAAGAGTAAACCAAAATATCATCAATAATAACAACTACAAATCTGTCCAGGTATGGTCTGAAAATTCTGTTCATTAAATCCATAAATACCATCGGGGCATTTGTTAATCCGAATGGCATCACCAAAAACTCATAATGCCCATATTTGGTTCTGAAAGCTATCTTTAGCACATCTAAATCTTTTACTCGTAGCTGATAGTAACTAGATCGTAGATCAATTTTTGAAAATACAGTGACACCTCTTAATTGATCAAACAAGTCATCTATACGAGGAAATGGGTATTTATTCTTGACTGTGATTTTACTAAGCTGTCTGTAATTGATGTATAATCTCAATGATCCATCTTACTTCTTTACAAACAATACCGGTACACCCCATGGTGCTCGGTCGGGCAAATCCTCTATTAATCAACTCTTGCAACTGTACCTTCAACTCTTTCAATTCAGTAAGAGCTATTCTATAAGGTGCTATAGATATCGACGTCATTCCTAGCACAAGGTCTATGGAAAATTCCACCTCTCTAGCTGGAGGTAAATTAGGTAGTTCTTCTGGAAATACCTCAAGAAACTCACAAACAATCGGCACTGATTGGATTTTCAACTCTGACACTTTGGTGTCTAGTACAATAACAAGATAAGCCTCATACCCTTTTTTGATATATCTCTGTGCTGATATTGTTGAAATCACATTAGACAATCCATCCAGTTTCTCATATTCAACCCGGAGTAACTCACCATTCTGACAGTTCAATACAATATATTTATGCTTACAATTTACCACTGCATCATGTTGTGTTAACCAATCCATTCCAAATATTACATTAAATTCATCAAAGGGTAACAACATCAAATTAGCTAGAAAACAATAACCCTCTATCATTAATGGGCAATTTTTACAAACTTTATCCACCATAACATGTTGACCCTAGGGGTTTGAAACTTTAACCACAAATTCGGTGAATTCAACAATCATATTTTTATCAGTTACAAATTTTGTGCATATATACGAGTGCGTAGAACTAGGATCAATCAAAGCAATAATATTAGTATCAAGTAGAGAAAATGTACCAGTGATAACATTTGGTGCCGAAGTATCTTCCCTTGCACGTATTGCATATGTTCTCGCCGGAGCCTGAGCCTCAGATTTAGCTATTGAATCCTTTGCAGTGCTATGACTACCACTGAAATTTTCGGAATGCCGTGGTGGTCTACTCCTTGAGATAGTATTACTTGGCTTTGGGGTCTGTTCAATGGCTTTCTCAACCCTTTCCGGGCAATCTTTAAGAAAATGGTTAAGAGAACCACACTTGAAGCAAACCCCACTTCTCATCCAGCACTCTCCAAAATGTAATTTATTATAGACATTGCATTGTAGTTTAGGGTTTCTAACACTCCCAACACTGGTGGTCAAGGAAGATGAAGACCTCGGGTTAGTGTGTTTAGAACTTCGTTCCTTTCCTGAATACTCCATTGAGGTAGCAAAACACTCATGATAATTCTTTGATTTCTTTGAAGTAGATGACTGTGTCTTGCTCATAAATCTTTTGCTCGTAACCCGAGCTTCCCTTTCCGCTTGCCTTTTTTCTTTGCTTAATTCCTCGGCCTTGTGTGCCCATTCAGCCAATACCACGAATTCTTTTAATTCCAGAATTCCAATTAACATCTTGATATCTTCGTTTAGCCTTTCTTCAAATCGTTTGCACATATCGGCTTCAGTCTGAACCCATTCACTAGCATGCTTGCTCAATCTAACAAATTCCTGTTCATACTCGGACACTGTCATATTCCTCTATTTGAGCTCTAGAAATTCCTTCTTTTTCTAGTCCAAAAATCTCTAATTAATATAATTCTTTTTAAGCACTTTTTGAAAAAATTCCCATGTAATATTTTCCATAGGTACCACAGAAGATATGGTTTTTCACCAATAGTAGGCCGTGTCTTTCAATAAAGATACCGTACATTTTAGACATTCGGTTGGTGTACATGATAACTCAACTAGAACCCGAATAGTATTTTCCAGCTAGAACTCGGCTCTCTCTGGATCATCATCGGCCTTGGCCTTAAATTCTTCAGCCCCATGTTTTCTAATTTTATCTATTGGAGCCTTACTAATTCTAACAGGTCTAGCATCCTGTGGCGTTTCATCATGTTGTGAAGCATGTGGGGGAGGTCGTTAAACAGCGAGATTTGTTCTCATATATTCACTAAACCATTCATCCATCAATTCAAAGAAGGCTACTTTTGCCGCCTCACTTCGGCCCTCAAATACGAGCCTTCTACTACTAGATGCAGCTTGCTGCACGGAAGCTTGAGTAGCGCTCTCAGCTTCCTTAGTCTCGGCTCTAGCTTGGTTGGAAGATATTACTATATAAAAATAAATTTAAAAGTGGTTAGGAGATATTAGACTATCATAATTTATATAATGGCATGTATAGCTAGACTCGTCCTTACTACGTTAGTCTGAGAATCGACTAAACAGTAGCTCTGATACCACTAAATGTAACACCCCTAACCCGTATCCGTTGTTAGAACATGTTTCGAAGTATTACTAGAACATTCATAATATTTTTCAATTAATTTACGTGAATTACTATTTATTTACTGAGATCATACATATCGTCCCTTATATGGACCCTCGAGGCCCAAAACGAGTGTTGGAATCAAATCGAGACTAAATTGAGAACTCAGGGGATTTTTTGTGAAATTCCAAAAATTTTCCTAGGTACAGGGCTCACACGCCCGTGTGGTCTAGGGACACGCTTGTGTGGTCAGGCCGTGTACTACACACGCCCGTGCCCTAACTTGTGTAACTCTTTGACTTTTAAGGCATGAAGATATTGAAGTCACACGACCAAGTCACATGCCTGTGTGCTAGGCCGTGTGGCGAATTTTTTTTCAAAATTTAGGTGTAGTTTTCACACGGCCGTGTAACATGCCCGTGTCCAGGGCCGTGTCAACCACACGGCTGAGACAGACGCCCGTGTCTCAGCCCGTGTGCCCAATTTTGAGCATTCTATTTCTCATTTTTAAGATGCAGGGGACACACGGTCGGACCATATGCCTGTGGAACAAGCCGTGTGTCACACACGGCCAAGACACACCTTCGTGTGTCTGCCCGTATGGACAAAATAAGACCATTTGCTAGCCTCATTTGTCACCCAAAACTTACCATTTTCCTGCACTAAAACTCACAAGCATATATCCACCAATCCAACATCATATTCACAAGAAATTTGACATCAATCATATAGTATTATCTCATGCATCAATAGATATAAACTTACTCATGTCATAAACTCATATGCTAACAAAATTTAATCAAACCAATTCATAATAAGCACTTATGTGATTATTAAAACATCACTTCAAAATAGCCAAACTTAAACCATCATTAGCCACTCCAATGGCTAGGTTACAAAACAACCATTACAAGCCATCATTGGCCAACTAAGCTTATACATGCCATTATACCAAAATGAGATTTCTATTTATACCAAAATAAGATTGTGGATAGTGTTATGACTGCTCCGACCGACTTCCAACCTTGGCGAGCTTTGAACACTATAAAATAGGGAAAAATAAACGAAGTAAGCATTTTATGCTTAGTAAGTCTGTATAACGAGAAATAAACATACCGGTCTTATTTATTAACACAAGCACACATAAATACATATTCCATCAATTTTGGGTAAGTTACCTAAACACATACACTTATTTAAACAAGTTAGTCACATAATCTCATATGAATATCAAGTAAACATAGATGAGCTCATCACATTACAAAGAATCTTTTCGGTCGAACTATTGAAATCTCGATGGATGTTCGGGTAATATACACATGTGCAAAAATACCCATTGGGTACATAATGAAAAGGCACACCCTTGAGTCATACATTTTACCGTAGGATTACTAGTCCAGGCTAAATCCTGTCTGTAGCATATGCTCTAAAGAGCTTAATATGGATTACCCGTCTGGGCTGAATCCAATTTATAACTTAACTCAAGAGGGCTTACATTAGAATTACCTGTCCGGGCTAAATTCTATTTGCAACATATGCACTATTATTTTCAACCTATCAAAATTCAACATTCGATCGGAACACGATAATTTGTCCATATTACACAACTTAAAACTATTTCATTATGTATATATATATCATCTCACTCATAACAACACAATCATACAATTCAATTCAAGCATATTAACATACATTTTTAAGTTACACGAACTTACCTTGAAAATGCTTCGTTTTTGAATTTCAACTAATTCGAAACCTTTTGCTTTCCTCGATCTAGTTCCGTAGTTGGTCTTCTAGATCTATATGGATAAATTTAACTATTAATCTATCACATTTTATATACATTTGCATTCTATTACATCCTAGGCAAAATTACCATTTTGTCCCTATCCTTTTAAAAAATTCTAATTTCATCCCTAGGCTCGAAAAATGAAATACATGAAATTTAACCCTCTTTTCAAGCCTAGCCAAAATTTATAAACAACATTTACAGCACACATTTTTCACAAATTTCAAAATTTTCCATGGGTTTTTACCAATTTTTCTTTTAGTCCCTAAATCAAGTTTTCATCAAAAATTGCTTTGTAAAAGTTGTTTATCTATGAATAACTTTTCATTTTCTACCATAAGTTTCAAATTTTCAGCATATTCATCCATGACCCAAATTTCATACCTTGATAACTTTTGAAATTAATCCCTTAAATAGAGAGATTAGACTATCTCGGTTTCAAAAATATAAAAATATTAAAAATGGGACTTGATTTTATACATTTTGAAGCTTGGTAAGTTGTCTTCCTCTCTCTTAGGGTTTCCATAAAAATTTTGGGGAAGATGATATGAAATTAGATGAATATTTCTTTTTATTCAGTTTCCATCTTTTAATTTTAGTGATTTCCAATTTAGTCCCTTGCCTTTTCTAATTTTTCCATGGATGAGTCATTAAAATATCTACTAACTACTCTTCAGTGGTCTAATTACCATAAAAGGACATTAAGTTTTGAATTCCATAGCTATTTGATACCTATAGCTACTAGAATCTAACTTTTGCATTTTATGCAATTTAGTCCTTTACCTAATTAACCAGACAATCGTTAAAATTTTCGTGTGACCTTCCTATGATGATGCCAACCATAAAATAAAATAAAATAATTTTTGTTTTTAACTCGAATTTGTGGTCTTAAAACCACTGTTTTGACCTCACCGAAATTGGGTTGTTACAGTATCTTTAACTCATTAAGCTTTTTTGGTGTCATGCAATAGGGTACAATAAAACTGGTACAGTTCTAGGGAAGAGCTCAATCTCAAACTCTACTTCATGATTTGGCAGTAAACTAGGTAACTCTTCTGGAAACACGTTAGGAAAATCCTTCAAGATACGAATATCCTGAACTCTCAATTCTTTGTTGGTCGAATTTAAGACATAAGCCAGAAAAACATCACAACCTTAACTCATCATTTTTTGGCCTTGGTTGCTGGAACCATATTAGAAAAAAATTTAGGTTTCTCCCCGACAACTACAATCTCCATCACAATCATTACTTCGTAAAGTAATCCGCTTCGATTCAAAGCCTACCTCTACCTTATGCTTGGTTAATCAATCCATATTGAGAATCACATCAAATCCATAAAAAAGGAAACTTTATCAAATCTACGGGAAAAACATGTCCCTGAATCATTAATGGACACCTACTATATACTTGATTCACCATAACACTTTCATTGAATGAACTAGTGACAGTCATACCCATGCCAATAATTTCTACTGGAATCCTCAACTCATTAGCAAATTCACTCAAGATGTACAAATGTGTAGAACCAAAATCAACCAAAGAAAATAACGAAATAAACTGCAAAGTGAAAGTACTGTGATAATATCGATCAAATCCTAATCCTGCGGTTCCCTAACAATATATACCCGAACTAGTCCTCTAGTCTCAACCTGATTAGTAATGGTGTGAGCAGCAGTTCGTTGCCCAAACTGTCTCCCATTACCATCTCTACCTCGACCACGACCTCTAGTAGGCACAGATGTAGGTGTAGAACTTTGAGTCTGTAAAATCTAAACTTTTTTCGGATAGTCCCTCAATATATGTTTCTTAGAGGCACACCTAAACCATCCCCTAGTGTAACACCCCTAACCTATACCTGTCGTTAGAATAGGGTTTAGGAGTATTACCTGAACATTCAAAATATTTTACAAATAATTCTTATAAATTCTTATTCATTTATCGAGATCATTCAAAACATCCCTTAATTGGACCCTCAAGGCCTAATACGAGCATTAAAATGAAGTCGGGACTTAATCGGGAGCTCTAAGGATTTTTCGCGAGATTACAAAAATTTTCTAAGGTGTAGGGCTCACATGCCCGTGTGGTCCAAAGGACACGCCTATGCTGCAGGTCGTGTTTGACCCCGTGTAACTCTCTGACTTGTGCACACGGCCATGCCATATGCCTGTGTGCTAGGCCATGTGGTTAATTAATTCAATTCAGATTTAGGTACAGGTTTCACACAGCCAAGACACATGCCTGTGTTCTAGACCGTGTAGCACACATGCCACATGCCATTTCTAGCTTTATTTCTTACTTGAAATTTCACCCAAGGCCTGCACTTGAAACACACATTTAATATCAACCATTTCAAGCATTCTAATTAGGCAATTTACATCATTCAACATGGCATACCATTACATGCATAGGTGGTTATAAACTTACCTTGGATTAACTTAGGCAATAACAACCTTTGATCAGATATACTTAAGATAACACATGTGTTTTTATATATATCATAATAGCCCACTTAATCATACCAAATAAGCCATTACTAGCCATTCCAATGGCTAGGTTACAAAACATCATTATCAAGCTACTAATGGTCAAGTTGTCCTATACATGCCATTATACCAAAATGATTTTACTATGTATACCCAAGATAAGCTAGTTGATAGTGTGACGATTCTCCAATGATCTTCCAACCTTCGCGAGCTTCCAAGCACTATAAAATAGGGGAAAAATAAAATGGAGTAAGCATTACATGCTTAGTAAGTTTATATAACGGAAACTAAACTTACCAATCCCGTTTATTAAATCTAAGCATACAATATCATGTTTTCCATCCACTTGGCTAATTTGCCTAAACACATTCATTCAATCAAACATGTTAGTCACCAAAATCTTCATATCAATCAAGTAACATAGATGAGTTCATCATGCAATACTCTTTCAAGACATCATCATTTCATCTCAAAATTCTCATGCCATGTCTAGAGTTATATATCCGTTGGATCATTAAAATTTTGATGGATGCTCAAGTAGTACACTTGAGGTGTACGATTCCATAATTCGTCAATTATTATTCAATGGTACCCATTAAGGCACTTAATCAAAGAACACACTCTCGAGCCACATATCGTATAATAGGATTACCAGTCCAGGTTAAATCCTTTATATAACGTATGCTAAGAGAGTTTAATTAGGGTTACCAGTCTAGGCTAAACCCTAATTGTGACGTATACTGGAGAGGTATTATATCAGGATTACTCATCCAAGCTAAATCCTTTCTATAACAAGGTCGATAGGATTACTCATCCGAGCTAAATCCCATTCACAAAAAATGCCGGACCTTATTTGTTTCGGGAAAGCGCATATATTCATCAAAATTCAATATTCAATCGGGACTTAACTTTTTTTTCACTACTTCAAGCATGTATTAATTCTCTCATTATAGCATTCAAGTAATGTACAACAATATAAGTCACATTCCATACAATACAACATTCAATTAAACATATTACATGCCCGATTAAGTTACACGAACTTAACTTGACACTTGTTTGCAGTAGAAATCTACTAATCCAAAACCTTTTCTTTCCCTCGATCTAACATCGAATTAGTGTTCTCCAGATCTATATAAATGAATTTAATCATCAATTTCACACATTTCATATCTAAATGGACTCAAATTACATCCTAGGTAAAATTACCATTTTGCCCCTAACTTTTCCATTAATTTTGATTTCGTCCCTAGACTCGGAAAATGAAACTTGTGCAATTTACTCCCTATTCCAAGCCTAACCAAATTTCCATTACAAATTTTACAGCACTTGTATTCATAAAAATTCAGAATTTTTCTTCAATTTCACAAGTTTACATTTTAGTCCCTAAATCTTGTCTCCATCGAAAATCACTTTATAAAAGTTGTTTATCTATCAACAACCTTTCATTTTCTACCATAAATTTCTAATTTTCAGCAAATACGTCATTGACCCATTTTCCATACTTTGATAACTTTTCAAATTAATCCCTCAAATAGAGAGCTTAAACTATCCTAGTTTCAAAAATATCAAAATTACTAAAAATGAGACAAGAAAACTTACCCAATTAGGCCTTGAAAGTTTCTTCTCTCTCTCCTAGGGTTTTCATGTGTTTTTAGGTTGAAGATGATGAGAAAATAAGATGATATTTTCTTTTCATCTTTTAATTAATTAAGTATTTTGCAATTTCCAATTTAGTCCTTGCCATTTCTCTATATTTCCATGGATGAGTCACCAAGAATCTACTTACTTTTCTTTAATGGTCTAATTACCATATAAGGGCCTCTAGATTTGAATTCCATAGCTATTTAATCCTTATAGCTACTAGAATTCAACTTTCGCATTTTATGCGATTTAGTCCTTCTCATAATTAAACACTTAATCGATAAAATTTTCGTATCAAAATTTCCACACGACATGCCTATTTTAATATGGACCATATAATAAAATAAAAATAAACCTTATTTTTAGATCGGATTTGTGGTCCCGAAACCATTGTTTCGATTTCATTGAAAAATGGGCTGTTACAACTCTCCCCCTTAAGGATTTTCGTCCTCGAAAATCTTACCAGTAAAGAGGTTAGGATATTACTTCCACATAGCATCCTCCGGTTCCCAAGTGGCTTCTTCAATACCATGTTGTTGCCAAAGAACTTTTACTAGAGCAATCTTTTTATTTCTTAACTCTTTCATTTCTCGAGCTAAGATTTTGACTGGTTCTTCACTATTAGTAATATATGGCTGAATCTCTACCTCTGATGGAGAAATAACGTGTGAAGGATCGGATCGGCACCATCGTAACATAGACACATGAAAAACATTATGAGTCCGATCAAGTTCTGATGGCAAAGCTAACCGTTATGCATCCTGTAACACCCCAAACCCGGCCCAGAAGTTATGACCGGATCTGACGTGTCACATTGAAGTTTTTAAGAAAACCCATTCCTCTTTCAACGTCCTTCTTAGTGTTTTAAAAGATAGTCTTTGCTAAGTTAATAAAGTGAATGGAAGTCATGCACCGTGGAGTATCCAAAACAGAGAGGTGAGCCTAGAAGGTCGCTTAAGTACCAAGCTCTTGATTGGATCCAATCCTAGACATGCCTACAACCATTGCCACACTTTGGTGCTAGGTTAGGTTTTGAGAAAAACAAGTTGGAATTCATTTAAGTAGATATTTTTGATAAACCGATTAATTATATCGTTACGTTATTTTGAAAACAATTATCATTTTGGAAACACGCCTAGGTCTAACTCATATTGTTATCGTAAAAATATATAGGGTATAAGATAAAATAATCCCGAAAAATAGTTAAAACGGCCTTATTACAACCCAAAACCAAATAATAATATTAATAAGATAAAACTTATAAAGAAATAAATCGGCTACTTATTGCAATTAAAAGAAATGCAAGCAAAGCAAAACAAATGATGAGTGTGGCCATCTCCGAGTCCTCGCACTCCAAACCATCTAAGCTTAGGGATTACCCGCACAGCTTAGAAACGGGGTGAGTTTATGAAAACTCAGTGTGTAATCCCAATAACAAACAAACAAGAAATAACACAATGATCGCATACAATGCGGGCCAAAGCCCTATTTAGTCTTGACATATCTTTGGGCCAAGCCTTTCATTTAATCTTCTTCGGGTCAAGCCTTTTCATAAATCATATCACCGGGCCAAGCCTTTTCATAAATCATATCACTAGGCCAAGCCTTTTCATAAATCATATCACCGGCCAAGCCTTTTCATAAATCATATCACCGGGCCAAGCCTTTTCATAAATCATATCATCGGGCCAAGCCTTTTCATAAATCATATCACCGGCCAAGCCTTTTCATAAATCATGTCACCGGGCCAAGCCTTTATCAGAAATCGGTATGGCCCTTAGGCCCATTTCAATATCACATGTAATGTCAATGAATGTATGCAAGCCCATTTCAATATCACATGTAATGTCAATGAATGTATGCAAGCCCATTTGGGGAGACTACTCGACCCACCATCCGCTACTCTCCACCCGTACCAACCAAGCTCTCCATGTGGGGAATAACTCAACCCACCCAACCAAACTCTCCACCGGCAAAAAGATAGCCGCTTTATCATATAACTGGAGGCCTTGCCTCTTTTTAATAACTGGGGCATAAGCCCTTTTCGGTAAACTGAGGCATAAGCCCTTTTCGGTAAACTGGGGCAGAGCCCTTTTAGCACTTCCTCCATCAATATAACCCATATCCCATGCAATATGTCATGTATGCAGAATGTCATGCCCATATTTGAATCAAACAATCATAGTCAAGTCATTCATATCACCAACATATATTCACAATCAAATCCACAACCACACAAAAGTCGAGTCACACTTGCCCACAAGGGCAAAACAGTCATTTTTCATATTATAAGGGTATTTTCGTAATTTTACCAAAAACTAGGGTTTTCCATGTTCATTACATTTGTCAATATTTCTGAGTGTTTAAACAATGATCTTTAACCCACTTATCAAATTCGGGCTTTTGGGCCCAAAACCCCCAATGGGCCCTACGAATGCTGATTTAGCCCAGTAAGCCTGCTTAACCCAAATTTTACAATAATACTAACCGTGTTAACATGCAACTTTTCCAAATTCCATTTTCTATCAATTTTACCCAAATGGGCCAAAAAGCCCATTTGGCCCAATTCCACCATGGAGAGGCCCAACTTACCATTGTTAACACATTGGAGTTCTTACCTGTTCCATCAATCCAAACACCGACCTTATCGTATTTATCACATCTATACCCACACGCAACATTACAAGTTCCCGAAATGCCGGTATTTTAGCATTTCGGCTTCTCAGCAGATATTAATCTAAGCTACTACGAGGGTTAGTACACACCTGTTATGGGTTGAAGTTGAAACGTTTCCATAATCAATCACCTACGATAACCACCACCGTCACTCAAACTTAACTAATCCAATATCAATATACGTAAATCCTAAGCACATCACCATCATACTAACATAAGGGCATATTCGTCATTTTACCATACAAGGGTATTACGGTAATTCTACCCTACAGGGTATTTCAAAGAATTCTACCTTACAGTGGGTATTTCAAGAATTCTACCCTACAGGGGTGTTTCTAATTCTACCCTACGGGGTATTTCGATAATTCTACCCTACAGGGTATTTCTAATTCTACCCTACGGGGGGTATTTCTAGTAATTCTACCCTACAGGGGTATTTCGGTAATTCTACCCTATAGGGGTATTTCGATAATTCTACCCTACAGGGGTATTTCGGTAATTCTACCCTACAGGGGTGTTTCGGTAATTCTACCCTACAGGGGTATTTCGGTAATTCTACCCTACAGGGGTATTTGGTAATTCTACCTACGAGGGTATTCTGTAATTCTACCCTACAGGGGTATTTCGGTAATTTTCATAATCGAGGGTATTTTGGTAATTTTGTAAACCAAGGGTATTTCAGTAACTTTATAAATTGAGGGTAAAACAGCAATTTTGTAAATCAAGGGTAAAACGATAATTTTACAAGTTGAGGGCATTTCAGTAATTGGTAAACTAAAGTATTCTAAACATGGATAATAATACGAATGACCCTAAAGCCCATTCTCGGCCCAAATGGTCCCACACGCTCGTGTGGCCCTTTTAGCCCAAACCTAGCCACAAATATGCGATTCACCTAGCCTAGTCAATATTTACAACACAATCAAACAACTTATTCAATTGGGTCCGTAGGCCCATTGGGCCCACATGGCCCCTTTCGGCCCATCGCGGCCCGGAGTAGCCATCCAACAACTAGAGTAGTGAGAAATACACACTTGATAGGAGATTGGAGTTAATCCACGATCCGAGCACTCTTAGCAGACGCCCAACCCAAATGAGCACGCCATAAAGCGAAAGGGATCAGCCAAGAAAGGTACATTTACTCTCCTCATGGTTCTCTCTATTTAAAGCTAGCTTCCCATCCACTCTTATGTTAGCTTCCCGATGTGGGATCCCTCCAACATCAGAGTTTAAATTCAACACCAACTCTTGCCGCCCCTTATTAGCAAAATAAATGCTCATTGCTTACCCTGGGATTCGAACCCATGCCTTCCCTCAGATGCTCCACACGCTACTTGCCACTAAGCTACAAGGCTTTTTGTGTCATGTTTTATCCCCAATTAATTATAAGGTCTAAAGGCCAAAGTCCAGGTTCCCTTAAAAGAAAAAACCAAAATAAATTGCAAGAGCCAAGGCTTGAACCCAGGCTCCCATACAACCTTAATGACGCCACAACCACTAGACTACAAGCTTTCTTGTGTCATTTATTTAACACAATAATTTAAAAGCCCTCATCCAAGCATCCAGGTTTCTTTTTTTTTTTTTCACTTAATACCAAAATTTTTGCTAAAGCCCAAGTTTGAACCCAAGATTTCTCTAGCACTTCTTAGGGCCATTAACCACCAAAGCAGACATTTAATTGTGTCATTTCATTGCACAATTAAATACCTATATACAACCTCCTTACGGACCCGCACTCAAGGCCCAATACTTCTAGGCCCAAATTCGGGGTGTTACACATCCGGTCCAATTCTTTCTGTAATCTCATATGGTCCAATGAACCGAGGACCTAGTTTTCCTTTATGACCAAATCGAAGAACTTTTTTCCAAGAATACACTCTCAAGAATACTTTGTCACCAACTTGCAATTCTATTTCTTTTCGCTTCAAATCAGCGTTAGACTTTTGACGATCAAAGGCTGCTTTCAAACTGTCCCGAATTACTTTCACTTTATCCTCGGTCTCTCGGACCAAGTCAATTCCATGTAAATTTTTCTCATTGAGTTATGTCTAGTACAATGGAGTTATACATTTACGACCATACAAAGCTTTATACAATGCCATTTTAACACTAGACTGATAACTATTATTATAAGCAAATTCAACCAAAGGCAAATACCTTTCCAGTTACCTTCAAACTCAAGTATACAACACTGAAGCATATCTTCCAAGATCTCAGATACCCGCTCGATTAACCATCCATGCGGGGATGAAATGCAGTGCTAAAGTGTAACTGAGTACCCAGAGCTTCTTGCAATTTGCTCCAGAATCGAGATGTAAACCGAGGATCTTTATCTGAAATAATGGAGACAGACACTCCATGCAATCTGACAATCTCAGAAACATATAATTCAGTCAATCTATCCAAGGAATAATCCATACGTACCAGAATAAAGTGTGCAGACTTTTTCAATCGATCAACAATTACCCAAATGACATCTTTCTTCTTTGGAGACAGGGGTAATCCCGTTATAAAGTCTATGGTAATTCTTCCCCATTTCCATTCCGGTATTGCAACCGATTGCAATAGTCTAGAAGGCAGCTGATGTTCAGCTTTTACTTGCTAACATATCAAACATTTAAAAATGAACTCGGAAATATCTCATTTTATTCCCGACCACCAGTACATCTTTTTCAAATCATTATACATTTTATTACTACCAAGGTGTATAGACATGTTACCATGGTGAGCTTCATTCAAAATCTTCTGTACTAGGTCTAAAATTTTCGGTACACATACTCTGTATCTGAATAATAAATAACCATTAATCCCAATCTAAAATTCTGAGTCAGGAGTCAATTCACTTTGTACCTGTTTTGCTTGAAACTTACTATCATTTTTCTGAGCTTCAGAGGTTTTTGCAAAAATATTGGTCTTGTAACACCCTTTACTTGTATTCAATGCCAGAGCAGGGTACGAGGCATTACTGGACTTACATTGCAAGTGAACATACAATTCGAGTCATAAATTTGCATCCAAATTGAAACCATTTGTATTCAATCAAAAACTCCCTAATACAAGCCTACGAGGCCCAAAACATGCGTTAGAAGTGGTTCGGGACTAAACTGATAACTCAGGAAATTTTTACGATTCTTAGAAAATTTTTGCTATAAACAGGGGTCACACGCCCGTGTGGTTTGGGACACGCCCGTGTGGTCACACACGCCCGTGCCCCTAACCCGTGTAACTCTCTATTTTGCAAGGTATGAACAAATTGAAGTCACACGGCCAAGTCACACACCCGTGTACTAGGCCGTGTGGTTAATTTAATTTTTATAAAATAGGTACATATTTCACACGGCTAGGACACATGCCCATGTCTGGGGCCGTGTTCCTCACAAAGCTGAGACACATGCCCGTGTCTCTGCCCGTGTGCTCAATTCTAAGCATTCTGTCTCTCAAAATTAAGGTGCAGGGGACAGACGGCCAAAATACATGCCCATGGGACAGGCCGTGTGTCACGCAGGGCCTAGACACACGCTCGTGTGTCTACCTGTGTGGACAAAATAAAGGCTATTTACCAAGCCATTTGCCACCCTCGTTTACACATACACATACAAAAATTCATTGGCATAAATGTAACACGTAGGTTAGTGCAAGTGTACACAATCATTATCAAGTAATAAGTAAGTATCAAGTTATCCTCTCCACAGGGATTGTATTTGTGCTAAGTCACCTAATTTATAAAATTATATTAACAGTTTGGTAAATAAAAACACAATATAGTTGAGAAGTGATGATTAAAATATATTAAACCAAATGTAATGATCGCTAATGCAAATTATCCTAAGTATGCAAACTATATGAATGAAATAGATTTTAGCAAAATTAAACACAATTTGCAATAATTATAACATAAATAAACTAGAACAATTACTTTAATTAAACTCAACTTATTATCAATATGCTTAATAACATTTGGAAAAACATTCCATGGCAACTCGATCTTTCATGAGTTTGGAAACCACACTAGGTCCTTTCGGAATCCTTTACTTAGTAAATACACATTTTACTAATCCTTATTTACTAATGGTTTCTTAGCATTCATGTGAGGTAACAGGGATGTGTTAGGTTTGAAATAGTTTAATCACACAAATCTAAAAACTATGCAGATAATAGAGCTTGGTTAGAGTTGTTATGCAACCTACAATTTAATCGGGTTAGGATCTAAATTGAGCATGCACATTTCAATTATGTGTCTACTAGCCGTCATTTGGTTAGGACCGCTCAGCTAATTCAGGTGCATTTCAATCACGTATGAATGAAATACAAACTTAATTTTAATTGAAAACATGATCGATTGAGGCACAAATATTATAAGCATGAATCAAATAAATATTATTTAATCAAAGAAATCATCCTAGCTTAAATAAAATTAAGCTAACATTATTGTAAACAAGAACAAAGAACACATATCAATCATCTTTAAATTAAATTAAAGAAAAGAAAGATTAAACCCAATTGAGAGTGGCTGTCACCCAAGACTCTGACTGACGAGGCTCCTTCGTTCCTTTGCTTTGCTCCTTTGCTGATGGCTCTCCAAGGTGGCCGACCACGGGCTCTTTAAGAGGATTAATTACTAAAATCTCTATGAAGAGATGATGCTAGGAGTGAGGAATGGAAAAGGCTAAGAGAATTTGGAGAGAAGAGAGAGTGATGAATAATGAGGGATGATGAATGAGGGAATGAATGGGCCATATTTGTAGGTGAAGAGAGGTGGGTAGTTTGCTAAAAATAGCTAGGTTTAGTCTCTTCAAATCTCTTCCTTGGATGGCGGGCCACAAATAGTGGAATTTGAGCTGATTTTTGCTTGGTTTTTAAGCAAATTAAATGCCATAATAACTCTAGACTGAGACTCGGTCAATCATAAATCTTCGGGCAAATCTCTAATTTCTTCAACAATGCAAGGACCTTGTGTAATTAAACCAAAAAGTGGCTTAAAAGAACAACCATGTGTAGCTGAATTCGGGTTGACTTGGTCTTTTATTCGGACGGTTTTTTAATCCAACAAAGCTATCAGACTTGTCCAAAGTAAATTAATAAGTTAAAGGACAAAAGAATAAAATTTAACCAATTTAAATAATTAATTAAAACCCAAACTATTAATGAAATATTTTAAAATGAATTATTAAATATAATTTTATATTTTATTATTTAATTAAATCATGCCAGACCCATTTTATGTCTTAAAAATATAATATGCTCAAATCAATATAAAATAAGCCATTTTATGCATGAAAACTACATAATAAAGCATTAAATCCCATTTTAATAATTTTTATGTCCTAATTTCATATTTTCACATATTTCATTAATTTATTAAATAATTACTTAGTTTTAACAACGAATTTAAGTAAAAAGGTGATAAATTACATAGGAAAAATCCTATATATTTTTCAGTTTAAACACCCGCAAACTTAAATCATTACTCATCCCGAGTAATGTTTATGCACAGCAAAAGGTTTTGCTAAGGCAAAATTGCTAATTGTGTAAGAAGCATCAATCTTTGTCCCATAATCATGCCTTAATAACTTCATGCTCATCGATCTTTTTTATTAACAAGTAATTCATATGCAAACATTTTGAGAATTTTATACTAAGTTTCAAAATATGCCAACATGAATTATAGTTTGTATGTATGTCACAGCCATAGATAACATTTTTCATTCAACATAATTTCTTATCAATCAAGCAAACAATCATAAGGCTTATTTATGATCTTCATATGTTAAACTTAGGACTTCCTCTCCACTAATGTAGGTGACATAATCATCAAATCAATAGGTTTTTTATAAGGTTGTAATGGGGCTCGATTAAAGGTAGGGATTTTAAGAGATGGGACATTTCGATTTTAAAAAAATCTTAACCTTTAACTTTGTCTTGGTTTTCTTGTAATACAACCTTTCTCTTTAAGTGAACCTTTGGAACACCCCCAAAATTATTTTGAACTCAAGCTCCTACATTTTTCCTTTTTGGAGACTGAGGAAACTTTTCTTCACTTTTTTTAAAGCATGAGTACATACATCTTTTTGAAAATTTCATCAGATGTTGATTACCAAGACAACTTTAGTTAAGATGGGTGCACAAAATTAGGATAACTTTAAAAGATGAAAATGTGTCTTATAATGTAGGTTTATTGCAATTAATAGCCTTTAAGCTCAAAATTATAGTTTTAAGGGTTTAATATCATAGGGTTTGCTTGAAAAGGCTCAAACGATCCAAAGAATTAGTGACTACATCATTTTAGATTTTTATGTCCCCTAGGATTTCACCTCAAGAAAGTTACTAAGTCAATTCTAAAGATATAAACCTTCATGCATGTCTAATCTCAAGAGAAACTAAGTTTTCATGGCAAATATTACTCAGGCTAAGATCATACAAGCATTCCATTCTTCATGATAACATACTTTCACTTAGATAAAATCATCATTCATACTTGCATACAAACCATCTTATTAACAAAAAATATCTCTAAACATTCATTTATTAAAACATACTTATGAAAGAAATGATTGAAACATACTTGAAAAATTTAAAAATTTGAGCAATTTATTTGCCTTGCCCCCTTTAAAAAGAAGCAATGTCCTCATTGCAAGAACAAAGTAATGAATGAAAACTGAACACCAGGTAGGGTTGTAAAGAAAGAGAGGTGAGCCATTAAGACTGCTTAAATACCAAGTCTTTCCTAATAACCCAATCCTAGACATGTTCATTCCCATTACCACATCACTTAGTCTTCTCCTTTCTAAAAAAGTGTTAAGTTTATTCATGCTTGCTATGTTTTATTCTGCAGAAATTAAATCCTAATTACGAAAGAAATAAATTCCTAAGACCTAAAAATAATTAAATAAATAACAAGATAATAATCCTCCCTTTTATTTTTCTTACTCATTCTGTAACACCCCAAACCCAGCCCAGACGTTATGGCTGAATCTGACGTGCCACATAAAAGTTTTAAAATCCATGTTTTATTTTAGTGCTTTAAAAAAAAACCGACTTTTGTTAAGCTAACAAAGTGAATGGAAGCTGGGCACCAGGTAGGTATCCGAAACAGAGGAGGTGAGCCATGAAGGCTGCTTAAGTACCAAGCTCTTCGATTGGATCCAATCCTAGACATGCCCACAGCCATTGCCACACTTGGTTATAACGAGTTGAAACTTTATTAAGTGAATATTCTTGTTAAAATTGGATAATCGTGACGTTGTGTTATTTTAAAAACGAGTTTCATTTTGAAAACGCGTCTTAAGTCTAGCCCATTAATTATCAACCAGTTTAAAGTTAATAAAAATAAAATAATCCAGAAAAGAAATAAAAGAAAAGTTAAAATGGCCTTATTACAACCCAAAAATAAATAATAAATAAAGAAAACTTAAAGAAAACCAAACGCTTAATTAAAAGCACAAGGGCGATCACCGTGGCCACTCTGAATCCCCTCCGGCTCCAAGTCCCCACATCAAGGCTCACCTGCAAGGTTAAGGAAATGGGGTGAGTTTGGAAACTCAGTGTGCAACAAGCCCCTTTCAGAGCCCAAAACAATATCAATCTGCTGGGCCTTAGCCCAAGTCCAATCTCAACATATACTGGGCCGTAGCCTTTTCATTTTTCATATTTCATAACACTGGGCTGAAGCCTTTACATATTTCATATTACTGGGTCGAAGCCTTCACTGTAAACGGTCTGGCCCATAGGCCAATTTCAATATCATATGCAATGTCAATGAAAGAATGAATGCAAGCCCATTTGGGGAGACTACTCGACCCACCATTCGCTACTCTCCACCCGTACCAACCAAGCTCTCCATGTGGGGAATAACTCAACCCACCCAGCCAAAACTCTCCACTGCGGCAAAGATAGCTTTTATCATATAAACCGAGGCCTTGCCTCATTTTAAGAATCGGGGCATAAGCCCTTTTCGATGGCAGGGCATAAGCCCTTTTGCACTTCCTCCATCCATATAAAAACCCAACCCAATGCATTTATGAATACATCATGTGCATGTCATACATATCATGTGCATATCATACATATCATGTGCATATCATATCAATCATGTATATCAAAATCCCATGTATCAAATTCAGAATTCAACCCTAGGGGTATAATGGTCATTTTTACCTAGGGCAAAATAGTCACTTTCATATTATGAGGGTAATTCCGTAATTTTACAAAAATTAGGGTTTTCCATGTTCGTTAACGGTTACTAACAATTCATGCGTGCAAACATTGATTCTGGCCTGTTTTAGCGAAACCGAGTTATTGGCCTAAAACCTCTAATGGGCCCTACATAGCCGATTTTGTCATCTGGGCCTATTTAGCCTATGATCTATAATGGTATTAACAATCTTAATATGCAATTTAACAGATTCCCATTTTCTACCAATTTTACCCAAATGGGCCCGAAAGCCCAGTGGGCCCCATTCCAGCCCCTCGAGGCCCAACTTACCGTGAATGCCAAAAATCACGCTCTTACCTTTACCAATGTTTTCGATCATCATCTTAATGAATCTAACCAACTAATGAGCGTTCGCTTGCTCACAAGTCCTCGAAATGCCAGAATTTCAGCATTTCGGCTTTTCGGCATTTATCGCTTTAAGCTATGAAAAAGGGTTCGTTACACACCTGTTTTTCGACGAAACGTTGACGAGTTCCACACACGAGTTGCCTACAATCAGTTACTAACACGTTAAACTATGAATCCATAACAACTTAACACATCAAACCCTTACCATATTCGGCCCTTAACATCTTAGGCACTAAAGTTCTTACCTTTGCCGGAAAATGGAGTAGATCTAATTCTGGCCGTTCCAAATATCCAAGCCCTCGATTAGTAGCCTTTAATCCACACTAGAGCAAAACAAATCAAATAACACCACTAACCCTTTTAGTTTAGTCGACAGGCACCCTTTGCATTAGGGGTTTTCGGCTTTTCTTTAAATCCTGAAATAAAGAATGGAAATAAGATTCCGAGTACTTACCACCAATGATGTACTTGTCAAGAGCGTTTTAAACACTTCCCCAATTTCATATCCACAGTGAATCTAATCTTAAAATGCGAGTAGAGAATAGAACTAGAAATTAATTCCCGAATCACTAAAGTATGAGCGTTTCGAATTTTAGTATAATGAAAAAGAGAAAATAGAAAAATAGAAAAGAGGAGATGACAGTACAGATTCGGCTTTGAAGGAAATTAAAGAAGGAAGAGATGAGATAAAAGAAAAGAAAGAAAAGAAGAGTAGAAGAAGATAGGTTCGGTTATTATCGATGTATTACCGATGAAGGAAAGATGAACAAAAAGGGAATAATTCATAAAAGCCAAAATTAAAAGAACAATTACAGTACTTAATGCTTATTAAAAATTCTTTTTCATTTCAAATTCCCTTTCTTTGCTCCATGAATTAAGCATTTGAAATTCATCCAACCACCTAGCAACCTTATCCACCGTTTGACCGCTTCAGTCTGCTGCCTGGGAAGAGTTTTAGTCCAACTCTACTACTCTCCCACACGCATGCAGCAAAAATCCAAACCTTGCGTGCGCGTACTGCAGCTCGAACCCCAGACCTCTGTCCGCCTTGCGCCCACGCCCGTGCTACTGGCCACTGCACCAGGCTTCCTTCCTTACTAATATATGGTGACAATAAATTATAAACCTTACCTGCTGAAGCTCCAGTCCGCTTAAAAATAAAAGAGAATTTCGCCTTCCACGCGACTTGAACCTGCGACCTTCTAACCCCACACACACGTTGCTTGCCATTGCACCGAAGTTCCTTCCATGACATAATCCTTTCACATTTAATTTTAACCTTTACCCGCTTCAGTTTTGGCTTGCTAAAAATAAAACAGAATTCGCCTTCCCCTGGAATCGAACCCATAGCCTCTTGGCAGGCCTAGCACGCTACTGCCACTGTGCCACAGATGCTCCTTGTGTTAAATTATACTCGTAACTCCTCTTAACCCTTACTCTAGCCGCGATCTGCATATTAAAAAAAAAACCCTAAATTGCGCATGCCACACCTTGAACCCAGGCTCCTCCTCCGCCCTCCTAGCATACTTAGCCACTAGGCTAGATGCTTGCTTCTGACATGAATTAGCCTGAACAATTAATAAGGCTTACCTGCGACAGCCCTTGGTTTTTCCAAAATAAAAACCCACATTTGCGCACGTAGGGAATCGAACCCCTGCTCCCTTCCTACTACTTAACACGCCTAACCACTAGGCCAGACTCCTCCTTATGTCCAATTTTAGCCCAATTTATTAATAAACCTTAATGCCCAAATCCCCTAAAGAAGCAAAAATAATAATTTTTGCTAGAGTCTTGGATCAGATTTTTCCCACACTTTAAATACTTCTAAATTTATTTAAGAATTAGTAATAACATAAATATTTTAATATATATATTTTTTAAACACTATTAATATTTAAAACTTCTCAATATTTAGGTTTTCTTCTATCCGAACCCAAACTCAAAGCCCAATTCTTCTAGACCCAAATTCAGGGTGTTACACATTCCCCTTATCTTCTTTAGCTCCATCTCTACTTGCATCGTCAATATCTTCCGTCCATGTCTCAAAGATAGCATCTGAGAACTCAAGAACAAAAGTATTAGAGATATTCTTAAAAGAATTTTGAATTGAGTCATCTCTAATTTTTGCATATTTCTAGTAAGTTTGTTGTTGATTATGCATGAACTTGTACATATCCATCAAAATTGACATCTCCGATTTCCTTAAAGCACTTGCAGAAGTCGACATAGAAGTTGTAGGTTCAGATTAAACACTTAGCCTAACTGGTTCTTCTTCTGGCTCAACCCTTGGTTCAGGGTTTTCAGATCCTTCAACTGGTTTAGGACTGTTCAGTTCCTTATCAGATTATTCCTCCTCAGTGTTTGTAATTGAATTAGCTTTAGTCTCAATTCCATCTGTTGACTCCTCGGTATCTGGCTCAGTTGGCTCTTCTTACTCGCCTTGATTCAGCTCATGCACCCTCTCTACTAATCTTTCAAGATCATAATTTGTAATGCATCTTTGAACATATCACCCCTTCAAATTTGCTTGTGTTTTGAAGTGATTAATGATGGGAAGTAAGCACTTCCTGCCTTCTTTTTAGGACAATCATTAATCTCCTTAAGAATAATTTTCCCAACATTAATGGACTTTTCTGTCAAGATTGCATATAACAAAAGTATCTGTTCCATCGAGATGGTGGAACTATGTGAGATAGGCATAAAACTGTAGCGAACAAAATAAAACCATACCTTTGCTACTGGTTTTAGGTATTCCTTTTGACAAGAATGGCTCCCATACTTTCTTATAATATATTGGGATCCCAGATTTGTCACAACATCAAGCACTTGTTGAAGAAAATCCCAATTGATGTTGTTTATCATAGGGTAGTACTCATCTTCTTCAACATCAAGTAAGTTAAACAAATCATTGATGGACTTAGAAGTAAGAGGTACCTTTTTCTTTCGAATGATGACTTCAGTAGCGTCTTGCATAGTCAAACTAGCATAGAATTCTCGAACTACTTCATCATCGAGAAGTGAACGAGCATCACAAAATAGTTCCAACTTGAGAGCATTTATTTTCTTTCTAATCAGTATAGAAACAACCATCAAATCATTACTCTTCAAGTCAAAACCTTTTTCCGGCATCATTGGTTGATGCTCGAAGATTGAATCGAATCTCTCTTTCACTTCTTCATTGATAAAAATCGAGTTTTCAGGAGTAGTCTTTGAAGATCTGGTTCTTCTTCGAGACATGGTATCTTTTCCTTAAAATTTCGGCAAACTTTCTGCACAAAGGGAAAAAGAAAGAAATTGGAAAAGTGGTAAATACTTGCTATGCAAAAAATCGTGCGATGGCAAGGATGGTGCGGCGGGAACGATAGCATGTGATAGCAATAATAGTGTACGTCAGAGACAACGGTGATGTGCGACAGCAAAGTTGGTGCTTCGGGAATCTTCTTGCGGCAGCAATAGGTGATTTTGGCAAAAAAGGGAAGAGAGCTAAGTTTTCTTTTAGGATTTGAGGTTGACGGCACAAAAGAAAGATTTAGAGATTTTTTAGGTGTAAGCAAATTGCTTTGCGGGATATGAAAAATAGTAGAATGAAGATGGGTTTGTATAGGAAAAACTAAGGCAACGTGTAGCCAAAATTTAGCTACATTAGGGTTACTTGGACGACAAGCAATGGTAGTGGCGGCAAGGTATGAATTTTTCCCTCCTTTTTGCTATCTTGGGCCCCAAACTCATACTATCTTGTCTGAAGAAAAAAACTTATTAGTACTGGGCCAAATTTGACCCCCTTTATGAACATAAAAATTTAAAATTTAAACAAAACAAAAGAAACTTAAAAATTTTAAATCTTAATTAGAAAAATTCTTCTTAACAAATTACATTAAATTAATTCACAGGAAAGGTTTGAGGGGTCAAAGCGGTTCCGCTTAAGTTCTAATCTCATTAGAAAGAATTAATTAATTGTAATAAGCTAAGAAAATACGTTCTAATTTTTTATTTATTTACAAAACGAGTTCATAAAAAATCAATGGTCTGTTAATTTGAACAAGGATTCAACTCACTCAACTTCACCATCCCAGTAATGTTTGAGATGTCGACCATTAACTTTAAATGAACCTCTGTAATTGTCGTATAATTCAATAGCTCCATAAGGAGAACTCGGTATATGGTATTGGGTCCTTTCCATTGGGATTTAAGCTTCCTAGGAAATAACTTCAACTTTGAATTAAACAACAAAACCTTCTGACCTTCTTTAAACTCGCGAGGTTGTATATAACTATCATGCCATCTCTTTGATCTTTCTTTACACATTTTGGCATTATCATAGGAAAACAACCTCAGCTCTTCCAACTCATCAAGTTGTAACATCATTCTCTCACCGGCTTTATTAAGATCAAAGTTCAACTGCTTCAAAGCCTAGTGAGCTCTATTCTCCAACTCTAATGGCAAATGACATGCCTTTCCAAAGACTAACTGATAAGGAGTCATTCATAATGGTGTCTTAAATGTTGTTCGATAGGCCCATAATGCATCATCGAGCCTTTGAGACTAATCTTTTTTGCTAGGGCATACTACCCTTTCAAGAATACCTTTGATTTCATGGTTCACTCTTTCAACTTGCCCATTAGACTGGGGGTGATAGGCAGTAGCAATCTTGTGTTTCTCATCATATTTTTCAAGCAACCACTTAAGCCATTTGTTCACAAAGTGAGTACTTTCAACAACAAATAATAGCTCTTGGTGTCCCAAATCGTGTAAACACATGCTTATGTAGGAATCGCATGACTACCTTAGCATCATTTGTAGGGTATGCTTCAGCTTCAAAACACTTGGATACATAGTCTATAACAACTAAGATGTATTTGTTCCCATATGAAGAAGGAAACGGGCCTAAGAAGTCAATGCCGCATACGTCGAACAATTCAATGTCCAAAATGTTTGTCAAGGGCATCTCATTCCTTCTTGATATATTTCCGGTCCTTTGCATTAATCACAGTTCTTCACATAAGCATAAGCACTTTTAAATAGTGTAGGCCAAAAGAAACCTGCTTGTAAAATCTTAGCCGCAGTACGTGAACCACCAAAGTGTCTCCCTCTTGGAGATGAATGGCAATGATACAAGATCTCAGCAATATCAATTTCAACTACATACTTTTGGATTATATTATTTGCACACTGTTTAAACAAAAATGGATCCTCCCAAAAATAATACCGACTATCATGAATGAATTTTTTCCTTTGTTGGTATGTCATTTCTCGAGGAATTATTCCACATGCACGATAATTGGCAAAATCAACAAACCAAGGTGTTTCATGAATTCGACTTACCTCAAATAAGTGTTCATTTGGGAAATTCTCATTGATAGGCACACATGATCGAGTTACTTCATCTTGCTCCAACCTCGACAGATGATCAAATATATGATTTTCGACAGCTTTTCTATCTTGGATCTCAAGGTCAAATTCTTGAAGTAAAAGTATCCAACAAATTAGTCTCGGTTTCGCATCTTTCTTTATGAGCAAGTATTTAATGGCCGCATGGTTTGTAAAAACTGTAACTTTGGTACTTATAAGATATGAGCGGAATTTGTCAAAAGTAAAAACTATAGCAAACAGTTCCTTTTCAGTTACCGTATAACTAAGTTGGGCTCCCGTCAAAGTTCTACTTGCATAGTACATAGGGTAAAATACTTTGTTTCTTCTTTGACCCATCACAGCTCCAATAGCATAAGCACTTGAATCGCACATCAACTCAAAAGGTGAGCTCCAACCAGGTGTAACGATTATTGGGGTTGAGATTAACCATTTTTTTAGATCTTCAAAAGCTTCCAAACATGCTTTGTTGAAATCAAACACTGTATCTTTCTCTAACAACAAACATAACGATTTAGAAATTTTCGAGAAATATTTGATAAACCTTCGGTAAAATCCGGCATGGCCTAAAAAACTTCTAACTCCTTTCACATTAATTGGGGCCGATAATCTTTCAATTACGTCCACCTTTGCTTTATCGACTTCAATTCCTCTCTTTGAGATTTTATGCCCTAAGACAATCCCTTTCTTAACCATAAAATGGCATTTTTCCCAGTTAAGGACAAGATTCGTCCCTTCGCATCTCTTCAGTACTTTAGCCAAATTACTCAAACAAATATCATAAGTGTTACCAAAAACAGAAAAATCATCCATGAAAACCTCAACAAAATTTTCAACCATATTAGTGAATATTGCCATCATGCATCGTTGAAATGTTGCAGGTGCATTGCATAAACCAAAAGGCATTCACCTAAAAGAAAATGTATCGTATGGACAAGTAAAGGTTGTTTTATGTTGGTCCTTCAAAGATACAACTATTTGATTATATCCCGAATAGCCATCTAAGAAATAATATAATTCATTACCTACCAATCGATCTAATATCTGATCCATAAAAGGCAACAAAAAATGGTCCTTCAGAGTGGCTTTATTTCTATAATCAATACAAATTCTCCAACCAGTAACAGTTCTTGTTGAAATCAACTCGTTATGCTTATTCTCAACAATCGTGATTCCACCTTTCTTTGGCACACACTGCACTAGACTTACCCACGAACTATCTGAAGTAGGATAGATGTTCCTGCATCTAAACATTTGATCATTTCCTTTCTCACAACTTCTTTCATAATAGGATTGAGCCTCCTTTGGCCATCAATTCGAGCTCTTTTACCTTATTCTAAAATAATTTTATCCATGCAAAAAGAAGATCTTATACCTCGAATATCAGCTATGGTCCAACCAATTGCTTTCTTAAATTTCTTTAGAACAACAATTAGTTGCTCCTCTTGATCTTTTGTTAGTTCTGCTGAAATAATCATAGGCAAAGTGGAACAGTCACCTAAATAAACTTATTTCAAATGGGAAGTAAGTACCTTTAGTTCGAGTTTAGGTGGTTCTTCAATTAACAACTTGGGTTGCACAAATTCTCTAACTTCTAACTACAACGGTTCAAACCGTGTGGATTGAATAAAATTTCTCGGATTGGCTTCCATCAAAGCCATATTTTCTTTGCCTTTTTCATCCTCCAAAAGGTCAAGATCTAAGGCTTTCTCCAATGGATCTTCTTCAAAATTGCTTTCCATAGAAACCAAAGTTTCTATCTCTTCCATAACTAAACACTCTTCTGTCGGATCGGGAAATTTCATCTTTTTAAGAATGTTAAAGGTTACCTGATCGTTTTGAGCTCACATGGTGAGTTCACATTTCTGCACATCAATTAACATTCTTCCCGTGGCTAAGAAAGGCCTCCCTAGGATGATTGGCACTTCCTTATCCGTTTTAAAATCTAAGATAATGAAATTAGCAGGAAAAATAAATTTATTAACTCTTACCAAAACATCCTCGATCTTTCCTTCGGGATATGCTAAAGATCGATCCGCTAGCTGAAGTGTCACAGTTGTAGGTCTTACTTCACCTATCCCTAGCATCTTGAAAATAGACTTAGGAATTAAGTTGATACTCCCTCCTAAATCACACAAAGCTTTACGACAGTAGGATTCACCAATGTTACAGGGTATAGTAAAGCCTCCTGGGTCTTTCAATTTTGGTGGCAGTTTGTTCTGCAGGAACGCATTGCACTCCTTCATCAAGGCAACAGTCTCATACTCACTCAGCCGTTTCTTCTTGGATAGTTGTAACATGTAGGTTTGTACAAGTGTACACAGTCGTTATCAAGTAATAAGTAAGTATCGAGTTATTGTCTCCATAGGGATTGTATTTGTGCTAAGTCACTTAATTTGTAAAATTATATTAACAATTTGGTAAATAAAAACACAATTTAGTTGAGAAGTGATGATTAAAATATATTAGACTAGATGCAATGATCCCTAATGCAAATTAACCTATGTATGCAAACTATATGAATTAAATAGATTTTAGCACAATTAAACACAATTTGCAACAGTTATAACATAAATAAACTAGGAAAATTACTTTAATTAAACTCAACTTATTATCAACATGCTTAATAATATTCGAAAAAAATTCCATGGCAACTCGATCTTTCATGAGTTTGGAAACCACGTTAGATCATTTCGGAATCCTTTACTTAGTAAAAACGCATTTTACATTCTTATTTACTAAGGGCTTCTTAGTATTCATGCGAGGTCATGGGGACGTGTTAGGTTTGAAATAGTTTAATCACACAATTCTAAAAACTATGCATATAACAGAGCCTGGTTAGGGTTGTTACGAAACCTGCAATTTAATCGGGTTAGGATCTAAATTGAGAATACACATTTCAATTATGCGTCTACTAGTAGTCATTTGGTTAGGATCGCTCAGCTAATTTAGGTGTATTTCAATCACGTATGAACAGAATACACACTTGATTTTAATTGAAAACATGATCGATTGAGGCATAAACATTATAAGCATGAATCTAATAAATATTATTTAATCAAAGCAATCATCCTAACTTAAATAAAATTAATCTAACATTGTTGTAAACAAGAACAAAGAACACATAACAATCATCTTTAAATTAAATTAAAGAAAAGAAAGATTAAACCCAATTCAGAGTGGCTGTCACCCAAGACTCTGAATAACAAGGCTCCTTCGTTCCTTTGCTTCGCTCCTTTGCTGATGGCTCTCCAAGGTGGCCAACCAAGGGTTCTTTAAGAGGCTCAAATGCTAAAATCTTTATGAAAAGATGATGATAGGTGTGGGGAGAAAAGAAGAATGCTAAGAGAATGAATGAGAAATGAAAGATAAGTGATAAGGGATGAGGGATGCATAGAAATGTGAGAATATGGTCTTATTTATAGGTGAGGAGAGGGGGATAGTTTACTAAAAATAGGATTTTTAATCTATTGGAACATCTTCCATTGGTGGCCAGCCATAAATTAAGGAAGTTGAGCTGATTCTTGCTTGATTTTTGCTCAATTTGAGTGCCACAATGACTTAGGACTGAGACTCAGTTAAGTACAAATCTTCAGGTAAATCTCTAATTTCTTCAACTCTTTAAGGACCTTTTGCAATTAAACCAAAAAGTGGTTTATGGATAGCCATGTGCAGCCGTATTTTGGGTTGGCTTGGTCCCCAATTTGGACGGTTTTGTAATCCAGCAAAGCTATCAGACCTGTCCAAAATAAATCAAGTTAGAGGACCAAAGAATAAAATTTATTCCATTTAATTAATTAATTTAAAACTCAAATTATTAATGAAATATTTTAAAATGAATTATTAAATATAATTTTATATTTTATTATTTAATTTAATCATGCATGGCCCACTTAATGTCTTAAAAAATATAATTTATTCAAATTAATATAAAATAAGCCATTTATTGCATGAAAACTATATAATAACACATAAAATCGCATTTTAATAATTTCTATGTCATAAATTTCATATTTTCACATATTTCATTAATTTATTAAACAATTACTTAGTTTTAACAACAATTTTAAGTAAAAAAGTGATAAATTACATAGGAAAAATCCTATATATTTTTCCGTTTACACACCCCCAAACTTAAATCATTACTCGTCCTGAGTAATGTTCATGCACAATAAAAGGGTCTTGCTAAGGAAAAATTGCTAATTGTGTAAGTAGTATCAATATTTGTGTCATAATCATGCATTAATAACTTCATGCTCATCAATATTCTTTATTTACAAGTAATTCATATGCAAACATTCCTTAAGATTATACTAAGCTTCAAAATATGCCAACATGAATCATAGTTTGCGTGTATGTCACAGTCATAGATAACATTCTTCATTCAACATAATTTCCTATCAATCAAGCAAACAATCACAAAGCTTATTTATGATCTTCATATGTTGAACTTAGGACTTCCTCTCCACTAATGTAGGTGACATAATCATCAAATCAATAGGTCTTTTATAATGTTGTAATGAGGCTCGGTTAAAGGTAGGAATTTTAAGAGATAGGACATTTCTGTTTTAAATATCATAACCTTTAACTTTGTCTTGGTTTTTTCGTAATACAACCTTTTTCTTTAAGTGAACCTTTGGAACACCCCTAAACTTATTTTGAACTCAAGCTCATACATTTTTCCTTTTTGGAGACTTAGCAAACTTTTCTTCGCTCTTTTTGTTAAGTATGAGCACATACATCTTTATGAAAACTTCCTCAAATGTTGATTACCAAGACAACTTTAGTTAAGAAAGGTGCACAAAATTAGGATAACTTTAAAAGATGGTAATATGGCTTATAATGTAGGTTCATTGCAATAAACAGGCTTTTAAGCTCAAAATTTCAGTTTCAAGGGTCAAATATTATAGGTTTGGCTTGAAAAGGCTCAAACGATCCAAATAAATAGTGCCTATATCATTTTAGATTTTTATGTACACTAGGATTTCGCCTCAAGAAAGTTACTAAGTCAATTCTAAAGATATAAACCTTCATGCATGTCTAACCTCAAAAGAAACTAAGTTTTCATGGCAAACATTATTAAGGTTAAGATCATACAAGCATTCCATTCTTCATGATAACAGACTTTCACTCAGATAAAATCATCATTCATACTTGTATACAAACTATCTTATTAAAAAAAATATCTCTAAACATTCATTTATTAAAACATACTTATGAAAGAAATGATTGAAACATACTTGAAGCTGTTCGATTTGTTGGCCATTGATAGTTATTACTCGAGATCCTCTCGACAATCTCATAAGCCTCATTTTAAGACTTAGACAAAATTGCACCATTCGCAGAAGCATCTACCATCAATCTTGTATATGCATTGAGACCATTATAGAATGTCTCCAACTGGATACAATGAGGAATCCCATGATGAGGAAACTTACGAAGTAACTCCTTGAATTGCTCCCAAGCCTCATACAAAGACTTGTCATCCAATTATTGGAAAGTTATGATCTCGTTCCTCAACTTAGCATTTTTGCTAGTCGGGAAATACTTAATAAAAAATCTCTCTGCTAATTCTAGCCATGCAGATATGGAACTTGGTGGCAATTAATGGAGCCATGCTCGTGCTCGATCTCACAATGAGCACGGAAACAACTTCAACCTCAGTGCGTCTTTAGTCACATCGACTATCTTGAATGAATCACTCACCTACATGAACAATCGAAGGTGGAGATGTGGATCTTCCGTGGGCATACCATTGAATTGGCCCACCATTTGGAGTATTTGAAGCATCACTGGTTTCAATTCAAATTGGATTGCCTCAATATCTGGCCTTCTAATTCCTGGATATAACTCACTGAAAAGTGGCACAGCATATTGTCTGATGCATTGATCCCTATCATCGGCAATGAGGATGGAATTTCGTACATGATCGACTTCATTACCTTGGTCTTGATTCTGATTTCCAAGGTCCATCTGGACTTGTCTTTGAGCTTTTCGTTCACGTCTTCTTTGTTTGAAAGTTAGCTCAATTTCAGGGTCTATAGGGAGTAAATCAATAATCCAATCTATGCTCATAAACACCTGAAAAGAAAATCACAAAATTAAAAAGAATAAGTTAGTAATGTTAGAAATAAACCAAATTGGAAGTAAATAATTTCACAAAAAGAAATAATTTTGACAACAGTTAACAATCCCCGGCAACGGTGCCAAAAACTTGTAACGCATAGGTTTGTGCAAGTTTACACAGTCGTTATCAAGTAATAAGTAAGTATCGAGTTATCGTCTCCACAGGGATTGTATTTGTGCTAAGTCACTTAATTTGTAAAATTATATTAACAATTTGGTAAATAAAAACACAATATAATTGAGAAGTGATGATTAAAATATATTAAAATAAATACAATGATCCCTAATGCAAATTATCCTAAGTATGCAAACTATATGAAATAGATTTCAACAAAATTAAACACAATTTGCAACAATTATAACATAAATAAACTAGGACAATTACTTTAATTAAACTCAATTTATTATTAACATGCTTATTAACATGCAACCTGCAATTTAATAGGGTTAGGATCTAAATTGAGCATGCACATGTCAATTATGCATCCACTAGCCGTCGTCTGGTTAGGATCGCTCAGCTAATTCACGTGAATTTCAATCACGTATGAACAAAATACAGACTTGATTTTAATTGAAAACATGATCGATTGAGGCATAAACATTATAAGCATGAATATATTATTTAATCAAAATAATCATCCTAGCTTAAATAAAATTAAGCCAACATTGTTGTAAATAAGAATAAAGAACACATAGCAAACATTTTCAGATTAAATTAAAGAAAGCAAAGATTAAACCCTGATCAAAGTGGCTCTCACCCAAGACTCTGACCGACAAGGCTCCTTTACTTCCTTCGCTTTGCTCCTTTGCTGATGCCTCTCCAAGGTGGCGACCAAGGGCTCTTTAAGAGGCTTAATAGCTAAAATATCTATGAAAAGATGATGCTAGGCATGGGGAATGGAAAAGGCTAAGAGAATTTGGAGAGAAGAGAGAATGATGAAAGATGAGGGACGATGAATGAGGGAATGAAGGGGTCATATTTATAGGTGAAGGGAGGAGGATATTTGCTAAAAATAAAAGGTTTCATCTCTTCAAGCATCTTCAATGGGTGGCCAACCATGAATTGAGGAAATTGAGCTGATTTTTGCTTGATATTTTCTCAATTTAAGGGCCACAACAACTCAGGAATGAGACTCGGGCAAGTGCAAATCTGCAGGCAAATCTCTAATTTCTTCAACATTGCAAGGACCTTGTGCAATTAAACCAAAAAGTGGTTTATGTGGACAGCCAAGTGTAGCCAAAAATTGGGTTGACTTGGTCTCCAATTTGGACGGTTTTGTAATCCAGCAAAGCTATCAAACCTGTCCAAAATAAATTAATAAATTAGAGGACTAAAGAATAAAATTTATCCAATTTAATTAATTAATTAAAACCCAAATTATTAATGAAATATTTTAAAATGAATTATTAAATATAATTTTATATTTTATTATTTAATTTAATCATGCATGGCCCACTTTATGTCTTAAAAATATAATATGTTCAAATTAATATAAAATAAGCCATTTATTGCATGAAAACTATATAATAAAGCATAAAATCACATTTTAATAATTTCTATGTCCTAATTTCATATGTTCACATAGTTCATTAAGTTATTAAATAATTACTTAGTTTTAAAAATGAATTGAAGTAAAAAGGTGATAAATTACATAGGAAAAATCCTATATATTTTTTAGTTTACACTATTCGGGAATACTTAACCAAAAATCTCTCTGCTAATTCTTGCCATGTAGATATGGGACTTGGTGGCAATGAATTGAGCCATGCTCATGCTCGATCTTGCAACGAGTATGGAAACAACTTCAACCTCTGTGTGTCTTCAGTCACACCGACTATCTTGAATGAATTACTCACCTCTGTAAACGATCGAAGATGGAGACGTAGATCTTCCGTGGGCATACCACTGAATTGGCCCACCGTTTGGAGCATTTGTAACATCACTGGTTTCAATTCAATTTGGGTTGCCTTAATATCTGGCCTTCTAATTCCTGAATTTAACTTATTGAAAAGTGGCACAGCATATTGTCTGATGCATCGATCCCTATCATCGGAAATGAGGATGGGATTTCGTACACGATCGGCTTTGTTACCTTGGTCTTGATTTTGATTTCCAAGGTCCATCTTGACTTGCCTTTGAGCTGTTCGTTCACGTCTTCTTTGTTTGAAAGTTAGCTCAATTTCAGGGTCTACAGGGAGTAAATCAATAATCCGATCTATGCTCATAAACACCTAAAAAGAAAAGCACAAAATTAAAAAGAATAAGTTAGTAATGTTAGAAATAAACCAAATTGGAAGTAAATAATTTCACAAAAAAATGACTATGGCAACAATTAACAATCCCCAACAATGGCGCCAAAAACTTGTAACGTGTAGATTTGTGTAAGTGTACACTATCGTTATCAATAAGTAAGTATCGAGTTATCGTCTCCACAGGGATTGTATTTGTTCTAAATCACCTAGTTTGTAAATTATATTAATAATTTGGTAAATAAAAACACAATATATGTGAGAAGTGATGATTAAAATATATTAAACTAAATGCAATGATCCCTAATGCAAATTATCCTAAGTAAGTATGCAAACTATATGAATGAAATAGATTTTAGCAAAATTAAACACAATTTGCAACAATTATAATATAAATAAACTAGGAAAATTACTTTAATTAAACTCAACTTATTATCAACATGCTTAATAACATTCAGAAAAACATTCCATGGCAACTCGATCTTTCATGAGTTTGCAAACCACATTAGGTCCTTTCGGAATCCTTTACTTGGTAAATACGCATTTTACTCTCCCTTATTTACTAAGGTTTTCTTATCATTCGTGTGAGGCAACATGGATATGTTAGGTTTGAAACAGTTTAATCACACAAATCTAAAAACTATGCAGATAACAGAGCTTGGTTAGAGTTGTTATGCAACTTGCAATTTAATCGGGTTAGGATCTAAATTGAGCATGCACATTTCAATTATGTGTCCACTAGCTGTAGTCTGGTTAGGATTGCTCAGCTAATTTAGGTGCATTTCAATCACATATGAACGAAATACATACTTGATTTTAATTGAAAACATGATTGATTGAGGCACAAATATTATAAGCATGAATCAAATAAATATTATTTAATCAAAGCAATCATCCTTGCTTAAATAAAATTAAGCTAACATTGTTGTAAATAAGAACAAAGAACACATAGCAAACTTTTTTAGATTAAATTAAAGAAAGGATAGATTAAGCCCAAATCAAAGTGGTTGTCACCCAAGACTCTGACTGACTAGGCTCCTTCGCTTCTTTACTTTGCTCCTTTGCTGATGGCTCTCCAAGGTGGCCAACCAAGGGCTTTTTAAGAGGCTTAATTGCTAAAATCTCTATGAAGAGATTATGCTAGGCGTGGGGAATGGAAAAGGCTAAGAGAATTTGGAGAGAAGAGAGAATGATGAATGATCAGGGATGATGAATGAAGGAATGAATGGGTCATTTTTATAGGTGAAGAGAGGTGGGTAGTTTGCTAAAAATAGCTAGGTTTAGTCTCTTGAAATCTCTTTCTTGGATGGAGGGCCACAATTAGTGGAATTTGAGCTAATTTTTGCTTGATTTTTAAGCAAATTAAATACCATAATAACTCAGGATTGAGACTCAGTCAATCATAAAACTTCGGGATAATCTCTAATTTCTTCAACAATGCAATGACCTTGTGTAATTAAACCAAAAAGTGGCTTAAAAGAACAACCATGTGTAGCTGAATTTGGGTTGACTTGGTCTTCAATTTGGATAATTTTGTAATTCGACAAAGCTATTAGACCTGTCCAGAATAAATTAATAAGTTAAAGGACCAAAGAATAAAATTTCACCAATTTAAATAATTTGTAACACCCCTCGCTCGTATTCCAACGCTAGAACAGGGTTTGAGGTGCTACCGAACTTAAACTCAACAAATCTTCAAAAATCGGGCCATAAAAATCTGCTCAATTTGAAAACTTTTCATTTCCTATTCAAGTTATCCTTTCATAAGGCTTACGGGGCCCAAAACATGCCCTCAAGGTGGTTCGGGACCAATCTGAGGGCTTGAGAAAAACTCAGAGAAATTTATGCTTTAAGACTCCACACACCCGTGTAGGTATGGGGCACACGCCCGTGTGCTAGGGACACGGCCGTGTCCCGCACCCGCGTGGCAAATTTAAATTCCATAATTTTTCATAAAACAGGTGCAGACTTTACATGGCTCGGACACACGCCCGTGTCCTTTGCCCGTGTCCTTTCACACGGCCACGACACGCCCGTGTCGCAACCCATGTGTAAAAACTTGGAAATTCTATTTCTGACGTCAGCATTACACGGCCATGGTACACGCCCGTGTACTAGGCCGTGCCCCTCCACACGGCTGAGACACACGACCGTGTCTCTGCCCGTGTGACCAATACCTAGCATTTTGACTTGAAACTTCTAAGTGCAGGGGACACACGGTCTCCTCACACACCCATGGGGCTGTTCGTGCGTCACACATGGCCTAGACACATGCCCTTGTGTCTACCCTTGTGAACAATATGAGGCTATTTACCAAGCCTCATTCCCACCCTAGTATGCCTTTCATATCAATACCAACCAACACCAAAACAAGCATGATAGACATTCATTCAACCATGAAGATGCATCTTTTATAGACTCAAAATAAAAGCCCTCATTTAAGGCTCAATGTAAAGAGTAGGATCTATTCTAGACCAACACATTTGGTCAATTCTCAAAGACACAACACAATAAGGTCTAGCCGTATACATGCCATAATAAAAAATATAAAACCAACTATACTGAGAATTACGACTGATAGGGTGATCGATATCTCTGACATCAAGGGACCCTTGAGTTAATTAAGCAGCACTTAAAGAAAAAGGAAAGGAAAGAGAGTAAGCATAAAACTTAGTAAGTTGCATATAAACAAATATACAACAACTATTTCACCATTAGTCATCATGCTCATAGCTCAAAGGTAAGCATAAACTTGACTTACTCATTACCGTCTACTCAAGTCACATTTTCTAATTTAAGCTCAATACTCATGCATACCAAATAGGTACCTGTACCACTCACAACATTATTATACTTTCCTTATTAAATCACTTTCATAACTTTTTCAGTTGAACCTTTCAGAATACTACAGGATATCTGTAAGCCTCAAACAAGGGATAAGTCGCTGATGCCATGTCCCGGACATGGTCTTACATTGGCTATCATCTTCGAGGCCGATGCCATGTCCCAGACATGGTCTTACACTAGCTCTCGTATATACGTGCTGATGCATGTCCCAGACATGTCTTACAGTAACACAACTCTTAGCTGATGCATGTCCTAGACATGTCTTACACTAGCACTCGTCTCTATGCTGATGCCATGTCCCAGACATGGTCTTACACTGGCACACAAATAATTCGAATGTCATGGCACAAATATCCGGTTTATTTCCTAGGGTTCCAACTAGATCTTTCTACTAACTCAATCATTAATATGCATTCTCAGTTCCCAATCTAGCAATTTAAACCATATCAATTCAATGACAATTTGAATACTACATCAATAATATAGTTGTATTATTTACATACAACTTACCTCGGATTACAAAATGTACTTGACCAGTCGATTAGTCGATTTGCTTGGCTTTCCCCCGGTCTAGGTTCGGGTTCAGTAAATCTTGATCTATAATAGAAAAATGCATTCATTTAGTCATTAAACATAATTAGGCAATCTAAAATTTACATTTTTGGTAAAATGACCATTTTGCCCCTAGACCTCAGTAAAATGACCATTTTGCCCCTATGATCAAAATTTGATTTTTATCGAATTTCTTCGTATCTCAAGCCTAACCGAACTCTTCTTACTCTTATGGGAACCCCAAAATTTCACTATTTCACACACTTAACACTTATTTCGCAACTTATGCAAAATAGTCCTTTTTTTTTTTGGTGTTTTCTTGTTAACACCTTTCACAAAAGTTGGTTATTACACAACCATAGCTCATATTCTTCCATAAAATTTCAAAAAAATAACATGAACATTCACATGGTGAAACCCTAGACTTATCACCATTTTGCAAGATAGTCCTCTCATTTGAAAGCCTAAGCTTCAAGCATTCAAAGTATGTAAAAATCATTAAGAAAACCATCAAATTTTACTTACTTGAGAGAGGAATAAATTGCCGAAACTTTGAGAGCTTAAAAACCCATTTTTTGCTGGTATATTCAGCCAAAGGAGAAGAATTGGAATGAAAGAGATGAAGGCTAGGCAACTTAGGTATTATTTTATTTAACTATTATGTCATCAATTCACCTAATGTTGACATTTTGACCAACTTGTCTCCTATGGCCGGCCAAGCATGATTGAAAGGGTCTAATTTCCTTTTAAAGGCCCTCAATTTTAGTTCTCTAGCTATTTAACACATTTGGGTACTAAATTGCAACTTTTCCCCCTGATGCGATTTAGTCCTTTTTCGCAATCGGGCTCAAAAACATTAAAATTAACTCCCCAAATTTTTCATGCACTAATAAAATCATAATATAACCTTATAATAATAAAAATGAGTTTCTTAACTTTGGATTTGTGGTCTCGAGACCACTGTTTTGACTAGGCCCTAAATCGGGCTTTTACGTTTCTCCCCCTTAGGGATTTTCGTCCCCGAAAATCTTACCGGCAAATAGACTAAGGGTACTAGTCCCTCATAGACTCCTCGGTTTCCCACGTGGCTTCCTTGACTCCATGTATATGCCACAACACTTTCACAAGCGCGATCTTTTTATTTCTCAACTGTTTAACCTCTCAAACCTAAATCTTGACCGGCTCTTCGCTATAAGTCATGTCCGAGCAAATCTCAACCTTTGACAGCTTAATTACATGCGAGGGGTCTGTTCTATATCGATGTAGCATGGACACATGGAAAAAGTCATGAATCATTTCTAACTCGGATGGTAAGGCTAATCAGTATGCCACCGGTCCAACTCTTTCGATTACTTCATAAGGTCCTATAAATCGTTGACTCAACTTGCCTTTTCTGCCGAATCTGAGGATTTTCCTCCATGGAGATACTTTCAAAAATACTCTATCACCGACTTGAAACTCAATCTCCTTTCATTTCAAATCTGCATAGGATTTCTATCGATCTGAGGTGGCCTTTAAACAATTACTAATCACCTTAACCTTTTCTTTGGTGTCTCTGATTAATTTGACCCCATGGATCTGGTTCTCTTTGAGCTCGGTCCAATATAAGGGAGTTCGACTTTCGTCTATAAAATGCCTCATAAGGTGCCATTTTCAAACTTGCTTGATAATTTTTGTTGTAGGAAAATTTAACGAACGGTAGATACCTTTCCCAACTACCTTGAAACTCGAGGACGCAACATCTTAACATGTCCTCTAAAATCTATATTATTCTCTCTGATTGATCGTCGGTTTGCGGGTGAAATGTAGTGCTGAAGTTCAATTTTTTTCCCAGAGCCTTTTGTAACTTCTTCCAAAACCTCGATGTGAATCTCGAGTCTCATTCTGAAACAATCGACAATGACACACCATGAAGCCTCACAATCTCAGAAACATACAAGTCGTCCAATTTCTCAAGGGAGTAGTTAGTACGCACTGGTATAAAATGTGCTGATTTTGTTAGCCGATCAACAACAAACCAAATAGCGTCCTTTTTACTCGGAGTTACTGGTAGACCCGTCACAAAATCCATAGTGATCTGATCCCACTTCCATTCGGGAACCATAATAGGCTGAAGTAACCCGGAAGACACTTGGTGTTCAGCCTTTACTTGCTGACACACTAAACACTTAGAGACGAAGTCCGAAATGTCTCTTTTCATTCCCGACCACCAATACATTTTCTTGAGGTCGTTATATATTTTCACGCTACTCAGGTGGACGAACAAACAACCACTATGTGCCTCTCGTAAAATCTTTTGAATGAGCTCACTATCTTTAGGTACACAAACTCTATCTTTGAACATTAAACATCTGTCGGTACCAATTCAAAAATCTGATTCAACACCTAACTCACTTTGAGTCTTCATGGCTTGTAATTCATCGTCGTTCTTTTAAGCTTCATAACTTCCTTGTAGAAACACTGGTCTAGCTCTCAACTTTGTTAAAATTGAACCATCATCCGATAAAGCCAAATGGGCAGTCATAGCTCTCAATGCAAATATGGACTTTCTACTCAATGCATCGGCGACCACATTCGCCTTTCTTGAATGGTAGTCGATAATCAACTCATAATCTTTTATTAACTTTAACCATCGTCGTTGCCTCAAGTTCAACTCTTTCTGAGTCATCAAATACTTTAGACTCTTGTAATCGGTAAATACTCGACATCTCTCACCATACAAATGGTGCCTCCAAATCTTCAACGCGAACACTACAGTTGCTAGCTCCAAATCATGGGTCGGATAGTTTTTCTCATGTGGCTTCAACTATCTCGAAGCGTAAGCTATGACTCTACCCTCTTGCATAAGTACGCACCCCAAACCATTTAAGGAGGCGTCACTAAAAACTACAAATTCTTTGCCCGACTCTGGTTGCACTAACACTGGGGCTTCCGTTAATAAGGTCTTTAATCTTTCAAAACTTTGTTGACAATTTTCGGTCCATTCAAACTTGACGTCTTCTTGCAGTAGCCTAGTCATCGGGGTAGCTATCATGGATAATCAATTTACAAATCGTCTATAGTATCCCGTTAGCCCCAGAAAAATATGAACCTCTGTTACATTCCTCGACGATTTCCATTCCACAATAGCTGAGATCTTACTTGGGTCAACTCTGATCCCGTCACCCGACACAATGTGTCCTAAAAATCTGACCTCGTTGAGCCAAAACTCGCTCTTACTAAACTTGGCATAAAGTTGCTTATCCCTCAAGGTCTGTAGCACAGTTCTCAAATGCTCCGCGTGCTCACTCTTATCACGCGAATAAATCAATATGTCATCGATAAAAACGACGACGAACCTGTCCAAGTACGGTCGAAAGATGTGATTTATCAAATCCATAAATACCGCCGGGGTATTTGTCAATCCAAAAGGCATAACAAGAAACTCGTAATGCCCATATCTCATCCTAAAAGTAGTCTTCGGTACATCTTGTTCCTTGACTCTTAACTGGTAGTAACCGGACCTCAAATCTATCTTAGAGAATATAGTGGCTCCTCTCAATTGATCGAAGAGATCATCGATCCTTGGCAAGGGATATTTGTTCTTTATTGTCACTTTGTTAAGCTGTCTATAGTCGATACATAACCTCATCGACCCCTCTTTCTTTTTTACAAAAAGTACTGGAGCACCCAATGGTGAATAACTCGGTCTAGCAAAGCCCTTATCTGTTAATTCTTGCAACTATACTTTCAACTCTTTCAACTTGGTGGGGGCCATACGGTGCAATCGAGATTGGCGTCGTACTAGAAACTAACTTGATACCAAACTCAACTTCTCTCTCTGGAGGTAATCCGGGCAACTCCTCCGGAAAAGCGTCTATAAACTCACAAAACACTAGTACTGATTTGATCTTCAACTTGGACACTTGGGTATTCAACATAAAAGCTAGATAATCCTCATACCCTTTTCTCAAATATTTTTCAGCGGTCAAGGAAGATATTACTACAGGCAACTTATCCAAGTCATCTGGTCCAACCCAAAGAATATTCCCATCTTCACACTTTAACTCAATAATTTTCTTTCCACAGTCCACTACAACACTATGAGAAGTCAACCAATCCATCCCGAGGATTACATCAAACTCATTGAATGGCAATAACATGAAAGTAGCCAGAAAATAATGATCCCTAATTATTAAAGGACAATTTCTACTTACTTGGTCAACTAGCACATGTCTGCCTAAAGGGTTGGATACTTTTATCACAAACTCAGTGGACTCTACTATCATATTCATTCGGGGTATCAAATCCATACAAATATAAGAGTGGGTAGACCTCAGATCGATCAAAGCAGCAACAGATATATTGTGAATAAAAAATGTACCCGTCATCACGTCGGGAGACACTGCCTCTTCATGTGCACGAATAGCATAAGTCCTCGCAGGCGCTCTGCCCTTAGACCTCGCCACAGCATCTCTAGTCGTACCTCTATTGCAAGCTCCACTACCCGGGTTCTTTTGTGGTTTGCCTCTTAAAGGAGCACTACTCGCCCTCACATCTTGCTTTTTCTCCTTGTCATCAATTTCGGTGCAATCTCGGATGAAGTGGTCTAATGATCCACACCTGAAGCAACCTCTTTCATTCACTCAAAACTTTCTGAAATGGCGTCTACCACACTGTGGACACTCTGGTCTATTTGGCCGAGCGCTGCCAACATTCGCGACAGAAGTTGTCTGAGCTCTCGATGCCAAGTTCTACTTGTTCTTGTTTCTACTTGGAAACCTCACTGAAGCATTCGATCTGGTAGTGAACTATTTTGATCTCTTGGACGAGGACTGATATGATTTCCCCATCTATCTCTTCTTTGAATCCCGCGACTCAAAGGCTACCTTCCTCCTCTCTTTTACCAGCTCTTCTGCCTTGCACGCTCTAACAACAAGGGCTACAAATTCCTGTAGTTCAAGAATGCCAACAAGCACTCGAATATCTTCATTGAGGCCATCTTCAAAACTCTTACACATGATGGCTTCTGTAGATACACATTCTCACGCATACTTGTTGAGTTTTACAAATTCACGTTCATATTCCGTCATCGACAAACGACCTTACTTTAGCTCTAGGAATTCCTTTATCTTTTGATCTATAAATCTTTGGCTAATATACTTTTTTCGAAACTCTTCTTGGAAGAATTCCCAAGTGATCCTCTCTCTCGGTACAACGGACACGAGAGTGTTCCACCACTGATAAGGCAAGTCCCTTAGAAGTGACACGGCACACTTAACGCACTCTTTAGGTGTGCATGACAATTCATAAAAAACCCTTATGGTATTTTCTAGCCAAAACTCTGCTCCCCCCGGGTCATCATCTATACTAGCTCGGAATTCCTTGGCCCCTTGTTTCCAGATCTTATCTACCGAAGGCCTTTCTCTTCTAAACATGTCCGCACCTTGCGGAGTTACAGGGGCATACTGAGGGATCGGAAGGGGTGGGAGAGGTGGAGTGTTCGAGTTCGTACGAACAAACTTAGTATACCAAGCGTCCATAATTCAGAGGTAGGCTTCTCTAGCCCCTCCGCCTTGGCCCATACTCACAGGCTCGCTCTCTACTGACGCGATCCCTTCTGCGGGAGCCAGCACATTACTTTCCACGTCATCCGCCGTAGTTCTATCAGGATCCATTTACTATATAAAAACATAAGTTAAAATCGTCAGGATTCGTCACACTATCAATGTACATTTATGGCATGTATAGCTAGACTCCTGCTCTTGCTAGGTTAGTCCTAGAACCCACTAAATCATAGCTCTGATACCACTAAATGTAACACCCCTCGTACGTATTCTAATGCCGAAACAGGGTTTGAGGTGTTACCGAACTTAAAATCAACAAATTTTTGGAAATTGGGCCATAAAAATCTGCTCAATTTGAAAACTTTTCATTTCATATTCAAGTTATATTTTAATAGGGCTTACGAGGCCCAAAACATGCCCTCAAGGTGGATCAAAACCAATCTGAGGGCTCGAGAAAAACTTAGAGAAATTCATGCTTTAAGACTCCACACGCCAGTATGGGTATAGGGCACACGCCCGTGTGCTAGGGACACGCCCGTGTGCTAGGGACACGACCGTGTCCCGCACCCGTGTGGCCAATTTAAATTCTATAATTTTTCATAAAACAGGTGCAGACTTCACACGGCCCGGACACACGCCCGTGTCCTTTCACACGGCAACGACACGTCCATGGCGTAGCCCGTGTGTAAAAACCTAGGTATTCTATTACTAACGTCAGCATTACGCGACCATGGTACACGCCAGTGTACTAGGCCGTGCCCCTCCACATGGCTGAGACACACGGCCGTGTCTCTGCCCGTGTGACCAATACCTAGCATTCTGACTTGAAACTTTTAAGTGTAGGGGACACACGACCTCCTCACACACCTATGGGGCTGTCCGTGTGTCACACACGGCCTAGACACATGCTGTGTGTCTACTTGCATGGACAATATGAGGCTATTTACCAAGCCTCATTGCCACCCTGGTATGCCCATTTTCATATCAATACCAACCAACACCAAAACAAGCATGATAAACATTCATTCAACCATGAAGATGCATCTTTTATAGACTCAAAATAAAAGCCCTCATTCAAGGCTCAATATAAAGAGTAGGATCTATTCTAGACCAACACATTTGGTCAATTCTCAAAAACACAAAACAATAAGGTTGAGCCCTAGACATGTCATAATAAAAAATATAAATCCAACTATACCGAGAATTATGGCTAATAGTGTGATCGATATCTCTGACTTCAAGGGACCCTTGAGTTAATTAAGCGACACTGAAAGAAAAAGAAAAGGAAAGAGAGTAAGCATAAAGCTTAGTAAGTTGCATATAAACAAATATACAACAACTATTTCACCATTAGTCATCATACTCATAGCTCAAAGATAAGCATAAACTTGACTTACTCATTACTGTCAAGCCACATTTTCTAATTTGAGCACATTACTCATGCATACCAAATAGGTATACCACAACATTATTATACTTTCCTTATTAAATCACTTTCGTAACTTTTAAAGTTGAACCTTTCGGAATACTAATGGATATTCTGTAAGCCTCAAACAAGGGATAAGTCGCTGATGCCATGTCCCAGACATGGTCTTACACTGGCTATCATCTTCGAGGCCGATGCCATGCCCCAAACATGGTCTTACATTAGCTCTCGTATATACGTGTTAATGCATGTCCCAGACATGTCTTACACTAACACAACTCTTAGCCGATGCATGTCCCAGACATGTCTTACATTGGCTATCATCATCGAGGCCGATGCATGTCCCAGACATGTCTTACACTAGCACTCGTCTCTATGCCGATGCCATGTCCCAGACATGGTCTTACACTGGCACACAAATAATCCGAATGTCATGGCACAAATATCCGGTTTATTTCCTAGGGTTCCAACTAGATCTTTCTACTAACTCAATCATTAATATGCATTCTCAGTTCACAATCTAGCAATTTATACCATATCAATTCAATGACAATTCGAGTACATACATCAACAATGTAGTTGTATTATTTACATACAACTTACCTCGGATTACAAAATGTACTCGACCAGTCGATTAGTCGATTTGCTTGCCTTTCCCCCGGTCTAGGTTCGGGTTCGGTAAATCTTGATCTACAATAGCAAAATGCATTCATTTAGTCATTAAACATAATTAGGCAATATAAGATTTACATTTTTGGTAAGATGACTATTTTGCCCTTATACCTCGGTAAAATGACCATTTTGCCCCTATGATCAAAATTCTATTTTTATCGAATTGCTTCGTATCTCAAGCCTAACCGAACTCTTCTTACTCTTATGGTAACCGCAAAATCTCACTGTTTCACACACTTAACACTTATTTCGCAACTTATGCAAAATATTCCTTTTTTTTTTGGTGTTTTCTTATTAACACCTTTCACAAAAGTTGTTTATTACACAACCATAGCTCATATTCTTCTATAAAATTTCAAAAAAAATAACATGAACATTCACATGGTGAAACCCTAGACTTATCACCATTTTTACAAGATAGTCCTCTCATTTGAAAGCCTAAGTTTCAAGCATTCAAAGTATGTAAAAATCATTAAGAAAACTATCAAATTTTACTTACTTGAGAGAGGAATAAATCGATGAAATTTTGAGAGCTTAAAACCCCAATTTTTGCTAGTATATTCGGCCAAAGGAGAAGAATTGGAATGAAAGAGATGAAGGCTAGGCAACTTAGGTATTATTTTATTTAACTATTATGTCATCAATTCACCTAATGTTGACATTTTGACCAACTTGTCTCCTATGGCCGGCCAAGCATGTTTGAAAGGGTCTAATTTCCTTTTAAAGGCCCTCAATTTTAGTTCTCTAGCTATTTAACACATTTGTGTACTAAATTGCAACTTTTGGTCCTAATGCGATTTAGTCCTTTTTCGCAATCGAGCCCAAAAACATTAAAATTAACTCCCGAAATTTTTCATGCACTAATAAAATCATACTATAACCTCATAGTAATAATAAAAATGAGTTTTCCAACTTCAGATTTGTGGTCTCGAGACCATTGTTCCGATTAGGCTCTAAATCGGGTTGTTACGTAATTAATTAAAACCCAAATTATTAATGAAATATTTTAAAATGAATTATTAAATATAATTTTATATTTTATTATTAATTTAATCATGCATGGCCCATTTTATGTCTTAAAAATATAATATGCTCAAATCAATATAAAATAAGCCATTTTATGCATGAAAACTATATAATAAAGCATAAAATTACATTTTAATAATTTCTATGTCCTAATTTCATATTTTCACATATTTCATTAATTTATTAAACAATTACTTAGTTTTAACAACGAATTTAAGTAAAAAGGTGATAAATTACATAGGAAAAATCCTATATATTTTTCAATTTATAATAAAACATAGTATACTTAGGCAATCAAAATATTTACAAATCATGGCCAACACATGTCAATGTAATACCATTATCTATCATGCTCATGACATTCCATTATGCCAAATCAAACATACCAATTTCACATTCAAAACACTACTAAGACTACTTTCAATTTGCATTAACTTATCAAGATAATCTATTATACCAATAAAACAAACTCATCCATTTCACAACAAGTCATTAAGCCACAATCAACATTTAGGAAATCAATATAAACCACATCACCAAAAGGGTTTGGCACATACATACATGCATATATATATATATATATATATGAGCTTACAACTAATTTTAAGCAAAATGAGCCAATTTACATGGCCAAATACCAATTGAAGCCTTTGTCAATTACAAGCCAATACATTTGACCAAAATCATGATGACACATATAACAAAATGACCAAGTCCCTATACATGCCATATACTCAAAATGTTAAGATCATCGATACCCAAAATGACAGTTTGATAGTGTGATGTGATCTCCGATGATCTCCAATCCGAGCTAGCTTGGTGACACTATAAAACATGAAAAGTAAAATAGAGTAAGCTATATAGCTTAGTGAGCTCGTATGAAAGAAATAAGCAAATCTTACCGTACATTTAACATTCAAGTAATATAATATAAATAATGTAATTTACCATAATCTCATGACCATAATTCATTCCATCACAAACTTACCTTGAAATCATCTTTTCACAAATTTAGTAATCATAGGCTTTATGTACATACCAGTACCATATCGTAATAATTTCATACTTATTCTCATCGTTGACATACCCAATGAACCACTCGAAATAATAGTATTGGATACTCGGGAAACCTTGCACACAAGGTGTCACATATGTAGCCATTGCTACCTCATCTCATAACACATATATGCTCGCTCTCGAGCCATCAGCAGGCATGTTCACACAAGCTATCAGTCAAGACGTAGCTACACGGTGCTGCTCACACAAGCTGTCAAGTAACCGCAACATATGCTGGTAAACTCAGCCACCGGTAGGACGTATAAGACCAGCACCCGGATCACATAACATAGTACTGTAGTGACATGTCACATGTATCCTAATCAATTCCTAAGGTTTGATTGGGATTTCTCGCTTACCGGAACGTCGTCAAATGTGTCCGTAGAGTCAATTACACAATTCATGCATAAATTAAAGCATTTAAAATACAATTTTAACAAAGCTTATTACCATACGAACTTACCTCGGATGCAAAAAAAAAGGCAAAAGGGATCTATTTGTCAATTATTTTGTGTTCCCCCGATCTACACCCGAACTTTATTTTTCTTGATTTATAATATTACATTTAATTTATTTAATCATCAAGCTATTCATTTCAGTCCAAAATCACATTATGGCAAAAATTATATTTTTGCCCCTAACATTTGAACATTTTACAATTTAGTCCCTATGCTCATAAAATGAATTTCTTTCAATTTCATCAAACCCCAAGCCTAGCCGAATATTACTTGTACTCATAATAGCCAACATTTTTTTTATTTATTCACACTTTTCTACACATTTTATAGCCTTTTACAAATAAGTCCCTATTTGATGTTTTTATCGAAAATCGCTTTACAAATGTTGTTTAACTAACAACAAACATGCATTTTCTACCATCAAACATCAAAATACAAACATTCATTATGGGTAAAATTTTATACTTTAACTTTCTTTCAAATTAGTCGTTGAAATAGCTAGATCAAGCTACAACGATCTCAAAAATATAAAAATCATTAAAATTGGGATAAGAATGGACTTACAATCGAGCTTGAAAGCTTGGCCAAAACCTAGCTATGGTTTCTCTTAAAAAAATTCACCTAAGGGACTAAACTGAAAATGATGGACATCTTTTATTTAGTTAATTTTGTCTTTATTTGCCAAATTACTAATTTACCCTTAATGCATAACTTTAAAATTTTACCTAACCATGTCCATTTTTCTCCATCCCAAAGTATAATGATCTAATTACCATTTAAGGACCTCTAATTTTAAATTTCATAGCAATTAGACACTTTAACTTATAGAACTCAAATTTTGCACCTATTGTAATTTAGTCCTTCTAGTCAAATTGAGCATTCATTCGATAAAATTTCTTAACGAAATTTTCACACAATTATTCTATGATGCTGTAAACCTTAAAGAATTAATAAAATAAATATGTCTACTTTGAATTTGTGGTCCCAAAACCACTGTTTCGATTTGACCCAAAAATGGGCTGTTACAGGTCTAGCTTTTAACTTAACTATGATTGGACCATCATCAGACAATGATAATCGGGTATTCATTGCTCACAAATTATACAGGGATTTTCTACTCTAAGCATCTGCCACTAAATTGGCTTTTCCTGGATGGTAGTTAATAACAAGATCATAATCCTTTAGTAATTCAAGCCACCTACACTGTCTCAAATTCAAATCTTTTTGTGACATCAAATATTTCAGACTTTTATGATCAGTAACTATGTGACATTTTTCCCCAAACCAGTAACGCTGCCAGATTTTCAGTGCAAACACTACGACTGCCAATTCAAGATCATGTGTCGGGTAGTTCTTTTTATGTGGCTTTAGCTGTCGTGAAGCATAGGCTACTACTTTACCATCTTGCATCAAAACACAACCTAAACCATGCAATGACACATCACTGTAAACTATAAATTCCTTACCCAATTCTGGCTGAACTAACACTGAAGCTTCTGTCAATAAAGCTTTTAACCTGTCAAAACTCTGTTGGCATTTCTCAATCCATTCAAATTTCACATCTTTCTGTAACAAATGAGTCATCAGGGAAGCTATCACTGAAATTTTTTTTACAAACCTCCGATAATAACCAGCTAGTCCCAGAAAACTTCAGACTTCAGACACATTCTTCGATGGCTTCCAGTTAATAATAGCTGAAATTTTATTCAGGTCTACTTTGACACCTTCAGCAGATACTATATGCCCAAGAAAACTAACTTCTCGTAGCCAAAATTCACATTTACTGAATTTGGCATAGAATTGTTTCTCTCGTAGTGTTTGCAATACTATTCTCAAATGCTCAGCATGCTTATTTTCATTCTGAGAGTAAACCAAAATATCATCTATAAATACTACCACAAATCTATCCAAATACGGGCAGAAAATTCTGTTCATCAGATCTTTAAACACTGCAGATGCATTTGTCAAGCCAAATTGCATCACAAGAAACTCATAGTGTCCATACTTGGTTCTAAAAGTTGTATTTAGTACATCTGATTCTTTTACCGGTAGTTGATAGTAATTAGAATAGAGATCAATCTTTGAAAATACATTGACACACTTTAACTGGTCAAACAAGTCATCGGTTTAAGGCAATGGATACTTGTTCTTTTTTGTAACTTTGTTGAGCTGTCAATAATCAATGCACAACCTCAACGATCTATCATTCTTCTTTACAAATAGAATTGGTGCACCCAAGGTGAGAAACTACGTCGAGCAAAACCTCTGTCAATCAGCTCTTACAGCTGTACTTTCAGCTCTTTCAATTTAGTAGGAGCCATTCTGTAAAGTGCTATAGATATAGGTGTTGTTCTCGAAATAAGATCTATAGAGAATTCCACTTCTCAATCCGGTGGTAAACCAGGTAATTCTTCTGGGAATACATCAGGAAATTCACATACAACAGGTACTGACTAAATCTTTGACTCAGATACTTTAGTATCCAACACATATGCGAGATAAGCATCATAACCCTTTCTAACATATTTCTATGTTGATATTGCTAAAATCATTTTAGGTAATCCATCCGGTTTATCAGATTCAACATGATGTAATTCACCACTCTCACATTTCAATACAATATATTTCTGTTTACAATTCACCACTGCATCATAGTGGGTTAACCAATCCACTCCCAAGATCACATCAAATTCATTAAATGGCAATAACATCAAGTTAGCCGGAAAGTAATAACGTTTTACCATCAAAGGACAGTTCTTACAAACTTTATCTACCATAACACACTGGCTTAGGGGGTTTGAAACTTTAATCACAAATTTAGTGAATTCAATAGGTAAATTTTTAACAGACACTAGGTTGTACATATGTATGAATGTGTGGAACCAGGATCAATCAAAGCAATAATATCAGTATCAAGTAGAGAAAATGTACTAGTAATGACGTCTAGTGTAGAGGCATCTTCTCTAGCATGATAGCATATGTTCTTGTAGGTGCTTCGGCACTAGATCTAACTGTTGTATCCTTGGTAGTACCTCGACTACCACCAACATTACCGGGATGGCGGGGTGGTCTGCCCTTTGAGACAGGATTACTCATCTTTAGAGCTAGTTCTATCTCCTTTTCAACTCTTTCTAGATAGTCTCTGAGAAAATGATTAAGTGAACCACATCCAAAACAAGCTCCACTTCTAGACCGACATTGCCCATGATGAAATTTGTTACAATGTTTACATTTTGGTTTGGGATTACCAACACCACCCACACTGGTCATAGATGGAGATGAAGACATCGAGTTAGAATGTTGAGAGCCCCGCTCTCTTCCAAAATATCCTGTATAGGTGGTTATACGATCATAATACTTCTTTAATTTCTTAGAAGCAAATGATTGTGACTTACTCATAGTTCTTTTTTTAGAAACCCAAACCTTTCTTTCGGCTTGTTTATTTTCTTTACTCAGTTCTTCAACTTTGTGGGCTCGATCGGCTAACACAACAAATTCCCTTATTTTAAGTATTCCAATCAATAATTTGATATATCCATTTAAACCCTCTTCAAAGCGTTTACACATCTCAGCCTCGGTTAGAACCCATTCCCTAGCATATTTGCTCAACCAGACAAAATCTCGTTCATATTCGTATACAGTCATGTTTCCTTGTTTAAGCTCTAGAAATTCTTTCTTTTTCTGATCCATAAATCTCTGACTCACATACTTCTTCTTGAATTCAGCCTGGAATAATTCCCATGTGACATTCTCCTTTGGAACTACTGAAGTTATGGTATTCCACCAATGATAAGCTGTATCTTTCAGTAGAGATACTGCACATTTTAAACATTTAGTAGGCATACAAGACAATTCATCAAAAAACCAGATAGTATTTTTTAGCCAAAACTCAGCCCTTTCTGGATCATCATTTGTGGCAGCTTTAAATTCTTCTGCCCCATATTTGTGAATTTTATCTATCAGAGGCTTACAAATTCTAACAGGTTCAACACCTTGTGGTACCTTAAGAATCAGTTGGGGAGTAGGTGAGGGAGGTCGTTGTACAGCAGGGTTTGTTCTCAGATACTGGGTAAACCATTCATTCCCCATATGAAAGAAAGCTTGTTTTGCCTCCTCACCTTGGCCTTCAAACACGGGCCTTTCACTACCAGACGCAGATGCAACTCTTTGAACTAAAGCTGAAGCATTGCTCTCAGCTTCCTCGGATTCAACTCTAGCTCTGGTGGATGACATTATTATATGAAAAACACATTTAAAATGATCATGAGTCATCACACTATCACAATTCATATAATGGCATGTATAGCTAAACTCGTGTTTGCTACGTTAAATTTGAGAATCGGCTAAACCGTAACTCTGATACCACTAAATGTAACACCCCTAACCCGTACCCATTGTCAAAACAAGGTTTAGGAGTATTACCGAAACATTCAAAATATTTTATAGATAATTATTATAAATTATTATTCATTTACCGAGATCATTCAAAACGTCCCTTGATTGGACCCTCGAGGCTCAATACGAGCATTAGAATCGAGTCGGGACTTAATCTAGAGCTCTGAGGATTTTTCATGAGATTATAAAAATTTTCCAAGGTGTAGGGCTCACACGCCCGTGTGGTCCAAGGGACATGCCCGTGTGACCTTGGGACACGCCCGTGCTGCAGGTTGTGTTCAACGCTATATAACTCTCTGACTTGTGCAAACGGCCATGCCACACGCCGTATGGTTAATTAATTCAATATGGATTTAGGTGCAGGTTTCACACAGCCAAGAGACACGCCATGTTCTAGGCCGTGTAGCACACACGGCTAAGACAGATGCCCGTGTCTCTGCCCGTGTGCTCAATTCTAAGCATTTTGTTTCTCAAAATTAAGGTGCAGGGGACACACGACCTAACCACATGCCAATGTTACCAGGCCGTGTGTCACACACGATCTAAACACACGCCCTTGTGGACAAAATGGAGCAATTTATAGCTTCATTTCTCACCCAAAATTTCACCCAAGACCTGCACTTGAAACACACATCCAATATCAACCATTTCAAGCATTCAAATTAGGCAATTTCCATTATTTAACATGGCATACCATTACATGCATAGGTGGTTATAAACTTACCTTGGATTAACTTAGGCAATAACAACCTTTGATCACATATATTTAACATAACACATGTGTATTTATACATATCATAATAGCCCACTTAATCATACCAAAATAAGCCATTACTAGCCATTCCAATGGGTAGGTTACAAAACATCATTATCAAGCTACTAATGGTCAAGTTGTCCTATACATGCCATTATATCAAAATGATTTTACTATGTATACCCAAGATAAGCTAGTTGATAGTGTGACGATGCTCTAATGATCTTCTAACCTTCACGAGCTTCCGAGAACTATAAAACAAGGGAAGAATAAAACGGAGTAAGCATTACATGCTTAGTAAGTTTGTATAAGGGAAACTAAACTTACCAATCTCGTTTATTAAATTTAAGCATACAATATCAAGTTTTCCATCTATTTGGCTAATTTTCCTAAACAAATTCATTCAATCAAACATGTTAGTCACCAAAATCTTCATATCAATCAGGTAACATAGATGAGCTCATCATGCAATACTCTTTCAAGACATCATCATTTCATCTCAAAATTCTCATGCCATGTCTAGAGTTATATGTTTGTTGAATCATTGAAATTCTGATGGCTGCTCAAGTAGTACACTCGAGGTGTACGATTCCATAATCCATTAATTCTTATTCAATGGTACCCATTAGGGCACTTAATCAAAGAACACACTCTCGAGCCACATATCGTATAACAAGATTACTAGTCTAGGCTAAATCCTTTATATAATGTATGCTCAAAGAGTTCAATTAGGGTTACCAGTCCAGGCTAAACCCTAATCATAACGTATACTCAAGATGTATTATATCAGGATTACTGGTTCGAGCTAAATCCTTTCTATAACAAGGTCGATAGGATTACTCATCCGAGCTAAATCCTCTCCGCAACAAATGCAGGACCTTATTTGTTTCAGGAAAACTCATATATAAATCGGAATTCAATATTCAATCGAGACTTAATCCCCTTTTTCACCATATCAAGCATGTATTAATTCTCTCATTATAGCATTCAAGTAATGTACAACAATATAAGTCACATTCCATACAATACAACATTCAATTAAACATATTACATGCTCGATTACGTTACACAAACTTTCCTCGACACTTGTTCGTGTTAGAAATCTACTAAACCGAAACCTTTTCTTTTCCTCGATCTAACCTCAAATTAGTGTCGTCCAAATCTATATAAATGAATTTAATTATCAATTTCACACATTTCATATTTAAATGGACTCAATTTATGTCCTAGACAAAATTACCATTTTGCCCCTAACTTGTCCATAAATTTCGATTTCATCCCTAGGCTCAAAAAATGAAACTTGTGTAATTTACTCCCTATTCCAAGCCTAACCAAAATCCCATTACAAATTTTACAGCACTTGTATTCATAAAAATTTAGAATTTTTCTTGAATTTCACAAGTTTACATTTTAGTCCCTAAATCATGTTTCCATCCAAAATCACATTGTAAAAGTTGTTTATCTATCAACAACCTTTCATTTTCTACCATAAGTTTCTAATTTTCAGCATATACATCCTTGACCCATTTTCAATACTTTGATAACTTTTCAAATTAATCCCTCAAATAGAGACATTAAGCTATCTCGGTTTCAAAAATATCAAAATTACTAAAAATGGGACAAGAAAACTTACCCAATTAGGCCTTGAAAGTTTCTTCTCTCTCTCCTAGGGTCTCCATGTGTTTTTAGGTTGAAGATGATGAGAAAATAAGATGATATTTTCTTTTCATCTTTTAATTAATTACGTATTTTGCAATTTCTAATTTAGTCCTTGCCCTTTTTCTATATTTCCATAGATGAGTCATCAAGAATCTACATAATTTTCTTTAATGGTCTAATTACCATATAAGGACCTCTAGATTTGAATTCCATAGCTATTTAATTCTTACTAGAATTCAAATTTCGCATTTTATGCGATTTAGTCCTTCTCGTAATTAAACACTTAATCGATAAAATTTTCATATCAAAATTTTCACACGACATGCCTATTATAATACGGACCATATAATGAAATAAAAATAAATCTTATTTTTCGATCAGATTTGTGGTCCCGAAACCACTGTTCCGGTTTCACTGAAAAATAGACTGTTACACCTAGTCAGTTTCCGACACTCACCAGGGTGCCTAAGGTCACAGTATCCATAAAGTGGCCATCTCAAAACTCTCGATGTCCCAACAATACTAATCATAACATTGTTCTATTGCCTAGGCTAACTCGGCCGAAACCCACGCCAATCACCTCTACCAGAACCTTAAGAATCACACCCTCTCTTATGCGGTCGTTTAGATGCACTAAAATGATTAGAAGTTCTTTTTCTTGATTCAGTCACCACTAATTGTGACAGCTTAGCTTGTGTTTCCTTAAAAGCCTTGGCTTTCTCAACAATTTTATAAAAAATCTGAATACTTTGAGCCACCAGATAAACTCAGATATCCTGATTCAACCCAAAACGAAACCTCTTGCATTGATCCTTTTCAGTAAGAACCACAGTAGAAGCATACTAACTGAGTCACACAAAATCTGACTCATACTCAGCCACATTCATACCACCTTAAACCAGGTCAAGAAACTCATGTTTACCGGCCTCTATGTACTGTTCTGTAACACCCAAATTCTGGCGGATTATAAGTTATGGCTCATAGTCTTAAAATGGTCAGTGTGGCGAAGTGGTATCCACCCAAATTTTTGGGATGAATAGGGTATGTATGCAAACTGTTTGGGCACTGTGATAGTGATCCGCCACCAAGTTGACTTGTTGGCGAGTTAGAGTATTAGTGCTAAAGTATCCGTCTATTAGCGGTATCTAAGGATTTATTTAACTGGATATCTTCATGTGATGAAGGAATACGCACAAGAAAAGTATGCCTTAGAGTTTTGGATTAGGCATAAAGGAGCATTCCTGGTGCATGAGAATGCTCTAGGAGGCTTAATTGCCTTTAAGGCCACACCATAAGCAAGTCACTGCCAAGGTATAGTACACCCGGTTATACGGGCACCATTTTAGCTAGTTCTTGTAACGGGATTAGTTAGGAGTCAATGAGATTGATTATACCCTCCCCATGTCTAGTTAGACATTAACGAATATCTTCATTGGATTCTCTTCACCTGCCCTGAATTTTTTTTGGAAAATTAGGAGATTTAAGTTAGGTAAGTATCATAATTGGTTCTTCCTTCTTTTAAAAGTGTTGCTATCTAAATATTAAGGAACTGGACAATATTCTTTCTCCTTTAAGACGAAGATGAAATTTTAGATCTTTATCAGTGATCACTCCATGTCAAGTAGTGCTACAGTTCCTTGTTGGATATTGGATCGGGAGTTCAAGCTAGTATCCGTAGTTGTCAAGTGAGTCTCTAACTTGGCTCTTGTGTGGTACTGTTCATACCTTGATCTCTGTGAAACTAATCGAAATGTGATGTCGAGATCATGAAAGGTATAGTAGGTAAGGTAAGTGATTTCTTGTAATACCCCTTACCTAGTCTAGTCGTCGAGCCCGAGTAAGGAGATGTTACGAACAATTACCAAACAACTTCATACAATTTATTAATGTAATTCTCAAATAAATATTCAAATAAACATAAACAAGCATGTATAAATACAATATTCAATCTATTTCAAGTAAATATTAAGTATATAGAAGCTTAAAAATAATTCGGGAATGAACAGGGATCGATTTGATTTAAAAACAAAAATTTAGGAAAACTTTGGAAAAAAAGGGTCACACGATTGTATCCCCTGACTGTGTGTGAAATCTTAGCCCATGTGTGATGAACCATACGTTTGTACCAGTAAACTGTGTACAAGAGCCATGTCGATGTGAGATAGGCCACATGACTGTGTTTGTGGGTCACATGACCGTGTGAGCAACTCGTGTAACTCCTTGTGCCCGTGTGCACCAAAATCACTTAAAATTTTACAGAACACACAACTGTGCCATGAGTCCATGTATGGCACATGTTCATGTGCCAGGCCATGTGTGTCTGGAAATGCCTTTGAAAACAAGCATTTCAACCATGAAACACTTATACCACAAGGTACCATTTAAGCCATATTTTGACATATTCAAAAGCATTCAATTCAAGTCAAAACCATAATTTAAAACAATCATCCTAAGTGTGTAACCAATATGCCACAATTGGAAACTCAATCTACAATTCAAAACTAGCCAAATGACTACATTCATTCATGCCAATATACCTTTAATGGTACCCCAATTAATAAAGCCACACATGTACACATTCAATCATACAACCATCACCTGTTTAAGTATCAAACTTACAAAAACATTTCTTAAACATAACACAAGCATATGATCCATCAACCAAAACCAAGCACAATGCCTAACATGATATTTTTCTCAACTATGAAGACATAAAGTATATAATCCAAGCAATCTATCAAATCATCCACAAAATGACCATTTTCAGCACACTTATACCTAATTACATATTCATAAAAGACTAACAAGATTCAATTTATCATAAAGCATTAAACATCCTAGGTACATGCCAAGAACAAAATGAACAATTCACCAACACTTGAGTTCGAGATTGCCGTTGGATGTTGAGGCAATGATCGAACTAATAAGTACTTAACCTACGCATGAAAAAACAAAACCGTACGCTAAGTATAACTCAGTGGTATTTTTATATCCAACATTAAATTATAATATAAATTACGTAATGCATGACTTAACAACAAGATCTAATGAAAATTAATATTGGAGAGTTACATGTCCTAATACACCATTTACTATTGCAATTCGATTTACTTATAATAAATCAATCTAACATAGTAGTAACATATACATTTCTTCCTACAACAATCAAAGTAATTTTATCACTTCAATATTATATACAGATTTTCGGACTTAAATCTGGTAACCTCTATTCAATTTCATTTATAATCAATGTCCCAAATCCATATCGTTATTTCATCCATCATACTTCAATGTATGTTTGCAATAATATATATATATCACATCTCAAACAGATTCAACTTCTTATTTATATTTTTATATGATATTTCTAAAACTATTCACTTTAGTCCTTATTGCAAATAATAAATCTAAATCGAATCAATTCAACTTTTTTTATCATTTTTTTAGCTAAACTTATGATCTTACCATGAAATACAATTCATAAATGCAACATTTGAAGTAGTTCGAGTTATAGAAATACAATTCGTAAACTCTGAGCTAATTGTCAACGGCTTTGTTTTTTTCCCTTTTCTAGAAATCTGGGTCGACTTTAGCAATTAAAGCTTGGAAACCTAAAACCCATTGATTGTTTGTGTTCTTCTTCTCCCCTTAGCTTCGAATTGTTTTTGGATGAAAAGAATTTGGCTTTCTCTTTCCATCCACTAGTTAAATTCATTTTCTTTTAATTAGATTTTAATTTATTTTATATTATAATGAACTAATGTTTATTTAATACAAACATAAAATTACATAGTTAACCGACCATATTACCATATATTTTATGTTCATTTTCCATTTAAGTCCCTTTATTAAGTTCTAATTATAAATCCTTAACAATTCACACTTTTATCACTTACGCGATTTAGTCCCTATACTCAAATTAAGCCCTAATTCCATAAAATTACTTGATCAAATTTCAATTCACTTCAATCATAATATCATAAATATTTATTAAAACTATTTATGAGTCTGGTTTACAGAAAAGAGGTCTCGATACCTCGTCTAACTTCAGAACCGATATACTTGTACCTTGTCTAACTTTTCAAATAACCAAAATTATTAGACTAAACTTCACTATAATACTATAATACCGTTATAATTATTAATAAATAATATTAATTGACTCCATTACTAAAAAATAGAATTCCAAAACCATCGTTTTTGACTCCACTAACTTTCGGGTCATTACAATTTTCCCCTTTTAAGAAATTTCATCCCCGAAATTTACTTGGAAAGAGGTAGGGTACTAAAATTTCATTTCTGAATCAATTAATTTGTTTGCTATCCTTTCTTATCGATCCCCAAGCTCGTTTAACCAAATCGCATAGTCTTTCGCATGCTATTAATATTCATACTTCATTTAACCTGTCATATGTTTTAACTTTATTGATCTTGATTGGACTCAAATCAAATGCATAGATTAACGAGCTTGTATCCAAACCTAGCATCATAATTGCATCACCGGATAAAACCGAAACAATCATACTGATACATAAGTGTATCATCAAATGAACTGACGCAATTATATTGGCACATAAAGTGCATCATCATATATACCAAAGCTACTATACTAGCATATTTAGTTCATTATCGGATAAACCAAAGTATCTATACTGGCACATATAGTGCATCATCGGATAAATTGAAGTATCTATACTAGTACATATAGTGCATCATCAAATAAACTGAAGTATTTATACTGGCATTTACAGTGCATCATCGGATATACTGAAGTACAACTTGTACATTTAATAACCAACCAATTTTCAAAATCATTATGTGTTCATCTCACAATCTCTCAATCCCAATCTTATTATTAAGTATCAAAATATCAAATATCATTATATGCTTCTGTTAAATTAAGATTTATTTGATAAAATGTTTTGATATAAAAAATTAAAGTGTTTTTGAATAAAAGTTAAAATTGAACAAAATTGACAAAATAATTTTTCAAATTGAAGTCTAAGAGATAAAATTTTGATTATCTACTTTGAACTCTTAGAAAATTTTTGAAACAAATTTAAAATCAAGTTAAAATGATTTTAACCAAGTTAAAAGTCTTTTAACAAATTAAATTATTTTTCAAACAAGTCAGAATTGCTGCAGGCCAAAAAGTACCGATACCTTTTTGACCAAGTATCAATATTTTTGAAATATCGATATCTTTCAAATAAATGATACGAAATTGGCATTATGTTTTTCATAAAATCAAATAAATATCAATCCGGTATCGATACCTTTTTATAAGGTATTGATAAAATTGTTATGGTATCGATATTTAAACTTCACCAGTCACTGAATTTAACATTTATTACAAAAAAATATTTCTATCTTTTTATCTGGTATCGATCATTACTATTGCAGTGAATTAGATACTTTAGTTTTCACATCCCTAATGACTTTATTAACTACCACAACAACCTCAACAACTGGAAATCAATTAGGGGGTATAAATACCAGCTTATAACGATCCTACAATAAGAAGAAAATATTTTCAAGCAAAAATCATCAATCAAACAACCTTTATGCTCAATACTTCTATAATTCTCTTGTACACATTTGTGAGCTCTTATTGTTTTTCTTTTGCTTAAGTGTATTCTTGTCTATTTGTGCTTAATTTGCAAGCATTCTGATCTTGTTAGGATTATTTCTTTGTTTGCTTCTTTGGAATTCTTTGAGAGGGTTTATCTTAAGATTTGGGTAGAAATCTTAAGAGAGTTGTAAGGTTAAACCTTGTCCTCAAAGGTTGAACAAATTAGTGAATTTGGGAAAATGCTTAGTTGTAGAGAGCTAAGGTAATGGAGTAGGCAATTGAGGTCGAACCATTCTAAATCTTTATGTTCATTGTTTCATATTCTTTTTTGCTTCCACCAAATTTTTTGAAGGCCAATTCACCCCCTCTTGGTAATTTTAGTTTGATTAATCGAGCCAACAATTGGTATTAGAGCTAGTCTCTAAAAGACTATCTAACAACGAAGACAAGATTCTTGAGGTAGCTCAACTTCTATCTACTCAAACCACACAAGATAGCATCTTCTTCTGGCTCCATTATGGTTGGTAAGTCTCAATTCATTAATAAACCTCCTTACTTAAATGGTGCAAATTATTCATACTGGAATATTAGAATGATATGTTTCATACAAGCCAACGATCTTACTGTATGGGACATCATCATAGATCTATCCATACATCAGAAGCAATGAGAGATCTTAGTTCCAAAGAGCAAGAAGGAAATTTAACATAGAGAAGGACCCCATCATATGAAGATGTAATATGTGGAGAAAATTCTAAAAGAAGGAAGGACTCAAGATTGAATCTACCAAGGAGAAGGACCCCATTATATGCTATGAATGCAAGGAGCGGGGACACATCAAGTTTCATTGTCCTCAATGGAAGAAAAGAGGGTCAAGCAAAAAAAAAATCTAAGGCTCATGTTGCTACTTAGAGTGATGAAGATTCATCCAACAATGAAGATCAAGAAGTAGCCAACCTTTGCCTTATGGCCATCAACGACTCTAAGGTAACTTCTAACTAATCCAATTCATGATCTTATTTTTTTTATGAGTTACAAGATGCCTATGATGAGTTGGGCTTGGAGTTTGAATCAATGAATTCAAAATATAGAAAAACCATTTCTAAACTAAACAATGAAAATAATTCACTCTTCAATGTCCAGCATGAACTGGAAAGTAAAATAAATGATATGCAAACAAGTATAAATGATTTGAGAAAAAGAATTTTGACTTGCGTAATTTTCATTCTAAGGTTCAAGATGATCATCAAAAGCAACTTAAGTTGCTCAAAAGTGAAAAAGCTCACTTTAACAAAGCTTTACCAAAAAGATTTTTTAGAGGAGAAAGCTCAAAACAAAATTCTGTCAAAACTAGCTTTAATTTCTGTAAACATAGAGGTCCCCAAAATTCTTACAAAAGAAAACTTATTAAAAGTGTATAGGTCCCCAAAGGACTCATAAGTTCTCAAGATAAAGATATCCTTTCAAAATGGATATCTAAAGAGACTAAAATTATAGGAACTAATGCTTATAGGCCCAAAAGAATTTAGGTACCAAAAATCAATGTTGAATTCTATGTTTGTAGAAAAATGAACATTACTTCAAGGTGGAGGATTCACTCAAAAACTCATGGTACCTTTGTAACACCCCTAACTCATTTCTGTTGTCAGATTAGGGTTACAGAGTATTACAATACAATTCAGATTAATTAACTTCTAACATAAATGATTATGAAAATTAAATAATTACATTCAATACTTATATTAATCAGAGTAGAAATACATTTATGGGCCTTAAAACGAGATTACAGGGCCTTAAAAATGGTTTGAGAACATTCTAGTATCAATTTGAAAGAAAAGAGGAAATTTTGGAAAAACTGAAAATTTTTTAAAACAGGGGTCACATGACAGTGTGACAAAGCCTAGACTATGTGAACATTCGAAGTTTGGACACACGGTCATGTCCTAGCTAGTGTGTCTACCAGTGTGGGTATTCAAAATGGGGCCACACGACCGTGTCTCAGGTCATGTGCCAAATTGTGTGTGCATTCGATGTTGGGTCACACGGCCGTATCGCTAGTCGTGTGTCAGACCGTGTGAAACCTGTACCTAAAACAACAATGACATATAATCGTGTGGGGTGGTCGTGTGACAGCCCGTGTCCCAGGTTGTGTGCTACCTAGATTGCCCCTAAAACAAGTCACTTTCTACCCATTTACTTAGGTGCCAAGACATACCAGAAACACATGTTTACAAGCCATCAAAACACATTCAAATAGACTCGAAACATCCTAAAACAACCAACCTATGTGCCTAACCAATGTGCTCTCAATGACACCACAATTCAAACACCTACAATACAAAATCAAAGCTATGTTCTCATGTTAAAAGCATTTACCAAATAGTTTGCATTAAAACTCAAAAATCATACATTAACTTATGCCAAAATTTACCACTCATCTACAACATTCAAGTCTATTTCACTATAGGATAGTCATTCTTTAATAGAATAGGACAATAAGACCAAATCACATACTTATGAACAATTAGAAGACAAACATTAAAAGTATATACACATGTACTAATAATCCATCCATGACAAACATTTTAAGTGTAACAAACACCATAAGTAACAAGTAACCAAAATATTTTCAAATCACCTATTACATGCCATATAACCTAAGGTAAACGTTCAAAAGCTACCAAAAGATATCCAGATAGTGTGATTTCTTTGAATTGATCCGATAGCCCGATTTCCACAAAACACTATCTATAAAGAAATAAAATATATAACACAAGAAAGCTTCTATAGAGCTTAGTAAGTTCGACGATTAAAACGATAAAGCTTATTGAGATAAACGTAACAATTATTAATAACAAGAATGTTAGACAGTGCTTCCTATTCAACCACTAGCTTAAATAGGTGAGTGTATATTCAATCATATATGTAACACCCCTTACCCGTATCCAATGCCAGAATAGGGTACGAGGCATTACCGAACTTATACACCAACAATCATACAAAATCGAGACGTAAATTTCCATCCAAATTTAAATCTTTTCATATACATTCATATCATCCCTAAAACGAGCCTACGAGGCCGAAAACATGCATTGGAAGCGGTTCGGGACTAAACTGAGAACTTTAGAAATTTTTACAACACTTAGAAAATTTTTCACTAAACAGGGGTCACACGCCCGTGTGGCTTTGGGACACGCCCGTATGGGTAGGCCGTGTGGTCATACACACCCGTGTCCCTAACCCGTGTAACTCTCTGTTTGTCACCCAAGAACAAATTGAAGTCAAACGGCCAATGCACACGGTCGTGTGCTTAGGCCATGTGGTCGATTTAATTTTCATAAATTTTCCATAAAATTGGTTCAGGCTTCACAAGCCCAGGGCACACGCCCGTGCCTAGGGCCATGTCATCCACACGGCTAAGACACATGCCCGTGTCTCTGCACATGTGCTCAATTTTCACCATTATTTTTTGCAACAATTATGGTGCAAGGGACGCACGACTGCAACACATGCCTATGGGGCAAGCCGTGTGTCACACACTGCCTAGACGCACGCTCATGTGTCTACCTGTGTGGACAAAAACAAGGCTATTTACCAAGCCATTTTGTCACCTTTTAATGCACACACCTACACAACAAAACATAACACCAACCCATGCAATTACATTCAACCAATTCAGCCACAATCAAGACATCCACACATCATTCACATGCTACCATTTATCACATACGAACATCACATACTTATCAATTTAAACTATGCAAATTTCCACATCCATGAAAACATCATCATATGCATATATACTTAAACCAATATTAGCCAATTTCAATGGCCATTTACAGAATGAATTATCAACCAACATAAGCCAACACATTTGGCCAAATCAATTATGACACATAAAAACATGACCAAGCCCCTATACATGCCATAACTCAAAATGTCAAATTCATTGGTACCCAAAATAATCAGTTGATAGTGTGATCAAGTCTACGACGATCCCCAAATCTGAGCTAGCTTGGTGACACTATAAGACAAGGGAAAAGAAAGAGGGGTAAGCTATAAAGCTTAGTAAGTTCCTATGCAAATAATAAGCATCATAAACACACATTTAACATACAATTAACACGAGGTAAATTAACATAAATGTTATTATAAATCTCATAGTCAAACTTACTCAATCATAACCTTACCAAAAGTTTATCACATAACGATCTCATTACGTATGAGTTTTACGTACATACCTGAGTCATCTCAAACTTGGATTTTCATACAATTCATCTTTAACATACTCGTTAAATTACCCGTTGAACCACTTGGAATACTAAAGGATACTCGGGAGTTCCGTACACACGGTACCATACCAATGCCATATCCCAGATATGGTCTTACATATAATCTCGTATCGATGCCAATAGTCTAGTTATGGTCTTACACGAAGTCTCATATCGATGCCATATCCTAGATATGGTCTTACACGTAGTCTCATTAACCTTAATTTCATAACAATTGTATCCTATCTATTCCTAAGGTTTAACCAGGATTTCACGCTTGTCGTAACTTTGTCGAATACGTCCAAGGGTCAATCACAATTCATACAATAATAAAACATTTAAAACATAATTAAAACAATGCATTATTTACATACAAACTTACCTCGGTACAAAAATAGTAGAAATGAGACTTAATCGTTAAACACTTTGGCCACGTTTGGTTGGAGGGAATGGAATAGTCATTCCCTCCTTATTCTTAGATGAACAGTTAAGACATAGTTTGGTTCACCATTTTCTTCATACAATGAATGGCTATTCCTCTCTTATTTGTCTAATTTACCAAATCATCATTCGGCGAAGGGGGTTAAGAATAGCCCATTCAATGAAGGATGTAATAGCAAAATTTTTCCCTCAGACAATTTTACCTTGTGTTTCTTCACCCATCGACCGTCAATTCTTTTGTAATTATAAAAGTGGTACCTCCCTCAATTCTGTCATCGAGAACTGTAGATTCATCTCTGACTCGTTCCCTACTTCCGCAAAGCTGCCTCCTTTCCTTTTTGAGAATTCTGTAAGTTCATCTTTTCTCTTCCCCTTCTTGTTTTATAATTTCAACTATGGCTGTATTATTGGTTCCATTTTTCCTCTTTCCTTTCAAATTTTTTTTCAATTATCATTGTTATAAGAATTACCTAGAAGAATATTGAGAAATCTAGTTCAGTAATTATTTTTCCATAATTTTCTTGAATTTTGAATAAAAATGGAATTTTTTTAGTTGCAAAGACTGCAATCTGGGGATAAGGTTAGAAATTGTAGATTTTGGTATTGGGACCTTTTTCATTAACCAATTAGCTAAATCCAGATGATAGAACTGGTAGTTTGTATTATTGGTGTTTGCTGCCATAGATACAAACTTGGTTTTTGTCTTGTGACATCTTTGTTTTCCTTATACAGGGTAAAGACTATAGTCTCAATTTCAAATGGGAAATGGTGCTTTATTTGGAGCTAGTTATATCCAGGTAAATTGTATGAAGCCATATTATATTTGTTGAATTGAGCGGAGATGAAGAACTTAGCAGAATAGACAAGTTACTTGATTTTCAGTACCTAGAAAATTGAATTTTATGCTTAGATTTAGTATAACATGGATCTATGCACCGCTATGGTTTATCTTCCTTATTTAAATACAATATACTATAAGATAATATACTAATTATGGTAGAAGCAACCCAAAATTTCTCTGCTGAAGGCATTCTGCATTTGGCATTTTGTTTGCAGTTGCATGCATTGTCAATCTTCAACTGAATCCACTAATTCTGCAATTATGATTCCGTCGTTATTAATGAACTGAATCTAAGCCATATTTATGCAGAGTGTGACACTGCATTTGTCCTTATCCAGATAACAGAACTGGTTAAATCCAGATGATAGAACTAGTTATTTTGTATGGTATGAGTTATTGAATTACTTCATTAAAGAACTCTATAAGGGAAGGGTGTCATAATTTAATAGAAATAAGCTTCTTTGTTTCATGTTGTTTTCTATATATGTTAAGACATTTGATGCTGTTCAACTTGTTTTAGATGAGTTTGGTCGAAGCATCGATGAAATTTTTTAGAATTTTGATGTAAATCCTCTTGGTTCTGCATCAATCGCACATGTATTACATTTTCATTTCTTTACCTAAATAAGAAAAGCCTAGTCATTCCTATTGCTGCTAACATGGTGTGATTTTTTACTTCCACTGAATTAGCTAATTATGATCCTTGTCATTGTTTCTGTTAAAATAAGCACTGGTAAAATTGTTCCTGAATATGCCATTAAGGTCTATTTGGTATGAACAAAAGAGCTGGAAGTAGCTTTAAAAAAGGAAGAAAGGTCTCTTGATTCTCTTAAGAATTTTACTAAACTCATATTGGATTAAATATAGTGATTATTGATATTCCGTTGTGACATCCAGTCCATGTCCTCCAGTGAATTAACCACATTCTTTATGCATATCTGCGGAGCATAATGAAACAAAAACAATAATTGGTCAATATTATCCTTCTCTAAGCTTTTTTAATACCTTGTCTCCATCTTTTTTGTTTATCTTCGATGTCCATTTAACAGTCTATGTTTGGGGTTCATGGCTGCCCCTCCAAACAATGTCATCTCCAAGGTCTTTGGGAGTGCAATGTGCCTTACCATTGCCTCCAACGCTTGTTGATGCCTTATTTCTGTCTTTTGATGCCAATAATTTGTATCAATACATTTGAGTTACATTGTTGCTCTTCCCTCCTTCTAATTGTAGACTATTTTTGTTAGCCTTGTTTAATGTATATTTTCCATAGAGAAGAAATTGGATTCTCTTTTTTTGCATCATCTGACACTGCTTTATTTGGATTAGAAGACTGCCCAATCTCATGATGTATCACAATTACGGTGGATATGCAAAAGATCTCTCTAGCTCGATCTACATTAACAAATAATCACTTTCTGCTGGTAAACATTAATTACATTTTCTCTTTTGATTTTCTCTTTGCTTATATTCACTTTGTTTTTTGTTTTCTTTGTGCCTTTTTGTTGTCTAATAATGTTTCTAAGTTCTTATTTTTTCTGATTCTTTATTTATTTTGGATGCCTTTTCCCCCCTTTTAATGATTAATGCATGATAATTTTGATCTTTTTTCCTTTTAAAAAATTGTGTTTTTAATTTTAAGCCTAAATTCGAATTCCATTGATTTGTTTTTATTGATGTTAGGGTTGCACTATAATGGGTTTTTGATTATATCTGCCATTAACCTTTTTTTTTTTTGTGTGCTTTTGTAATGCAGAAAATGAGGTTATGGACAATACTGGAAGGGTTTTGTTGCTTGCAAATGTAATGGAAATATTAAATTAGGATCAATTCCTTGCACCCAGAGGTTGGAGTTTCTTGGAATTTTCTACAGGGCAGACCAAATCATTTAAAGGCCAGCTTATTGGTCTTATTTATGCTACCCAATACATGAGACTTCCTCTTATTCTACTCAATGCTATCTGCATTGTTGTAATGTTGATTTCTGGTTGATTATTGCATTGCTATTTCAAGGTTAGATGTTCTTATTTCTGACTTACTATTACGTGATATGGATTTAAATAGTGGTAGCTAGCTCAAGTAGTAACATATACCCCTATAAGTGACCTATATGCAATAAGTCGGGTTCAAACTCCATCAAGGGCGAGCCGCTCAAGTTGCCTCTTAGTGGGCGACTGTATGTCCACGTATAGGTGAAGTGCTCCCAGCTCTATGAACTAGGTTCTCAGTGCAGCTGCTCATGGCACTCTGGCTCTCGATAGAGCACGGAAGACAAAACCCTCTCCCGAGGATAATAACTACGGTTGTTGGGGGACTAGCAACACTATTCTGTGGTTGTTATTTTACAGTTTCGACTTTGTACACACGATCGATTAAACAGGGCGGGTATTAGGCATTCTGTTTTAGTTGGTTTTGGTTTGTGATTTGAACAATTTGGCATGGATTTGAAGTTAGAGCAGTTCATTAGATAGTGTGAAATAGAAGCACATTGATCATAATAGAGAAGAATTGGAGTTCAAATAGAATCCTTTAATACTGCAAGCTTTTATCACGTGTTGCATTGATGCAAATGTTGAATAGGACAGAATAGGAAATGTAGAATTGGATCAATTCCTTTTATTAAACATATAAAATTGCATAAACAAGATTGGTGTATCAAATCAACTACCTGTCCAAGAAAGAAAACAACTTTTTGCCAGGTCGTAAGATTTGTACTTTTTCTTTATTTTGCATTCTTTTGTTTTGTTTTTTAATTATTCTTTTCAGGTACTTTAGAAGCTTGCCATATATTTTTCACTCTTGTTAAAGAATACAGGAGATGCTCATTTTGCTATACTATTTGCAGGTATTCCTAGAATGTGATTTCCTTATTTGTTCACAATTTGCAGAATTCATGAAGTTGAACCCGAAAAATCAGAAACTTGCAAGAGGTTGTGAAAGATGGGAGTGCTCAATTCAAAAAATCAGCGGATAAGTTCTTAAAATTAAATTTTAGGTTTCGTGATGGGATCATATTGAACTGGGAAATGTAATCGCTTGTGCATTTGTATCATTTGGGACAGCTCCTACACTGTCATTTTAAAGTACACAATTTTATTATGGCTAAAATTTGCTATTATTTGGCATCACTTCATGTATTTGTTCTTTTGTTAAGCCTAACAGAAGTTTTTGGTTAGCTGGCACTGCAAACTTGTTGTTATCATGTTATTATAAAGGATAAAATAAAATATAAAAACTATGCTTTCTATTAAAATTGATTATTAAAATAAAATATTATTAGAGGATTATCATATTGTATGTTAAACTCATTTTTATATTGGCGATTGTGACCTAAGAGAACAGGTGAGAAGCTAGATTAAAGCAAATATATTAGGCTTTGAAATATTCTTAATAATAATTTTATATTAAAATTATTATTAAATATTATTAATAATTATATTAAAAATGTTATTAAATTATATATTATTTTATTAAATTGTATTTAATAATAATTATGTTAAAATATTATTAAATTATTTTTTTATTTTTATTAAAATATATTTAACAATAATCTTATTAAAATTTAATAACAATAATCATTTACCTACAAAAATTCTGTTAAGGGTACTTTGGTCATTTAAACCTTTTTCCTTATACTATTACAACATCTATTCCATTCAACCAAATACAAGAATTTTATTACAGCTCTATTTCATTCCATTCAACTAAACAATTGAATTACTAATTACAGCTCTATTCCATTACAACTCTATTCAATTACAGCCCTATTCCATTATAGTGAACCAAACGTACCCTTTGTTTTTCACCCGATCTAGGTCCAAACCTCATTTCTCTTGATCTATAATAGAAAATTTAACTCATTTATTATTCACATTACTCAATTCAGTTAAAAAATAACATTATGGCAAAATTATGTTTTTGCCCCTAAACTGACATTTTTACACTTTGGTCCCTAGGCTCGCAAATTGAAATGGATTCAATTTCTTAAATTCCCAAGCCTAGCCTAACCTCTTTCATGCTTATAATAGCCCACATTTTTCATTTAATCACACTTTTACACACATTTCATAACCTTTTTACAAATAGGTCCTTTTGACATTTTCATCAAAAATCACTTAGCAAAAGTTGTTTATCATATTTCGAACATACATTTTCTACTATTAGACATCAAAATACACACAGATCCAACATGGGTAAAATTTTAGACCTTGATTATTTCTTAAATTAGTGGTAGAAATAGATAGATCAAGATACAAGGATCTCAAAAACATGAAAATCATTAAAAATAGGGCTAGAACGGACATACAATTGAGCTTGGAAGTGGCCAAACCCTAGCTATGGCTTCCCCTTGAAAACTTCGGCTATGGTGAGAAAGATGGACAAGATTTTGGCTTGATTTTTGCTTTTTAATTCATTTAATTATTAAATGACCAAAATGCCATTTCTTAAAACACTAAAATTCTCTTACCTCATGTCTATTTCTGTCCAACTTAAAGCAAAATGGTCTAATTACCATCTAAGGACCTTCAATTTAAATTTTCATAGCAATTTGACACCTCTAGCATGTAGAACTCAACTTTTGCACTTTTTACATTGTAGTCTTTTTTGCTAAATTAAGTGCTCAAACGTCAAAATTTTCGAACTAAATTTTCACGAAATCATTCCATAAAACTGTAGACCATAAAAATGTAATAAAAACAAGTTTTACTACGTCAGATTCGTGGTCCCGAACCCAATATTTCGACTAGGCCCAAAATCAGGTTGTTACAACTTTTCCCCCTTTAGGGATTTTTGTCCCCAAAAATCTTACCAGAAAATAGGTTTGGGTACTATTTTCTCATAGCCTCCTTGGGTTCCCACGTAGCCTCTTCGACCCCATGTCGTTGCCATAAAACTTTCACTAGGGCTATACTCTTATTTCTCAACTGTTTTACTTCCCAAGCTAAAATCTTGATCGGTTCTTCACCATACGTCATAACCAGTTGAATCTCAATCTCTATTGTAGAAATCACATGTGAAGGATCAGAACGATATCGTCGCAACATCGACACATGAAACACATTATGGATCCTTTCCAACTCTGTTAGTAAAGCTAACCAATATGTCACTGGCCCTATTCTTTCAATAATTTCATACGACCCAATGAAACGTGGACTCAACTTGCCTTTACGACCAAATCTGAGAATCTTCTTCCATGGAGATACTTTCAGAAATACTTTATCACCGATCTAAAATTCAATATTTTTTCTTTTCAAATTTGCATACGACTTTCTCCAATCTGAAGTGGCTTTCAAGAAATCACGAATTATATGTACTTTTTCTTCGGTTTCTCTAACCAAATCAACCCCATGAATCCGTCTCTTACTGAGCTCGGTCCAATACAATGGAGTTCGACACTTGCGGCCATAAAATGCCTCATATGGTGCCATCTTTATACTCTACTGAAAACTGTTGTTATAAGCAAATTTGACCAATGGTAGATACTTCTCCCAACTACCTTCGAAGTCTAAAACACAACAGCGAAGCTTATCTTCGAGTACCTAAATCATTCTTTTAGAATGATCATCGGTTTGCAGATGAAATGTGGTACTAAAGTTCAACTTTGTACCCAAAGCCTCTTGTAACTTCTTCCAAAATCTCGAAGTGAACCTTGGATCTCTATCCAAAATAATAGAAATAGGCACTCCGTGCAATCTCACAATCTCAGAAATATATAATTCGGCTAACTTATCAAGTGAGTAGTTAGTATACTAGAATAAAGTGAGTTAATTTTGTCAATCTATCAACAACAACCCAGACGACATCTATCTTTTTCAGAGCCGAAGGCAACCCAATTACGAAGTCCATAGAATCCTATCCCACTTCCACTCAGGTACCATTACTGGCTGAAGTAAACCCGAAGGCACTTGGTGTTCGATTTTTACTTGTTGACAAATCAAACATCTCAAAACAAACTTCGAAATATCTCATTTCATACCTGACCACAAATTTAATTTCTTCAAGTCATTATACATTTTCATACTACCCGGATGCACAGATAAACAACTATTATGTGCTTTATGAAGAATTTTCTGAATAAGTTCATTTTTTGGTACACAAATTCTGCCTCAGAACATCAAACAATCATCGGATCCGATATGAAAATCTGAATCACTACTTGATTCTCAAAGAACTCTTTTGGCTTGCAAATCACTGCCACATTTCTAAGCTTTACAAATTTGTTGAAGAAATAACGGTCTAGCTCTCAACTTAGCTAGGATTGAACCATTATCGGACAAAGTTAATTGTATATTCATCGCTCTCAAAGCAAACAAAGTCTGTCTACTCAACGTATCTGCGACTACATTTGCCTTACCCGGGTGGTAATCAATTACTAGCTCGTAATTCTTTAGTAACTCGAGCCATCTCCATTGTCGTAATTTTAAATCTTTTGGAGTCATCAAGTATTTTAAACTTTTATGATCAATAAAGATATGGCATTTCTCACTGTACAAATGTTGTCTACAAATTTTAAAAGCGAACATAATGGCGGCTAATTCCAAATCATGCGTCAGATAATTCTTCTCATAAGGTTTCAACTGTCTCGAGGCATAAGCTATCACTTTTCCCTCTTGCATCAACATACATCCTAATCCATTCAGTGACACATCACTATAAATCATAAACTCTTTTCTCGATTCAGGTTGCACTAAAATCAGCGCCTTAGTCAATAATGCTTTCAACTTCTCGAAACTTTGTTGACATTTTTCAGACCATTCAACTTAACATCTTTTTGCAACAGCTTGGTCATAGGAGTAGCAATCATCGAAAATCCTTTGACAAAACGTCTATAATATCCACCTAAGCCCCCAAAACTTCTAAATTCAAATGCATTTCTCAATGGTTTCCAATCAACAATTGCCAAAATCTTACTTGGATTGACCCGAATACCATCATCTGAAATAATATGTCCCAAAAATCTGACTTATCAGAGCCAAAACTCACTTTTACTGAATTTAGCAAACAACTGCTTTTCTCTCAAAGTCTGCAATACAGTTCTCAAGTGTTCGGCATGCTCGGACTCGTCTCAAGAATAAATCAGGATATTATTGATGAACACAACCACAAACTTATCTAAATATGGTCGGAAGATTCTATTCATCGAGTCCATAAAAACAACAGGTGCATTAGTTAGTCCGAAAGGCATAATAAGAAATTCATAGTGCCCATACCTTGTCCTAAAAGCGGTTTTTGGCACATTCGCCTATTTAACTCTCAATTGATAGTAGCCAGATCTCAAATCAATTTTTGAGAATAATGTTGCTTCTCTCAACTGATCAAACAAGTCATCAATCCTCGGTAAAGGATACTTGTTCTTTATAGTCACATTTTTGAGCTATCGGTAGTCGATACAAAGCCTCATGGATCTGTCTTTCTTCTTTACAAATAACAATGGAGCACCTCAAGGAGAAAAACTCGATCTCGGAAAACCCTTATCCGTCAACTCTTGCAACGGAGCTTTTAATTCTTTCAATTCAATTGGAGTCATTCTATACGAAGCAATAGATATCGGTGAGGTCCCTGGTATTAAATCAATACCAAACTCAACTTCTCTAATCAGAGGTAACCTAGACAACTCTTCTGGAAACACATCCGGATATTCACAAACTATCGGCACTGACTCAATTTTTAATTTAGACATTTTTGTATTCAACATATAAGCAAGGTAAGTTTCACAACCTTTCCTTACATATTTTTGGGCAGACATCGAAGAAATCACAATAGGTAACTCACCCGACTCATCTGAATCAATCTGAAGAGTTTCACCATTTTCACATTTCAGTTCAATAATCTTTCTTTTATAGTTCACTACGGCATCATTTAGTGTCAACCAATCCATACCCAAAATAACATCAAATTCATCAAATGGCAACAACATTAAATCAGTCGAAAAATAGTGACCTCGAATAATCAAGGGACAATTCTTGCAGACTCTATCAACTAATACATGTTTGCCTATGCGGTTAATCACAAACTCAGTAAACTTAATAGGCAAGCTCTTACTAGTTACAAATTTTGCACAAACATAAGAATGGGTTGATCCAGGATCAATCAATGCAACTACATTAGTATTATAGAGAGAAAAAATACCAGTGATAACATCGAGAGATGTCGCTTCTTCACGAGCACAGATGGCATAGGCTCTAGCAGGTGCTTGAGCTTCGGATTTCACAACCGAATCCTTCGTCACAACTATACTACTAGTTCCATTTCTAGTATTCCTCAGTGGCCTACCCCTATTATTAGTATTACTCAGCCTTGCATTCTGAAATTTTTCTTTCTCAGCCATTTCAGGGAAATCTCGGATAAAATGCTCTTAAGAACCACACTTGAAACAAGCCCAGTCATTCATTCTACACTCACCGGGATGACGTCTTCTACAATGTTGACATTCAGGTCTATTAGATCTAACATTAGCCACACTTGCCATCGAAGTAGCCTGAGCTTTAGAACCAGAGTATTGCTTCCCACGATCTCTGTGTGAATACCTAGCTGATACATTCAAATAGAAATACGTTTCTTTAGATTTCTTTGACTGAGGTGAAAATGACCTACTCATAGGTCTTTTCCTCGAATCTCTAGCTTCAAGATTAGCTTTCCTCTTCTCTTTATTCAACTCTTCGGCTTTACAAGCTCGGTCGACCAATACCACAAATTCTTTTAGTTCTAAGATCCCAACTAACACACGAACATCCTCATTCAATCCATCCTCAAATCTCTTGCACATGATGGCCTCGGTGGAAACACACTCTCGAGCATATTTACTAAGTCTGACAAATTCTTACTCATATTCTGTCATTGACATTCGACCTTGTTTCAGCTCAAGAAATTCCTTACGTTTCTGATTGATGAACCGCTGATTAGTATATTTCTTTCGGAACTCCTCTTGAAAGAATTCCCAGGTAATCCTCTCTCGGTACCACAGATACTAGTGTATTCCACCAGTGATATGCATAATCTCTCAATAGTGAGGCAGCACACTTTAAACACTCATCCGGTGTGCAAGACAGCTCATCAAATACCCTGATGGAGTTTTCGAGCCAAAATTCAGCTCTCTCGAGATCATCATCCACATTAGCTCTGAAGTCTTCGGCTCTCTGTTTTCGGATCTTATCAACCGGGGGCTTGTTCATTCTTACAAATTCCATACCTTATAGAGTACGGGAACCGGTTGAGGAATAGGTGGGGGTGGAAGAGGTTGGGCATTCAGATTTGTTCAAACAAACTCCGTATACAACTCATTTATCATAAGGAGAAAGGCTTCTCTAGCCCCTTTTCCCTGACCAACTGTTGGAGGTCTAGTATCAGACAGCACTACCCCGTGAGTGGGAGTCGACACATTGCTTTCAACATCATCAGCCTTAGCTTGATTAAGACCCATTTACTATATGAAAACAAAATTTTAAAGTTGTCAGGAGTCATCATAGTATCACAGTTCATTTATGGCATGTATAGCAAGACTCTTACAAACGCTACGTTAGCCCGAGAATCGACTAAACTATAGCTCTGATACCATTAAATGTTACACCCCTTACTCGTATCCAACGCCAGAATAGGGTACAAGGTATTACCGAACTTATACATAAGAAATCATACAAAACCGAGACGTAAATTTCCATCCAAATTTAAAAATTTTCATATACATTCATATTGTCCCTAAAATGAGCCTAAGAGGCCCAAAACATGCATTGGAAGCGGTTCGGGACTAAACCGAGAACTTTAAAAAAAATTTCACTAAACAGGGGTCACACGCCCATGTGGCTTTGGGACACGTCCATGTGGTAGCCCGTGTGGTCATACACGCCCATGTCCTTAACCCGTGTAACTCTCTATTTTTCACCCAAGAACAAATTGAAGTCACACAGCCAATGCACACGCTCGTGTGCTTAGGCCATGTGGTCGATTTAATTTTCCTAATTTTTTCATAAAATAGGTGCAGACCTTACACGCCCAAGGCACACGCCCGTGCCTGGGGCCTTGTAATACACATGGCTGAGACACACGCCCGTGTGCTCAATTTTGAGCATTCTGTTTTGCAACAATTAAGGTGCAGGGGACACAGGACCGGAACATACACCCATGGGGCAAGCCATGTGTCACACACAGCCTAGACACATACCTATGTGCCTACTCGTGTAGACAAAAAAAAGGCTATTTACCAAGCCATTTTGTCACCCTTTAATGTACACACCTATACAACAAAACATAGCACCAATCCAAGAAATTACATTCAACCAATTCAGCCACAATCAAGAAATCTACACAACATTCACATGCTACCATTTATCACATGCGAACATCACATAGTTATCAACTTAAACCATGCAAATTTCCACATCCATGAAAACATCATCATATGCATATATACTTAAACCAATATTAGCCAATTTCAATGGCCATTTACAAAATGAATTACCAACCAACATAAGCCAACACATTTGGCCAAATCAATTATGACACAGAACAAAATTACCAAGTCCCTATACATGCCATAACTTAAAATGTCGAATTCATTGGTACCCAAAATAATCAGTTGATAGTGTGATGGAGTCTCCGATGATCCCCAAAGCCGAGCTAGCTTAGTGACACTATAAGACAAGGGAAAAGAAAGGGGAGTAAGCTATAAAGCTTGGTAAGTTCCTATGCAAATAATAAGCATCATAAACACACATTTAACATACAATTAACATGAGGTAAATTAACATAAATGTTATTATAAATCTTATAGTCAAACTTACTTAATCATAACCTTACCAAAGGTTCATCACATAACGAGCTCATTATTTATGAGTTTTACGTACATACTTAAGTCATCTCGAACTTGAATTTTCACACAATTCATCTTTGACATACTCGTTAAATTACCCATTGAACCACTTGGAATACTAAAGGATACTCGGAAGTTCCGTACACACGGTACTATACCAATGCCATATCCCAGATATGGTCGGACATGTAATCTCATATCGATGCCAATAGCCTAGCTATGTTCTTACACGAAGTCTTATATCGATGCCATATCCCAAATATGGTCTTACACGTAATCTCATTAACCCTAATGTCATGACATTTGTATCTTATCTATTCCTAAGATTCAACCGGGATTTCACGCTTGTCGTAACTTTGTCGAATACGCCCAAGGGTCAATCACAATTCATACAATAATAAAACATTTAAAACATAATTAAAACAATGCATTATTTACATATGAACTTACACCGGTACAAAATTATAGTAGAAATGGGACCTAATCGTTAAACACTTTGTTTTTCACCTGATCTAGGTCAGAACCTCATTTCTCTTGATCTATAATAGCAAATTTATCTCATTTATTATTCACATTGCTCAATTCAGTTCAAAAATCACATTATGGCAAAATTACATTTTTACCCCTAAACTTTAACATTTTTACACTTTGGTCCCTAGGCTCGTAAATTGAAATGGATTCAATTTCTTCAATTCCCAAGCCTAGTCGAACCTCTTTCATGCTTATAACAGCCTACATTTTTCATTTAATCACACTTTTACACACATTTCATAACCTTTTACAAATAGGTCTTTTTGACATTTTCATCAAAATCACCTAGGAAAAGTTGTTTATCATATTCCAAACATACATTTTCTTCTATTAGACATCAAAATACACACATGTCCAACATGGGTAAAATTTTAGAGCTTGATTATTTCTTAAATTAGTGGTAGAAATAGATAGATCAAGTTACAAGGATCTCAAAAACATGAAAATCATTAAAAACAGGGCTAGAACGGACTTACAATCGAGCTTGGAAGTGGCCAAACCCTAGCTATGGCTTCCCCTTGAAAATTCAGCTATTATGAGAAAGATGGACAAGATTTTGGCTTGATTTTTTCTTTTTAATTCATTTAATTAGTAAATGACCAAAATGCCATTTTCTTAAAACATTAAAATTCTTTTACCTCATGTCTATTTTTGTCCAACTTAAAGTAAAATGGTCTAATTACCATCTAAGGACCTTGAATTTAAATTTCATACAATTTGACACCTCTAGCATGTAGAACTCAACTTTTTCACTTTTTACAATGTAGTCCTTTTTGCTAAATTGAGTGCTCAAACGTCAAAATTATTGAATGATTTTTTCACGAAATCATTCCATAAAACTGTAGACCACTACATTGGATTTGTGGTCCTGAAACTACGGTTCTGACTAGGCTCAAAATCGAGTTGTTACAATATACAAGTTACATATTAATAATATCATACAAGCTCATTTGAAATCAAGTCTCAATACTATTGGAAATTTCATGAACAACCTTTATACCATTCATTAACAAAACACTTAACACTGGAAATGTTACAATATCTAGCTTGTACATGATTATCCATTCGAAACACGCCAAACGCTCAAATCGGCTAATCCAACCAAAAAAATGCCTTGGCATCAAGTGCCTAGCCCAAAGGCTAAGATCCCTCCGAAAACACGCCTAGGCACCAAGTGCCAATCCCAAAGGCTTTACATCCACCCCCGGAAACACGCCAGAATCATTGTAATATAGCATGATAGTTCACAAGAAAGGCTCAACACATATCAATCCCATACAGTACGTAGTATAACCTATTGACATGCCAATCCTACTCTGTCCTATGTTCATCCTACTCAAGAAATATCATTATTAAATAGTTCTCCAACAATTTACTACAATTCACACTAATTTAACATCAAGCCATCAACTGAACATTCATCAATCAATTTCTCATTTCAATACATTTCAAAATATATATTAAACTAAACCGAACTAACTTACTAGGGCTAAACTATAGTAATGGCAAAAGTTTAGGGACTATTTCGTAACTTTCCCTTTTCCCCGATTATCTACTTAATCTTGATCTATAATATAGTTTATTTCAATCATTAGCCTCAACTTCATATACTATCCAATTTAATACAATAACTTCTTATTTACAATTGTGCACATTTGTCCCAACTATTTACACTTTATTCAATTTGGTCCTTAAGACCAAAACAAGTCTATTTCTCACAATTAAACTTTAAACCAATTCAACATAATTTTTTATCCATTCTAAAACAACCCTATATTTCTGAATTTATCAAGAAAAATCATGTCCATTTCAATGTATTATCAATTTTATCCCCAAACATATAAATTGACAAAGAATCACTTTACAAGCTAGATCATAATTATCATCAAACTTCATGCTCAAGAACTAACATTAAGAATACTTCAAGAACATTGATGGTAATTTTTCTAAACTTTGACAACTTCACAAATTAGTCCCTAAACTAGCTAGATATCAATACAACGATCTCAAAAACATCAAAATAAGAAAAAAAAGGGTAAGAAATAGCTTACATGCAAGGACTTAAACACAAACCAAAGCTTGAAGCTCTCCCAACAATGGTATTCGGCCAAAGAAAAGAAAACCATGAAAAAGATGATAAATTTTCATCTTTTTGTCTATTTTAGTTTATTATTTAATTACTAAAATTCTCATAAAAATTAATGAGAATTTCAAAATAAAGAAGCCAACACCACCCATTATAACTAATATGGTCTATTTACTATAATGGTCCACCACCTCATTATTCTTTATCTATTTAACTCCTATAACTATTAGGAACTAGAGGTGTTCATGGGTCGGCTCAACTAAAAATTTAGGCCCATTTACTAGGCCCGGGCTTGGCCCAGCCCAAAAAATGGGCCTAAAATTTTGCCCAAACTCGACCTGAATAAAAATGCTAAAACCTGGGCCCGACCCGGCTCGCCCGTATTAATTTTTTATATTATTTTTATATAAATTTTAAATATATATAATACATCAAAAATACTAAAAATATCAAAATAAATATTTCCCAACAAATTGAAAATAAATTATAAAAAAATATGTAAACTTAAATAACACAATGATAAATAAAACTTAACAAGCAAATGCCTCTAAAATAATAACAAAATTAACAAATGCCTTTAAAATAATAACAAAATTAATAATAAAATAGGTTTTATACAATATCCAAACAATAATAATAAAATAGTAGCAACATAATAGTAAAATGGTAGCAAAGTAGGGAGAAAACAACAAGAAAATAACATTCAAAAACAAAAAAAAAGTAGATTTTTTTTTGTCTTTTAGTGAATTCGGGCCGGGACGTGCCTAGGCCAAAAATATCTTACACGAGACCCAACCCATTTTTTAAACAGGCCTTATTTTTTGTCCAAGCCCATTTTTCGGGCCTATATATTTGCCCAAAGCCTCCCACATTTCAGGCGGGCCTTTAGGCTGAGCCGGGTGGCCCATCCCATGATTAGGTCTATTAGGAACTAACATTTACAAGTTTTACAATTTAGCCTTTTTTTTAATTAACTATCCAAACATTAAATTTCTTAACCGAATTTCTAATACGAACTTAATGACCTCGTAAATATTAATTAATATATTAACTAATTAATATTTATGGACTGACACATTAGAATTTGTGATCCTAAAATCACTATTCCAACAGTACTAAATGTCAAGCTGTTATAACATTGATAGTGCATGCTCAAAGCACATGACCGGTGACAAGAGCCACTTTGTCAATTTGAAGCCTAAAAATGGAGGAGTAGTTACATTTGGTGACAACTCTAAAGGACAAGTAGAAGGAATCGGCTCTATTGGTAAAAACTCTTCAATTCTTATTGAAAATGTTCTTTGTGTCAACGGTCTTAAGCATAATCTACATAGTATTAGCCAAATGTGTGATAGTGGTCTTAATGTCATTTTTGAGTCTAATGGTTGTAAAATAGTTGACATTGTATCTAATAAGATTATGCTTGTACAACATAGGAAAAAAATGTTTATATGGTGCATTTTGAATATTTGCATGATTCACTCATATGCCTTGTTGCTAAAAATGAAAATAATTCTTTATTATGGCATATAAAACTAGGACATGCTAACATGAGCATATTGCATAAACTAGCTAAAAATGACTTAGTAAAAGGATTGCCTAAAATTGATTTTGAATTAGAAAAGGTTTGTGATGCATGTGTTAAGGGTAAACATAAAAGAGTTTCCTTTAAACCTATTAATGATGTATCAACTAGTAGAGTTCTTCAACTAATTCACATAGACTTGTTTGGTTCTATTAGGACAACTAGCTTGGCTGAAAAATAATATGCTTTTGTGCTTGTTGATGACTATTCTAGATCTACTTGGGTTCTTTTCTTAAGTACTAAAGATGAAGCTTTAGAAAATTTCATCACATTTTCAAAAATGAAAAATGTTACTCTATAATTAGTCATAATTTTTGCAACTCAAATGAAATTAGTCAAAATTTTTCTACACTTAGAACCTCTCAACAAAATGGAGTTGTTAAGAGAAAAAAATAGAACTTTATAAGAAATGGCTAGAACCATGCTTTGTGAAAATAATTTATCAAAACATTTTTGTGCGGAAGCCACAAACACTGCTTGCTATATTGTAAATAGAGTAATGATTAGGCTTGTTTTAAAGAAAACCCCATATGAACTTTTCAAAAATAAAAAGCCTAACATTAGCTATTCTCATCCTTTTGGATGTAAGTGTTTTATTTTAAATAATGACAAAGACAATCTTGGAAAATTTGATACAAAAAGTGATGAATCAATTTTTCTTGGTTTTTCTTTAAATTCTAAAGCTTTTAGAATATTTAACAAAAGAACTTTCGTAATAGAAGAGTCTATTCATGTTATTTTTTATGATTCTAACTTTCCTCCTAGAAAGGATTCTTGTATTGATGATGATGTTGCAGAATTTTTTCACAATGATGATAAAGTTGATCCCTCATCAAGTGAAAAGCTATAAGAACAAACTCAATATGCTTTAAAGGAGCTTAAAATAGAAGAGAAGGAAATCACTCATCCAAGAGAGTTCAACTATGTGATGGATGGTAAAATAGTGGGAGATCCATCCAAATGGGTAACTACTAGATCTTCTCTTAGAAATACTTATAATTATGTTGCATTTATTTCATGTATTGAGCCTAAAGATATCAAAGAAGCATTAAGTGATGAATAGTGGATATTGGCTATGCAAGAAGAGTCAAATTAATATGAGAGAAGTAAAGTATGAACCCTAGTTGAAAGACCTCATCAAAAGTATACTATAGGTACTAAATGGGTTTTTAGGGGCAAGCTAGATGAGAGTGGTACTATAGTGAGGAATAAGGCTAGACTTGTTGCTCAAGGTTACACTTAAGAGGAAGGAATAGATTATGATGAAACTTATTCTCCCATAACTAGGATGGAAGACATTACAATGCTTTTAGCTTTTGAATGCTTTAATGATTTTAAATTATATCAAATGGATGTAAAAAGTGTTTTTCTAAATGGTTTTATAAATGAAGAAGTGTATGTTGAACAACCACCCGATTTTGAAGATCCAAAATTTTCAAACAATGTTTTCAAACTTTCAAAAGCTTTATATGGTTTGAAACAAGCTCTTAGAGGTTGGTATGAAAGATTAACAAATTTTCTTTCTGAAAAAGGCTTTTGTAAAGGGAAGGTTGACACAACACTTTTTATCAAAAGAAAAGACAAAGATTTATCAGTAGTTCAAATTTACGTTGATGGTATCATTTTTGGTTCTACTAATGATCTGCTTTGTCAAGAATTTTCTAAGCTAATGTAAGGTGAATTTGAGATGAGCATGATGGGAGAACCAAATTTCTTTTTAGGACTCCAAATCAAGCAAAGAAAGAATGACATCTTCATCAATCAAGCTAAGTATATAAAGGAAATGCTCAAGAAGTTTGGGATGGACACTCTCAAACCACAAGCTACTCCTCTGAGCCCTTCTACAAAGCTTGATAAAGATAAGGAAGGTAATGTGTTGATTTAAAGTTATATAGGTCTATGATTGACTCTTTGCTTTATCTTATCACAAGTAGACCCGATATCATGTTTAGTGTTTGCTTGTGTGCTAGATTTCAATCATGTCCTAAAGAATCACATTTACAGGCCTTTAAGAGAATTTTTAGATGCCTTAGAGACACTCCTAATTTAGGTATTTGTTATCCTAGAGACTCATCCTTTAGCTTGCATACATTATCGAATGCAAATTGGATAAGAAAAGCACCTCTAGTACTTGTCAATTCCTAGGCGACATGCTTATATCATGGTTTTGAAAGAAACAAAATACTGTTGCATTGTCCACCACCAAAGAAGAATATATTTCTACCAGTAGTTGTTGAGCTAAAGTTTTATGGATGAAAAAACAACTTAAGGACTATGGAATTAATATAGATACCATTCCTATCAAGTGTGACAATACTAGTGCTATTTGTCTCACTAAAAATCTCATCCAAAATTCTAAGACTAAACATATTGAAATAAGGCATCATTTCATTAGAGATCATGTCAGAAAAGGAGAAATAGTTTCTAGAGTTTATTGACACCTTAAATCAATTAGCATATATTTTTACAAAACCTTTAGACAAAGAAAGATTGTGGACACTTAGAGGAGAATTAGGTATTACTACATTACCTTAATTTTGTGTTCAAATGAATTTTAACACTTTATTGTTTTAAAGATGTTTTATGACTTAAAATTGATTGCAAAAATATATATGCATGATTCATATGGCTCTTATATGCAAAAATATAGGGGGTGTTTCATGTAGTTATTTGATCTATTTTGACCTTATTTGTCTAGTTTGACTTATTCTTTTGATGCTCTTGAACTTGTTAAAATGAATTGTAACACCCCTTACCCGTTGCCAGAATAGGGTTTCGGAGCATTACCAGAACATTCAAAACATTTTTCAAATAATTCTCGTAATTTACTATTCATTTACCAAGATTATCCAGAATGTCCCTTGATCGAGTCCTCGAGGTCCAATACAAGCATTAGAACCGAATCGAGACTTAATAGGGACCTCTAAGAATTTTTCGCGAAATTACAAAATTTTTCCAAGGTGCAGGGCTCACACGCTCGTGTGGTCCAAGGGACACCCCCGTGTGACCCTGGGACACGCCCGTGTTAGAGGCCGTGTTCGACCCCGTGTAACTCCCTGACTTGCACACACGGCCATGCCACACGCTCGTGTGCTAGGCTGTGTGGTTAATTAATTCAATTCAAAATTAGGTGCAAGTTTCACACGGCCAAGAGACATGCCTGTGTTCTAGGCCGTCTGGCACACACGGCTGAGACACATGCCTGTGTCTCTATCCGTGTGCTCAATTCTGAGCATTCTGTTTCTCAAAATTAATGTGCAGAGGACACACGGCCTAACCACATGCCTATGTTACCAGGCTATGTGTCACACACGGTCTAGACACACGCCCGTATGTCTACCCGTGTGGACAAAATGAAGCCATTTCTAGCTTCATTTCTCACCCAAAATTTCACCCAAGACCTGGACTTGAACACACAGCCAATACCAACCATTCCAAGTATTTAAAGTAGGCAAATTCATCATTTAACAAGGCACACCATTATTTCAAATTCCAATTTAGTCCTTGACCTTTTCTAATTTTTCCATGAATGAGTCACCAAGAATCTACATACTTTTTTTAATGGTCTAATTACCATACAAGGACCTGTAGATTTGAATTCCATAACTATTTGATCCTTATAGCTACTAGAATTCAAATTTCGCATTTTATGCGATTTAGTCCTTCTCGTAATTAAACACTTAATTGATAAAATTTACATATCAAAACTTTCACATGACATATCTACCATATTACAGACCATATAATAAAATAAAAATAAATTATAATTTTGGTCGGATTTGTGGTCCCAAAACCACTGTTGTAATAGCCCTTTTTAGGGTTAATTAGAACAATGGTTTTGGGACCACAACCCAAAAAAAAAATATTTATTTTATTATTTTATTAAGTTTTACAGTATGATAGAATGTTTGTGTGAAAATTTCGTAAATAAATTTTACCGTTTTGAGTGGTTAATTCGGTAAAAAGGACTAAATCGCGTAAAGCGTAAAAGTTGAATTCTATAAGTTAAAGCTATTAAATGACTATGAAATTAAATATTGGGAGCCCCTAAGTGGTAATCATCCGATAAGTATTGATAGTGGAATTCTATGGTTTGGTATTGTTGAAATTTATGATGTTATTAAAGGTTAAAATGGTAAAATGGTTAAAATGTTAATAATAAATAAAACAAAAACAATTTTAAGTTTATTTTCTTAGTTTTTTCACCGAAATTGAACAAATAAAACAGCCATGGAAGAGTTCTTGGGTTATTTTAGATGTTTTATGATAGATTATTAATGTTTGAAGCTAGATTAACAAGTTTTATAAAGTGATTTTTGACAAAAATGTCAATTAAGGACTAAATTGAGAAAAGTGTAAAATTCATGGTTAGATGTGTGAATAAATGAAAATATGGGCTGCTATAAAGTTGTATTAAATTTTTCTAGGCTTGGGTTTGGCTAAAATTTAATGAATTTCATTTTACGAGCTTAGGGACTAGATTGTAAAAGTGTGAAACTTTAGGGGCAAAAGTGTAATTTTACCAAAATGTGTATATAGTGTCAAATTGAATAGAAAGGAAAGTTAATATGCTGAATTTGATATTGTATATAGATCAAGATAAGCAATTACCGGAACTAGATCAGGGAAAACAAAAAGTGGACGAATAGCCGATAGTTTTATTTAAACGACATGAGGTAAGTTCGTATAGCTAGATTCGAACTATTAACTATTTGTAATTGTTTCAAATGTATGTGTATAATTTGAATGAATTATCCATTTGAAATTTAAATTACTCATTATATGATTAAATTATTGTTTACATTAATGAAAGAGAAATGCTACAATTGTTATATATGTTAGATGGATTCGGTATGATAATAGGCATTAGGTATGCAAATTGAGTATTTAAATGTATATACTTAATTGAATTGAATATACATATGATTTGAGAAATTGAATTATTGATCATTGAATGCTTAAATGATGAAGTTGGATAATTACCGAGCCTCGTTTGAACCGTAAGAATTTGTTAGATATGAGTGACATGTCACTAAGGTTACCGTTTTGGTTGAGCTCCTGTATTTGTTGTGGACTCACCACAGCTCGTATGAGCTTACTGATATATCAGCTCGTAAGAGCTTACTGTTTTCAGCTTATTGGAGCTTACTGATTCAGCTCGTATGAGCTTACTGTTCAGCTCGATAGAGCTTACTGTTCAGCTTGATAGAGCCTGCTGTTTTAGCTCAATAGAGCTTACTATTTATTAGCTCAGGAGGAGCTTACCGATCATGGCTCAAAAGAGCAAAAAGGATAATGAATTGATAAATTACCGATAAATACACTTAGTGTGTATCACCCGAGTATCTATCCAAATTCTACGCAGTTTAACGGGCATAATTACTCTTACCAAACATATGAATAAGCTATGTTGAAATGAATAAATTTGTAACACCCTGTACCCATGTCCAACGCCAGGATAGGATACGAGGCATTACTGGACTTAAACATACACATACATGTAAAACTAGGCCATAAAATTTCAACCAATTCAAAACATTCAATACATGTATATCGTCCCTTATACAGGCCTACGAGGCCCAAAACATACATCGGGGGTGGTTTGGGACTAAATCGAGAAGTTTTAGAAATTTTACAACACTTAGAAAACTTTTCCATGTTTAGAGAGTCACACGTCCGTGTGGGTTAGGCCATGTGGTCACACACGCCCGTGTGGCTTGGGACACGCTCGTGTCTTCAGCTCGTGTAACTCTCTGTTTATGACATCAATGATGAAATAGGGTCATACGGCCAAGTCACACGCCAGTGTGCTGAGGCCGTGTTCCCCACACTGCTGAGACACACAGCCATGTCTCTGCCTGTGTGGCCAACACTTAGGTTATTTTCCAAGTCTTGGTCAACCATAAACCCTCACACATTTATTCAACATCAAGGACATACAACATGGCATCCATTTAACGATTAAACATCTTCAATTAGGTCACAAGCATAGCATTTTCATGTTATTATACATGTGATACACACATTCGTATAATATTAATCTAGACACAACAATCCATATTCATTGACTTTGTCATTTGATGACCACCTTTACCAATTTTCATAATCATCAACTTATCAAGTGATCTTATTTAATCATCAAGTATGCATATTCAAACATTTTCATCTTATTTCCATATCATACAATTACTTCATATCTATGACCATTTCGACTGGTCATGAAGCATCCATCATGCACATATGTCATAACACCAATCATGCATGTCCAACAAGCATAATCATATCATCAAATCTCAAGCATTAAAACTTAACATGGATAGGTAGATTGACAAACCTTAATCATTATGAACCACACCTCATGGCCATATAAAGTAACTCAATATAAGCCAATACATTTGGCTAATCATAATAACATCTATTACAAGAGCTAAGTCCCTACACATGCCACTCACTTGGAAATGCTTATCATATACATCAGTACTCCAAAGGTGATGACTTGATAGTGTGATGTTGCTTACGACAATCTCCAACCCCGAGCTAACCTGACAACACTAAAAAAATAGAAAGGAGGGGGTAAGCTTTATAGCTTAGTAAGTCCATATGAAAATAATAATAAGCAATTTATTAACGTACTTTTGCCAAATTCTTATAACATATTCTCATGGTAACACAATCGAAGTTGCACATAATTCCACTATTTGCTCATATTCCAATCAAGCTATCTACTGAAGTCATAGTCACTAAATTATTAATATCTTGAGCTACAGAACTACAAATTAAGATCCGCTAATTTTCCCTAAAACTAGATTCACCTATCTTCTTACCATAAAATTTTCAGAATTTTTGGTCTAGCCCATAAGTACAGTTTATTCTTTAAAGTCTCTCTTGTTCTGCTATTTGACAGTTTCAACCCTTCTTCACCAAAAATTAATTATCTCATCTTATGGGATTCAGATGATGTTTCCATCTATTTCTATTGAAAATATATTCATTAATAATTTAGTCATAAATTTTAACCCATAATTATTCTTGTACAATTTTTAGTGATTTTCCAAAGTTAAGACAGGGGAGCCCGAAATCACTCTGACTCTGTCTCACAAAAAATCAAATATCTCATAATATGAAAGTCTTTTGCTTACATCGTTTACTGTATGTGAAACTAGACTCATTAAGATTTAATTTCATATCTTATTCAGTCTCTAATTCGATTTCCACAATTTTTGGTGGATTTTCAAAGTCGTACTACTACTGCTGTCCAACACTATTTTAGTGCAATATAATGATAACTATCATAAGTTCATTTTCAGCTAATCATGAACTCATCATCTCATGAATTCCATGTTCCATTACACAATTTAAGTTAACATGATATTGCAACTAAATTCATAATCATAATTCATACATCTTAGCTCACAGAGGTCTCGACATTTCTAAATCTCAATAACCATGAGCTTAGAGATTCACGTACATACCTGTACCACATATTCTTACTCATATTACTCTATTTCTTAAACAAAATCTTGAATGGCTCGTTGAACCGCCCAGAATATTGAAGGACGTTCGGAATCACCATTCACCAAATAAAGTACCAAAGCCATGTCCCAGACATGGTCTTACATGGATCCACATATCGAAGCCATATCCTAGATATGGTCTTATACGAAGTCTCATATTGGTGCCGATGCCATGTCCCAGACATGGTCTTACACTAGCACATATATCATCGCCGATGCCATGTCCCAAACATGGTCTTACACTAGCACACATATCAACGTCGATGCCATGTCCCAGACATGGTCTTACACTGGCACATATATCAACGTTGATGCCATGTCCCAGACATGGTCTTACGCTAGCACATATATCAACACCGATGCCATGTCCTAGATATGGTCTTACACAGGATCTCACTAACCATGGGTCATGATATCCGAACTCTAAGTATTCCTGTGAGTCACCCAAGGTTTCTTCAAATAAACATCCCGTCGAAACTTGTCCCTAGGATCGAATCATATATCTCATGATAGTAATTAAGCTCATGATTTCACATAATGATAATAATCATGATAATTGCTTTTTAGCACAAAATCACAATTCATTATATTATCATCACATATCATAGACATATTATAGATCACTTCTTATGCATAGCATACAATAACCTTTAGCTCAACAAATTTGATTCAGTTTATCAATTTAGATTCAATCACCAACAATGATAACATTATCGGAGGTACTTACTTGTCAAATCCTCGTCGTATACATCCGTATGACAAATCATTCAATGTATGATATAATAATATAATTTACAATTCAAGTATGGAATTAAATTATTATTATTACTATCACACGAACTTATCTCGAATCCGAGCACAGCTAATTATTCCATTTTAGTCTATAATCTTGTACCTTCCCGATTTAAGCCCGAATCTCGTTTTCCTTGATCTATAATATAACATTTAGCTTACTAATTAGTCACATTATTCATTGTGACCCAAAAATTATATTATGGCAAAATTATGTTTTTGCCCCTAAACTTTATCATATTTACACTTTTGCCCCTAAGCTCGTAAGATGATTTTTATTCAATTTCTTTGTACTTTATGCCTATCCAAACCATTTTCATAAATATAGTAGCCAATAGTTTCCACTAAATCACACTTTTATGACCAATTTTATAACTTTTACAAAATAGACCTTCTAAAGATTTTCATCGAAAATCACTTAGTAAAAGTCGTTTATTTAACACCCAACATTCATTTTCTACCATTAGACATCAAAGCACATGAATATAACTCATGGTTAAATTTTTAAACATGAACCCTAGCTCAAAATAATGGTAGAAATAGCTAAATCTTATTACGAGGATTTCAAAAACGTAAAAATCATTAAAACCGGGGCAAGAACTGACTTACTATTGAGCTTGGAAAGCTTGAACAAAACCCTATCCATGGATTCCATGCAAATTTCAGCCAAGGGTTGAAGATGAGCATAAATTTGGCTTTTATTTTCCCTTTTTATTATTTTAATTACCAAATAACCAAAATGCCCTAACTTAAAAATATTCTATTTCACCCATTTCATGTCCATTTTTGTCCAAAAAATTAACCAATGGTCTAATTAACATTTAAGGACCTCCAATTTAAAATTTCATAACAATTAGACACCTCTAACATGTAGAACCCAACTTTTGCACTTTTTACAATTTAGTCCTATTGACTGAATTGAGTGCCCAAACGTCAAAGTTTTCAAATGAAAATTTCACAAAATCATCCCGTGGAATTTTAAACCATAAAACTATAATAAAAATAATTTTCTTACGTCAAATTTGTGGTCTCGAAACCACTGTTCTGACTAGGCCCAAAATCGGGCTGTTACAAAATTACTGTTGAAATGAATGAATTACTGTTTATATGGATGAATTACTGTGGATGCAGATAAATTAATGTTATTACTGATGAATTACTGGTTATACGGATGAACTACTAGTTATATGAATAAATTACAGTTTATACTAATAAAAATGAATTGCCATAATGTTATGTGAATTATATGATATTGATGTTATTTGATGAACTAAATATGGAATGAAGTTATATGTACTTGATATTGAATATTTATTGTTTTCACCTATGGTGAGTTGATGTTTACATCGATATAATGATACTAATATATTGAATATTTTATATGCTTATGCATTGGGCAAATTTGGTTGGATTGTATTGAAGTGGTAATATAGGTTATAATGACGTACAAACAAAAGTTGTATGTGAATCGAGATATAGGAGGTTTAACCACATATATGCCCATTAGTGTGCAAAATACAAAATATTTGATGTTATTTCCATGGTTCAACGGACAAGATAACGGTACGAGAATTGAAATGATAATATAAATATGTTCAGGTATACGTGACACACTCGACAAGTAAGTAATATTTTAATAATTTCATATGATACGTAAGTGAAAACCAATTAATACATACAGGAATTATCAGGTTGTTATTGTAATACGTGTTAATTTCAATGGAGTTGATTTATATGTATTCATGCTTATCTAATTTTGAATTAATTGTTAAATTGTATATAGTACATACTAGTCATACGAGCTTATTATGCTTACTCTATTTTTTTCTCCTATTTTACAGTGATTTGAAAGATCGCTCGGGTTGGAAGTCATCGATGATTTCATCACACTATCCAAGAGTTGATTTGGTATTTTTGAATTCTTTAAAATTGGTAATATGGCATGTATAGGCTAGTTGATTATAGGAGATGTATAAGTTATTTTAGCTATTGAAGCTTATATGTATTGATGTGTTTAAGCCATGTGATTTGGCTTAACTTGGTTAAATATTGGGTTATGTTTATGTGTATTAGATATGGCATGTTTTGATAAGTAGTTGATGGAATGAGGATATGTAAATGGTATGGATATGTGATGGAAATAAGAATCGAAACTGTTTGAATGATAGTTAGTACTTGGATGTTTAAGGTTAAATTATTGAATAGGTTATTTGTGTATATTGACTAATGAATAATATTGGTTTGGTATGTGTTTGAATGCACAAATAGAATTGATTTGAGTATATAAATGTTTGGTTTTGTAATGGCATATAATGTGTATTTGAAATGGTTGTTCTGATTACCAAATTGAATGAAAGTATGGTGTTATATGTGAGCTTAGGTGATTGAAGTTTGGGTGAGGAAAAATTTCTTAAAACAAGCCTATTTCTCGTCCACACGGTTGAGTACACGGGCATGTGACTCGACTGTGTGTCTGCTAAAGCTTAGTTAAAATAAGTAAGAGAGTTACACGACCTAGACACACGGGTGTGTCTATTGGCCGTTTGTGGCACACGGGCTGAGACACAGGCGTGTGGTCGGCCGTGTGACCTAAGTCAGTATGTATGCCCTGTTTCTACACGACCTATGACACGGGCGTGTCTGGTGGCCGTGTGCCTGGGCACATGGGCATGTGACCTCTTTATTCAAGAAAATTTTTTAAGTTTCCCAAAGTTTTTAAATGTTATCGATTTAGTCCTGAATGCATGTGAGAAGTTATTTATGCTCAACTTAAGCATGTTACAAGTGTAAATGAATGAATTTGATTGAAATAAGTTGATTTAATGAAAAATGAATGTTCTGAATTGTGTTATAAGTCTGGTAATACCTCGTAACCTATTCCGGCGAAGGATATGGGTTAAGAGTGTTACATTTATTGGTATCAGAGCTACGGTTTAGTCAATTTAAGGACTAATGTAGTATATGTGTGTCTAGCTATACATGCCATATTTAACCTGTGATAGTGTGATATCTCTTGACACTAACGAGAATTGTTTTAACTAGACAGATGTGATTTCCAACCGAGCTAATTCAGATAATACTGAATGTGATACTAAAATATTTGAGTAAAATGTGTTTATGATGAGTTGAAACTCATAAAGGTATGAAGGATAGTTTATAACATTATGTTATTGATAAATGTTATATCATATGCGAGTGTATATAAAAGTCAAATTATGAGGCTTTACGACCTTCATCCCCTTACCAGTATAGAATTATAATGGAATTTACTAGATTAGGATTGAATAAGTTCCCAAGTGTGAAAATCAAAGAGTTCAAGGATAAAATGATTTATAACATGGTCAGATATGAGAATGGGTTAGTAAGTAAAGACTGTTCTGGAAGAGATGATAGATTGCTCAGAAGATTATTCGGATTACGCAATGTCGCTGTTAAAGAAGAAATTTACTTCAGTTAACTGAATTATTCAGGTATGATAATTAAAGAAAGTATTACCATAATTTCTTCTGAATTGATTTTCATTAATGGATGAGATAATGTGGGATTAGTGATGACAAGATCAGACAATGAAATAATATTTGAATTGTATTAATAGTTGAGTGCAGCGATTATAGTTAAAGTAAATTGCGATGATTTCTTCTTGGTATTCTATGTGTTCATCTATCCTCAGAGGTATGTGTAACTGTATATTTTCGTATGACATTCTTATCATACGAGAACATTATCTAAATATACTGATATATGAAAGCAATGTTGGGTTGTTTGGGTTATGATCGGCATTATTCTATCTTTTTCTAGTATTCTATTACATTGTGTCGACAGAAGGTCGACGGTAAAATCTGTATGATGTTAGTATTCTATTTCTACTAGTTATTGTTCTGTTGAATAAACATGAAGATTATATTGCTTCTATTACCATTGATTCCAGTGCATATGAGTGATGCTTTACTTTTGGATTTCGTCTGAGACATCATCGAGATATTTACCATCTGATATGGGTACTTTCTCAAAAAGTTCAATATAGTATTATATTTGGGATTGCAATATCTCAGTTTTCTTATGATTCTAAATGGTTATCTGTGAAAGATATTTGAATGGATATAATTATATTTACTTCAATTATAATTTTTGGTTTGATCATAGTAACGTTGTTATACAAATCTCGGATTTATAGAGGTTGTGATTCTGCATTGGTTATTATTGGAACTATATTTGATTTTCATTTTTGTTTCAAACTGCATTATTGATAGTTGAGGTCAACTCATTTGTTTAATCTGATTGAGCTATTCACTTGAAAGGTAATTAAATTTTGTATACTTGAGTTTAACCATAGGTTTGGAAAACAAAACTTGTACACTCATGGGTGAACAAACGGGTAGTCTGAATGAATAATTCATATTCTAGAAGACATGACACAGAAATATAACTATTGGATCAAATCTAATTCAGAAGTGATATTGTAAATTAAAGTTATTCTGATGGATAAAGTTATTGCATTTATGAATCTTGAATGGTTTGATACTTGTTAATAAAGTTATTAACTGTGGAAGGATTATGGATTAGCGATTGATAATCATCCAGGGAAAGTGATTGTAGTCACAGATACCAAGAGCAGAAAATCTTCGTTTGTTTTAAAGGTATTGAGTACAGTTACTTTATTGGAAGGTGATTTGACATTAGCTAAGTTAAAAAGCTAAATCGATGTTTATTCAGCAAGTCTGTGGAACTTGGAAATAAGACAGTGAATTGCAAGTTAAAAGAGTAAAATGGGAGATGTCTTCTGATTTAGAGTTTCAGATTAAAACTGATGATTACTTGTTTTTCCAAAATAGAGTTTGAGTACCGATAAATCCAGAGATTTTATAGCGATTGATATACAAAGCTCATAGTAGTAGTTTGCCTGTTATTCTAGGAAAAACAAGTTGATTAATTATTTGAAATTGTTGTATCCATAGATAGGTATGAAACGAGACATTTCTGACTCTACGCTTAAAAGTTTAAAGTATCAGCAAGTTAAACTAATTGTTATGTACCTTCGGGACTGTTACAGCCTGTAATGATATTTGAGTGAAAAATGGGATAATATTACGATGGATTCTATATAGGGAATTTTTCTTATCACCAAAAAAGAAAGATGTTATCTGGGTTACTGTCGAATGTTTAAAAAGTCTGCATATTTATTTTTATACGTGCAGATTTCTCCTTTGATAGACTTGTGAGTTTTACATTTCAGAGACTTTCAGATTATACAGTGTGTCAGTCTCTATTATTTTTGGAACCCGAGGTTTATATTATGAGTTGGTAGAAAACTACAGTAAATTTTGGGTACGAAGTTGAGTTCCAATACCGCATTTCATCCTTAAACTGAAAGATTAATATGAGAAAAAAATTTAGATTCTTGGAAATATGTTTTGATACTGTGTTTTAGAATTTGAGAGCAACTGAGAAAGACATTTACTGTTAGTTGAGTTTCTGTATAATAATGGTTATCAGATCGGTATAAAGATGGCATTGTATGAAGAATTGAATAGTTGCAATTACTGAACTCCGTTGTATTGGATAAAGCTTTGTGAGAGAAAGATCCACTAAGTTGTTCTGATCAAAGAGATTGAAAAGATAGTGAAAGTAATTCATAACTGTTAGAAAGCAATTTCCAATCGACAGAAAAATGATGCGAACTTGAAATGTAAAAACATTGAATTCTAGTTAAAGGACAAAGTCTTTGAGAAAGTATCGATGTGGATATAGCATTACCTGATTTAGCTGTAAAAAGAAGTTTGGTTTGCAATTTATAAGGCCGTATGAGATTTAAGTGAGAATTAAGCCAATGTTTCATATATCTACTTTGTGATGGTGCAAATCAGATCTTTTGCGTATAAATTCTCCTACCGATATTGAGGTACACTCATATATAAATAGTATAGTGAAGAGCGGATCAGGATTTTAGCTCAAGAGATCAAAGAGTTGAAAAACCAAAGAATAGCATTACTAAAAGTTTTCTTTTTGTATCGACACGAGATTGAAAAGACTACATAAAAATCTAAAAAGTCTATGAAAAAGCAATACTCTGATCTGTTTCCTGGTAAGATTTTCGGGGACGAAAATCCCTAAGGGGGAGAGTTGTAACTGCCCGCTTTCGGGGCCACAATCCTAAGAAAAAATATTTATTTTATTATTTATTAAGGTTTACAGTATGATAGAATGTTTGTGTGAAAATTTCGTAAAGAAATTTTACTATTTGAGTGGTTAATTCAATAAAAAGGACTAAATCGCGTAAAGCGTAAAAGTCAAATTCTATAAGTTAAAGGTATTAAATGGCTATGAAATTAAATAGTGGGAGTCCTTAAGTGGTAATTATCCCATAAGTATTGATAGTGGAATTCTATGGCTTAGTATTGTTGAAATTTATTATGTTATTAAAGGTTAAAATGGTAAAATGGTTAAAATGTTAATAATAAATAAAACAAAAACAATTTTAAGTTTATTTTCTCATCTCTCTCACCGAAATTGAACAAAGAAAATAGCCATGGAAGAGTTCTTGGGTTCAGCACACATTTCGCTTAATTAAGGTACGGTTTGAGCTTGGTTTTTAATGATTTCTACATTTTCGAGCTCGTTGCAGCTTAATCTATCTAGCCCGTACCTTCGTTTTCGAAACTGCTATAGATTTTGAATGATGCCATTGTTGAATGCTTGGTTGTTTAGATATTTTATGATAGATTATTAATGTTTGAAGCTAGATTAACAAGTTTTATAAAGTGATTTTTGACAAAAATGTCAATTAAGGACTAAATTGAGAAAAGTGTAAAATTCAAGGTTAGATGTGTGAATAAATGAAAATATGGGCTGCTATAAAGTTGTATTAAATTTGGCTAGGCTTGGGTTTGGTGGAAATTGAATGAATTTCATTTTACAAGCTTGGGGAATAGATTGTAAAAGTGTGAAACTTTAGGGGCAAAAGCGTAATTTTACCAAAATGTGTATATAGTGTCAAATTGAATAGAAAGGAAATTTAATATGCTGAATTTGATATTATATATAGATCAAGATGAGCAATTACTAGAACTAGATCAGGGAAAATGAAAAGTGGATGAATAGCCGATAGTGTTATTTGAGCGACACGACGTAAGTTCGTATAGCTAGATTCGAACTATTAAATATTTGTAATTATTTAAAATGTATGTGTAGTAGTTGAATGAATTATCCACTTGAAATTCGATTTACTGATTATATGATTAAATTATTGTTTACATTAATGAAAGAGAAATGCTACAATTGTTATATATGTTACATGGATTCGGTATGATAATATGCATTAGGTATGCGAATTGAGTATTTAAATGTATATACTTAATTGAATTGAATATATATATGATTTGAGAAATTGAATTATTCATCATTAAATGCTTAAATGATGAAGTTGGATAATTACCAAGCCCCGTTTGAACTGTAAGAATTTGTTAGATAGAAGTGACATGTCACTAGGGTTACCATTTTGGTCGAGCTCCTGCATTTGTTGCGGACTCACCATAACTCGTATGAGCTTACCGATATATCAGTTCAAAAGAGCTTACTGTTTTTAGCTCGTATGAGCTTACTGTTCAGCTCGATAGAGCCTACCGTTTTAGCTCAATAGAGCTTACTATTTATTAGCTCAGAAGGAGCTTATCGGTCATGGCTTGAAAGAGCGAGAAGGATAATGAATTGATGGATTATTGATAAATACACTTAGTGTGTATCATTTGAGTATCTATCCAAATTCTACGTAGTTCAACGGGCATAATTACTCTTACTGATCATATGAATAAGCTATGTTGAAATGAATGAGTTACTATTGAAATGAATGAATTACTGTTGATACGGATGAATTACTGTTGATACAGATAAATTACTATTATTACTGATGAATTACTGGTTATACGGATGAACTACTAGTTATATGAATGAATTATAGTTTATACCAATAAAAATGAATTGCCATAATGTTATGTGAATTACATGGTATTGATGTTATTTGATGAATTAAATATGGAATGAAGCTATATGTACTTGAGATTGAATATTTATTGTTTTCACCTATGGTGAATTGCCATAATGATATTAATCCATTGATGATTTTATATGCTTATGCATTGGGAAAATTTGGTTGGATTGTATTGAAGTGGTAATATAGGTTATAATGACGTACGAACAAAAGTTGTATGTGAATCGAGATATAGGTGGTTTAACCACATATATGCCCATTAGTGTGCAAAATACAGAATATTCGATGTTATTTCCATGGTTCAACAGACAAGATAACAGTACGAGAATTGAAATGATAATATGAATCAGTTCAGGTATACGTGACACGCTTGACAAGTAAGTAATATTTTAATAATTTCATATGACACGTAAGTGAAAACCAATGAATACATACAAGAATTATCAGGTTGTTACTGTAATATGTGTTAATTTCAATGGAGCTGATTTATATGTATTCATACTTATCTAATTGTGAATTAATTGTTAAATTGTATATAGTACATACTAGTCATACGAGCTTACTAAGCTTATTAGCTTACTCTGTTTATTTCTCGTATTTTATAGTGATTTGAAAGATCGCTCAGGTTGGAAGTCATTGATGATTTCATCACACTATCCAGGAGTTGATTTGGTATTTTTGAATTCTTTAAAATTGGTAATACGGCATGGGCTAGTTGATTATAGGAGATGTATAAGTTATTTTAGCTATTGAAGCTTATATGTATTGATGTGTTTAAGCCATGTGATTTGACTTAACTTGGATAAATATTGGGTTATGCTTATGTGTATTAGATATGGCAATGATAGTTGGTACTTGGATGTTTAAGGTTGAATTTCTGAATAAGTTGTATGTGTATATTGACTAATGAATAATATTGGTTTGTTATGTGTTTGAATGCACAAATGGAATTGATTTGAGTATAAAAATGTTTGGTTTTGTAATGGAATATAATGTGTATTTGAAATGGTTGTTTTGATTGCCAAATTGAATGAAAGTATGGTGTTATATGTGAGCTTAGGTGATTGGATTTTGGGTGAGGAAAAATGGCTTAAAACAAGCCTATTTCTCGTCCACATGGTTGAGCACACGGGCGTGTGACTCGACCGTGTTTCTGCTAAAACTTAGTTAAAATAAGTTAGTGAGTTACACGGCCTAGACACACGGGCGTGTCTATTGGCCGTGTGTGGGACACGGGCAAAGACACGGGCGTGTGGTCAGTCGTGTGACCCAGGTCAGTATGTATGCCCTACTTCTACATGGCCTATGACACGGGCGTGTCTGGTGGCCGTGTGAGGCACACGGCCTGGGCACACGGACGTGTGACCTCTGTATTCAAGAAAACTTTCTAAGTTTCCCAATGTTTTCAAATGTTATTGATTTAGTCCTGAATGCATGTTTTAAGTTATTTATGCTCGACTTAAGCATGTTACAAGTGTAAATGAATGACTTTTATTGAAATGAGTTGATTTAATAACAAATGAATGTTTTGAATTACGCTATAAGTCCGGTAGTGCCTTGTAACCTATTCCAGCGACGGATACGGGTTAAGGGTGTTACAACTATTCCGATTTCACTGAAAAATAGGCTGTTACATGAATTACATGCATCATGCTTACATTGTGCATTTTCATGCATGTGAAACTATTAAGAATGATCTTAGATTCATTTTAAGACCCCTAGAACCCATTAGGACCTAAAAATCTCGTTTTCCAAATTGTACTGCACTTGGAAAAAGGAACTGTAATTTGGTATCAATACCAATTAAAAAATATTGGTACTTTTATAAAAATATCGATACTCGTAAAAAATACCAATACCACTGTGTTTTAAAGGCACCTGCAACGCTAGTTCAAAACAGTTTTGTTCAAAAACCTTATTTTTTTCCTTCATCTGAAAATCCTCTCATTCTTTAAAAATCATCAGAACTCTTGACTTTTTTTTGTAAAATCTTTACTTTGCAATTCTTTTCCATCAAGATTTCATCAATATTGTTCAAGGAATTTCACTATTTCAACAGTTTGAAGGTAAAACCATAGAATTTTAAAATTTTTTATTTTATAAAATGTAGGTTGAGATAGTGCTTCTTGATGATTTATTGGGTTGATTTGGATTATATTTATTGTGCTTTGTTGCAAGGGCTAAACGTTTTCTTAAATTTTTTACTTAAAACCCTTGCACACCAAGTGTTTGAGAAAATTCCCAGATGAAAGTTTTTAGTGTTTTAGTTGAACTTTAGTGTTTAATACTCTAGATATGGCTCCTAAGAAAAGACCAAGAACCAGTGCCTCATCATCCTATCAACCTAATGGCCATAGATCATCATTTAATGAATGCTTTCGTATCGATGATTTACGTGAATGTTTTGATAGAAACTTTGCATCTAAAAGATTTTGGGAGTTTAGGAAAGTTGATATAGCCATGTTAGATGGTATTAATTTTGTCTGTCTTTCTATTTTGCAAACTTGGGGTTGGATGGATTTCCTTAATATTTCCTAGCCAACTTACTATAATCTTGGATGAGCATTTTTCTCTAATCCCAAACTCAAACACGATTAGTACAACAACATCGTAATAGCCATAACTTCTTTTTTAATGAAAGCCCCTATATGTCTTACCTTAGAAAAGTTTGGCGATTATCCTCATTTTCCTTTTGGTGGTAACTCTGATGAAAAAGGTCCTTTTAATCCTGCCCTTTTTATTCAGTTCAGATCGACATTTGAACTTAATTTTCATGATTGTGTTTTCCATTTGATCATAACTTGAAACCTTCGCCCTATTAAAAAACATGCTAAGCTTCAAAACATCAATTATTGGTGGCTCAACTCTTTTAAATCTGATAGGCGTCCCGACCTAGCTCTCATCATGTTTAATGAGATTACTAAGGCTATCGAGAGGGGGATCAATTGTAACACCCCTAACCCGTATCTGTCATCAGAACAGGGTTACAGAGCGTTACTAGAGTTTTTAGAACATTTACAGATAAATCATGCAAGTTACTATTCAAATTCTAAAATCATTCATAACGTCCCTTAAATAGACCCTCGAGGTCCAATACGAGCATTAGAATCGAGTCGAGACTTAATAGGAACCTCTAAGAATTTTTCGCAAAATTTCAAAAATTCTCCAAGGTGCATGGCTCACAGGCCCGTGTGGACCATAGGACACGCTCGTGTGACCCTAGGACACGCCCGTGCTAGAGGCCATGTTCGACCCCGTGTAACTCTCTGACTTGTGCACACGGCTATGCCACACGCTCATTTGCTAGGCCGTGTGGTCAATTAAATCATTTCAAAATTAGGTACAACTTTCACACGGCCAAGACACACGCCCTTGTTCTAGGCCGTGTAGCACACACGGCTGAGACACACGCCTGTGTCTCTGCTCGTGTGCTCAATTTTGAGCATTCTGTTTCTCGAATTTAAGGTGCAAGGGAAACACGGCCTAACTACACGCCCATGTACCTAGCCATGTGTCACACACGGTCTAGACACATGCCCGTGTGGACAAAATAAAGCCATTCCTATATTCATTTCTCACCCAAAATCACACCCATGACCTGCACTTGAATCACACATCCAAATACCAACCATTTCAAGCATTCAAATCAAGGAAATTCCATCATTCATCATGGCATATCATTTCATGCATAAATGTAACACCCCTTACCCGTATATCAATGCCGGAACAGGGTATGAGGCATTACCAAACTTACATAATAAGAAAATATACAAATCGAGTCATAAATTTTTCATCCGAATTAAAACCGTTTGTATTCAATCATAATGTCCCTAATACGAGCCTATGAGGCACAAAATATACTTTAGAAATGGTCCGAGACTAAATCGAGAACTTAGGGAACTTTTATAAAACATAGAAAATTTTTGCTAGAAACAGGGGACACACGCTCGTGTGGTTTTGGGACACGCCCGTGTGGGCAGGCCGTATGGCTACACACGCCCGTGTGGTTTTAGGACACACCCGTGTGGGCAGGCCGTATGGCTACACATGCCCGTGTTCCTAACCCGTGTAACTCTCTGACTTGTAATGCATGAACAAATTGAAGTCACACGGCCAAGTCACACGCCCGTGTGCTAGGCCGTGTGGTTAATTTAATATTCATAAAATAGGTTCAAACTTCACACGGTCAGGAAACACGCCCGTGCCTGAGGCCGTGTCCCTCACATGGCTGAGACACACGCCCATTTCTCTGCCCGTGTACTCGATTCTAAGCATTCTGTTTCAAAAAATTTAGGTGCAAGGGACACACACCCGGAACACATGCTTTTGTATCTGCCCGTGTAGATAAAATAAAGGCTATTTACCAAGCCATTTGCCACCCTCATTTACACCTACACTTACACCAATTCAATGGCACAATTCATGGCATACTTAGGCAACCAAAACATCCAAAATCATGGCTAGAGCATATCATTTCATTGTCAACACTTAACATACTTACAACATCATATTCCACCAAACCAAATCATACCAATCTCACAACCACAAGTATCAACACCAATACCTTCTTCAAGGAAAGTTTTGTTTAAGTCTTCTAACATGTCAAAATACCAACTTAACCATTCAACAAGAAAACCAAAGAGCCACATTCAACCATTTACTAAGCATTGAAAAATTATATCACCAATAAGGAATTGGCACATACATGCATATGTATAACATGTAAGCTTACAACCAAAATGAGCCAATTTACATGGCCAAAGGCCACATCAAACCTTTGACAATTACAAACCAATACATTTGGCCAAATTCATAATGACACATATAACAAAATGACCAAGTCCCTATACATGCCATATACTCAAAATGCTAAATTTCACTAATACCCAAAATGTTAGTTTTGATAGTGTGAGGCAAATCTCTGACAATCCCAAATCCGAGCTAGCTTGGCGACACTATAAAACATGGAAAAATAAACAGAGTAAGCTATATAGCTTAGTAAGTCCATATGCAAGAAATAAGCAAGTCATAACATACAATCAACATTCAAGGGATAAAATATATGATATAATTTACCATAAGTTTCACAATCATAATTTATTCCTTCACAAACTTACCTTGAATTCATCATTTCTTGAGATTCAATAAACATAAGCTTTATGTACATACCTGTATCATCTCAAAATGAACTTACACGTATTCTCATCTTTGACATACCCGTGAACCAATCGAAATAATAATGTCGGATACTCAGGAATTTTGCACACTAAGTGCCATATATGTAGCCAATGCTACCTAAGTTTCATATCCCATAATTGCTCGCTCTCGAGCTATCGACGAGATTGCTCACACAAGTTGTTAGTCCAGACGTAGTTATACGATGTTGCTCACACAAGCTGTCGAGTAACCACAACATATACCAGCATACTTAGCCACCGGTAGGGCGTACAGGACCAGTACCTAGATCACATAATCACATAACACATGGTAACCCTAGTGACATGTCACTTGTATCCTAACCTATTCCTAAGGTTCAAACGAGATTTCTTACTTGTCGAATCATCATCGAACTCGTTTGTAAAGTTAAACTCTTCCACATAGCCAATCATACAGTTCATGCAATATTAAAGCATTTAAATACAATTATATTAAAGCTTATTTAACATATGAACTTACCTCGGTTACAAAAATGGCTATTAGTTCTATTTAGTCCACAACCTTGTTATTTCCCTGGTCTAAACTCGAATTTCATTTTTCTTGAACTATAATATCAAATTTAACTTATTCAACTATCACATTATTCAATTCAACCCAAAAACCCACTATGGCAAAAATTACATTTTTGCCCCTAAACTTTTGACATTTTAAATTTTAGTCCCTAAGCTCGTAAAATGATTGTCATTCAATTTCTTCATTACCCAAGCCTATTCAAACCTTTTTCATGCTCATGACAGCCCAAAATTTTCATTTATTCACATTTTACCACACATTTTACAACCTTTTACAAATAGGTCCCTTTTTGACATTTTCATTAAAAATCACTTTGTAAATATTATTTAACTAACAAAAAACATGCATTTCTACCATTAGACATCAAAATACAAGCTTATTCAACATGGGTAAAATTTTAGACATTGATTTTCTTTCAAATTAGTCCTTAGAATAGCTAGATCAAGTTACAACATTCACAAAAACATAAAAATCATTAAAAAAGGGACAAAGACGGATTTATAATCAAGCTTGGAAGCTTGGCCAAACCCTAGCTATGTCTTCTCTTGCAATTTTCTGCTATGGGCGACTAAATTGAAGAAGATGGACACTTTTATTTGTTAATTTTGTCTTTATTTACTAGATTACCAAAATGCCCTTCACTTAAACTTTGAAATTTTCCCTAACCATGTCTGTTTTTGCCCATACTAAAGTATAATGGTATAATTACCATTTAAGGACCTCTAATTTAGAATTTCATAACAACTTACTACCTTTAGCCTATAGAACTCAAATTTTTCACCTATTGCAATTTAGTCCTTCTAGTCAAATTGAGTACTCAAACGATAAAATTTCTTAACGAAATTTTCACACAATTATTTTGTCATGCTGTAGACCTTAAAGAAATAGTAAAACAAATATTTCTACTTCAGATTTGTGGTCTTGAAACCACTGTTCCATTTTAACCCAAAAACGGGTTGTTACAATACATGTCTATAATCTTAGCTTAGTTAAGTCCTCAAGTTAGAAAAAATTTGATCAAATACTTAACATACATGTAGTTACCATAGTTTGAAATTACAAGTATATTAAAACAAACCATTACTAGCCATTCCAATGGCTAGATTACAAGCATCATTTACATTTACATGCCAATATGGCCAATATATCTTATACATGCCATTACAACCATAATTGATTTACCAAACTGTATCGACATGGGCTAATGGATAGTGTGAGTGATCTCCGCCAAGCTTCCGATTTACTATAAAATAGGGAAATAAAATTAAGTACGCATAAAATGCTTAGTAAGTTCGTATAACATGGTACTTAACTTACCATTCATTCTATTTTGAGGTAACTATGTAAGGCATTTTCAATCAATTTGCCCTCAAGCCCTACACATATCCTCATTGCCCTTGTTAGTCATATATTCCACAATAACATCTCAAACATATATGGGCTCAACAACAATCAAGTTTCCAAGCACATATGCTTTCCACAACATGTATTCATTCAACATGCATAATTCATCTCATTATTACAAGTATAATTTCATAATAGTTCATTTCGAGTTCAGATCATTTCATATCAGAACTTTAATCATATTACTCGAAATATCAAGGTCACGATTATTACACTTAAGGTGTATAAGTCCATAGTCAAAAATGAACATATATTAATCAAATAAAGTCCATGTACAAATATCATCATCTCATGTTTTCATATATCATTTGTCATGTATCATCATTTTCTTGTATTTCAGACGGATACGTGTAATAACTCATTTTATCATTCATATATTCTCATGTTTGAAATTGTCACCCGTTGAATTTATTTGGAATATCAATGGATACGCAGGTAGTACACTTGAGGTGTACGAATCAGGATCTATCAATTCATGTCCAATGGTACCCATAAGGTACTATATCAGAGAGTACAGTCTCGAGCCACACATGTATACAACAGGATTACCAGTCCAGGCTAAATCTTTTTTATGACATATGCTCTAAGGAGCTTGATCTAGATTACCCGTCTAGGCTAAATCCAATCCATGAAATATGCTCGAGAGGACTTATATCAGGATTACCCGTCCAAGCAAAATCCTTTCTGTAATGAGGTCAATAGGATTACTCGTCCAAGCTAAATCCCATCAGCAACAAATGCAGGGCCTCATTCATTTCGGGAAATCACATATCCGTTTATTTTCCATTTATTCAACCGGGATTTAAACATTTTTCTCAAGCATTATCGGGCATGTGATTATTTCATACATCCATAACATTCATATAATTCAAATAAACACATTCCACATTAATTTCAAGCATATAAGTAACATTCTCATCGTTTATCCTTTATCATCTATTGAGAATTATCATTTAATTTAAACATTTTTATTTATCAGGCTTGATCAAATATGTAACCATTTCACATATTTATGGCATTCATACAATTTACATAAACACAATCAATGCGAGCATGTAAATAAACACAATTTAGTCGCACGAACTTACCTCGACAATGTTCGTGTACGTAAAATCTCCTAATCTGACATTTTCCTGTTCCCTGGTTCTAGCAACGAATTTGGTCTATCTGGATCTATACGAGTAAATTTTACATCAATTTCTCAGATTTCATACTCATTTGGACTCAATTTACATCCTAGGAAAAATTATCATTTTGCCCCTAACTTTTCCATAAATTCTCATTTCGTCTCTAGGCTCGGAAAATAAAATTTGTGAAATTTACTCCCTATTCCAAGCCTAACCAAAATCCCATTACAAAATTTACAGCATATGTATTCATAAAAATTCAGCATTTTTCTTCAATTTCACAACTTTACATTTTAGTCCTTAAATCATGTTTTCATCAAAAAATCACTTTGTAAAAGTTGTTTATCTATCAGCAACCTTTCATTTTCTACCATAAATGTCAAATTCCCAGCATATACATCCATGAACCATTTTCCATACTTTGATAACTTCTCAAATTGATCCCCCAAATAGATAGATTATGCTATCTCGATTTCAAAAATATCATAATTACTAAAAACGGGCCAAGGAAACTTACCCAATTTGGCCATGAAACTTCCTTCTCTCTCTTAGGGTTTTCATGTATTTTTTGGGGGAAGAAGATGAGAAAATAAGATGATATTTTTTTATTATCATCTTTTAATTAATTAAATTATTTCACTTTCCAATTTAGTCCTTGCCCTTTTTCTAAATTTCCATGGATGAGTCACTATAATATCTACATACTTTTCTTTAATGGTCTAATTATCATATAAGGACGTTAATTTTATAATTTCATTACTATTTTATCCTTCTAGCTACTAAAATCCAACTTTTGCATTTTATGCGATTTGGTCCTTCTCGTAATTAAACACAAAATCGATAAAATTTTCTTATCAAAATTTGCACATGACATTTCTATCATATTATAGACCATGTAATAAAATAAAAATAAATTTTATTTTTGGCTCGAATTTGTGGTCTCGAAACTACTATTCCGATTTCACTGAAATTGGGATGTTACATCAATACAAATATCACCCTTCCCCATGGAGACACCCTCGTTACTTCTAACCAACCTATTAGTTATGAGGCCCATCATCATGCTGGATATCATTACGATGCCACCACCGATACATGGATTAAGAGAGATCAATCGATGGAACATGAAGATGATGACATCGATGCCAATTTTGAAGACATTCCGACACACGAGCATGTTCCTTCACCCAAACATGTTCCTCCTCCAGCTTCATTTTCTCACGCAGCTCAACCTTCATCCAAGATCAATGGTGCGATCCTTGATGCTATCCATTCTTTGAGCAATGATGTTCAAGGACTTAGAGACGAGGTTAGATCTCATAGTGATGAGGTTAATTCTAGGTTATCAACGTTGAAGACGCAAACGACATCTCTCCTAGCTCGCTTTCCTTCGGGAACTCCCTTCTCACCCCACGATAATGACTAGAGTAGATTTCTAGGCTTGCATTTTCCATATCATTATTCATAATATTTTCACCATTACTTTTGTTTATTTCCTATGTCATGAACCTTGTATTCTAAGATACCTTATTTGTTAGTTATCTACTTCTTAATTTTCCCATCTTTTTGAACTAACCATTTTTTTTCCTTAAGCTTTATTTATTTTTTGATATAACAAAAAGGGGGAGAAGAAAAAGTAAATTAAGGTAAATTGATTGATTACTTTTATGCTAACCATATGAAAATTATGTGCCCATTTTCCTTAAAGTAAAAATGAATGTAAATTGTATGTCAATATTTTTATTTTGACCTTAAATTCAAAATGACATTTATTAAGGGGGAACAATTATTCAAAAATAAATTTACCAAATGTTTTGTTATATCAAAAAGGAGAAGATTGTTAAACTAAGCTTTATTTGATAAAATGTTTTGGTATAACAAATTAAAGTGTTTTTGAATAAAAGTTAAAATTGAACAAAATTGACAAAATTATTTTTCAAATTGAAGTTTAAAAGATAGAATTTTGAATATCTACTTTGAACTCTTAGAAAATTTTTGAAACAACTTTAAAATCAAGTTAAAATGATATTAACCAAGTTAAAAGTCTTTTAACAAATCAAACTAATTTTCAAACAAGTTAGAATTGCTTAAGGCCAAAACATATCGATACCTAATATCGATACCCTTCAAATAAATTATATGAAATTGGCATTATGTTTTTCAGAAAATCAACTAAGCATCGATCCGGTATCGATGCCTTTTTATAAGGTATCAATAAAACTGTTATGGTATTGATATTTAAACTTCAACTATCATTGAATTTAGCATTTATTGCAAAAAATATCGATACATTTTTATCTGGTATTGATCCATGTTGTTGCAGGTGAATTAGATGCTCTAGTTTTCACATCCCCAACAACTCTATTAACTACCACAACAACCTCAACAGTTGGAAATCAATTAGAGGGTATAAATAGCAGCTTATAAAGATCCTACAATAAGAAGAAATCATATTCAAACAAAAATCATCAATAAAACAACCTTTGTGCTCAATACTTCCATAATTCTCTTGTACACACTTGTGAGCTCTTATTGTTTTTCTTTTTCTTTTTCTCAAGTGTATTCTTGTTTATTTGTGCTTAATTGGCAAACATCCTATCCTGTTAGGATTATTTCTTTGTTTGCTTCTTTGTAATTCTTTGAGAGGGTTTATCTTAATATTTGGGCAGAAATCTTAAGAGAGTTGTAAGGTTAAACAATATCCTCAAAGGTTGAACAAATTAGTGAATTTGATAAAATCCTTAGTTGTGGAAAGCTAAGGTAGTGGAGTAGGCAATTGGGGCCGAACCATTCTAAATCTTTATATTCATTGTTTCATATTCTTCTTTTTTTCCACCAAATTTTTCAATGGCCAATTCTGTCACACCACAAAATAGAGCGTAGGAGTTTTAGGGATATTTCAAGAATTTTGCCTTTAAAGTGTTTGAATTTTTGTGACATGGCATACCAATAATGTTTTCAATTATGGTTTTTAGAAAATTAAATCAATTTTTGAAAATGAGTTTTAAATACCTTTAATTTTGAAAATAGGACTGATTTGTAAAAGAGTCAAAATTATGAGTTTTTATGAAGCAATTAATCCAAATTTTAAAATTCAACCTAATACTTCTCCACTTACATATATTTCACGTTAGTTCTTCCACTCCCATTCTTATTGTCGTCCCTTTGTTTTCCCCCACCTTCTCTATTCAATTTTTTATTCCAAACTCTAGTCTTTTGATTTACTTCATCCTTACAACATTAAACCTCCATAATACTTCAAGAAAAACACCCTAAAACACCATAGATTCCTCTATTGTTAAGCTTTTGAATTTTTTGAGTTTTCGATTAAACGCTCTGTTTTTCGTCAACTAAGGTAACAATTCATCTTCCTATTAGTTTTAAATGTTATTTAATCTTTAAAACCAAGTTTTTAGCCATTAAATTGCATGTTTTAAATCAAAGCCGAAAATTGGGTCGTTAATGGTGGATTTCGGGATTTTGCATAAAAATGTGGTTCTAAAGTGCTTTTCAACTTATTTTAAACTTACTTTGAAGTTTCGTCAAACAATTCTTGAGTTTTAATGAATTTTTAGAAAATAGTCATAGAATATGTCGAAAAAGTCGATACTACGAATTGAGTGTTTTTATTATATTTTAAAGGTTAAGAATTAGTCCTAGGTGAATTATAAGATGATCGAAATTGGTTTTAGGCAAACAAATTGAGTATAGACCAAGATATTTGAGTTTTAAGTTGGCTATGTTAAAGGTTTTAATTACATGAGAACTTATTTTAGGCTTATATTTGTATGCTTGTAATGAATCCTTGACTGATTTTTGGATGCATTGTTGTGTTGAAGTTCCAGATCCAGTAGGACCTTCTATGAGTAGAGATAAAGGCAAGGAAAAGCTAGTTTGAGCTTTTGACTTTTGAATTTTCAGCTAAAGTGTAATTGGTGAGTGTTCAAAATAATTACTTGGGGGCTTGATTCAATGCATTACTTGGGAATTTAGTAGTAGTCTAAACCCCTACTCTAAATTCAGAGTGTAAGCTTTCTCATACCTATGTTATCTTGTGAAAAAAGCGCTTATGTGTTTGTGACTATATGAATTGAGATGAGATGTTATAACATGTGATTTGTGGTTATGATAACTGTTATGAAAGTACAAATATGTACATGTTATGTATATGTTAAATGTTAGTGACAATGTTTTGCTAAAGATGCAAATACACAATAATTGTGTACAGATAATCAGTAAGTGATATGTGTTTGACTTTGCATATTTTGGCCTTGTGATCTTGAAACCGTTGAATATAATTGGCATGTCATAGGATTGCGAGTACTCGCCTATATGTATAGTGATTTTGGGCGTTAGGGCCCTAGGACATGTTGGAGGGATAAGGAAATATGAGCTAAGCTTCATTCAACAAGACATTTGAGGGGAAATAAGGAGAGTATTAGCTTTATGCTTCACTTTTGGGACATGTTTGACTCTATGAATCTATGTTTGGTGTGTTGGAGATTCGCGTATCCGATGAGTGATGATAGAGCTCACTTTATATTTCATAGCTCAAGTGCCAAATTATCTTAAAATGTATATATGTGTAATGTGATGTATGCCTAAATGAGTATGTTACAATTATGCAATTTATCTATAAACCTATTTTTGAATATTGTGATATATGTTTGAATGTTAGGTGATTATATGAGTAATAGGATATATGCTTAAAAGTGAATTTTTTTATCATGTAAAAGAATTAATAATAATGCACGAGTAAGTATATTATGACACTAAAGTTGGAACTGTTAAGGTTATGCTATATGGTTGTTTTTTTAATGCTCAATGAACTATTTGCATTATAGTTGTTCTAGGAATTCACTGAGCTTGTTAAGCTTACCCACTCCATTCTTTAATTATTGCAGATTAGTGGAGTACTGGTGTGAGTGGTGTGGTTTTGAGGTGATCCAAGCAACTCTATTCATTATTTTTGTAGGTGTCCTATATTTATTTATGTTTTGGGGAATAAGGCAATACGGTAGACTTTTTTATAGCCATGTTAACTTTTAGACATTTTGTTGGTTTTGGTTCGGTTTATAAGGATTACATGTTATTGTTATGCTTGGGCTCATGAACATGAGGATGGATTGACGTTACTTGCTTGAACATGATTAAGCGATATTGAACTATTAATTAGGCCATTGAATGATTATTTGTTGAAGTAATTGATGCATGATGTTTAGGAATGGGTTAATTAGTTATATATACTGCATTTTTTAGGTATGAAGCAGAGGTATCGATAATTGGTTTTAAAATTGATAACTCTATGTTTTGAAACGTGCAGAAAGTTAGAATTGTGATTTGGTATTGATAAATTTGCTCGAGTATTGATATCGGGGTTAAAATATTGATATTTCATGGCAGGTACCGATAATTTTTGAGATTTTGGCTTTTAATTGAAAAACAAAATGCAAGTTTGGTATCATTTTTCCAGGTGGTATCAATATCACTTGAAGAAAATATCGATACCTTAGTGTCAATACCGATACCTACGGACCTAGTTTGAGAATTTTGCTGAATGGACCTTATGCATGTATTAATATGTTTATAAGACATAAGACCAGTGTGAATAACAAACTGATGGATGTTTTGTTGGAATGAGCTTTTACTTGTTGGTTATGACATGAGACGGTGATGTGGCATCCTAATATTTGGGCTTGGTGACCAAGCCGGGTATAGGGTGTTACAAATTCACCCCCTCTTGGAAATTTCGGTTTGATTAATCGAGCTAACAACTTCAATTCAAATTAGACCAAAAATCTAATACCAATAAAATCTAAAATTTTCTACCTTAATTCAATATGATTCTCAATATTCAGTACTTATAATCACAATTCAATTTATACAGTAATTGTAACTCATTTTAATCCACAATCATACAAACATTATAAATCCACAATTCAATTTATACATACCAAATCCTTATGTTATTGATTCACCCATAATGTTTCCCCAACCTTTTTCTGTTGGATTAAATCTCTGGGTAGCGACAAGAATATTATCAACATTTCTTCTTAATTCAAAACAAGTTCTAGAGTGTACTTATTGAGTTACAAAAATTCATGTTCGTAATCAGTTATTGTCATCTCGCCTTACTTCATCAATAGGAACTCTTGCTTTCTATCCTCTAAGTACAGTTCACCAACATACTTTTTTTGGAATTTAGATTGAAAGAAATCCCAATCAATCTGATGAACAGGCACATGACAAATAATAGTTTGCCACAAATTATATGATTCTCCTTATAAAAGAGAAATGACATATATAACTGATCAACTGTTAACGTCACAGAAATAATTTGCAAGCGTACACTGTTGCTGCAAGTACAGTAGACAGATGTGAGTTTTTCGGATATCGATCCCATAGGGATGGTTGTCTTTTGTCTATTAATGTTGGTGCAGTAACTGGATAGAAATGAGATAAATTGTGAGGATAGTTGTCGGAGCAATAACTTGAAAACAATAAAATAAAATATGATACCGATAAACTTGGATCCCCAACATGAATCTTCAGTAGAACACTAAGTGCTCACAAGGTATAAAAAGATAGGTGATTGTCGTGGCAATAAATTTCAATGTATATCTTACCAAGCATCACTCCTCTATTTAATTTGATACTTAAACATGCACATTAACCCCACCTTTCGATGAAGGCAATATGGCACTATTAAGAACAAGTGGACTAAATTCCTCTAATCCTTACGCAACTTTCATTGTAATGCTTGTTGGCTCAAACTCTCACTACACTTTCCAGTGTCAGTGACTGCAATAACACTTCCGTGTTAAGAAACATTCAAACCCCAAGATTAAACAATAAAAGCAAGATTGAATAAGATAGCATTTAACCAAGCATTCATGTGTACTTCCATACAAATAGAAAACAGAGAGTAATAACTAGCATTTAGAAAGAAATAAGAAAGAATCAACTAGAAAATACTTTTTTCTAGACAACTCGATTGAATCTCTCTATTCCCTCTTGTCTCGCACTTAGGTTTCCTCGTCAGAAGCCAGTCTACATCAATTTTCATGTTGGCTCCCCTGTGGGAGGCTTAAGCTGTCATAGCCGCAAGCTTCAAGGTAGCATGAAGAAGATGATGGTCAAGTAAAAAAAAAGCTCTCCTTTTTTTCTCACGTCAACCTTTTATGTCCTCCTCTAATAGTACTGGTTCCCTTTCCTTAGAATTATTCTATCCTTGTACGTACAGGTTGGTTATACTAGGTTGGGCAGCTTACGCATTTTTAGTTCTTATCTGAACAGCTATCAGGTGTGGCGATAATTCTGAACGAAATCTGGAATCAACTCACGCAGCGACATTAATGCAAAAAAAGATAGCAAAATTAAGGATAAAATAGACTAGGATTCACTGATTTATAAAATGCAATTTACTAAACTCAAAATGCTAAAATATATGCTAAGGATAACTAAATAGAAACAATTTAACCAATAAGTAAGGAGGAAAACCTATGTTCTTTCTAGTGCTATCAATAACACATTCACAGGGCATGCATTCTAATTGATGAAGTAATCGGTTCATTGCTTCTAGCCAAACCTTGACCGCCAAATAATCAACCCATTTTATTCCCATGAACCCTATGGTACCGTATTTTTGTAGTTCTTTTATTGGGGCTCGTCTAGTAGTGGTTGCTGAAGTAGTTTGTGGAGCAGTTCTTGTTATTTTCTGAAAGATTTCCACTATCTTGAGGGATAATCCCTTATTACCTTGATCTTCTTATCGAGATCTCACAATTCTATTTTGTCGAGCACTGGTTAAATATTCACTAAGTGCTTTGGCCCTAATCTTGTTTTCATTCTCAACTGAGTGACCACTATTATTCATGTCATCATTATCAACATTTCTTGGTTCCTCTAACATTTTCAACTATAAACAAAAGAATTTACTCATCAGCATCCAAATCCCAACTCAAACTCAACTCGAAAATGGCATATATGTAACATCCCGAATTAGGGTCTAATCAGAATAGTGGTTTCGAGACCACAAATATGAAGTAGAAATAATTATTTTATAAATATTTTGAAGTCTATGGCATGTTTGCATGATTGTGTGAAAGTTTCATGAAAAAATTTTGTGAATAAGTGTCCAATTTAACTTCTAGGACTAAATTGCAAAAGTTGCAAAATGTGAGTTCTAGAAGTTTTAAGCATGAAATTGCCATGGATAATTAATTAGAGGTCCTTAAATAGCAATTATCCCAATTTCTATTTTTATGGACAAAAATAGGCATGGGTAGGTAAAATTTCAAAGAAAACCCTTAAGGGCATTTTTGTTATTTGGTTAATAAAAGAATAAAAAGGGAAAATAAGTCAAAAATTGTGTCCATCTTCCTCCCCTATTGCTGAAATTTCTAAGGAGCCATAGCTAGGGTTTTGTTCATCATTTCAAGTTCAATAGTAAGTGCATCCTAGCCCCATTTTTAATGTTCTTTGTATTTTTGAAGTTGTCATCAACCGATCTAGTTATTTCTACCATTTATTTGAGCTAGGGTTCATGTTCAAAAACCTACCCATGTGTGTCATGCATGTATCTTGATGTTTCATGGTAGATTATGAAATTTTGATGTGTGTTTAACATCTTTTACTAAGTGATTTTTTATGGAAATGCATAAAAAGGACTTATTTGTAAAAGATGTAAAATGTGTAGTAAAAAATCTAATTTTGATGAAAACTGTGGCCTGGTATGAGCATGTGTGTGGGTCAGCTAGGCTTGAGTAATAAAGAAAATGAGTACATTTCATTTTATGGGCCTAAGGACTAATTTGTACATATGTGAAAGTTTAGGGGTAAAAAGGTAATTTTTTCAAAGTATGAGTTATGGACTGAATTGAATAATGTGTGTATTAAATAAGTTAAATTGGTATTATAGAGCAAGAAAAACAAGGAACGGACCTTGATCGGGGGGAAAACAAGGTGTACGACAATTAGATCCATTTTTACTATTTTTGTACCGAGGTAAGCTCATGTGTAAATAATGCAATGTTGTATCATGTTTTAATACTTTATTAATGTATGACTTTCTATGTTTAATTGTTATAATGAGCGTATGAATGATATTACAGTCAATGAGAATGATATTGTGAACGAGTTCGACGAAGATGTGACATCGAGAAAATCCAGTTTGAACCTTAGGAATAGATTAGGATACGAGTGACATGTCACTAGGAACTATGTGATTATGAGCTCATTAGATTATGTGATGTGATCCGGGTGCTGATCTTGTACTTCTACCGGTGGCTGGGTAGCCCAGCATGTGTTGCGAGTACCTGTCAGCTTATGTGAGCAGCCCGTGTAGTTACGTCCGGATTGTTAGCTTGTGTGCGCAGGCCCATGATTAGCTCGAGAGTGAGCAATGTGTGATATGTGATATGAGGTAGCATGTGGCTACGTATGAAGCACTATGTGCAAGCTTTCCGTGTATCCGATAATATTTCAAGTGTTCAATGGGTAAATCAGTGGGTTATTCGACAAGTAAGTCAATGATGAGGAATTATGAGAAGTTACGAGTTGGTATAAGTATGTACAAAAAACTCATATGAATGAGCTCGGTATGTGATGAATTTTTGGTAAGATTGAAACTGAGTAAGTTATGCCTATGAAACTATGATGACATATATGTAAATTATGTTATGTTAATTGTATAATATTCATGATTATGTTGCTATTTATTTACATGTGAACTTACTAAGCTTTATGCTTACTCCCCTCTCTTTTCCATTTCTTATAGTATCACCAAGCTAGGTCAGGGATCGAAGGACGTCGGAAACTCGATCACACTATCAATTGGACATTTGGGTATAGTTAGTCTTAACATTTTGAGTATGGCATGTATAGGGACTTGCTCTTTTTTTATTTGTCATATTGGTTTATCCAAATGTGTTGGCTTATGATGATATTTGATTCATTTTGTATAAGGCCATGAGATATGGCATATAAAGATTATTGGGTTGTAAGCCTATTTATTCAAGCATATATATGCCCATGCAATTGTGATATGGTTAGTGGTTGTGTGTATGTGATGAGATGTGTTGTGGCTATGAATGCTTGAAGATTTAATTGGGATTTGTTTAATATGATGATAACCATGACTTAAATGAGAATTGGTAAGATGGGCTTGATAAACTATTGTGTCTTGTACATGTATAAGCTAACATGATAATGCCATAATCATGTTTTGTTTGTGTATGTTTAAGTGTTCAATTATGCCATGTCAAGTGCCCTTGAAGTCATGTATGTATTTGTGCAAATAAGGGTGGCAATTGGCTTGGAAAATAGCCTCAAATTTGTCTACACGGGTAGACATACGGGCATGTGTCTAGGCCGTGTGTGACACACGGTCTACCCAGTAATAGCCTAATTTAGACCCTATTCAGAACGGTAGTTTTGGGACCACGAATTCGAGTCAGAAAAATATTTAAAAATTATTTTCTGTGTTTATTATGTGTGAATTTATGTGTATGAAAATCTTGTTTGAAAATTTTACTGTTTGGATGCCCGATTTAATAAAAGGACTTAATCGCGTAAAATGTAAAAATGGCCAACTAATTGTTAAAGTGTTAAATTGCTATGTTATTTTAATATGGAGGCCTTAAAATGAAATTAGGCCATTAAATAATGGCATGGACAGTAGTGGACATTAATGATATGGCTTTTAATTAAAATAATAAGGTTAAAAAGGTAAATTAGGTATTAAAATGTAGTTAAATAAAATAAATATGAAACCATGCATTATGTTCATTATATTTGCCGAAAGTACAAAGAAAAAAAAAGAAAAGAAAAAGAGTTAGTAAGGTTCGGCAAGCTCAAGTACTAATTAAGACAAAGAACCAAAGAAATCGGATTTGGATTGGGGGAAAACCAAAGTTGTCGATTAGTCGTCTCGTTCCGATTACTATTGTCTGAGGTAAGTTTATAAGCAAATAGAAGTTATTTATTTAATTAAATTTGAATTATATATGCTAAAATGTATAAAATGATAGTATATATATATGTGATAGCCGAACATATATAAGTTTGGAATCTATGTGTACGAGTTTGATTCAACCGAGTTATGACGTCTGAAAGCTCCGTACAAACCTTAGGAATAGTTAGGATACATATGTCATGACATAGGATTCCGATATGTAATGTGCAAGTAAGAGCACGGCATCGATATATGTATGCGAGTAAGACCACGTTTAATACGTTGGCATCGATATGTGATTCTGATATATAAGTGTACAAGTAAGACCATGTCTAGTACGTTGGCAATGATATGTGATTACATGTAAGACCACGTCTAGGACGTTGGCATTGTACGATATGTGTGATTATCCAAGTATCCTATTCAATTCCGAATAGTTCAACGGGCAATGTTAAGATGTGATTTGATGTGTATACGAGTTAAAGTGATCAGGTATGTAATAGCTTATTGTTCATTTGAAATAAGGTAAGTAATTTATTTGATATATGTTGCAGATCATATATGATGTAAATGAAAAATACATGTGTATATGGAAAGTACATTCGGTCAAAGGTTATAGATAGTGATATCATATTTGTGAACTATTTGCAAACATCTATATATGATTATATTCGGCCTTATGGATGTAAAATATGATTATTTGTGAAATGATTCATAAATGTATATATGAGTTTATGTATATTCGGTTAAATAATGATATTATGGCTTTGAGATTGAATTGATATCATTATTGAGTTATCTATTTGCTTATGACTTACTAAGCTATAGTAGCTTACTACGTGTGTGGTTTTATGTTTGCCACTATTTTATAAATTTTAGAGTTTAGTTACGAGCTTAGGGATCGTCTGCAAAGTTTATCACACTATCAACTATTTCGGTACTTTTACAAGTTTAACTCGAACTTATGGCATGTATAGCTAGCCTTTGTATTAGTTTATTTTGGATGTGTATGTATATAAAGCCATGCGAAAATGGCTAAGTATGGTGTTTAAGTTTAAGCAAATTTCGATCATGGTATATATATATGTGTGTATGTGGTGTTTCATATATTTGCTAATGGTTAGGTAATTATGGTTATGGCTTAAGTCTAATTTGAAAGCATCATGCATACTATATGGATATGGTATATTCGACAAGTGTATAATAATATAGTCATGAGATTTGATATGATTAAATAGGTGAATAATTTATGTTATATATGGATGATATGATGTAATATGATTGTTCAAGTATGACTCAAATTGATATGATTATATGTGTATAAATTTGTGATGAGTAAAAAAGAATATTTGATCTTAATATATTGCTTGTTATGTGATATAAATATAAATGTATGTTTAAAATGCAGAGTGGATATTACATTATAGGTTGAGTGCTGGTATGTAATTATTTGCATTTAGCTATTTAGATTCGATTTGTGATGACAAATTACAAATATGTTCTATGATTGTTTTAATTTTATCAGAGGAGTTTTAACTTGAGAATTGAATTTTTGATTAATGAATCAGTTGTGCATGTGTTCTTTGGTTGACTATAAAATAATAATAATGTCTAGATATGATTACTAGAATGCTGAATAAGTATGTTATGTTTCATTATTAGTGATTGCAATTGAATTTAATTTTAAACGGTAAAATGTGCATAGACTTATATGTTCAAAAAGTTATAATTGACCATTTAATAATGATTGTTAATGTTTCATGTAGAAAGAATTAATATGGTTACTTTGTTTCGGTATTAAATAGTAAATAATGAATATGTAATAGGTATGTTTTATTAGCCAAACGGATAGTCATTAAGTGACAAGTTAATACTTGTATTCGAATATACAAATGGTAAACTTTAATTTAAGATCATATAGTGATATATGTTTATGTCTCATATATGTTTGGTTGTATATTAAGTCACAGATGTGACTTGTCATAATGTTCTTTGCAAATGATTAGGTATATATGTGGTATGATTAATAATTTATTTATGAAATAGACGTTTACAAACGGATGTATTGAAACATGATGGGTATATGAAACGAAACATGTTTGATTATTATTTTAAGTTGAATGTTATGGTTATTGGCCATATGATTTAGCTATTGGAATAATAATGTATATGTATTATGATATGATGTTCATTAGCTGGTTCGAATAAGTGATTTTATAAATAATAAATAAAATAAAATATGTGTGAATGTGACTTATATGATTGAATAGATAGTTAATAAAATAATTTTTGTGCATGTTTTGAATTGAATGATTGTATTGAACTGTGTTTTGATCGGTAATGCCTCGTAACCCTAATATGGCGACGGATATGGGTGAGGGGTGTTACATTTGATTGGTATTAGAGCTACAGTTTAGTTAGTTCTAGGACTAACGTAGCACGTGTGAGTCTAGCTATGCATGCCATAATTATAAATTGTGATAGTGTGATGATTCTTGACAGTTAAAAATGTGTTTTCTTATAGAAATGGATCTCGATTGAGTCGTAACAGGTGACGTAGAAGATAATGCGCCCGCTCCTGCTCAGGAGGCAGCACTGACTGATTCTAGGCCGATTTAGAGTAGTATAAAGGAAGAGGCTAAGCAAGCCTTCTTTTAGTTAATGAAAGAGTGGTTTACGGAGTTCCTTCGAACGAATTCGGCTACTCAACAACCTCTATCACCTCAAGTTCTTGTAACTTTCCAAGTTACATGAAAAGAAAAGAAAAGAATAGCTAATTTTGAAGCCAGAGATTTCCATGAGAGATCATCGGGTAAATCATTTCAGTCTGCATCAAAGAAATTTTGAAATGATTATAACCGCTCAAAGGCTAATGTGGGACATTCGAGTAGAGATCATGCTAGATTATATTCGACCTTCAGAGCTTCAACTATTTCAATCGCTAATGTTGAAAATGTCAGATCTGATCGACCTGAGTGCAAATGTTGTGGTAAGAGATATTCGGGTATTTCTAGATTAAATAATCAAGCTTATTTTAAATGTGGATCCTTAGATCACTTTATCCGAGATTGTCCCGAGTTGGTTGAGCGAGAGATTGTACAAAATCTGAGATCGAGTAACATTTCAGTCGAGGGTAAGTCTTCTAGAAATGTGAAAAATGTAAATAGCAGTCAGAGAAGAACTAAGAACACAACAGTTCGATCTAAGGCTCTCACACCTGTCAGATCTTATGCTATTCACGCTTGCGAGGAGGCTTCAACCCCAGATGTTATTACTGGTAAATTCAGTCTGTATGATACTAGTGTAATTGCATTGACTGATTCTGGTTTGATTTATTTTTATGTATGTGAGACCTTAGTATCTAGTAAGACTTTGCCTATGGAGCCTGTTGAGTTTGTGGTTAGAATATAGTACCCCTTGGCCGGTGTGTTCTGGTTGACAAAATGTGTAAGAATTGTCCGTTGATGGTTTGAGATTCATGCCTTCCGGTTGATTTAATGTTGTTACCATTTGACGAGTGCGATACAATTCTGAGTATGGATTGGTTGACTTTGCACGATCCTGTTGTAAACTGTAAAAGAAAGACTATTGATTTACAGTGCCAGAATGATGAAATTATTCAGATTAATTCTAATGATCTGAATGTTTTATCGGCATTGATATCTTCGATATTTGTTCAGAAGTATGTGAGAAATGGTTGTGAAACTTACTTTGGCTATGTGCTTATAGTAAGGTGACCGAAAGAAAGAAAGATTGAATCAGTACTAGTAGAGTGCGAGTATTCAGATGTGTTTCCTAAAAAATATTCGGGTTTGTAACCTATCTGAGAAGTAAAATTTGGTATTGAGTTAGTGCCGGGGACGACTCCGATATCTATAGCTCCATACAGAATGGCACCTATTGAATTAAAAAGAATTGAAAGCTCAGTTGTAAGAGTTGACAGATAGAGGTTTCGCGCGACCGAGTTTCTCTCCCTGGGGTGCACCAGTTTTATATGTGAAAAAGTAAGACGAAGTTATGAGAATGTGTATCGACCATAGATAATTCAATAAGGCAACTATAAAGAATAAATAACCGTTGCCACGGATTGATGACCAGTTCGATCAGTTGAAAGGGGCTACAATGTTCTTAAAGATAGATTTGAGGTCAGGCTACTATCAGTTACGAGTTAAAGACTCCGATGTGCCAAAGACTGTTTTCCAAATGAGATACAGACAATATGAGTTTTTGGTTATGCCTTTCGGACTTACTAATGCTTCTGCTGTTTTCATGGATTTGATGAATCGGATCTTCAGACAGTATTTAGAGCGGTTTGTGGTTGTGTTTATAGATCACATTTTGATCTATTTCCGTGATGAAACCGAACATGCCAAACATCTGAGACTTGTGCTACAAATTTTACGAGATAAACAGTTGCATGCAAAGTTCAATAAATTTGAGTTCTGGTTATGTGAATTCAATTTTCTAGGACTAGCTGGTTACTATAGATGGTTCGTGAAAGGTTTCTCTATGGTTGCAACCCCGATGACGAAGCTATTACAGAAAGATATTAAGTTCGAGTGGTCAGAAAAGTGCCAAAAAAGTTTTGATCAGTTGAAAGCCCTTGTGACTGAAGCTCCAGTGCTAGTTCAGCCAGAATCGAGTAAAGAATTTGTTATCTATAGTGATGCATCTTTAAATGGTTTGGGCTGTGTTTTGATGCAGGAAGGCAAAGTTGTAGCTTATGCCTCAAGACAGTTAAAGTAACATAAAAAAAACAACTATTCGACGCACGATCTAGAATTGGTAGCTATTGTATTTGCATTGAAAATATGGCGTCACTATCTGTTCAGTGAGAAATGTCATGTTTATTCTAATCACAAAAGCTTGAAATATTTGATGACTCAGAAAGATGTAAATTTGAGACAACGTCGGTGGTTAGAGCTGTTAAAAGATTACGAGTTTGCGATTAACTATCATCCTGAAAAGGCTAATGTTGTTGCTGATGCTCTAAGTCGAAAATCACTATTTGCTTTGCGTGCAATGAATACGCATATGGCTATATCTGATGATGGTTCGATAATAGCTGAATTAAAAGCAAGACTATTATATATTCAACAGATTTGTGATGCTCAGAAAGTTGATGATGATTTGTTAGCAAAGTGGGCTCAATGTGACCCGAATTCTGATTCAAAGTTCCGAGTTAATGCTGAGGGTTGTTTGAGGTTCAGAAATAGAAAATGTGTTCCAAGAAATGCAGACTTGATTCAGATAATTTTGAAAGAAGCTCACAACAGTCAGTTATCTGTTCACCCGGGTAGTACGAAAATGTATAATAATCTAAAACAGCTTTACTGGTGGCATGGTATGAAACAAGACATTTCTGACTTTGTTTCGAAATGTTTAATCTGTTAGCAAGTAAAATTCGAGTATCAGGTACCTTATGGATTATTTCAGCCGATTATTATACCTGAGTGGAAATTGGACAGAGTCACGATGGATTTTGTATCCGGTTTACTATTGACATCGAGCAAGAAAGATGCAATTTAGGTTATTATGGATCGATTAACTAAATTGGATCATTTTGTTCAGTTTGCACATATTACTCACTTGATAAGCTAGCTAAATTATATATTTCTTAAATTGTGAGATTACACAAAGTACTTAATTCCATTATTTCGGATAGAAATCTGAGGTTTACATCGTGATTCGTATTCTGGCTTACGAAGTTAAAGAATTAAGAAATAAGAAAATTTCACTAGTGAAGGTACTGTGGCATAGACACAGAGTTGAAGAGGCAATGTGGGAGTCAAAGGATGCAATGAAAGAACATTATCCAAACATATTCACCTGTAAGATTTTCGGGGACAAAAATCCCTAAGGGGGAGAGTTGTAACAGCCCGATTTAGACCCTATTCAGAATGGTGGTTTCGAGACCACGAATTCGAGTTAGAAAAATATTTAAAAATTATTTTCTGTGGTTATTATGTGTGAATTTATGTGTGTGAAAATCTTGTTTGAAAATTTTACTGTTTGGATGCCCGATTTAATAAAAAGGACTTAATCGCGTAAAATGTAAAAATCGCCAACTAATTGTTAAAGTGTTAAATTGCTATGTTCTTTTAATATGGAGGCCTTAAAATGAAATTAGGCCATTAAATAGTGGCATGGACGGTAGTGGACATTAATGACATGGCTTTTTAATTAAAATAATAAGGTTAAAAAGGTAAATTAGGTATTAAAATGTAGTTAAATAAAATAAATATAAAACCATGCATTATGTTCATTATATTTGTCAAAAGTACAAAGAAAAAAAAAGAAAAGAAAAAGAGTTAGTAGGGTTCAGCAAGCTCAAGTACTAATTAAGACCAAGAACCAAAGGAATCGGATTTGGACCGGGGGAAAACCAAAGTTGTCAATTAGTTGTCCCGTTCTGATTACTATTGTCCGAGGTAAGTTTATAAGCAAATAGATGTTATTTATTTAATTAAATTTGAATTATATAGCTGAAATGTATAAAATGATAGTATATATTTATGTGACAGCTGAACATGTATAAGCTTGGAATCTATGTGTATGAGTTCGATTCGACCGAGTTATGATGTCCGAAAGCCCCATACAAACCTTAGGAATAGTTAGGATACGTATGTCATGACATAGAATTCCGATATGTGATGTGCGAGTAAGACCATGGCATCGATATATGTGTGCGAGTAAGACCACGTTTAATACGTTGGCATCGATATGTGATTCCGATATATATGTGTGCAAGTAAGACCACATTTAATACGTTGGCATCGATATGTGATTCTGATATATATGTGTACGAGTAAGACCACGTCTAGTAGTTGGCATCCATATGTGATTACATGTAAGACCACGTCTGGGACGTTGGTATTGTACGATATGTGTGATTATCCAAGTATCCTATTCAATTCCGAATGGTTCAACGGGCAATGTTAAGATGTGATTGGATGTGTATACAAATTAAAGTGATCAAGTATGTAATAGCTTATTGTTCATTTGAAATAAGGTAAGTAATTTATTTGATATATGTTGCAAATCATATATGATGTAAATGAAAAATATATGTGCATATGGAAAGTACATTCGGTTAAAGGTTATAGATAGTGATATCATATTTGTGAACTATTTGCAAACATATATATATGATTATATTCGGCCTTATGGATATAAAATATGATTATTTGTGAAATGATTCATAAATGTATATATGAGTTCATGAATATTCGGTTAAATAATGATATTATGGCTTTGAGATTGAATTGATGTCATTATTAAGTTATTTATTTGCTTATGACTTACTATGCTATAGTAGCTTACTCTGTGTGTGTTTTTATGTTTTCCTCTATTTTATAGATTTTGGAGTTTAGTTATGAGCTTGGGGATCATCTGCAAAGTTTATCACACTATCAACTGTTTCGGTACTTTTATAAGTTTAACTCGAACTTATGGCATGTTAGGCTAGCCTTTGTATTAGTTTAGTTTGAATGTGTATGTATATAAAACCATGCGAAAATGGAAAAGTATGGTGTTTAAGTTTAAGCAAATTTCGGTCATGGTATATATATATGTGTGTGTATGTGGTGTTTGATATATTTGCTAATGGTTAGGTAATTATGGTTATGGCTTAAGTCTATTTTGAAAGCATCATGCATACTATATGGATATGGTATATTCGGTAAATGTATAATAATATAGTCATGGATTTGATATGATTAAATAGGTTAATAATTTATGTTATATGTGTATGATATGATGTAATATGATTGTTCAAGTATGACTCAAATTGATATGATTATATGTGCATAAATTTGTAATGAGTAAAAAGGAATATTTGATCTTAATATATTACTTGTTATGTGATATAAATATAAATGTATGTTTAAAATGCAGAGTGGATATTACATTATAGGTTGAGTGTTGGTATGTCATTATTTGCATTTAGCTATTTAAATTCGACTTGTGATGATAAATTACAAATATATTCTATGATTGTTTTAATTTTATCAGAGGAGTTTTAACTTGAGAATTGAATTTTTGATTAATGAATCAGTTGTGCAAGTGTTCTTTGGTTGACTATAAAATAATAATAATGTCTAGATATGATTACTAGAATGCTGAATAAGTATGTTATGTTTCATTATTAGTGATTACAATTGAATTTAATTTGAAATGGTAAAATGTGCATAGACTTATATGTTCAAAAAGTTATAATTGACCATTTAATAATGATTGTTAATGTTTCATGTAGAAAGAATTAATATGGTTACTTTGATTTGGTATTAAAGAGTAAATAATGAATATGTAATAGGTATGTTTTATTAGCTAAACGGATAGTCATTAAGTGACAAGTTAATATTTGTATTCGAATATACAAATGGTAAACTTTAATTTAAGATCATATGGTGATATATGTTTATGTCTCATATATGTTTGGTTGTATATTAAGTCAAAGATGTGACTTGTCATAATGTTCTTTGCGAATGAGCTTAGATATATATGTGGTATGATTAATAATTTATTTATGAAATAGACGTTTACAAATGGATGTATTGAAGCATGATGGCTATATGAAACAAAACATGTTTGATTATTATTTTAATTTGAATGTTATGATTATTGGCCATATGATTTAGCTATTGGAACAATAATGTATATGTATTATGATATGATGTTTATTAGCTGGTTCGAATAAGTGATTTTATAAATAATAAATAAAATAAAATATGTGTGAATGTGACTTATATGATTGAATAGATGGTTAATAAAATAGTTTTTGTGCATGTTTTGAATTGAATGATTGTATTGAACTGTGTTTTGATCGGTAATACCTTGTAACCCTAATCCGGCGACGAATACGGGTGAGGAGTGTTACATGCCCCATGGGCGTGTGATCTAGCCATGTGTCCCCTATACCCTAATTAGGTAAAACAGAATGCCTAGAAGTAAACACACGGGTAGAGACACGGTCGTGTGTCTCAGTCGTGTGAAGGACACAGCCTCAGGACATGGGTGTGTGCCTTAGCCCTGTGAAGTCTGCACCTGATTTTTGGAATTTAATTCGCCACACGGCCTAAGCACACGGGCGTGTGACTTGGCCGTGTAACCCTATTTTGTTGATGACATCATAAATAGAGAGTTACACAGGCTGAGGACACGGGCATGTCCCAAGCCACACGGGCGTGTGACCCTCCAAAATAAGAAAATTTTCTAAATGATGTATAAGTTCCGAAAGTTTTCAGTTTAGTCCCGAACCACACCTAATGTATGTTTTGGGCCTCGTGGGCCCATATAAGGGACGATATGTATGTTAATGAATGGTTTTAATTTGGGCAAAATTTTATGCCCCGGTTTTGTATGAATGTTTATGTTTGAGTCCGGTAACATCTCGGACCCTGTTTCAGTGTTAGATACGGGTAAGGGGTGTTACAATATACCTCTAGACTCAATTCTGAGCTTAATTTAGTCTGATAATCGACTAAACCTATAACTCTGATACCAATAAATGTAACACTCTTTACTCAGTATGGTCACCGGACTTGAGTAATGAGATGTTACAAATGATTACCAAACAATTTCATACAATTAATTAATGTAATTCTCAAATAATATTCAATAAACACATAGGAGCATTTATAAATACATTATTCAATCTGTTTCAGGTAAATATTGAGTATACAAAAGCTTAAAAACAATCCGGGAATGGTCAATGATCAATTTGAATTAAAAACAAAAAGTTTAGAAAATTTTGGAAACAGGGGTCACACGACCATGTCCTCTGACCGGGTGTGAAAGCTTAGCTTATGTGTGATGAACCACATGGCCGTGTCACTAAATCTTGTACAAGAGCTATGCCGATATGAGATAGGCCACATGGCCGTGTAGATAGGTCACATGACCATGTGAGCAACCATGTAACTCCATGTGCCCGTGTGCACCAAAATCACAAGCTGTGTGTATCTAGAAATGCCTTTCAAAATAAGAAATTCAACCATGAAACACTTATACCACAAGATACAATTTAAGCTATATTTCAACCTATTCAAAAGCATTCAAATTCAAGTCAAAACCATCATTTAAAACAACCGTCCTAAGTGCGTACCAATATGCTACAATTCTCACCTCAATCAACAATTCAAAACTAGCCAATCGACCACACACATTCATGCCAATATACCTTCAATGGTACCCCAATCAATCAAGCCAGACATGTATACATTCAATCATACAACCATCACATGTTTATGTATCAAACTTACAAGAACATTTCTTAAACATAACACAAGCATATCATCCATCAACTAAAACCAAGCACAATGCCTAGCATGATCTTTTTCTCAACTATGAAGACATAAAGCATATAATCCAAGCAATCTATCAAATCATCCACAAAATGACCATTTCTACCACACTTATACCTAATTACATAATCATAGAAGACCAATAAGATTCAAATGATCATAAAGCATTAAACATCCTAGGTACATGCCAAGACCAAAATGAACAATTCACCAACACTTGAGTTCGGGATTGTTACTGGATGCTGAGGCAATGATCAAACCAATAAGTACTTAATCTGCGATGAAAAAACAAAACCATACGCTGAGTATAACTCAATGGTATTTCTATATCTAACATTAAATTATAATATAAATTATGTAATGCATGACTTAACAACAAGATCTAATACAAATCAATATTGGAGAATTACATGTCATAATGCACCATTTAATACTACAATTCGATTTACTTATAATAAATCAATCTAACATAGTTGTAACATATACATTTCTCCCTATAACAATCAAAGTAATTTTATCATTTCAGTATTATATATACATTTTCAGACTTAACTCTGATATCCTCTATTCAATTTCATTTATAATCAATGTCCCAAATCCATATAATTATTTCATCCATCATACTTCAATTCATATACGCAATAATATATATATATCACATCTCAAACAGATTCAACTCCATATTTATATCATTATACGATATTTCCAAAACTATTCACTTTAGTCTTCATAGCAAATAATAAATTTGAATCAAATCAATTCAGCTCTTTTTATCATTTTTAGCTTACCTTATGATCTTACCATGCAATGTAGTTCATAAATGTAGCATTTGAAGTAGTTTGGGTTATAGAAACACAAATGGTAAACTCCGAGCTAATCGTCGACAGCTTTGTTTTTTCCTTTCTTTTTCGAGAAATCTTGGTTAACTTTAACAATTAAAGTTTGGAAACCTAAAACCCCTTGGTCGTTCGTGTTCTTCTTCTCCCTTTAGCTTCGAATATTTTTTGGTTGGAAAGAATTTGGCTTTCTCTTTCCATCCACTAGTTAAATTCCTTTTTTTAATTATATTTTAATTTAATTTATATTATAATTAACTAATGTTTATTTAATAAAAACATATAATTTACATAGTTAACCAACCATATAACCATATATGTTTGGTTTATTTTCCATTTAAGTCCCTTTATTAAGTTCTAATGATAAATCCTTAACAATTCACACTTTTATCACTTATGCGATTTAGTCTTTATACTTAAATTAAGCCTTAATTCCATTAAATTACTCGACCAAATTTCAATTCACTTTAATCATAATTTCGTAAATATTTATTAAAAATATTTAGAAGTCTAATTTACAAAAACGAGGTCCTGATACCTCAATTTCCAAAACTTCTAACTTTAGAACTGATACACTTGTACCTTGTCTGACTTTCCAAATAACCAAAATTATTAAACTAAACTTCAGTATAATACTATAATACCCTCGTAATTATTAATAAATAATATTCACTAACTCCATCATCGAAAAATAGAATTCCAAAACCATAATTTCGACTCCACTAACTTTTGGGTCGATACAATTCTAAAGGATATTTATGATTGAGTGAATATTTTTGAGAATAATATCCAAATCTGGTAAAAAGTCTGATGAGTTCAAGCAAGTGTTTAATGATGCATGAGTAATGTAAGGTGAAGCATGATTGTACCTGAATGTTTGAAATGTATGTTATGAGATGTGTGTGTTATATTGGTTGCTTATTGTGGATTAAGAAGATTGGGCTTAATTTGTTTCGATGTACGAAGTGTCTACAAGTAAATATGCTTTGTAATCGAGCTCCATCATTTATTGCGAACTCAAAGATACATGTGACACTGATTTAGCTTGGACTGGTAATCTATTGTCGTTTTAAAGGTTTAGCTTGGACTGGTAACCTTACATGTATATTAGGCCATGACAATGGCACATTTCAAAAGGAACCGAATAATGGTGATTTCCCAATAAGGTTCTCTATGTGTCCTAGGACAATGATTAGCAAACCTCATATAACTTTAGTTTAGGCAAATTCATATCGTAAGCATGTTAAGAAAGAATAGCCTTAGTGGCGAATTATGAAGGGATAGCCTCTGTGGCGATGTAACACCCCTAACCCACATCTGTTGCCAGATTAGGGTTATGAGGCATTATCAACCAAAACACAGTCCAAAACAGTCATTCATTTTTGAACATACAAAAAGTATTATTATCTTCTTTATAAAAGTTTCACAACTAAAATAGCCACAAGTCAACAGTTCAAATAAACCAGACATGCATAATTGATTTCCAAAAAAACCAACCAAGTATAACCAAATATCTAATCAATGTTTCGAAGCAACAAATATACATCAAGCTGTATAGGTCATACATAAAAAAAAAATCCATGTTCGAACCAAATGTCCTCTTCAACTATGACATTTAACAACCAGAACTTAATCAAGATTATAACATTTCGTATATCTAGCATATATCAAAACATTCACTTGTATACATTTAATTCCTTAGAATAATTACTAAACACATCATTTTGTAAACTAAAGCACATTCGTTTATTAATCCTTTCTACATGAAATATTAACAATCATTACTAAATGGTCAAATATATTTCTTACTTATTACAAAGTTTCATGCGCATATTACTATATCAAAATCAACCATTTAAAAACACATATGTTAAATAAAGGCATAAAACTTATTAACCCACTAAAAATGAGTCATTAACAACTATCATCAAATGGCCAAATATAACTTTTGAACCTATAATTCTATGCACATTTTACCATTTCAATTTGAATCAATTGCAATCACTAAAAATAAAAACATAACATGCTTATTCTGCATTCTAGTAATCATACCTAGACAATATTATTATTTTACAATCAACCAAAGAACACATGCGCAACCGATTCATTAATCAAATATTAGGTTCTCAAGTTAAAACTCCTCTGATCAAACTAAAACAATCATAGAACATATTTGTAATTTGCCATCACCAATCAAATCTAAATAGCTAAATGCAAGTAATGACGTACCAACACTCAACCTATAAATTAATCACCAATATCATTTCATAAATAGCTTATAACCTTCATTTGTATTTATAGGACACAAACAAATTAACCATTACAAATAAATTAGATTAACCATTATACAATCGGCTATAAATTCATCACTTACTCTATTACAAAGCCAAATCACAAGACTAACCACATATGCTAATCAAATCCATATACCAAGCTTATTAAATGAGCTAGTTGTAAGTTGTTCATATCATTACCCGAATCAAAACATAAAACCAAACACCATTCATGTATGTCATAAAGCATACTTACCAAAATGAGCATAAACAATGATCAAATATAACTGAACATATGCATAATGATCAAGCCATTTTCGCATGGCTATATATATATATATATACAAATCCAAAATTGACCAAAATAAATACTGGCCTATACATGCCATAAGTTCAAAGTTCAAACTTTTAAAATACCAAAATAACTAACGATAGTGTGACGGATTTCCTTGACGATCCCCGAGCTCGTAACTAGCTTCCAAAATCTATAAAATAGTAAATGAACAAACACACTGTAAGCTTAAATAGCTTAGTAAGTCATAAGCAAATAAAACATTTCAATAATATACATAATTAAATTAAACTAAACCGAACCAAACAAATTATAATCTTGTGTACATCAATTATGCTTACTAACTCATTCATTATCTCATAAAAATTAACCATATAATGTCAGTTGCCAAATGTACATATACTCATAACATAAATAATTCTCACTTTATAATGCATATTTCTTATATAAATCATAAGTACACATTTACCTTATTTTCTCAATCATTTAAATTAGCACATACTTGACCTTTTAGCTCGATTTCACATTCGATCTTTACTTAATATTGCACGTGGAACCATTCAAAATTAATAAGGATACTCAGATAGTCGAAAAGCTCGTACAACACCAACGTCTCAGAAGTGGTCTTACATGTAATCACATATCGATGCCACTGTCCCAGACAGGGTCTTACACGAACCCATATACGATGCTGATGTCCCAGTCATGGTCTTACACGTAAATCATAAATCGATACCATCATCCCAGATGTGGTCTTACATGAATCACATATCAGAATCCTATGTCATGACATATGTATCCTAACTATTCCTAAGGTTTGTAGGGGCTTTAGGATGTCGTAACTCGATCAATTCAGACTCGTAAATACTTCTCCCATACTTATACAAATTTGGCTTGAACGTACATATAGAAGTGATAATTCAATTCGGCACAAAAAAGATATATACAATCGAATTTAACGACATTTATTTACTTATGAACTTACTCGGATAAAGACGAACAGACCGGGTCGACTATTCAACAACTTTAGATTTCCCCAGGTCCAAATCCAATTTTCTCTTTTCTTAATCTAAATTAATATAAATTAAACTTATTTAATCAAATATTCAATCAAATTCATCCCAAAAACACATAAATGGGCAAATTACACTTTTTCCCCTAACATTTTACATTTTTCACAATTTAGTCTCTATTTCACAAAACACAAAATATTCAAAATTTGAATACACCCATGTTAGGCCAAATTTACCCGTAGTCCATATAAGCCCATATGTTTCATTTATTTTGCATTTTGACCCCTCAATTTGCAAAATTTACAATTTAATCCTAAATAGATTTTTTTTTATCAAAAATCACTTAATTAAACTTGACAATCTAACAACATGTATTTATTTTTCATCATCAAACACAAAAATCATCAAGCTATCAATAATGGGAATTCTCAAATTCAAAATTTCAAGCAGGGGCTAGCTAGTACTCAAAGCAACTATCTCAAAAACGTAAAAATTATCAAAAACCGAACAAATTACATACCTAATTTGAAGAACACAAGGGCCGAACCTTTAAAACCCTTTTCTTTCTATTTTTCTTTGTTATAATCGGCCAAAAGATGAACATTTGCATGGCTATTTTAATTTTTGTTTTATTATAACATTATTAATTAGCATTTTTACCATATTAACCTTTTAAAATTAATAATCAAACTATATATTTCATGTCTAATACCATCCATGCATGATTTCAAGGGTGTAATTTCTTCTTAAGGACTCCACATTATAAAAACAATAGCTATGTAGCACTTCAACAATTAGCTAGCCACTTTTACATTTTATGCGATTAAGTCCTTTTAATTAAATCGAGCACACAAACAATAAAATTTTCACACGAAATTTTCACACATATAAATTCACATATTATAAATATCAAAAATAATATTAAAATATTTTACTGACTCAAATTTGTGGTCCCAAAATCACTGTTCCGAACAGGGTCTAAATCGAGCTGTTACAATTCTCCCCCTTAGGGATTTTCGTCCCCGAAATTCTTACCAGCGAATAGATTGGGTAACATTCTCTCATAGCATCCTCGGGCTCCCACGTAGCTTCTTCAATCCTGTGCCGATGCCATAAGACTTTCACTAAAGAAATTTTCTTATTTCTTAATTCTTTAACCTCGTGATCTAAAATTCTGATAGGTTCTTCTTCGTATGTCATATCGGATCGAATCTCAATCTCCGACAGGGAAATGACATGCGATGGATCGGATCGATATTGTCGAAGCATCAAAACATGAAATACATTATGGATCTTTTCTAAATCAGGTGGCAACAACAGTCTGTAAGCAACCAGCCCAATACGTTCAATAATTTCATACGGCCCAATATGTAATGCCCCCTTACCCGAGACCGTCACCGAAGTCGAGTATGAGACATTACTAAACTTATTTTAGCATTTAAACAAGTTCAAACAATTCTTGTAGTAAACTATCCATCTGCATCACAGTCGCTAAAAAAATCATATCTCGAGTTACAAAACTCGATATCCAATTCTGTAAATTTTCTCTGAAACTATACTCATATATCTACTTACTAATTGTTTTCTAGAATTTTTGGCTAGGCCAATTAGTTCAGTTTATTAGTTAAAGTCTCCCCTATTTAAGGGTTCGGCTACTCTGACCCCTGTGCACTACGAATCAAATTTCTTCCTGTACAAAAATCCAGTGACTATGCTGTTTATTTCACTTAAAAATAGACTCAATAAGAATCCATACATATAAATTGTGGGCTCTAATTATTTTTACACAATTTATAGTGAATTTATAAAATCAGAATAGGGAATCTAGAAATTGCTCTGACCCTGTTTCACCAAATCGTAAATATCTCATAAAATAAAACTCTTTTACCTATTTTGTTTCTTCCACATGAAAATAGATTCATTAAGATTCAATTACATATTTTATTCATTATCTAATTCTATTTCTACTATTTTTAGTGATTTTTTAAATTCACGACACTGCTACTGTATGACACTGTTTTATAGCCAATTTCACCATTTTATGGTTTTCCATGGATTAGGTAATACATTAAGCATACATACACTAAATATAAATTTTGATTAGTTATTTCAATAGCTAATCATCAACAAGAATTTCCACATCACTCATTCACCATATCATAAGATTGTATACACAAAGGATTATAATGCTATACATGCCATATTCCCAAAATATGCAAGCCACAATACAGAGGTGGTTCGTTGATAGTGTGAACATGTCTCTGACCGTCCCGATCTCTATCCAGCTTGTCAAAACTACAAGAAAATGAAGGGAGGGAGTAAGCATAAATGCTTAGTAAGCTCACATGTAAATAGCAAGTAACATAACCATGCAATAATACAAAATCCACATTTGCATAATATCACCAAAACATTCATATCATATTCCTCATTCATGATTCTACCATATTATTGTTATATTGAAGTCTCAACCCGAGGGTTAAGTACATATCCGTACAAAGTATCCGTTCCACAACACTTACCAACTAGTCACTTTCATCTCGAGAATTTCTCCATTTTACTAGAACTTTACCCGTTGAACATATCGGAATATAATTCGGATGCACAAAATCAAGCTACCATAATTTCACCCATAGTGAACTCGGAACGCAACTCAACGAGCTCGGGTGTTCGCATCCATAATGAACTCAGAAAACAACTCAACGAGTTCGGATGCTTGCATCCATAAGTGAACTCGGAACGCAACTCAACGAGTTCGGATGGCTCATAATTCTCACGAACTCGGAACGTAACTCAACGAGTTCGGATCTCAATTTCCTAATGACATGTCACTTGTATCCTAATCTATTCCTAATGTTCAAATGGGATTTTCCTCGATCATACTCCTTTGCCATTTTCCACGAAATGTCAAAATTGATACTTCGATGGTAGTTCATACTTATCAAATAATTCACATAATTACATATTTTTCAACAATAACCACAAAACATAACATTTCGTGAAAATAAGCATCATATCATATAAACAACATTAAATTGCTTAAAACGACAATTATGTTACCCTATTTACTCATGAACTTACCTTGGTACAAAATGTATAAAGGTTGCAATTTAACTCGAAATCTTTTCTTTTGCCCGATCAAGGTTGATTCCATGTCTTTCTTGATCTAAAATAACATATTTAGCTGATTTAATACTCATATTTATCAAAATAGTCCTTAACTCTAACTTTGGAAAAATTACAATTTTGCCCTTAAACTTTTGCAAATTTACACTTTTGCCCCAAAGCTCGGAAATTAAAATTCTTCCTATTTTCTTATGTTTTATGAAATGCTGATCATTTTTCCCTTCTATAGCAACATCAAATTCACACTCTATCATTTATTTATGAACATTAGGTATTTTTACCGATTACGTCATTTTAGTCGTTTTTACGTAAAATCACTTAGCAAAAGTTGTTTAACACAATCTCAAGCTTCATATTCTACCATAAAACATCAAAATTCATGCATATCATTCATGGGTAAATTTTTAAATATAAACCCTAGCTCAAAATATTGGTAGAAATAGGTAAACCGAGCTACGAGAATTTCAAAAATGTAAAGAACATTAAAAATGAGGCTAGAATTGACTTACTATTGAGCTTAGAAGTTGAATAAACCCTAGCTATGGTAGCAAGTAAAATTTGGCAGCAACATGAAGAAGATGAATGGATTTTTGCTTGATTTTTCCTATTTTAATTCATTAAAATTCAAATGACCAAAATGCCCTTCCTTACTAAAATTTCAAAATTTCCATCCATGTCCAATTTTTGTCCAAAAACTTAGAAATTGGTCAAATTTCTATTTAAGGTCTCTTAATTAATATTCCAAAGCAATTTCATACTAAAAACTTCTAGAATGCAAGTTTTGCAACTTATTCAATTTGGTCCCTAATTTCAAATTAAGCACTTTATGCATAGAATTTCTTCACGAAACTTTCACACAATCATGAAATCATATCATAGACCTCAAAATAGTTATAAAATAATTATTTCTATCTCGAATTTTTGGTCCCAAAACTACTATTCCGATTAGGCCCTAATTCGGGATATCACACAATAAATCTCGGAATCAATTTGCCTTTACGACCGAATTAGAGTATTTTCTTCCACGGTGAGACTTTCAAAAAATATTTGTCCCTGATCTGAAACTCAATATCTTTTCGTTTCAAGTTTGCATACGATTTCTGACGATCTGACGTTGTTTTTAGACTATCACGAATCACCTTCACTTTCTGTTCAGTCTCTTTGATCAAATCAACCTCGTGTATCTTATTCTCACTGAGTTCAGTCCAATATAAAGGTGTTCGACATTTGCAACTATACAAAGCCTCATAAGGAGCCATTTTGATACTCGATTGAAACCTGTTATTATACGCAAACTCAATCAGTGGTAAGTATCATTCCCATGCACCTTCAAACTCAAGAATGCAACATCTCAACATATCCTTGAGTATCTGTATAATTCGTTCAGACTGACCATCTGTCTGCGGATGAAAAGCAGTGCTAAAATATAATTTCGCACCTAATGCATCTTGCAGTTTCTTCCAAAATCGCGATGTGAACCTCGGATCTCTATCTGAAACAATAGAGATAGGTACTCCATGCAATCTCACAATTTGAGAAATGTACAACTCAGCAAGCTTATCAAGCGAGTAATTTGTGCGAATCAAAAAGAAATGAGCTAGTTTAGTCAATCTATCCATAATAACCCAGATCGCATCTTTCTTGCCAAGTGACAAAGGCAAACCTAATACAAAATCCATTGTGACTCTGTCCCATTTCCACTCGGGTATCATAATCGGCTGAAGTAACCTAGACAGAACCTAATGCTCAGCCTTAACTTGCTGACAAATTAAGCATTTCGAAACAAATTCTAAAATATCTTGTTTCATACCAGGCCACCAGTTTAGCTGTTTCAAATCGTTATACATTTTAGTACTACTCGGATGAATAGATAACCGACTGCTATGAGCCTCATTTAAAATCATCCGAATCAACTCTGAATTTCTCAAAACACATATTCGGCCCCTGAATCTCAAACAACCCTCAGCATCAACTCGAAATTCTGAATCAGTATTTGAATCACATTGAGCCCATTTTTCTAACAATTCATTATCGATTTTTTGAGCTTCATAAATCTGCTGCATAAATAACAGTTTCGCTTTCAACTCAGCTACAATCGAGCCATCATCAGATAGAGCCATATGTGCATTCATTGCACGCAAAGCAAACAAAGATTTTTAACTTAAAGCATCAGCAACAACTTTGGCCCTTCCCGGATGGTAGTTAATTACAAGCTCGTAATCTTTTAACAACTCTAACCATCTTCGTTGTTGTAGATTTAGATCTTTCTAAGTCATCAAGTTTTTTAAGCTTTTGTGATCAGAATAAACATGACATTTCTCTCCAAACAGATAGTGGCGCCAAATCTTCAACGCAAATACAATAGCTGTCAATTCTAAATCGTGCGTTGGATAGTTCTTTTCGTGCGGCTTTAACTGTCTCGAGGCATAAGCTATAACTTTTCCTTCCTGCATCAAAACACAACCTAAACCATTGAAAGACGCATCACTAAAGATTACGAATTCTTTACCCGATTCTGGCTGAACTAGCACCGGAGCTTCAGTCAACAAAGTTTTCAACTGATCAAAACTTTTTTGAAACTTTTCTGTCCACTCGAATGTAACATCTTTCTGAAGTAATCTCGTCATCGGGGTTGCAATCATAGAGAAACTCTTTACAAACTGTCAGTAATAACCAGCTAGTCCCAAGAAGCTTCGAACTTCGAAAAGATTTCTCGGAAGCTTCCAATCTAGTATTGCCAAAATCTTGGTCGGATCAACCCAAACACCCGACGCTAATACAACATGTCCCAAGAAGCCAACTTCACACAACTAGAACTCACATTTACTAAATTTCGCATACAGCTGTTTATCTTACAAAGTCTGTAGCACAATTCTCAGATGTTTGGCATGCTTAGATTTATCATAGAAATAAATCAAAATGTCATCTATAAACACAACCACAAATCGATCCAAATACTATCTGAAGATCCGATTCATTAAATCCATAAAAACAACAGGTGCGTTAGTAAGTCCGAAAGGCATAACTAGAACTCATAGTGTCCGTACCTCATTCGGAAAGCAATTTTCGGCACATCGGAGTCTTTAACTTGCAGCTGATTGTAAAAGTCTATCTTTGAAAACACTATAGCCCCTTTCAACTGATCAAACAAGTCGTCAATTCGTGGCAAAGGGTATTTATTCTTTATAGTCACCTTATTAAGCTGTCAGTAATCGATGCACATTCTCCTAGTTCTGTCTTTCTTTTTCACAAACAAAACTGGTACACCCCAAGGAGAAAAACTCGGTCATGCAAAGCCTCTATTAGTCAATTCTTGCAACTAAGCTTTTAACTCATTTAATTCGGTCCGTTCTATTCTTTACGGAGCTATCAAAATCGGAGTTTTCCCTGGTACTAACTCAATACCAAACTCTACTTCTCGATCAGTGGCAAACCCAGTAATTCTTCAGGAAACACATCTAGATACTCGCACATAACTGGTACTGATTCAATCTTCTTTTCAGTCACTTTAGAGTCAAGCACATAGGCAAAGTAAGCTTCACAACCCTTTCTCACATATTTTTGAGCTAACATCGAAGATATCACTGCCGGTAAACCATTCAAATCATTAAACTCATTCCGAATAATTTCATCATTCTGGTATCGCAAATCAATAGTCTTCCATTTGCAGTTCACAATAGCATCATGCAACGTTAGCCAATCCATACCCAGAATTATATCAAACTCGTCGAATGGCAACAACATCAAATCAGCTAGAAAACATGAATCTCAAATCATCAACGAACAATTCTTGCATCTTTTATCAACCAAACATACCGGCCTAAGGGGTTCGACACTCTAATCACAAACTCAGTAGACTCAACAGGTAGAGTCTTACTAGATACTAAAGTTTCACATACAGAAGAATAAGTTGATCCAGGATCAATCAATGCAACAACACTAGTATCACAGAGAGTGAAAGTATCGGTAATCACATTTGGAGACAAAGCTTCTTCACGAGCGCGTATAGCATAAACTCTGGTAAGTGCGCGAGCCTCAAATCTAACAGCTGTTTCTTTAGTTCCCCTCTGACTGCCACTCACATTACCCGTATTTCTGGGTGGTCTACCTTAAGCTACCGTGTTACTCGGCCTTGTATGTAACGCCCCAAAAATCTCGAACTTTCTTTTTTTGTTGTTGTGATAAAAAGTGTGCTTAATATTCCTAGTCAAGTGTTATTTATGTGAAAATAGGCCTTGGTTAAGTTTTGAGTTCGAACTTTAGGGTGAAGGAAATTATAGTTGAATAATTAAAAGAACCTTGATGACAAGTAGGTTGGTTTTTAAATAAATGAAGGAGGAATTGGAAACAAGGAGCCTTGTTTTGGAGTGGCAAGTAGGGTCACATGTGGGGCTTAGAGATGGTGTCACATGCATGGCAAGGAGGTTTGGGGTTCGAGTCCCTCCTTGCCCAAAAGAAATATTTATTTTTGCTCAATAAGTGGCCAGTAGTTGCGTTGGATGTGAACTCTGAAAGGAGTGATCAGAGGAGAAATTTAAGTAATGGATTAAGGAGTTATCAGGGAGAAAAGTTAGGAGATGAGGGGTGTAGAGAAGTGGAGCTGAATTGGGAATTTGAGGATAGGTAAATTCAGCTATAGTATATATAGGTGCCGATTTTGGGGATTCTAGGCTAATGCCGAATTCTTCCTCTCTATGTTACCAAAAGCACATTTCTCTCCAAAGATCTAAAAGCCGAAATCCCTTGTTCTTTCTCTTTTATTTTGTGTCGATTTCTTCTCTTCCTTTCACATCAAACTCTTTTCTTTCTTGCTCCAAGTTGCTTTCTCTAAAGCCAAATATCTTTTGGCCAAAATCCTATTGTGCCGTCAGTTTTTCTTCAACGTTGGCCGATCAATTCTTGTGTAAGTGCTTTACTTTCTTTTAGTTGGTCTTTCTAGTACCAATTTTTTCTTTCCCTCACCTGTTCCAAAATCAATTTTGGTATGGGATTAGTATCGAATCTCAAAGTTTAAATCTCTGTCGAATCACTCCTTAGACGTTTTGGGGTTTTGGGTAAGTGTTCGTCATTTATTGGTTAAGGTTGGTCGAATGGTCATGGATGATTTAAGAGTGACTTAAGATGATTACGAGTCACTTGTTTTTTAGGTTTTAATGATTAAGATGGATGCAGATTTAAGAAATACTCGTGATTAGTGATCAAGAAAGGGTTGTTAAGGCTTGTCATTCAAGGTGAGGAAAATGTGAGATTTTCGGTTTGTGGTGATCATATTTGATAAGTGTGTGATTAATCCTTGAGTGACATCATTTGTAGGTTCGTGGCTGAGGAGATCACTACACGTCTTAGTACTAGGTGTGTACATACACTGTACACACACAGTAGGCTGGCAAATCCCGAAATGCCAAAAAGTCGAAATGTCAAAATGCTGAAAAGTCGAAAGTTTGGCTCCAATAGTCCTGTGAGTGCGCGAACACTCGTAAGGGGGAAATGATAGGTTATCAAGGGCTTCATAAGCGATTCCATGGACTTGGGCCGTGTTTTGGTCATCCGGGCTAGAATGGGCTAAATGGGTCGATGGGCTGTAGGGCCTATAATAGGCAAAATTGGCAATTTGATACTAAGTAACGAAAAATTATATGATTGCATGACTATGAATGTGACTGGGCCTGATGAACCATAGGAATGTGATCGGGCCTGATGGGCCATATGAATGTGATTGAGCCTAAAGGGGCCAAATGAATAAGTGTGGATCTGTTAGTGTTTAGTAAGGGGTTGTGGACCTAGTTTTTGGTAACTAATCAACCAGACATAAAACTTAAATAATTAATTAATTGAGACCGTGGACAAGTCATAAGGTTAAGGTGTGGCAATGGGTATATGCATGTCTAGGATTGGATCTAGGGAGAGCTTGGTACTTAAGCGGTCTTATTGACCCACCTCCTCTTCTCTGGAATCCTACCTAGCGCATAGTATCTATTCACTTTAGCCAATAGGGACTTGTTAACGGGCCAAGGTAAGTAATAAACCCATAATAAAAGAAAATTACTGAAATGCCCCTAAGGGCAAAAAATTACTAAAATACCCCTATGTGTTGAATGTAAGATTTATAGATGTTACGTGTATATCTGCGGCATTCATATGATATTTTGTTTAGGTTGCATATGGGTTGGGAATTATGGAACAGAGGAAGTATATGAGGATCGTATGGTTGCTTGACGACTGTGGATCCACCGGTGGCTCTTAAGCCCAATACTTGATTAGTAGCTTACTGTAATGAAGGTAGTACCGCAACCGGGCTACCATTGATGTGTATCGGATGGGTGGGTCAATATTTATATCCCCACATGATGTGTAGCGGGGGACGGAGTCAATGTATAGCGGTTGGATTATTGGGGTGGGTTGCACAACATTACATGTATGATATTGTGGTGATTGATGATTGCTTATTACTCTTTGAGGGTTGTACACACTGAGTTTTCGAAAACTCACCCCCTCTTTTATTTTTCTCAGGTGATCCTCAGTAGGTGGTTCGATGGTTGGAGGGACTCTGAGGTGGCCAACTAGCAAGACAACTTGGACTTGTTTTTTTAAGCATATCATTTCTAGTATTTAAAGTTATTTCGGTCCGGATTGTAATAAGGCCTATTCGCTAGATATTATTTCATTGTCATTACAACACTTTCGGAAACTAAATACGAACTGAATGTTACTTAATTTTCTCTTGAAGGGTTTTCAATGAAAATAAGGTTTTCGATAAAACACTTCAATGTGACATGCTAGATTTGGCCATAACGTCCGAGCCGGGTTTGTGGTGTTACATTTAGTGGTACCAAAGCCAAGTTATAAAACTCGGGCTATGAAGCGGGCCTTATTATTTGGGTTTGTTTTAAAAAAAAATTAGATCGCAATGTTTTGGAAAAAAAATCTTGCTATGCGGCACACTGAGTCTCCGATGTCGAACCAAGTAAGTTCATTTATTATTAAGCTTGTTTAATTTGATATACTGTAGATAGTTAGTGGGCTAATTTAGATGATTATACTGAGGCTTTTGGTTGGAGTGAAACTGAAGCCCATAGGACCTTGAAACTGTAGAGGATTTATGAAAACAACCTTCTTTTTAATACTTTCATAAGACATCGGCTTAATTATTGGAACTAACTAAAACTTAATAAAATTTCTAATCCAAATAATATGTGAATCAACAATGAGTGCTAGAAGAGGTGCAAGAGGCCGTGGCCGAGGCCGCGGAAGTGTTAGGGCTAAATCGTAGGCATCGGGCCATATGCCCAATGTTGAAGTATGAGACGCTCCGGCCTCACCCGTGGCTGAGACTGGACCGTATGGTTGAGTCGCGGGGGATGATGCATTATCGTAGGCAATGCTGAGGATTTTGGAAAGGGTCGCAGGGTCCAATAATGGCATGGGAAATCGGGGGTCAATTCCGGAGCGACTTCGATCAAATGGGGTTGAGATCTTTAAAGGCATGGTTGGTGTGACTCCTAACGTGGCTGAATACTGGTTGGAGGCCATCGAAAGGATAATGGAAGACTTGGACTATTCACCTGAACAAAAGTTGAAAGGGGCAGTGTCACTACTTAAGGAAGAAGCTTACCGGTGGTGGCTGATAGTGAAAGTGGGCACCCAACCTGAGCAGGTCACTTGGGAGTTCTTCAAAACTGTGTTTCAAGGGAAGTATGTAGGAGCGAGTTATGTGGATGCTAGAAGGAATGAGTTCCTAAACTTAACTCAGGGAATCAAATCTGTGGCAAAGTATGAGGCAGAATTTCTACGCCTTAGTAGATATGCAAGAGTTATGGTGGCAACGGACTATGAGCATTACGTTAGGTTTGAGGATGATCTTAGGGATAGCCTCAGAGTATTGATCGCTTCACAAAGGGAGCGAGTTTTCTCGGAGTTGGTAGAGAAAGCAAAGATAGCAGAGGAGGTGAAGCACACTGAGCGCCTAAATTTGGAAAAAGAAAGGGGTAAGAATAAAACATGGAGGCTGAGACTTCTGGTGCTGGACAGAGGCCTAGGGCTAGGGCTAGAGTTATTGGGCCAATTAGAGCAGGGCCCCGTACTGTTAATCTAGGGGTGCCACCTTGTGCTGATTGTAAGAAAGGTCATGTAGGCGAGTGTTGGAAGAGGACGGGAGCTTGTGGATCTATGGAGCATAGGATCAAGAGTTGCCCTAGAATACCAGGTTAAGTACTAGTCATGGGCTAAGATGGTGTCCAGCCACCAAGGGGTGGTCAGCTGCCGCTAAGGGGCCATGGGCAGGTCAGGGGCGGTAACGGTATTAGACGTGGACGTGAAGCACCAGGCGAAAATGCAGGCCATGCTGAGGCGAGGCAACCAACTTTAGTTTATACTGCTCGTCATCGAAAAGACGGGGATGCCCCAGATGTGATAACGGGTATGTTCTTTATACATGACTTACCTTGCACTGCATTAATGGATATCAGATCGACGCATTCATATGTTGCATGTAATATGACTGAACCTTTGGGTGATATGTTTGAAATTACTACAAATGAGATTACTGTGATAAGTCCATTAGGTCAGTCAGTGGGAGTGAATAAGTTGTTTAGGGAGGTACCCTTAGTAGTCCAAGGGGTTACCTTTTTAGCGGATTTGATAGAACTGTCGTTTAGTGAGTTTGATTTAATCTTGGGTATAGATTGGCTGATGAAACACCGAGCACCCTCAGATTACACTACAAAGCGAATGGTGTTAAGAACGGCAGAGGATAAGGAGGTGGTGGTGATTAGTGAACGTCGGAATTATTTGTCAAATGTGATTTCGGCATTAAGGGCTGAGAAGTTGGTACAAAAAGGATGTGAAGCCCATTTGGCTTATATTAGCGATACGTAGGCTAAAAGCCCTACTATTAAGGAGTTGAGAACAGTTAGGGAATTTCCTAATGTTTTTCCCAAGGAGCTGCCAGGGTTGCTGCCCAACAGAGAAGTAGAATTTGGAATCGAGTTGTTACCTGGTACGGCTCCGGTGTCCATCGCCCCTTATCAGATGGCACCGAAGGAGTTGGTAGAACTTAAGGCTCAGATTCAGGAATTGTTGGATCGAGGATTCATCTGACCAAATGTGTCTCCGTGGGAAGCACCGATGTTATTAGTAAAGAAGAAAGATTGGACGTTGCGAATGTACATCGATTACCAGTAGTTGAACAAGTTAACTATTAAAAACAAGTACCCTTTACCAAGAATTGATGATCTTTTTGATCAATTTAGGAGAGCTTCTATTTTCTCAAAGATTGATCTGCGTTTGGGGTATCACCAATTGAGGGTTAAGGAGGCAGATGTTTATAAGACAGCTTTTAGAACTCGTTATGGGCACTACGAGCTCTTGGTGATACCATTCGGGATAATGAACGCACCTTCCGCTTTCATGGATCTCATGAATCGGGTCTTCCAACGCTACCTGGATCAGTTCGTGGTGGTTTTTATAGATGACATCTTAGTGTACTCAAGAAGTGAGGATGAACATGATGCACACTTAAGGATTGTGTTGCAGATTTTGAGGGAAAAGCAGTTGTATGCCAAATTCAATAAGTGCGAATTTTGGCTAAAGGAGGTTACTTTTCTAGGACGTGTGGTGTTAGCTGAGGGGATTAAGGTGGGTCCCCGGAAAATTGAAGCAGTGTTAGACTAGAAAACACCTAAGTCATTGTCGAAAATCCAAAGTTTTCTGGGCTTGGCAGGATACTATAGGCAGTTTTTGAGGGCTTTTCATCAATTGTAGCACCTTTAACTAAGATGTTGAGGAAAGGGGTACCGTTTGAGTGGACAGAAAAGTAGCAAGAGAGTTTTGGAAAGCTTAAGAAGGTTTTAACTGAGGCCCCTGTGCTGATTCAGCCAGAGCCTGGGAAGGAGTTTACAGTTTATAGTGACGCATCGCATGTGGGCTTGGGTTGTGTATTGATGCAGGAAGGAAAGGTGGTTGTGTATGCGTCACGTCAACTTAAGACTCACAAGGTGAATTTCCCAACCCATGACTTGGAACTAGTTGCGGTGGTTTTCGAGCTAAAAATATGGAGGCACTATTTATACGGAGAGAAGTGCATAATTTATCCGGACCATAAGAGTTTGAAGTACCTCCTTACCCAAAAGGAGCTGAACCTTAGGCAGCATAGGTGGGTGGAATTATTGAAGGATTATGATTGTATGATTGAATACCACCCTGGCAAAGCAAATGTGGTAGCCGACGCGTTGAGTCGTAGGGTTAAGTTAGACTTGAGGGCTATGCTTGCCCGTTTAGGCTTGTTGGATGATGGTAGCTTATTAGCTGAGCTTCAAGTAAAATCGATGTGGGTCGAGCAGATAAAGAGTAAGCAGTTAATGGATGAGACTTTGGGTGCTCATTTTAGACAAGTAGAAAATGGGGAGACGTCAGACTTTGAGATAAATAGTGAAGGAGTGTTGTGTTTCCGTGGTAGGATGTGTATACCAAAGGACGATGATCTAAGGCAATCTATTCTGCAGGAAGTGCATAGCAGTCTCTATGCTAGGCATCCTGGCAGAAACAAGATGTATGAGAATTTGCGTGAGCTTTATTGGTGGCCTGGACTTAAGCGCGAGGTTATGGAGTTCGTAAGTAAATGCTTGATTTGTCAAAATGTGAAGGCGGAACATTAGTTGCCTTCGGGATTGCTTCAGCCAGTAAAGATTCCATTTTGGAAGTGGGAAAGGATTACTATGGACTTTGTTAGTGGGCTACCCTTGACGCCTACTAAGAAAGACTCGATATGGGTTATAGTGGATCGGTTAACCAAGTCTGCCTATTTTGTACAGGTCCGCTCTGATTACTCGTTACAAAAGCTGGCTAGGTTGTATATGACGGAGATTGTAAGATTGCATGGAGTGTCAGTTTCCATAATATCTGATAGGGACCCATATTTCACTTCGCGATTTTAGAAGAAGCTACACGAGGTGTTGGGTACTAGGTTAAACTTCAATACGACATTCCACCCTCAAACTGATGGACAGTCGGAAAGGGTGATCCAAGTTTTGGAAGATATGTTGAGGGGATGTGTAATTGAATTCCGAGGTAGCTGGGAAGACTTTTTGCCATTAGCCAAATTTGCGTACAATAATAATTATCAAGCAAGTATTGGGATGGCCTCGTACAAACTCCAACATGTTGGATGGAATTGGGTGAACGGAGAGTTTTGGGTCCTGAGTTAGTAGCAGATACTGAGAGTAAGGTAAAATTGATTCGGGATCAGTTGAAGGAGGCCTCAGATAGGCAGAAGTCGTATGCTGACCTTAAGCGTAGAGAGATAGAGTATGCAGTGGGGGACTTAGTTTTTCTTAAGGTCTCTTCGTGGAAGAAGGTATTAAGGTCTGGATGGAAGGGGAAGCTAAGCACAAGGTTCATTGGGCCATATTGGGTTGTAAGGCGGATTGGGCCGGTCGCTTATCAGCTAGAATTACCTTATGAACTAAGCCAGATCCATGACGTGTTTCATGCTTCCATGCTAAGACGATATCGCTTAGATCCTTCACATATCGTGTCAGTTGAGGAGATCGAGGTTAGGCCAGACCTAACTTTCGAGGAAGAGCTCATACAAATAATTGGGCGTGATGTTAAGGTACTGAGAAGGAAGTCCGTCCCATTAGTCAATGTGCTTTGGCGTAATCACAAAGCTGAAGAGGCTACTTGGGAACCTGAGGAAGCGATGCGACATCAATATCCTCAACCGTTTGGATCAGGTAAAATTTTAAGGATGAAATTTCTTTTAGGGGGTAGAGTTGTAACGCCCCAAAAATCCCGAACTTTTTTTTCGGTTGTGATAAAAAGTGTGCTTAATATTCCTAGTCAAGTGTTATTTATGAGATAATAGGCCTTGGTTAAGTTTTGAGTTTGAACTTTGGGGTGAAGGAAATTATAGTTGAATAATTAAAAGAATCTTGATGGCAAGTAGGTTGGTTTTTAAATAAATGAAGGAGGAATTTGGCACAAGGAGTCTTGTGTTGGAGTGGCAGGTAGCGTCACATGTGGGGCTTAGAGGTGGCGTCACATGCATGGCAAGGAGGTTTGGGGTTCGAATCCCTCCTTGCTCAAAAAAAGGATTTATTTTTGCTCAATAAGTGGCCAGTAGTGGCGTTGGATGTGAACTCTGAAGGGAGTGATCAGAGGAGAAATTTAAGGAAGGGATTAAGGAGTTATCAGGGAGAAAAGTTAGGAAATGAAGGGTGTAGAGAAGTGGAGCCGAATTGGGAATTTGGGGATAGGTAAATTCAGCTATAGTATATATAGGTGCCGATTTTGGGGATTCTAGGCTAATGCCGAATTCTTCCTCTCTATGTTACCGAAAACACTTTTCTCTCCAAAGATCTAAAAGTCGAAGCCCCTTGTTCTTTCTCTTTTATTTTGTGCCGATTTCTTCTTTTCCTTTCACATCAAACTCTTTTCTTTCTTGCTCCTAGTTGCTTTCTCTAAAGTCGAATATCTTTTGGCCAAAATCCTGTTGTGCCGCCACTTTTTCTTCAACGTTGGCCTATCGATTCTTGTGTAAGTGCTTTACTTTCTTTTAGTTGGTCTTCCTAGTACCAATTTCTTCTTTCCCTCACCTATTCTAAATTGGTTTTGATAGGGGATTAGTATCGAATCTCGGAGTTTAGATCTCTGTTGAATCACTCCTTAAGCGTTTTGGGGTTTTAGGTAAGTGTTCATCATTTATTGGTTAGTGTTCCTCATTTATTGGTTATGGTTGGCCGAATGGTCATGGATGATTTAAAAGTGACTTAAGATGATTGCGAGTCACCTTTTTTTTAAGTTTTAATGATTAAGATGGATGCAGATTTAAGAAATACTCGTGATTAGTGATCAAGGAAGGGCTGTTAAGGCTTGTCGTTCAAGGTAAGGCAAAGGTGAGATTTTCGGTTTGTTGTGATCGTATTTGATAAGTGTGTGATTAATCATTAAGTAACATCATTTGTAGGTTCGTGGCTGAGGAGATCGCAACACATCTTAGTACCAGGTGTGTACATACACTGCACACACACAGTAGACTAGCAAATCGCGAAATGTCGAAAAGCCGAAAAGTCGAAATGCCGAAAGCCGGAAGTTTGGCTGCAATAGTCCTGCAATGCGCGAACACTCATAAGGGAGGATACGATAGGTTATCAGGGGCTCCATAAGCAATTCTATGGACTTGGGCTGTGTTTTGGCCAACCGGGCCAGAATGGGCTAAATGGGCTGATGGGCTGTAGGGCCCATAATAGGCAAAATTGGAAATTTGATACTAAGTAACGAAAAATCATATGATTACAGGACTATGAATGTGACTGGGCCTGATGGGCCATAGGAATGTGATCGGGCCTGGTGGGCCATATGAATATGATTGGGGCCGATGAGCCATATGAATGAGATTGGGCCTAAAGGGACCAAATGAATAAGTGTGGATATGTTAGTGTTTAGTAAGGGGTTGTGGACCTAGTTTTTGGTAACTACTCAACCAGACATAAAACTTAAATAATTAATTAATTGAGACCGTGGACAAGTCATAAGGTTAAGGTGTGGCAATGGGTATATGCATGTCTAGGATTGGATCTAGGGAGAACTTGGTACTTAAGCGGTCTTATTGACCCACCTCCTCTTCTCTAGAATCCTACCTAGTGCATAGTATCTGTTCACTTTAGCCAACAAGGACTTGTTAATGAACCAAGGTAAGTAATAAACCCATAATAAAAAGAAATTACAGAAATGCTCCTAAGGGCAAAAAATGGCTAAAATACCCCTATGTGTTGAATGTAAGATTTTTGGATGTTACATGTATATCTGTTGCATTCATATGATATTTTGTTTAGGCTATATATGGGCTGGGAATTATGGAACGGAGGAAGTATATGAGGATCGCATGGTTGCTTGACGACTGTGGATCCATCGATGGCTCTTAAGCCCAATACTTGATTAGCAGCTTGTTGCAATGAAGGTAGTACCGCAACTGGGCTACCATTGATGTGTATCGGATGGGTGGGTCGATATTTATATCCCCACATAATGTGTAGCGGGGGACGGAGTCAGTGTATAGCGGTTGGATTATTAGGGTGGGTTGCACAGCATTGCATGTATGATATTGTGGTGATTGATGGTTGCTTATTACTCTTTGAGGGTTGTACACACTGAGTTTTTGAAAACTCACCCTCTCTTTTATTTTCCTCAGATGATCCTCAGTAGGTGGTTCGATGGTTGGAGGGACTCTGAGGTGGCCAACTAGCAAGATAACTTGGACTTGTTTTCGTAAGCATATCATTTCTAGTATTTAAAGTTATTTCAGGCTGGATTGTAATAAGGCCTATTCGCTAGATATTATTTCATTGTCATTACTAAGCTTTGGGAAACTAAATACAAATTGAATGTTACTTAATTTTCTCTTGAAGGGTTTTCAATGAAAACAAGGTTTTTGATAAAACACTTCAATGTGACACGCTGGATCTAGCCATAACGTCTGGGTCAGGTTTGGGGTGTTACATCGTATTTTGCTTCATGTCTTGCTCAACCAACTCAGGGCATTCACGAATGAAGTGATCTGTCGATCCACATTTAAAACAGGCCTGATCATTCAATCTACAACTATTAGGAAGTCGTTTACCCACTCAGGTTGGTTCGGTCGAATGTTATCAATACTAGCTACGGAGGTAGCTCTCGGACTCACAGGTGGTCTGTCTCGATCAAGTCTAGAATAGCCCGTAATAGCCTTTGAACAACTAAAGTCATCTCATAATTTCTTTGATGCCGACTGAAATGACTTACTCAATGATCTCTTTCATAAATCTCTAGTTTTGAAATCGGCTTTTCTTTTCTCTTTCCCAAGCTCTTCAGCTTTGCATGCTCGCTCGACTAGAACCACGAACTCTTTTATTTCAAGAATCTCGACTAACAGCTTAATATCTTCATTCAACCCGTCTTCGAATCTTTTACACATTATTGCTTCGATTGATATACATTCTCGGACATATTTGCTGAGTTTCACAAATTTCCTTTCATATTCTGTAACTATTATGCAACCCTGTTTCAACTCGAGGAATTCTAAGCATTTTTTATCAATGAATCTCTAATTGATGTATTTCTTACGGAATTTAGTCTAGAAGAACTCCCAAGTAACTCGTTCTTTTAGAACCACCGAAACCAGTGTATTCCACCAGTGATATGTAGAATCTCGAAGCAAGGAAACAGCACATTTAATACATTCGTCAGAGGTACAAGATAGCTCTTCAAACACACAGATAGTATTATCGAGCCAGAATTCAGCTTGCTCAGCATCCTCGTCAACAGTGGCTCTAAATTCTTCAACCCCGTGCTTTCGGATTTTATCAACCGGGGGCTTATTTAATCTCATTGAATTAATAACTTGAGGAACCACGGGTATCTGAGGAGGATTCGGCGCGGGTGAGGGTTGTTGAACAGCCGAATTTTTCCGAATATACTGTGTGAACCATTCATTCATCATTTGGAAGAAGACTTGTTTAGCCTCTCCCACGTGGCTACTCGAAATCAGCCTAGAATCAACCGGCGCTGCCCCTTAAGCAGGAGAAAACGTATTACTTTCCACGTCATCAGCTACGGCTCAATCAAGATCCATTTACTATACGAAAACACATTTTTAAATGTCAGGAATAATTACAATATCATAGTTTATAAATATGGCATGTGTAGCTAGACTCATATGCGTTACGTTAGTCCTAGAATTGACTAAACCGTAACTCTGATGCCAATCAAATGTATTTCCCCTAACCCATATCCATCGCCGAATTAGGGTTACGAGGCATTATCAACCAAAACACAGTCCAAAATAGTCATTCATTTTTTAACATACAAAAAGTAATATTATCTTCTTTATAAAAGTTTCACAACTAAAATAGCCACAGGTCAACAGTTCTTATAAACCAGACATGCATAATTGATTTCCAAAAAAAACCAACCAAGTATAACCAAATATCTAATCAATGTTTCGAGGCAACAAATATACATTAAGCCATTTAGGTCATACATAAAAAAATAAATCCATGTTTGAACCAAATGTCATCTTCAACTATGACATTTAACAACCAGAACTTAATCAAGATTATAACATTTCGTATATCTAGCATATATCCAAACATTCACTTGTATACATTTAATTCCTTAGAATAATTACTAAACACATCATTTTGTAAACTAAAGAACATTCGTTTATTAATCCTTTCTACATGAAATATTAACAATCATTACTAAATGGTCAAATATATTTCTTACTTATTACAAAGTTTCATGCGCATATTACTATATCAAAATCGACCATTCAAAAACACAAATATCAAATAAAGGCATACAACTTATTAACCCACCAAAAATGAGTCATTAACAACTATCATCAAATGGCCAAATATAACTTTTGAACCTATAATTCTATGCACATTTTACCATTTCAATTTGAATCAATTGCAACCACTAAAAATAAAACATAACATGCTCATTCTGCATTCTAGAAATCATATCTAGACAATATTATTTGTAGCAGCCCGATTTAGACCCTATCGGAACGGTGGTTTCGGGACCACAAATCTGAGTTAGAAAAATATATTTAAAAAATATTTTACGTGTTTATTTTGTGTGAATTTATATATGTGAAATTTTCGTGATTTAATTTCATCGTTTAGGTATCCGATTAAATAAAAGGACTTAATTGCATAAAATGAAAATTCTGTGGATTTTCTAAAAAGGGCTAAACTGTACTTGGCTTTCTAAATGAAAGCCTTAAAGTTGCAATAAGCCCAATATTAAGTGAATTGGACAGTTAAATGCATATGTTATATGATTTTATTATTATATCATTAAGGTTATTTAAGTAAATTGGTTAATAAACTTATATATGTTAAAAATAAAGTTATCATATTCATTATTTATCTTTGTTAATAAACTGAATAAGAAAGAAAAGAGAAGAAACCTAGTTTAGCGATCTCCCAAGCTAAAATCAAGGTTCGTTCTAAGTCGGTTTTTATAATTTTTACTTTTTTGAGATCGTTGCTTCGAGTACTACAAAACCCATGCTTGAATTTTTTATTTTGATGAATATTTTGAGTTGTGCCATTGTTGATAGCTTGTGGTTTTTGTTGTTTGATGATGAAAAATGAAAGATATGTTTTAGATTAACATGTTTTGTATTGGAGTTTTTGATGATTTTGAGTATTTAGGACTAAATTGCAAAAATAATAATTTGAGGAACTAAAATGTGAAATAAATTAAATATATGGGCTTGTATGAACACTAGGAGTATTCGGCCAGACATGGGTATCTTGAAATTTTGAATATTTTGTGTTTTGTGCAATAGGGGCTAAATTGTAAAAATTGTAAATGTTAGGGTTAAAATGGTAATTTGCCCAATTATGTGTTTTTGGACTAAATTGAATGAAAATATGTTTGAATGAACTTAATTTGAATATGTTTAGATCAAGAACCAAAGAAATTAGATTTGGATCGGGGGAAAACGAAAGTTGTCGACTAGTCAATCCGTACCGGTTTTTCGTTGTCCGAGGTAAGTTTATAAGCTAATAGATGTATTTAATTTTTACTAAATGTAAATTATAGATGCTGAATTGAAATATATGATATTATAAATGCAATTGCCGAATATGTATAAGCTTGGTAATCATGTACGAGCATTCGTTTCGATCGAGTTACGATGTCTGAAAGCCCCGTATGAACCTTAGGAATAGTTAGGATACATATGTCATGACATAGGATTCCGATATATGTGTGCGAGTAAGACCATGGGATCGATTTGTGATTCCGATATGTGTTTACGAGTAAGACCATGTCTGGGACAGTCGCATCGGTATGTGGCTACATGTAAGACCACGTCTGGGACGTTGGCATTGTACGATTTATGTGATTATCCGAGTGTCCTATCCAATTTCGAATGGTTCATCGGGCAAAGGTAAATCATGTACGGATGTGTAAAAATGAGCTAAATGGCCAGGTATGAATTAGGTTGCTGGTTACTAGTAAAAGAGTAAGTGTATAGCTCGATATTTGCTACAAGTTATGTATTATGCATATGTTGAATGAATAGGAAATTACTATGTGTATTCAGCCTTATGACTAAGTGAATTGAAAATTATTGAAATGATGCCTAACTATGTGCACATATGAGACCATGTATACTCGGACACATATCAAGCTTAGGTATAAAATGTTTGTTGTGATATATGAGTTCAAATATTGGAGGTTATGTGAATTAGGTTTTTACAATGTTTATTAACTTGGAAAATTAAATGTTAAAATGCTAGTTTGACCACATGGATATTCGGCTAAAGTGATTTCTTTTATGTATGAAAATATATTAATAATGAAATTCATATGTTTGTGATTGAATATGGTAGTATTGATATAATTTGATTTAGTTTAGTTGAATAGTTAATATTATTAAATTGTTTATTTGCTTATGACTTACTAAGCTGTGGTAGCTTACTCTGTGTATTATTTTACTCTGTTTTATAGATTATGAAGTCAAGCTACAAGCTCGGGGACTATCAGCCAAGCTCATCACACTATCTACTGTTTGGTACCTTATTAGCTAAACTTAAATTATGACATGTGCAGGCTGGAACATATATTTTTGAAGTGTTGATTTTTGGTTGTGTATAAAAGCCATGCGAAAATGGCTTGTTATTTATGTTTAGATTTGATTTTATGTGTGCTTAGTTATAATGTTCATGATCTTGGTTTGATATATGCGATTATGCTTGATTATGGTTTGATTTGCGGTAAGTATTTTGTGGTTCGACCATATGTTTATAATGGATGTTAATTATGCTAAGATTGCCATGTGTTTGTTAAGTAAAAATTATGTCACATGCTGGCAATAAATTGATGACCATTATAATTTATACTAGAACATGTGTATATGTGATATTTGGCCACATTGATTTAGTTGAAATTTTATTTATACTTTACTTGTGTATAAGGTGATTATATTATGGATGATATGTATATATGTAAATATGCGTGTGGCTGTATTTTTAAACTTGCAAGTTGCTTATAAGTTTACAAATAGGTACAAATGATCCATGATAGTCAAATAGACTAGATTAATAAGGAATTTGGTAATGGTAAGTATTCGGCCATGACATGTTGATGAGCTTTTAAATGACTTTATATATATATTTGGTATATTAGTTAGTTAATAATGGAAATATGTAATGTGATAAATAAAGTGATGGTTAAATGTATGTTAGCTTAAATTATTCAGTTGTTAAATAGTAGGTGTAGCATGTATTGCGTGAACATATTGGTTGGTTGCATAATATGTAATTAATGCTATGTGTAGTTTTTATTTTCAGGGTAAAATACTCACCATGTATATGCTATGTGTAGTTTTTATTTTTAGGGTAAAATATGCACCATGTATAAATGCATTAATAACATATTTGGCCAAGTTATAATGTATTAATATGTATGCATGATTGCATATTAAATTACGTAATATGTTACAATTGGTTTATTATAAGCTTAAACAGGTGTAGTTATACATGCTTAAATGTCAGATTGAAAATACAGTGAATTTCACATGTTTTGATATTGAGTTGTCATTATGCCCGAAAATTAATAAGCTGAGTTGATGAAACATGTTACATCTGTTATATGTTGGTTATTTATTAAACCATTGAATAATTACATATTTTTGAATGGATGTAAATAAACATTTATATTAAGGTCTAATATATGGTTAATGGTGTGACATATGTTATGCATATGCATAATGTGTAAATTTAATCTGTAAAGTGTAATGCTTATTTGTCCGAGCTCTAATATGATCGGTAATGTCTCGTAGCCTAATCCGGTGATGGATACTGGCCAGGGGTGTTACATTTTATTGGTATCTGAGCTACGGTTTAGTCAGTTCTAGGACTAACGTAGCGTGTGTGAGTTTAGCTATACATGCCATAATTATATACTGCGATAGGGTGATTACTTCTGACATTCGAAATGTGTTTTCATATAGTAAATGGATCCCGACAGAGTTGTAGCTGATGATGTCAAGAGTGTAGTGCCTGCTTCTGTGCAAGGGACAACGCCAGCTGATTCTCGACCGACTTCGAGTAATCAGGAAAGTGAGGCTAAACAAGCCTTCTATCAAATGATGAATGACTGGTTTACTCAATATATCCAGACTAATCCAGCTGCACAACAACCTCCACCCCCGATTAATCCGTCTTTGATGCCTGCTATACCTCAAGTAAGTGATCTACTGAGATTGTATAAGCCACCTGTAGATAAAACCAGAAAAAACGGGGTTGAAAAGTTTAAAGCTACTGATGAGGATGATGCTGAGCGGGCTAAGTTCTGGCTTGATAATACCATCCGTTTGTTTGATGAGCTGTCCTGTACCCTAGATGAGTGCTTGAAATGTGCCATATCTTTATTTCGAGACACAGTATACCACTAGTGGAATACCCTAGTATCAGTAGTTCCGAGAGAGCAGGTGACCTGGGAATTCTTTTAGACTGAGTTCCGTAAGAAATATATCAGCCAGAGATTTATCGACCAAAAGCGTAAAGAATTTCTGGAGCTGAAACAAGGTCGGATGACCGTGGCAGAATACGAGTGAAAATTCGTGAGACTCAGTCAGTATGCCCGAGAATGTGTTTCCATTGAAGCCATAATGTGCAAAAGATTTGAAGATGGGCTGAATGAAGATATTAAACTGCTAGTTGGCATACTTGAGATAAAAGAGTTTGTGGTACTGGTTGAGCGGGCTTGCAAAGCTGAAGAGCTTGGGAAAGAGAAAAGAAAAGATGACTTTGAAGCTAGAGATGCACATAAGAGAACATTCGGTAAGTCATTCCAGTCGGCATCAAAGAAGTTCCGAAATGATTTCAGTCATTCTAAAACCACTTCAGGTTACTCCAAATGGGATCAAAATAGACCACCAATGAGCTCGAAAGCTACCTCAATAACGAGTATGGATAATGTCAGATCGAATCAACCCGAGTGTAAACACTGTGGTAACCGACATCTCGGCAGTTACAGATTGCATGATCGAGCTTACTTTAAATGAAATCGACAGATCATTATATTCGAGATTGCTCAGTGTTAGCTGAAGAAAATCCAGTGCAGAATACAAGATCGGGTAATATTGCAGCTCGAGGTAGACCACCTAGAAATCTTTGTAATGCGAGTGGCAGTCAGAGAGGGACTAAAGATATAGCAGTCAGATCTGAGGCTCGTGCACCTGCCAGAGCCTATGCCAATCGCGTGCGAGAGAAGGCTTCATCCCTAAATGTTATTACAGGTACATTTACTCTTTATGATACTAATGTAATTGCCTTGATTGATCCTGGTTCTACTCATTCTTATGTGTATGAGGCATTAGTATTCAGCAAGACTCTACCTGTTAAGTCTACTGAGTTTGTGATTAGAGTGTCAAACCCCTTGGGCCGGTGTGTTATAGTTGACAAAGTGTGTAAGAATTGTCCCTTGATGGTTCGAGATCTGTGTTTTCCGGCTGATTTTATGCTACTGCCATTTGATAAGTTCGACATAATTCTAGGTATGGACTAGTTGACTTTACATGATGTTGTCGTGAACTGTAAGAGAAAGACCATTGATCTTCGGAGTCAGAATGATAAGGTTATTCAGATTGAATCTAGTGATTTATATGGTCTACCTGCAGTAATTTCTTTGATGCTAGCTTAGAAATATGTGAGAAAAGGGTGTGAAGCTTATTTTGCCTACGTGCTCGACAGTAAAGTGGCTAAAAGAAAAATTGAATTAGTACCTATTGTGTGTGAGTATCCAGATGTGTTTCCTAAAGAATTACCAAGTTTACCACCTATTCGAGAGGTAGAGTTTGGTATTGAGTTAATGTCTGGGACGACTCCTATATCCATAGCTCCGTACAGAATGGCACCTACAGAATTAAAAGAATTGAAAGCTCAACTGCAAGAGTTGAAAGATAGAGGTTTTGCACGACCAAGTTTCTCTCTGTGGGGTGCAGCTATGTTGTTTGTGAAAAAGAAAGATAGAACTATGAGAATGTGCATCGATTATAGGTAGCTTAATAAGGTGACTATAAAGAATAAATATCCATTGCCACAGATTAACGATCTGTTTGACCAGCCGAAAGGAGTTACAATATTTTCGAAGATAGATTTGAGGTCAGGCTACTATCAGTTGTGAGTTAAAGACTTCGATGTACCAAAGACTGCTTTCTGAATGAGGTATGGACACTATGAGTTTTTGGTTATGCCATTCGAACTCACTAATGCACCTGCTATTTTCATGGATTTGATGAATCAAATCTTCAGACCACATTTGGATCGATTTGTGGTTGTGTTTATAGATGACATTTTGATTTATTCTCGTGATGAAGCTGAACATGCTGAACATTTGAGACTTATATTACAGACTTCGCGAGATAAGTAGGTCCATGCGAAATTTAGTAAATGTGAGTTCTGGTTAAGTGAAGGCAGTTTCCTGGGTCATGTGGTATCAGCATCGGGTATTCGAGTTGATCCGAGTAAAATTTTAGCTATACTTGATTGGAAACCTCCGAAGAATGTTTCTGAAGTTCGAAGTTTTTTGGGACTTGCTAGTTATTATAGACGATTCGTGAAAGGTTTCTCTATGATTTCAACTCCGATGACGAAGCTATAGTAGAAACATGTTAAATTCGAGTGGTCGGAGAAGTGCCAGAAAAGTTTTGATCAGTTGAAAGCCCTTTTGACCGAAGCTCCAGTGCTAGTTCAGCCAGAATCGGGTAAAGAATTTGTTATTTATAGTGATGCATCTTTAAATGGTTTAGGTTGCGTATTGATACAGGAAGGCAAAGTTATAGCTTATGCCTCGAGACAATTAAAGCCACATGAAAAGAATTATCCGACACACGACCTAGAATTGGCAGCCATTGTGTTTGCATTGAAAATTTGACGTCACTATCTGTTCGGTGAGAAATGTCATATGTATTCCGATCATAAAAGTCTGAAATATTTTATGACTAAAAAAGATCTAAATTTGAGGCTACGCTGATGGCTAGAACTGCTTAAAAACTATGAGCTTGTAATTGATTATCACCCGGGAAAGGCTAATGTTGTTGCTGATGCTTTAAGCTGAAAATCACTGTTTGCTTTGCGTACAATGAATGCGCATATGGCCATGTCTGATGATGGTTAAATAATAGCTGAATTAAAAGCAAGACCGTTATTTATGAAACAAATTTGTGATGCCCAGAAGGTTGATAATGAGTTGATCGCAAAACGAGCTCAGTGTGAGACGGATGCAAATTCAGAATTCAGAGTTGATGCTGAAGACTGTTTGAGATTCAGAGACCGAATATGCATTCTGAGGAATTTAGAGTTGATTCAGATGATTTTGAATAAAGCTCATAGCAGTCTGTTATCTATTCATCTAGGAAGTACAAAAATGTATAATGATCTGAAATAGCTTTACTAGTGGCATGGTATGAAACGAGACATTTCTGACTTTGTTGCAAGATGTTTAGTTTTTTAATAAGTAAAAGTCGAGCATCAGGTACCTTCTGGATTGCTTCAACCGATTATGATACCAGAGTGGAAATGGGACAGAGTTACTATGGATTTTGTATCTGGTTTGTCGTTGACACCGAGCAAGAAAGATGCAATATGGGTTGTTGTGGATAGTTGACTAAGTCGGCTCATTTTATTCCAATACGTACAGATTACTCGCTTGATAAACTAGCTGAATTGTATGTTTCTCAGATTGTGAGATTACATGGTATGCTTATATCTATTATTTCGGATAGAGATTCGAGGTTTACATCGCGATTTTGGAAGAAACTGCATGATGCGCTAGGTACGAAATTACATTTTAGTACTGCTTTCCATCCGCAAACTGATAGTCAGTCTGAGCGAATCATTCAAATACTTGAGGATATGTTGAGATGTTGCATTCTCAAGTTTAAAGGTACGTGGGAACGATACCTACCTTTGATTGAATTTGCATATAATAACAGCTTCCAGTCGAGTATCAAAACGGCACCTTATGAAGCTCTATATGGTCGTAAATGTCGTACACCATTGTATTGGACCGAGCTAAGTGAAAATAAAATACACGGAGTTGACTTGATCAGAGAAACTGAGCAGAAAGTGAAAGTGATCCGTGAAAGTCTAAAAGTAGCATCAGATCGTCAGAAATCTTATGCGGACTTAAAGCGTAAAGATATAGAATTTCAGATCGGAGATAAAGTTTTCTTGAAAGTCTCACCATGGAAGAAAATACTTAGATTCGGTCGTAAAGGCAAATTGAGTCCGAGATTTATTGGGTCGTATGAGACTATAGAGCGTATCGGGTCAGTTTCTTATAGACTATTGTTGCCACTGGAGTTAGAAAAGATTCACAATGTATTCCATGTTTCGATGCTTCAAGGGTATCGATTTGATCCTTCACATGTGATTAGCCCATCTGAAATTGAAATTAAGTCTGATATGACCTATGAAGAAGAACCGATTCGTATTTTGACTTGAGAGATTAAAGAGTTACAGAATAAGAAGATTCCGTTAGTTAAAGTATTGTGGCATAAGCACGGTGTTGAGGAAGCAACATGGGAGCCAGAGGATACAATGAAAGAATGCTATCCGAACTTATTCACCAGTAAGATTTTTGGGGACGAAAATCCCTAGGGGGAGAGTTGTAACAACCCGATTTAGACCCTAATCGAAACGGTGGTTTCGGGACCACGAATCTGAGTCAGAAAAAAATTTAAAAATTATTTTCTATGTTTATTTTGTGTGAATTTATATCTGTGAAATTTTCGTGATTTAATTTCGTCGTTTAGGTGTCCGATTAAATAAAAGGACTTAATTGCATAAAATGAAAATTCTGTGGATTTTCTAAAAAGGGCTAAACTGTACTTGGCTTTCTAAATGAAAGCCTTAAAGTTGCAATAAGCCAATATTAAGTGTAGTGGACGGTTAAAGAGAAATGTTATATGATTTTATTATTATATCATTAAGGTTATTTAAGTAAATTGGTTAATAAACTTATATATGTTAAAAATAAAGTTATCATATTCATTATTTATCTTTGTTCATAAACCAAATAAGAAAGAAAAGAGAAGAAACCTAGTTCGGCGATCTCCCAAGCTAAAATCAAGGTTCGTTCTTAGTCGGTTTTTGATAATTTTTACGTTTTTGAGATCGTTGCTTCGAGTACTACAAAACCCATGCTTGAATTTTTTATTTTGATGAATATTTTGAGTTGTGCCATTGTTGATAGCTTGTGATTTTTGTTGTTTGATGATGAAAAATGAAAGTTATGTTTTAGATTAACATGTTTTGTATTGGAGTTTTTGATGATTTTGAGTATTTAGGACTAAATTGCAAAAATAATAATTTGAGGGACTAAAATGTGAAATAAATTAATTTGTGTTCTGTGCAATAGGGACTAAATTGTGAAAATTGTAAATGTTAGGGGTAAAATGGTAATTTGCCCATTTATGTGTTTTTGGACTAAATTGAATGAAAATATGTTTGAATGAGCTTAATTTGAATATGTTTAGATCAAGAACCAAAGAAATTAGATTTGGATCGGGGGAAAACGAAAGTTGTCGACTAGTCGATCCGTACCGATTTTTCGTTGTCCGAGGTAAGTTTATAAGCAAATAGACGTACTTAATTTTTATTAAATGTAAAGTATAGATGCTGAATTGAAATATATGATATTATAAATGCAATTGTCGAATATGTATAAGCTTGGTAATCATGTACGAGCATTCGTTTCGATCGAGTTACGACGTCTGAAAGCCCCGTATGAACCTTAGGAATAGCTAGGATACATATGTCATGACATAGGATTCCGATATATGTGTGCGAGTAAGACCATGGCATCGATTTTTGATTTCGATATGTGTTTACGAGTAAGACCATGTCTGGGACAGTTGCATCGGTATGTGGCTACATGTAAGACCACATTTGAGACGTTGGCATTATACGATTTATGTGATTATCCGAGTGTCTTATCCAATTTTGAATGGTTCATCGGGCAAAGGTAAATCATGTACGGATGTGTAAAAATGAGCTAAATGGCTAGGTATGAATTAGCTTGTTGGTTACTAGTAAAAGAGTCAGTATATAGCTCGATATTTGCTACAAGTTATGTATTATGCATATGTTGAATCAATAGGAAATTGCTATGTGTATTCGGCCTTATGACTAAGTGAATTGAAAATTATTGAAATGATGCCTAACTATGTGCACATATGAGACCATGTATACTCGGACACATATCAAGCTTAGGTATAAAAAGTTTGTTGTGATATATGAGTTCAAATATTGGAGGTTATGTAAATTAGGTTTTTACAATGTTTATTGACTTGGAAAATTAAATGTTAAAATGCTAATTTGACCATATGGATATTCGGTTAAAGTGATTTTTTTTATGTATGAAAATATATTAATAATGAAATTCATATGTTTGTGATTGAATATGGTAGTATTGATATAATTTGATTTAGTTTAGTTGAATAGTTAATATTGTTAAATTGTTTATTTGCTTATGACTTACTAAGTTGTGGTAGCTTACTCTGTGTATTATTTTACTCTGTTTTATAGATTTTGAAGTCAAACTACAAGCTTGGGGACTGTCAGCCAAGCTCATCACACTATCTACTGTTTTGGTACCTTATTAGCTAAACTTAAATTATGGCATGTGCAGGCTGGAACATATATTTTTGAAATGTTGATTTTTGGTTGTGTATTAAAAGCCATGCGAAAATGGCTTGTTATTTATGTTTAGATTTGATTTTATATGGGCTTAGTTATAATGTTCATGATCTTGGTTTGATATATGAGATTATGCTTGATTATGGTTTGATTTGTGGTAAGTATTTTGTGGTTCGGCCCTATGTTTATAATGGATGTTAATTATGCTAGGATTTCCATGTGTTTGTTAAGTAAAAATTATGTCACATGCTGGCAATAAATTGATGACCATTATAATTTATACTAGAACATGTGTATATGTGATATTCGGCCACATTGATTTAGTTGAAATTTTACTTATACTTTACTTGTGTATAAGGCGATTATATTATGGATAATATGTATATATGTAAATATGCGTGTGGCTGTATTTTTAAACTTGCAAGTTGCTTATAAGTTTGCAAATAGGTACAAATGATCCATGATAGTCAAATAGACTAGATTAATGAGGAGTTTGGTAATGGTAAATATTCGGCCATGACATGTTGATGAGCTTTTAAATGACTTTATATATATCTTTGGTATATTAGTTAATTAATAATGGAAATATGTAATGTGATAAATAAAGTGATGGTTAAATATATGTTAGCTTAAATTATTCGGTTGTTAAATAGTAGGTGTAGCATGTATTGCATGAACATATTGGTTGGTTGCATAATATGTAATTAATGCTATGTGTAGTTTTTCAGGGTAAAATACGCACCATATATATATGCATTAATAGCATATTTGGCCAAGCAATAATGTAATAGATATGTATGCGTGATTGCATATTAAATTATGTAATATGTTACATTTGGTTTATTATAAGCTTAAACAGGTATAGTTACACATGCTTAAATGTCAGATTGAAAATATAGTGAATTTCACATGTTTTGATATTGAGTTGTCATTATGTCCAAAAATTAGTAAGTTGAGTTGATGAAACATGTTACATCTGTTATATGCTGGTTATTTATTAAACTATTGAATAATTACATATTTCCGAATGGATGCAAATAAATATTTATATTAAGGTCTAATATACAGTTAATGATGTGACATATGTTATGTATATGCATAATGTGTAAATTTAATCTGTAAAGTGTAATGCTTATTTGTCCGAGCTCTAATATGATCGGTAATGTCTCATAGCCTAATTCGGTGATGGATACTAGCTAGGGGGGTTACATTATTATTTTATAATCAACCAAAGAACACATGCACAACCGATTCCTTAATCAAATATTCAGTTCTCAAGTTAAAACTCCTCTGATCAAACTAAAACAATCATAGAACATATTTGTAATTTGCCATCACCAATCGAATCTAAATAGCTAAATGCAAATAATGACATACCAACACTCAACCTATAAATTAATCACCAATATCATTTCATAAATAGCTTATAACCTTCATATGTATTTATAGGACACAAACAAATTAACCATTACAAATAAATTAGATTAACCATTATACAATTGGCTATAAATTCATCACTTACTCTATTACAAAGCCAAATCACAAGACTAACCACATATGCTAATCAAATCCATATACCAAGCTTATTAAATGAGCTAGCTGTAAGTTGTTCATATCATTACCCGAATCAATACATAAAACCAAACACCATTCATGTATGTCATAAAGCATACTTACCAAAATGAGCATAAACCGTGATCAAATATAACTGAACATATGCATAATGATCAAGCCATTTTCGCATGGCTATATATATATACAAATCCAAAATCGACCAAAACAAATACTAGCATATTCATGCCATAAGTTCAAAGTTCAAACTTTTAAAATATTGAAATAACGAACGATAGTGTGACAGATTTCCTTGACGATCCCCAAGCTCGTAACTAGCTTCCAAAATCTATAAAATAGTAAATGAACAAACACACAGTAAGCTTAAATAGCTTAGTAAGTCATAAGTAAATAAAACATTTCAATAATATACATAATTCAATTAAACTAAACCGAACCAAACAAATTATAATCTTATGTACATCAATTATGCTTAGTAACTCAATCATTATCTCATAAACATTAACCATATAATGTTAGTGGCCGAATGTACATATACTCATAACATAAATAATTCTCACTTTATAATGTATATTTCTTATATAAATCATAAGTACACATTTACCTTATTTTCTCAATCATTTAACTTAGCACATACCTGACCTTTTAGCTCGATTTCACATTCGATCTTTACTTAATATTGCACGTGAAACCATTCGAAATTAATAATGATACTCAGATAGTCGAAAAGCTCGTACAACGCCAACATCCCAGACGTAGGCTAACATGTAATCACATATCGATGCCACTGTCCCAGACAGGGTCTTACACGAACTCATATACGATGTTGATGTCCCATACATAGTCTTACACAGAAATCATAAATCGATGCCATCGTCCCAGACGTGGTCTTACACGAATCACATATCGAAATCCTATATCATGACATATGTATCCTAACTACTCCTAAGGTTCGTACCAGGCTTTAGGACGTCGTAACTCGATCAATTCAAACTCGTAAATACTTCTCCCATACTTATACAAATTCGGCTTGAACATACATATTCAAGTGATAATTCAATTCGGCACAAATAAGATATATACAATCGAATTTAACGATATTTATTTACTTCTGAACTTACCTCAGATAAAGATGAACAGACCGGGTCGACTATTCAACAACTTTAGATTTCCCCCGATCTAAATTCGATTTTGTCTTTTCTTGATCTAAATTAATATAAATTAAACTTATTTAATCAAATATTCAATCAAATTCATCCCAAAAACACATAAATGGGAAAATTACACTTTTGCCCCTAACATTTTACATTTTTTACAATTTAGTCCCTATTTAACAAAACACAAAATATTCAAAATTTGAATACACCCATGTTAGGCTAAATTTACCCCTAGTCCATATAAGTCCATATGTTTCATTTATTTCACATTTTGACCCCTCAATTTGCAAAATTTACAATTTAATCCTAAATAGATATTTTTATAAAAAAATCACTTAATCAAACTTGACAATCTAACAACATATATTTATTTTTCATCATCAAACACAAAAATCATCAAGCTATCAACAATGGCAATTCATGAATACATCATCAAATTCAAAAATTCAAGCATGGGCTAGCTAGTACTCAAAGCAATGATCTTAAAAACGTAAAAATTATCAAAAATCGAACAAATTACATACCTAATTTGAAGAACACAAGGGCCGAACTTTTAAAACTCTTTTCTTTCTCTTTTTCTTTGTTATAATCGGCCAAAAGATGAACATTTGCATGGCTATTTTAATTTTTGTTTTATTATAACATTAATTAGCATTTTTATCGTATTAACCTTTTAAAATTAATAATCAAACTATATATTTCATGTCTAATACCGTCCATACATGATTTCAAGGGTGTAATTTCTTCTTAAGGACTCCACGTTAGAAAAACAATAGCTATGTAGCACTTTAACAATTAGCTAGCCACTTTTACATTTTACGTGATTAAGTTTTTTTAATTAAATTTAGCACACAAACAATAAAATTTTCACACAAAATTTTCATACATATCAATTCACATATTATAAACATAAAAAATAATATTAAAATATTTTTTAGACTCGGATTTGCGGTCCCAAAACCACTGTTTCGAATAAGGTCTAAACTGGGCTATTATAGGTGAATCCTGCAAGGATAGTCTTTGTGGTATACTTCGAATGGACTGCCATTGTGGTATGTCTTAATAGGACTCTCGGTGAAGAACTTTAAAAGATATTCTTTGTGGCATACCACGATAAGGACTTCGTGGCATATTCTAATAAATTACCCTTGTGGCGAGTTCTGTATGGCTCCTAAACGTAATCAGTGAAACCAATAAAGACAAAATCTATCTACGAACTATATGGTAAAGTATTTCATAAGACTAAAACACGGTTAAAAATAACAAATTGAAGGGATATAGAGAAGTAATGGGTTAGTATTGAAAATGTATCCTGAATAAGGATGTGAACTTGGTATTTTCGAAGGAAATATTTGTCATCTATGTATGTGTTACTTCTTGAATCATGATGAGGTGTTGGCTTAGAGTTTGAAGGATGTCAGTGATGTATCGAAGACATTGAATGATAAGGAAATAGTTTCAAAGTAAGGTATAGTAATTGCCATGTATAAAGAGATAGGACTTGAGGAAGCATTCGCCAAAGACAAAGTTGAAGGTTAAGAACAATGAAATCATTTATATAAATCAATTGCAATGAACAAATATGACTCAGGTAAATGATGTTTTCCTCACTAATTTCTTATGACCTTCTCTGTGTGTGTTATGTTACATGTAAGTTGATGTGGGACTGCACCAGGAGGGACGATGTTAGGACTACACGAAGAAGTGGCTTATCAGGTTATTATGCATATAGAGTGAGTCTGGAAGCGAGTTTGAAGTCTGAATTGTTACATAGAAATCCATATTTTAGGGTATCTGCAATAGATTAAGATTTCAATTTAGATATCTTTGTAATTTAATTACCATATGTGGTTATTGTATATACTTATGTAATTTAGTTAGAAATCTATAACTAAGAAGGTATAATTAATTGTAACTTATTTAAATAGATTAAGTTTTTGTATGTATTCATTTGGTAATAACCAATATTTGGATCCAATATAGCGGATCAGATTGAGGGTGTTACATCCTATTAAACACTTCCAGGAAATGATCCCAAGCCAAACGGTCCACAACAGTTCCTCTCTTCACAGTATTCCACCAACGATGGGCTTCGTCGTAAAGTAAGGATACAATAAAGCCCAACTTCTCCCCATCAATTCCTCATCAGTGCAGGACATCTGATCGAGGGTCCTCTCAACACTTTTGAGCCAATACTTCACTATAGTCGGATCAACTCCCTTCACTCCACTAAACTCCTTACCACCTAACACTCGTAGACGCTCGAGTGGCAGTCCTGAACTGAAATAAGCAGAGTTGGCACCAGCAATCTGCTAAAATGCCCTAATCATGGCTTGCATCAGAGTGTCAACACCCTTATTTGGTATATTTACTATCCGATGAGGCACAGGTGGTGCGAAGGATGTATCACCCTCCGGAGCGTTTGCATTCACATTAACATGTCTATGAGGCATATTGTAAATACTATAAACACACAAACAAACTAAGAGTGTGAGCAGCAATGATCCAAGGCATATTACTGTAAAAACATTTCAATAAAGGCAATGCGTCCCCAATCATACCCAAAAACAAGCAATTTCACAATAATTCAATCAGAGATATTTTAAGCAAACAGTCTAAATACTATGAAAACCTAGGCCTAAGGGTTATGTCACCTTAGTCTCGAATTTTTACAACTTAGGTCTGAATATTTAAAAACCTATAGCTCTAATAGCACCAAATGTGGTGCCTCAAACCCGATCGGGACGATTTGGCCCAAATTCGAAATGTCACATTAGTCACCGAAGTGACCCAAAACTTCGCACTACATTTTTGCATGAAATTAATTAATCATTTTCTTTTTCAATCAATAGAGGAAGTCTCATACATGAACTCAACTCATATATAGACAGAAATAAAGAATTGAAACCTAGTTGCATGCTTTTTCTAACAAAATTTATTCAAACGAGGCATAAGGGAAAAAATGTCAATTCATGTTCAATTTATGCAACACACGTGTAACATCGATTTAAAGGTACATTATAATTATAAAATATTTTTAGGAACATTTGGTAAAGAATCAGTTTAATCCGATTAGAAATTCTTAGTTAATTTTTAGAAATAAGTATTTCACGAACTAAATCGAAGTAATAACAAAATATAAAATTAATCAAATTATAGAATTATCATTAGATTTATGAAATTAAACATCTAAGACTTTGATATGTGAATTTTCAAAGCATTTCGTAAACGTTTGAGACTCCAATTACATCACCAATATCTAATGACTAAATTGCAAAGCTCAGAAAGCTGGCTTTTTTTTCATCATATCGGGGTGACACGATGCTGCATGTCGCAATGTGCCCTAGAGGAAGGCCCTCGTCTTGATGACACGATAAAGGTTCCCCAATGTCGAACCCACTCCTGATGACATTCGAACATTGTCTTGACATGCCCTGCAATTTTGTAGCAATCAGACCTGCTATTTGGCAAACCAAAGTCTGGACACTTCCCCACTTACCATCTCGTGCATTAAAGGCCTAAACTCAATCCGAACAAGTCATAATACATTCATACATGAATTAGAACATGCTCACATACACCATAACACCATAACATATCGTAGCAAAATTTGACATACTATGTAACAATCATGCTAGCAACCATACCTTTACCCTAAAAGATCATTAGTCAACATATTAAATCAGGATCTCAAGGTTTCCTAAGGATCGTAAATGTCCATTTTGAAGCATTTGGACATTTTAAACATGCTTAAATTTCAAGAATACTATTTTAAGCCTATTAACTATTTTAAACTAATTTACATGCCACTTTAATACATATTCATCAAGAAACCATAGCACACATCATCAATATCATTCTCAAGCATTAAAATATCCAAAATCAAAGTCCAAAATATTATCAACAGTTCATGAGTCTAATCCCAAAATAATAACCCACATTGCCTTTATTCAAAAGTGTTTAAAACTACAAAAATACCTATTCAAGAGTTATGCCTTGGATAGATCACTACACTTGCCTACTCCTTACTCATTGGATGCGCTACTAGCCCGCAAGTTTTGGGAAAAGAGTGTGTGCTTTTTCAAGCTCAGTGAATGTTCAAAAGTACTACTATGCATAAACAATAGCATAAGTTAAACAAGAGCATACCAAGCATATTCGCAACCTCATTTTCATCAAGTAAAAAAAATTGTTTTCATGCTTCATTAGCTTACGAGTTTGGCATATTCTTTTACAAATATTCACACACACCATAACTCATGTATAATTCAAATAATGATAATTCAGCAACTTAAGATTTTGAAACATTTAAGTGGACTCTATCACTATACATTGGATAAACGAATCTTCATCACTCTAATGACTCAAAGAGTCTAACATGTCCCAAAAATGTAGCATTAATCTAAACCCTTTCCAACACACCAATATTTCCCAATGAATGGAGCTTAACTTGACATTATCTTATCTCTCTAGCCTATCCCGAGTCCTCAACACCCAAATCAAAAAATACAAAGGTGAGTACTTACCATCTTATGGCATGCCAACTATATCCAATGGTTTCAAAAGATCACAAGGCTAAAATATCCACAATTACACATCTTTATTTACCATTTTAATGCACATAACCTCTGTTCATATTCATCAGTTTCACATCACAACCTCATACGCAATACATGCTTATCGGATACCATTTAACTGCACTACAAGTGCCACAATAGTGATAATTGAGCTATCATATATTAAGCCTTATATGTGTGCGTTAAAATTAGTAAATCACATGTCACATTAATGTATTTTCACATATTACTTGCTGTATTAGCATCATATATGATTATACAAACAAGGCAAAAGTATAGGAAATACTTACTCTCGAAACTTAGGATAGGGGTTTAGGCTAATCTTAAGCTCTCGATTAATGCTATGAATCGTGCATACCAGCAGCGACTCCAGAACACTCACCAGTCTTACTTTTGCTTGCTAGCCAAAAGCTTAAATAAGCTTCATCTTACCTTTCGCCTTGCTTGTAGAGGGCTCCGACAGATCTGAGACTTCTCACACATAATACACATAATATATATAGGTCATCAAAAGTTACAAACACGTTAGAAATCAAACAAAAGCGTAGATTCAATTTAGCTCCTCTTAAACCAATTTTTTTTTACTAATTTAGCCGAAACTTAGATTTTTTTATCTGGACTTTTTTCTATTGTTTAGAATCAATTCTAATCATCTAATTATTCACTTTAGAACAGATCTAACCTATTAAAACACCTAGAAATTTAGATTTAAAGTTTTCAAAAAATTCGACGTTCATGAACATCTTGAATGAAAAATCTTTAAATCTTTCAAACCTTTTAAAAATTGATTAAAGTAAGTTTAGAAAACTTCTAATCTCGTCAAAAGAAGTTGAAAACACTTAGAAATAGCAGTTGAGCTTGAAAACCTGAATTCTGCCATTATTGATCTCAATTTCAGCTAAAATATAGAATTCTTGTTACAACAGATCAAAACTTGATTTCAAAGGCTGAATACATCAAAATTTAATAGAGAAATAGAATCTTACCTCAATTGAGAATGAAAGCAAATGGTTGTCTGATTTTCGTGAAAATCATCTAGAAAATGAATAAAAATATTGGTGATGTTCTTGATGATTTTCTTAAAAATTAAGAAAGATTTTAGTGTTTAGGTGAAGTGAAAATCAATTGAAGAATTTGCTTCAAAGAAAATTGAGAGTTTTAGTGCTTGTAAAATTTTTCAAATGTTGGGAATGGAAGAGGGAAGAGACTTGTGTGAATGGTAGGGTGCAGAGGGAAAATAGGTTGACTTAAAAACATTGGTACAATTGCATTTGGGCTACTCCCAAATTTTACCCTTTTACAAATCAGACCTCTTTTCTAATTAAAAGTTTTTTTTTTCTCGTTTCTTTCTAAAATTTATTTTATTTTTGAAAGTCGTTTTAAGGAAAATATTTTCTGGTTACTTAATTCTATATTCCCGAACCTAGTTTTGGCTCTATTTTCCAAAAATTAATCTCGGGCCAAGTCGACAAAACCTAGTTCACTAACCCAAAACTACTAAGCCGAATTTTAGGATGTGACAAATATACAAAGAATATCGTTTCAAATTTAGAATGGTTATTTTTAATATGTATTATTAAAAAAATTATATTAATTAATTAATAATTTATTATATTATTAAATATAAATAATTAAATAAGTATTAATACTATTGAAAATTATAATATATGATATTAATATTTAAATATTTTAAATATTTTAAAATTAAAAATTTATTATTAATATAATAATATTAGGATTGATTCAAATTAATTTTTATATAAGAACAAAATTCAAAAAAAATTATTTTTTGAAAAATAATTTACGTTTTTCTAAAGAGTAAGTCATTTTACAAAAAAAATTCAAACTATTTTTCATGAAATAAACATAAAAAAAAAAAAGTAGAACACATTGACCGTAAGTCATTTTTCCATGAAAAAACACATCCTTAATTTAATTGTAATAAAGAAAAAAATACAAATAGCTTAGAAGTGTTTGCAAAGTTACTTAATAGTAAAAAGGTCATCATGCATAACCTTTTGATTATGCAACTTGCCACGTCATTAGAAAACCTAACGCGGTTAGGGTTTAGGGCATTATAATAGTTAACCCAAAGTAGAGGGCTTTTTCATGTTATTATGCTTCCTTTTTACTTATTATTATTTTTATTGAATTCAATTATAAATTCTTATCATATTTTCTTTTTAACATAAAATTCTAAAATTACTTATAGTCTCTTCTGACGCTTAAATAAGAGAATAACGTCCTTCAGTGTACTTGAACTCAAGTCCTTTTATATAGACAATAATACCAATATTAATACCAATCAAACTAAGACTTAATCAATTTTTTTTGTTTATTTTCATGCATTATTTATGATTATAAGATTGCACTTCAAAATCCATGAAGAAAATCCGAGCAGTTGCAACGGAGAGAGTGAGAATAACCCATGAAGCCTAAAGTCCAACAATCGAAAGCCCAAAACTACAGAAGATTATATCCTAAACTGAAACCCCTCCCTCTCTCTCTCTCTCTCTCTCTCTCTCTCTCCCTCCCTCCATCTCCACTTCCTCTTCAATAGGCTTTAGGAAGGGGAAAGTAGAAACAAAGAAAACGTATGGCAAGTGAGGCGGCGGAGGAAGCTAACGACCCTGCAGCGGCTGCGGCGGAAGCACCCACAACAGGGACCGAGAAGCAGCCACATAAGCTTGAAAGAAAGTGGACCTTTTGGTTTGATAACCAATCAAAGCCTAAACAAGGCGCTGCTTGGGGTTCCTCTTTACGCAAAGTTTACACTTTTGACACTGTAGAAGAATTTTGGTGGTACTTTTTACCAAAAACCCATTTCTCTTTTTATCAATAATTTAAAGATCTGTTGATTTTTGTTTGCTATTTTTGATTGTCCCTTTGTTGATTTTGGATGGATTTTCTGTCTATTGGGAAAAAGAGAGAGAGAGAATATTCTCCATTTGGGCTTTCATTATTGGGTTGCCCTCTGTAGATAATGATGTGCTTTTCCTGGCTTTTAATGTTCTCTGACTATTGATTTATTGGAGATTTGTTTTGTTTAATAACATAAATGGGTTCTTAAAAACAGACTTCTTTTATAAATTGTTTTGAGGGAACTTGAGTTGGTTTCTGTAATTTTCCTTGTCATATGTTATCGTGTGTTTTGAAAATAAAAGCTCAAATATGTTTCAGTTTGTATGATCAAATATTCAAGCCTAGCAAGTTGCCTGGAAATGCTGATTTCCACTTGTTTAAGGCTGGAATTGAGCCCAAATGGGAAGATCCTGAGTGTGCTAATGGAGGAAAATGGTCTGTCACTAGCAACAGAAAGGCTAATCTTGAGAACATGTGGCTTGAAAGTGTAGGTGTCTTGAGCCCTTATCTGTATTAATTATGTATTGTGTGTGGTATGGGTGGTTTGTTCTCCTATTTGACTGGCTGGTCGTATTTTGTCGGCAGTTGATGGCATTGATCGGGGAGCAATTTGATGAGGCAGATGAGATTTGTGGTGTAGTTGCCAGTGTTCGCCAAAGGCAGGACAAACTTGCATTGTGGACCAAGACTGCAACGAATGAGGCTGCTCAGGTCTTTATCTTAGTAACTATTGACACTTTGAATCTGAACCTATTAGTTGAATTAGGAATTCTGTTCTTTAAGAAACCTATCTTTATATCATCTTGCCATTGAATTCTTATGCTCATGAACTGTTCTAATTTCTACTTAGAACTTTCTTTAGTGATCACGCTGCAAGAAATTTGTTCTCGTTTATGTGCATGAAAATATATGCTCATACTAATAATGATGTGTTCCGTTTCGAACAAGTCATTAAAATGCTTAAATCTATTTGATTGCTTCTGTATCTATGTTACTCGGGCTTTTCATTTTTCTTGGAGTACCTGTGTTCGACACATGGATACAAGGATATGACCTCCAAGGTTCCTCCAAATATTATAAAAATCTAACCACACCTGTGTTGGATACATACCCGTATCCCACACTCACATCCAGAGTTGGAATAACATAGTTCTGCATTGCATTGCAGAAAATTTGTTTTCACATTTGATGGGCTAAAGCATTAGTTACAACCATGGCTTCGTGTATTCATTTAGAATGTATGATACTTAAAGATTATTTATCTTGATGTAACAACTAGGCGCCTCTTTTCAGTGCATGTTTTATCCATTTATTCAAATTTCAATAGGGCCATCTTTTATTTGTGATGTTTTCTCTTACATTTTTAATTCTGTTTTATCTTAACCTTGTGATTTTTGCATGTGAGCTTATAAAGTATTCTCTCACATGTCCATATTGCAACAGCAAGTCGCGTTGCATAATTTCCTGGAGCACGCTGAATCCGTGGCCACTTGTCATTTACTGCTTGCTTTTATTGATTGATTTTTGTCCAATCGAAATTTAGTGAAATGGCTTGTGTTCTGATGATGTTAATTGAAACTGTGTGATATAGATGGGTATTGGAAGGAAGTGGAAGGAGATCATTGATATCAATGATAAAATTACATATAGCTTCCATGTAAGTTTCATTTGAGCGGTACATGTGATTTTGGGTGCATATTCTCTCACCACGACTGATCGCATTGTGTGTTGCAGGATGACTCTCGAAGGGAAAGATCAGCAAAAGGTCGATACAATGTTTGAACCATTTGCAGGTTTCTTTGTTCAGCAGTGTACTCTCTATTTGTTACCTATTTTGCATGTGAGTTTATGTTATGTGAAACCACTAACAATCAAGTTCTATGTTAGAGACAGTTTTGATATTTGAACACATTGAGAATTTTACCCTATTCCTTGGATACTTAATTTGCTGAATCTCATAGCATATGATGATTCTGGGGGCCATTAGAATTATGTACTTGGCAACTTTTTTGGTGCTTAACTTGGAAGGTTGAACTAGTTTCAATTTGAGTCCACTTTGGTTTTTTATTTTTGGGATTGTATTTGAAAATTAATGTGACATTCAAGTTGCTTTTTTCAATTGTAAAAGTAATTTACCTTTATGTTTGGATAAAAAAATATATTGTTTAGATCAAATCAGTAGAGGAAAGGGAATGGATTTTAACGATGTATGGTCAGAGTGAAAGAATGTTGTGATTGAAACATATTCATAAAACATGAATTTTCATTTTCTTTCATCTAAATTGGTTAATAAAAAGTTGGTTTTCTGTTTTTTTGTTACTTCAGTTTTCTTTCTTCTCCGTTTCCATATCCAAATAAATATAATTTTTTAATTCAAATTTATAATTTGGTTATAATATTTATATTTAAATAAATAATAGACAGAATGTATTTGTATATCATGAAGGTATGGGCGAAGGGGTGATAAAAGTTTGATTTGATTTGAAAAATTATTTTTTTTTTAAATTTTGAGTTAATTGAATTCAGTCATTTGATTATTTTTTGTCAGTTTGATTAAGTAATTTGAATTTTGAGCTTGAATTGAATTGAATTTTATAATTCAAATAACTTCAATAATTTGAATAATTCAATTAAATAAGCAAATTGATTTCTATTTTAACAAAAATATTTAAAATGTTTTAAAAAAATTAAAATAAATTTTAAAAATTTAAAAATTTATAAAAATTTCAAAATTTATATTTTAAAAAAATTATAAAAATAAAAATTCAAAAAAATTCTAAAGAATATATAGAAAAAGTTAACAAAAAATTCAAAAAGAATAATTTTAGGGCTTAAATAAGTAAGTTAATGATTCAAAATTATTATACTAAAGTTAATAAAAAATTCAAAAAGAATAATTTTGGGACTTAAAATGTAAATTAAAGATTCAAATTTATTATACTAAAGTATCTTTTTTTTTTTCCCTTATTTTACTTTGAAAGAGTTTTCAAATGTGTATACTCTAAAATAGAATTAGTTATATCACAACGAGATGTTAATTAGACATGTTTAATTTTTTTTAATTTAACTCAAATAGTTTTATTCAATTTGAAAAAATTTAAAATTGAATTAGGATGATAGAATGAGACTCGTCAATTCGAAAAATTTAAAATCTTTTTACTAAATTTAACTCGATTCGATTGACCGCTCACCTCTACACAAAGGCAAATTGTCTTTTCCAAGCCCGTGCCTCATTTTGTGTCCTTTGTATGAAATTACGCCACGCATGTTTCCTTTTTTTTTTTATTCTCTTTAAATGTGTATGATTAAACCAAAATTAAAGTTTCAAGTATACACTTGAACCACAATTAGAATTTGATGTGTATAATTACACCAAATTAAAAACATTAATTCAAAGTTTATATATAATTTTCAATCTATACTTAAAATGCATAAAAAGTAAATACGATGAATTAATTCAATTTATTTAATTTCTTATTTATTATTAAATTTAATTATTCTACAATAAATATAGAATTGAAAAAAGCAATTATAAGAAGAAAGACGTGGCTAAATTTGATACGCGGGCAGGGGCTTGGGGCAGACGATATGCGTTCAAGGTATATATTATATCAAGTGTCTAACAAGCAAATTGTAGCAAAAGTACAGTGAACGGTTTACAGTTTACATAAAAAGAAGAAAAGAAATATTTGGAAGAAGAGCACATTTGATCATCACCAATTCATGCAAGGAATCCAAGACTTTCCCCATTCTTCTTGGCCAGTCGAATCAATCCTTGCTTCTGTTTCGTATCAGCCCCTATCGATTTGCAGAATTCATTGATTACCTGATATCAAAACACAAAACATTTAACACTATCACCACCCTGCTTCCATTAATACATGTAATTTAAATGATGTACCTGAGAGTGCAAAGCAATTGCTTTTCCTCTAAGCTGATTGAACTTTTTCTTCCCAACGATTTGGCGAGTCACCACCACAACTGGAACAAACAACCCTTTCCCTTCGTTAACGTTCTTCATCATTGGCTGTGCTCTAACACCCTTTCCAGCTCCAACATGCTTCGGAACTGACTTAGCCAACATGCCATACTCTTCACCAGCTACTGAATGGAAGCAACCTCCTAAACCTCCCTTAAACCCTGTTGCCGAAATTGAAATAGCCATTAGAGATGATGGTTGTAAAGCTTGATGGGTTGTTTTTTCTTATATAAGCCTGGGTGTTAATTAGAGAGCCTTGGGGTTTTTCATGGGTGATGGGAGAAGTCAAATAAAGCATTGGGAGCCACACATGGTGGTGGGCTGGATTTTAGTTTTGGAGGTACACGTATATCATTTGCATACGAATTGTAAGCTTATGGTCCCAAAATTTCCAATGAAAATCTATGGCTGACCCACTAACCATTCATACTCCATTTGAGAAATGAAGCGCCAAAACCTAATATTTTATGATTGCTATATAATTCTTTTATCTCCAGGGTCAGAATCTAGTTTGATTTCAAGTCCCTATTTCTTGGAAGCTACCATCTTTGAATGCGAACAACATGCCATTTTTTAAGGCTAACGACCGACCACAATAGTCAGCGAAAAGAAAAAATAAATGGAAACTTAAAACCCTAATTTTCTTTTTCCTTAGTATTACTTTTATGAAATACTATTCAAAAATATTTTTGAAAAGTTTGATTTAAGATTTAAGTGTTTAGTATTGAAAAATACTTCTCAGCTTCCTCAAATTCAGCTCTAGCTCGGTTGGACGAAATTATTATATGAAAAACATGTTTAAAATGGTCAAGAGATATCACACTATCACAAAGTTTATAATGGTGTGTATAGCTAAACTCGTACTTGTTACGTTAGTCCGATAATCGACTAAACTATAGCTCTGATACCAATAAATGTAACACTCTTAACCCATACCCGTTGCCGGAACAGGGTTATAAAGTATTACTAGAGTTTACAAAACAAATACAATTAATTCATGTCATTTACTAGTCATATCCAAAACAAATCATAATTCAATCATGTTGTCCCTTAAATGGACACTCGAGGTCTAATTTATACATTAGAAGCAAGTTGGGACTAAATCGAAAACTTAGAGAATTTTTTGCGAAATTTCAAAGATATTCCTAGATACAGGGGACACACGCCCGTGTGGGTAGACCGTGTGGCACATACAGCCAGATGACATGTCCGTGTCCTAGGCCGTGTGGGCATTCGATGTAAGGCACACGGCCGTGTCCCAACCTTAATTCATAACAGTGTAACTCTCTGACTTGGGTCACAACGCCAACCACACGCTCGTGTGCTAGGTCGTGTGGACAAAATAAATTTTCAAAAATTAGGTGCAGGATTCACACGACCAAGATAGACACTCGTGTACTAGGCCGTGTGTCACACACGGTTGAGACACACGCCCGTATGTCTATTCGTGTGGACAAAATAAGGTTATTTCTAAGCCTTATTCCTCACCCAAATTTGCCTTGTACCTACAATTCACATTTTAACACATTCCCAAGCCAATTCAAAACATTTAAACCAAGCCAAAATCAATTTCTTATGCATGATATATCATGACATTAATTCAAATATTCATCTTATTCAAATTGAACATATTCTTACTTAAGCATGTTTAAACCTATAATACCAATCATGCACACTTACATATCAAACATAATATAATCTCATACACATACATTAACCATAATATCACTAGCCATTCCAATGGTTAGTTACAACCAAAACATTTCATCATTTGATCTATTTTAGCCTATACATGCCATTATACCAAAAGTAGTTTTGTTATTTATACCAAAGTGAGCTGTAGGATAGTGTAATCTTGCTCCGAATCGCTCCAACTTTTACGAGTTTTTGAGTACTATAAAACAAAGAAAATGAACAGAGTAAGCATTTAATCCTTAGTAAGTTCGTATAACAAGAATTTAACTTACCAATCATGTTCATTTTAGTAAGCATACAAATATGCATCCAAAACTTTTTGGCCAATTGCCTAAACACATGCTTTCATCAAACAAGTTAGTCATGAAATTTACATGAATATCAAGAAAACATATATGAGCTCATCATGCAACCATTTCCAAGTATTTCAGGGATATTCAATATATAATTCATTTAATCCTCATATTTTCCCATATTAGGAATTTTGCCCGTTAAATCATTGAAATATCAATGGATACTTGAGTAATACACACATGGTGTACTTATCAATGATCCGTCAATTCATATACGAGGGTGCTCATTAAAGCACATAACTGAGAAGTACATAACCGGGAAGCACACTCTCGAGCCTTGTAATTGGAAGCTCACAAAGAGCCATATCAGGAATCTTATCCGAGCTATATAATGGGAAGCTCACAAGAGCCATAATTGGGAAGTTCACAAAGAATCATATCGGGAAGCTCACGAAGAGCCTATCGGGAAGCTCACAAAGAGCCATGTAATAAGAAACTCCGGATAGCCATATATCGGGAAGCTCACAAAGAGCCCTATAATGGGATGCTCATAAGAACTACGACGTGTCCACAACACATACAGGATCACAACCAATCGAGTTGCTCTAAAGAGCCATTAATGGGAAGCTTGCAAGAACCGTATAACGGGAAGCTCGAGAGGGCTGTAACACCCCTCGCCCGTATTCGACGCTGGGACAGGGTTCGAGGTGTTACCTGACTTAAACTCAATCAATCCCACAAAAACCAGGCCGTAAAATTTCAATCAATTTAAAAATTTTCATTTCACATACATTTTGTCCCTTAATCGAGCTCACGAGGCCCAAAACATGCATTAGAGGCGGTTCGGGACTAAACCGAGAACTTAAGAAAAACTTGAAAAATTTCATGCTTTAAGGCTCCACATGCCCGTGTGGCTTGGGACATGCCTGTGCCCTTAGCTCGTGTGCAACACTGACTTTAAAACACGGCCATGACACATGCCCATGGCGACAGACCGTGTGTCACACACAGTCTAGACACACGCCCGTGTGTGTACTTGTGTAGACAATTATAAGGCTATTTTCCAAGCCATTTGTCACCCTTACAACATATGCACACATACTTATCCAATAACATACAACATGGTATAAATGAGCTCTTAAACATCTACAAACATGTTATGCTCATGGTAATTTCTTATGCAATAAATATCATAGAATTTACTCACATCATTACCACATACTTGTCATAACTATCATTACGTCACAAACCTCATGTCCATCACTAGGCATGCATAATCATATTCACAAACCATTCATGAGGCATTATTAACTATTTACTAATCACTTAATCTTGCATCAGTTACTAACTCATCAATGAATCTCAATTCAATTTCTAGGCATACATGTTGTAAGCCACATCACAAGAGATAATAACATACATGTATAAGAATAATCATATAGGCCCATAACGTCATTAGCCGACATAGGCCAATTTACATGACTACATACTACCTTAATAACAAGCCAATGCCTTTGGCTAAATCATAATATCACATACTCAACATTAAGACCCTATACATGCCATAGACTCAAAACACTAGGGTTTACTTATCCCAATAGCGTTAACTCGACAGTGTGATAATATCTCTGACGGCCTCCAACCCGAGCTAACCTGGCAACCCTAGGGAACATGGGAAAGAAAAGGGGGTAAAATTTACGCTTAGTAAGTTCATATGAAAACAATAAGCAACTCATTAACATGTTTTATCAATGTTTACAACATATTCTCAAGTTCATGACAAGCTGTCTTCCTGAGCAATAGTCACTAAATTATTTATATCTTGAGCTACGAAAATCCAAATTAAGTTCCGTTAATTTTCCTTGATACTAGACTCATGTACCTTTCCACCATAAAATTTCCAGAATTTTTGGTTTAGAAAATTAGTACAGTTTATTCCTCAAAGTTACCCCTGATTTGCTATCTTGCAATTCCGACACTTCTGCACTAAAGTTCAATCATCTCATAGCACAAGACTCAAATAATGTTCTTGTCTATTTATCTTGAAACTATACTTATTAATAATTCTAAGCATATAAATCATAACTCATAACCATTTTTTTACAATTTATAATTATTTTCTCAAATCAGAACAGGGGATCTCAAAGTCATTCTGACTCTGTCCCATGCAACTTCAATTATCTCATTATAGGAAATTCTTTTGCTTACATGGTTTCTTTTATAAGAACCTAGACTCAATAAGCTTTATTCTCATATTTTATTCAGCTTCTAACTCATTTTCCACTATTTTTAGTGTATTTTCAAGTTTATACTACTGCAGTAACTCAAATCTGTCAAGGCTAAGTTACTCATTCACGATCATTGCTCACAAAATTAATACAACCTCATTTCATCCATCATGGTAAGAACACATATTTATGCATCATAGATCATTCACATACCAAGGCATTCTCATAGGCTTAGTGTACAATCCTGTACAACTTGTAACATAACTCAAGTGCATACTCACCAATGACTTACCTCATTGGGACCATCATCAACTCTTTCCTCGGATTACCCGTTGAACACTCGAAATACTAATTGGATACTCGGAAAAACCTTTGCACATAAGTGCCTCAATTGTAGCTAAAGCTACCTCATATCTCATGACATTTAAATGCTCACTCTTGAGCTAGTCATCTAGACTCATAATTCCTAGTGACATGTCACTTGCATCCTATTCTATTCCTAAGGTTCAAACGGGATTTTTCCTCGTCTGTTAAGGTTTTGTCTTATCATATTTCTATTAATCACATACACTTAATATCTATACAATTCATGAAATGATAACATTTAAATACATGTATAGCATGGTATTGTTTACATACGAACTTACCTCGATACGACAAAGGTGAAAAAGACGTAATCATCCATAAATTGATTTTCCCCGTTCTAGGCCCAAATCGCATTTTTCAACATCTAAAAATTAGTCCATTGACACACTTTGGCAAAATTTACAATTTTGCCCCTCTATTTTGCCAAAATTACCAAATTGCCCCAAGGCTCGAAACAAGATTTTTATTCAATTTCTATACTCCTTAAGCCTAGTTAAACCATTTTCATAACTATGACAACTCACAAAAATCATTATTACATACATTAACAACTCATTTTACAACTTTACATAATAACCTTTTTAAGGTATTTCCATGCAAATTTCCTTCACAAAAGTTGTTTATTAGGCAACTACAACTCATATTCTTCCACAAAAACTCAGCAAACAACACATATACATTCATGTCAAAACCCTAGACTCTTAATCATTTTGCAAAATAGTCCCCTCTTATGAAAGCTCATGCTTTAGGGGTTCCAAAAATGTAAAAATCATCAAGAAAGACATTAAAAACACTTACTTGGGAAATATGTTGCTGAAATTTTCCAGCTCTCAAACCCCCCATGTTGCTGCAATTTTCGGTGAAAGAGAAGAAGAAAATGAAATAAAATGACAACTTTTTCTTTATTTTATTTTATTGCCAAAAAGTCATTTTAAATCCCATAAATCTTGGCTTTTTGACTAATCTTGTCTCCTTTGGCCGGCCATCACACTTTCAATGGCCTAATTTCACTTTAAAGACCCCCAATTTAAGATACAAAGCAATTTAACACCTTTAGGCATCAAAACACAACTTTTACATTTTACGCGATTTAGTCCTTTTCCGAATTATAAAATCACATTACAACACATAAAATAACATCAAAATAATTTTATTCGGCCTCGGAATAGTGGTTTCGAAACCACTATTCTGACTAGGCCCAAAATCGGGCTGTTACAGGGCTATTAACGGGATGCTCTTTCGAGCTGTGGTATGTCTGCAACATATGCAAGACCACAACCAATTCAGGAAAACTTATATCCATCGAATTTCATCTATTCAAACGGAACTTAAAATTCTCAAGAATATCAGATATATAATCATTTTCACATACATAACAAATTCATAATTTACATATACAACATTTAATTTAAACATATAAATGTACATAATTTAGTCACACGAACTTACCTTGATACTTGTTAGTTTCGAGGATCTACTAATCCGACACTTTTTGTTTTCCCCGATCCAACTCGGTATTAGGTCTTTTCGGATCTATATAAATGAATTTAATCATCAATTTAATTCATTTCATGCTCAATTCAATTCAATTCAATTCGATTCACATTCTAGGCAAAATTACTATTTTGCCCCTATATTTTCCATAAATGACGATTTCATCCCTAGGCTCGGAAATGAAATTCAAGCAATTTAATTCTTATCCCAAGCCCACATTTACAGCCCATGAAATTCATAAAATTCATAAATTTTTCCATGAATTTTACATCTTTACAATTTAGTCCCTAAATCACAATTTCATCAAAATTCACTTTACAAAAGTTGTTTATCTATCAACAATCTTTCATATTCTACCATAAATTTCAAATTTTCAGCATATTCATCCATGGAAAAATTTTAATACTTTGATAACTTTACAAATTGATCCCCAAAATAGCTAGATTAGTTTATTACAATCTCGAAAATATAAAAATTACTAAAAACGGGACAAGATTACTTACCCAATTAGGCTTGCTTGATTTTCTTTCTCTTTCCTAGGGTTTCCACAGAATTTGGGGAAGAAGATGATAATAATAATATGATATTAAGTTATTATCATCTTTAGTTATTTCTATTTCCAATTTAGTCCTTTTCTTTTTCTAATTTTCCATGGATGAATCATCAAAAATATCTACTAACTTTTCTTAATGGCCTAATTCCATATAAGGACCTCAAGTTTTGAATTTCATAGCTAATTGATCCTTTTAGCTATTAGAATTCAACTTTAACATTTTATGCAATTTAGTCTTTTCTATAATTAAACATGTAGTAAGTAAAATTCTCTTATCGAAATTTTCATGTCTTTCTTATCATAATGCAGATTATGCAATATTATTAAAATAAATTTTCTTTCTGACTCGAATTTGTGGTCCTGAAACCACTGTTCTGGTTTCACTAAAAACGATCTGTTACAGTAAGTTATTAAAGCAAAAGTCTAACATTTTTTTCTCTACAAAAAATGTGTACGTTTATATGTATTTATATTGATTATCTTTTTCATCCAAAAGAATATTAGAAGTAAAATCAATTTAATTGTAGTTGTACATCATATTTATTGCGATAGTGGACATAATTGTAACACCCCTAACTCGTATCCATCACCGGATTAGGGTCCAGAGGCATTACTGGACAAAAGCACAACTCTGAATATTCACACCAGTCATATTCATATCCAAATAAATATTAATCAAAATTTTATCATTTCATAATATACAAATACAAGTCAAATTCGGATATCTAATAAACATCAAACATTTTTAGACATATTTCGAAACATGTACAAATTAAATCAAATAAAAATCTAACACATGACAATTTAATCATCAGCATACACGGCATTCATACCTTCACAAATAATCAAATATGTTTCATTAAACAAATAAATAAACCTTATATACATTTTAACCATATTAAAATGAACTATAATTGAACATTTATAACGAAACTTATCAAGCTTAATTCACAAACTAAAATTATACTCAATCATTTATTTATAGTTAACCATTTTATAACATAAGTAACGATTTGAAATGCACTCATTTCACATGCCAAAAATGCAGATACACAATTAACCTATTTATCATCAATTTGGTCATCTAAACTTTGCCTAAGACGCAAATAATCTTACATGTTACCTACCTATTACATAGTATACCTTTAGATGAGATGCATATCAAGTCAATTCATCATATGCATAAATATTTATATAAGCAAGTGCTGAATCACAAGTTAGTCATAACCATCTAATATACCTTTATTTTATATCCGAATTCACAATACATTATTGTATAATTTTCAAATCAACTCATATTACAATTTATACCTCTCAAGAGTAAGCCATTAACTACAAATAGATAGATTTATATATACAAAACATGAATCTTCCAAACCATATAATGTACATATCAAGACAAACTTACAACATGCTCGGACATATTCAAACAACCTTTAATGCCAAATCACATATAACACTTTGACCAAATACAACAACCAAAAATTTAAATAGTCTCTTATCTATGCATACCATAACCGAATCAATCCAATGCACACATCCAAATTTACCAAGCAACTTCAACGCTCAAATAGATATCACAAGTATCATTCATCCTTGACACATTGCATGATAACCAAAATGGACTCAAACCATCATTATACCAAAACCAAATTCAAGCATTTAAATAAGCCATTTTCGCATGGTTTTTATACAAAACCAAGGTTCATCATGTCAAAACACCATTTAGCCTATACATGCCATAAGTTTGAATTTAAAACTTTCAAAAGTACCGAGAATAAATGATAGTGCGATTGACTTTACTGACGATCCCCGAGCATGTAACGATCTCCAAAATCTATAAAAACAAAGACAAATATATATACACACAAAGTAAGTTAACTTAGCTTAGTAAGCCTTAAGCAAATTAAACAATTAATGCATAATAACATTTCAATTACTAATCATTTCAATTAAATAAATCAACTTATGCATTTTTTAGTCACCTTTATTTTCAAACTTTTAATTCCAAACATATATAACATATACTTTCATAAGGCAATTTCTCTTTGGCCGAATATACAAGTATACATCACCAATATGTTCTCAAATTTTGAACCACATTGACTTATATAATCGAATATACATATATATTTAAAGACATATATTCATCACTCAAAGTTTAACTTTACATTCATAAACAATAATAAGGCCAAATATACTTCTCATATTAGCACATGTACTACATCAACTTTATATACCCTTTTTCATCACATATCATGAAATCAATACATTATGTTTTTAAATAGGTAATCCAACTATCACGTACCTGATCAGTTTAGCTCGTTTAACGTATTCAATTACCACATTAGCATAAAGTCTTTTAGGAATAGACTTATATAATAATTCACCGGTATAAAGCCTGCTAGGTTTAAGCCTGTATCACACACCGGCACAAGGCCTGCTAGACTCAAAGTCTGATTTTATATACCGGCAATAAGTCTGCTAGGCATAAAGCCCGATTTAATTCACTAGCACAAGGCTTGCTAGGCTCAAAGCCTGAGTTTCACTATTATAAAGCTGTCTCATAAACAATTCATATATCAGAAATTTCAGAAATTTCAGATATTCCATATAGTTCATACGGGCTTTCAAATGTTATAACTCAATCGAGTTAAACTCAAATACGTTATTTCTATGCTTTATCACATTCGGCTAACTCTACTATAAATCCATGAATTCCAAATCAGCATATTGAACTAAGTTACATTCAAAATTAACGATGTTTAATTGCTTAAAGACTTACCTCGGATATCGACGAATAATGTAAATCGACTATTCGACTATTTTTATTTTTCCCCGATCCAAGTCCGATTTCTTTTGTTCTTGATCTATACAATTTCAAGTTAATCCCATTCAATCACAATTTCATTCGATTTAATCCAACAACACATAAATGTTAAATTACCATTTTACCCATGATATTTCATACTTTTACAAATTAGTCCTAATTGCATAAAATGCAAAATACACAAAATCTCCATGTAACATACTTAGGCCGAATGTTCCTCTAGTACATACAAATACACACATTTCATTTATTTCACATTTTAATCCCTCAATTTATTATTTTCACAATTTAGTCCTAATTACTCAAAATCATCAAAAACTCCAATACAAAACATGTTAATCTAAAACATATCTTTAATATTTCATCATCAAACATCACAAAACACAAATATTCATCAATGGCATAACTCAAAACATTCATCAAAATCAGAAATTCTAGTATGGGTCGGATAGTACTCGAAGCAACGATCTCAAAAACGTAAAAATTATCAAAAACCGAAACAAAAACATACCTTGATTTAGCTTCCAAATTGCCGAATGTTCAAAGCTTTCTAAACCTTTATTTTCTTTAAGTTTCGGTCATGCAAAGAAAAGTATGAGCACTTTCTTTTATTTTATGTTTTATTAATACATAAATACCTCATATAAGAAAGACAACAACAATTTGGCCCTTTTACAATTAACCACCAAATTTTCATTTTACGTGATTAAATCCTATTTTTTAATCGGACACTCAAACGACAAAATTAAATCACAAAAATTTCACACATACAAATTCACACATAATAAACACAGAAAATAATTTTTAAATATTTTCTAACTTGGATTCGTGGTCCCGAAACCACCGTTTCGACTAGGGTCTAAATCAGGCTCTTACAATAACAGTTGTTATTGCTACCATCGTGGGTATCACGATCATAAGTTTTGTATTTTAAATTCGTACATTCAAGAGGTTTGAATGGGATTTTTTTTTATTTCAAGCTCGAATCTAGTCATGCGGGTTCTGGTGGATTAAAATAATTGTGAATTTCTAAATTTTAAATATTTTAATTCCAAATACAATAATTTTTTTTTATTTTATACAACAACACAATTCAAGTTTATCTTATAGAAAACATAAATCATATATATTTAATAGAGTTTTTTTATATAAAATAATTTAAATATTTATTGTATGTAAAATTTATTATTATACCATAAGTATATGAATTGATGAAAATATATTTTATTGTTTATTATTATATTATATCGATAATTAGATAATTTTTTTATTAAATTTATAAAATAATACTCGCATTCTAAAATATTTATTCCAAAGCTCAAATATATTATAAAGTCTAAACCCAAATAATATACACTTTATTTTCTTAACTCGAAATAAACTAAATATACCTGAATCTTAAGTCCAAAAGAAAATGAAATTAAATCTAATACCTAAATACAATATGCAAAAGTTAAAATCTAATTCAAAATTCAATTTAATAAAAATAATATTATATTAAGATATTAAAATTTTAATAATATTCTATGTTTTACTAGTTATCAACATGTATTGTAATATACTAAAATATACATAACTATTGATATTATATCTTTTATTATAATTTATAATATAATAATTATATATAAGTATATGTATTAATAGTTTTAGTCATAGTTATATATTATATTATTGTATTATGTAATAGTTTATCAGCTATTACGGTTAGCTATTAAAAATTGACTAAATCAAGCTAATTCAAGCAAATCAGTTGGCAAATTCACTTTTGATTTTGGCCAATTAATAGTTATATATACATATGTTTAATAATTTTAAAACATATTATATTATTATGTAATATTATATTGCATACTATAATGGTAGTACACAATATATTAATTAATTATACTGGTTAAAATATACTTTACTCCCTATACTCCTATGACATATGATTAAAAATATTAAAGTTAATTTTTTTTACGGTCTTAAATATCCGACGGATAATATATTTATCCTGAATTCGAATTTAAATAATAATTTACGAATTCGAATTCATATAATCCAAAAATTATAGAAATCCAACTCCACATGCTTACTAAATCATAAAAGGGTTTACAAGTATATAAAAAATCAAAAGAACAGATATTTAACTTTTCCTAGTTTTAGTTCTCACACGAAAAAACCCGGACGGTGGATGTCTTTGGAAGAAAAACAGCATTTTTAACTTGAAATATCTGTAATAATTATGCACAAAATTGCACACATTCGATCATCATCATCATGCAAGGAATCCAAGCCTTTCCCCATTCTTCTTGGCCAGTCGAATCAATCCTTGCTTCTGTTTAATATCAGCCCCTATCGAGTTGCAGAATTCATTAATTATCTGAAATAAGAAACAAAACATGATTTCGTTAACACTATCACGATTGTTGGTTCCATTTCCTGCTCTTAAAAAATATAAAATAAACGCGCTTCCATTTTATAAAAAAATTTATGTTAATCATTCATTTAATTTTTTGTTTCTTTTAGTCCTTAAATTTGTTTATATTTTTTGTCAAAATCACCTCAAAATGAATGAAAAAGTTAAAGTTTGTTAACTTTACAAACTTAGTATACATGCAGATGATATGTTTATATTTAATTTATTTATTTAATTTTAAAAATATAAAAAATAATTTTTTATACTTTTTAATAATATTAATGATTTTTAATTTTTTTAAAATTTTAAAAAAATTAAATGCTGATATTTTATCCATGTAGCAATCCACGTTAACAAAGTTAAAAAACATTAACTTTTTTATCCATTTTGAACTGATTTGACAAAAAATTACAAATTTAAGTACTAAAAAGGATGAAAAATTAATTAAATGGAGGATTAAAATAAATTTTTTTATTTTATAAATTTCATGTTTCAAATAAATGATGTACCTGAGAGTGCAAAGCAATTGCTTTTCCTCTAAGCTGATTGAACCTTTCTTCCCAACGACTTGGCGAGTCACCACCACAATTGGAGCAAACAATCCTTTCCCTTCCCTTAACGTTCTTCATCATTGGCTGTGCTCTAACAGTCTTTCCAACTCAAACATGCTTGGGAACTGACTTAACCAACATGCCATACTCTTCACCAGTTACTGAATGGAAAGAACTTCCTAAGCCTCCCTTAAACCCTGTTGCTGAAATCGAAATCGCCATTAATTAAGCACCTCTTCAAAACTTTGCTTTAGCTTTGCTATAGATGAAGGTGTTTTGGGTGTTAAATAGAGAGAGGCTTGAGGGTTTATATAGGTGAATGGAGACGTTAAACAAAGTATTAAGAGCCACACATGCTGGTGGCTTGAATTTTAGTTTCGGGGAATATGTATATTATTTGCATACTAATTGTAATCCTATGGTACCCAAATTTCCAAAAATAATATTTGGGTCTGAAATTCTACTGGCTCTTTCTTGTAATTTGGGGTCAATTGGCACCCTCAAATTTTCAAACCTTTTCTTTTTCCTCTCATTATCACTTGAAAAGAAAATTAATATTTATATTTGACTCCTACATCTTTAGCATTCTTTTAAAATACCATGCATAATTACTTCATGATAAGGTAAATTTATATATGGTCTCTTTAGATTCTTTAAATTTACATTTCCATCCCCTGAAAATTTATTGCATAAAATAATGAATTCGGTAACACTTTCCCTTTCAACATTATTACTAACTAATAATTTGTCCTTCGACATCTTCAATTAATCAAATAGATATTTATATTAATTATTATATTAATAATCTCATTCCATTCTTATGCTTATATTTAGAAATAAAATAAAATTACGCAATTTCAATATTTAAAACAAATTATACATATGAGAGCTAAGCTCAAAAGCTCAGTCCAATGTAAATCAGACGATCCCCCTCACACGATACTAGGCTTAGTTCGTTTTTGTTTTTTCTTTTCTTTTATTTTTAAATTATTTTGTTCAAACAAGCTTATCAAGAATCCCTTGATTTTCTCACTTACAAATCCAGATTTTCTAATGTTTATGTTTTTCTAAATGTAGGCATGCATAGTGCCTATAAATACCATGCATGACCAGTCTTCAAAATCAATCAACCTGTGTGCTTTTCCCTTTTCTCTTTAATATTCTTTCCTTCCTCCCTTCCTCTTCATTTAGATAAGTATTTGTTTTTTATACATGTTTCTTGCTCCCTGTTACTTTTGGTAAACAAAAGTGGTTGTTGAATCCTAAGGGATATGCAATCAGTGAAATACTCTTAAGGATAATGCTAGTCATGCCTCAAGCATCACCCTTTTGTTTTGACCCCCTTAATTCCAGCAATCTTGAGGATATTATAGATCCAAACATTGTCGTTGATGCTCCTGCCTCTGTTGATGCTACTCCTAGCGCTCCCGTTGTCCACCCTTCAACCAACGTCGAGCATGTTGTTGTTGTCATTGCCTCATCCTTGATGATGCCCCCTTATTCCTACGCCAAACCATTTTTTGAAGTTGGCATGCATGCAGCAGATAAAGCAACCAAGGAGCAGACCATGCAACATAAGTTATCCGGATGAAGTATGAAGAAGCAGATCAAGCTGCTGTAGTATTTCCGGATGAAGTACATACACAGCTCACGAAGTTGATGCTCTTGTTTCAATTTCAGTTTCATTTTGTTACTTTTGTAATATTTTGTAACTTAGTTAAATTAGAACTAAGTAGGTAGTGTATTTAATGCATTCGGTGCTGATAAGATTGATATATCAGTTTATCTAATTTTACAAGTTGCAATTTGCAAGTTGTGCAAGTTGCAATGAAGCCTAAAAATAGTAAGTGAAACCTGTCAAAGCTGATTAACTTATGACTGGTATATGTACTGGCAGTATGCCATTTTTCAATCTAATGAATTTCAATAGAAATCATTCTAGGAAAAATACTCTCTCAATTTTTGCTTTCTTTTACCAAGTAAAATTCTGTTTTGTTTATCCTGCAAATATAGAGCTTTTTTGAAGCTTAATCTTCCTTCATTCTTTATCCAGATATATTACACTTTTGTTTAAGATCCAAACTAAAGTTCATATTTCATCTGGTTAAAGTGTGCCAAATTCCCAACAATTGGTATCTAGAGCCTTATTCTTAGTGGACCTGTCATATTTCAATTCTTACAACCATGGCTTCATCAGGCTTCTCACCAGCTACACCACCAGTTTTTAATGGAGAGGGCTACCACATTTGGGTAGTGAAAATGAAGACCTACCTGCAAGCATTCGATTTGTGGGAAGTGTTCAACTCAGATGTTGAACCAGAACCACTCAGAGCCAATCCAACAGTGGCTCAGATCAGGCAGCATGCTGATGAAAGAACAAAGAGGCATAAAGCTATGTCATGTATCCAGAATAGTGTATCTGATGTGATTTTCACAAGAATCATGGCTTATGAGTCACCAAAGCAGGCTTGGGATAAGATGAAGGAGGAGTTCCAAGGGACTGAAAGAACAAGACAGCAACAGCTACTGAATTTAAGAAGGGACTTTGAAAACTTGAAGATGAAAGAGGAAGAAAATGTCAAGCAGTATTCAGACAGAATCATGGCTGTAGTAAACAGCATAAGGCTACTTGGAGATCAATTTAGTGAAGCAAGAATTGTAGAGAAGGTGATCTCAACCTTACCTGAAAGGTATGAGGCAAAGATCTCATCTTTTGAAGACTCAAGGGACTTGACCAGCATATCCTTAACAGAATTGATCAATGCTCTTTATGCTCAAGAGCAAAGGAGAGCAAGTAGACTGGAGGAGCATCAAGAAGGTGCCTTCCAAGCCAGAACTAGACCAGCCTCAAACTCCTCTAGATACAAGGGGAAGAAAACCTGGTCAGACAAGCCAAAGACAGATGGTGCAAGAAAATATCCACCTTGCCCACACTGTAAAATGCTAAGTCATCCGAGTGAAGTATGTTGGTTTAGACCTGATGTGCAGTGCAAAATCTGCAAAAAGATGGGCCATGCAGAAAAAGTTTGCAAAAACAAAGGCAAACAGAGGCTAAATCAACCTCAATAACCAAGAGCTGAAGCTCGAGTAGTAGAAGAAGGCAGTGACCAAGAAGAGCAAGTCTTTGCAGTTTCTTGCTCAGCTACCAAAAGAAAAGCCACAAAAGGATGGTTGATTGACAGTGGATGTACTAACCACATGACTCCTGATGCTGCTATCTTCAAGAAAATTGACAAAAGCTTCAAAACAAGGGTGAAGGTTGGAAATGGACACTTCATCGAAGCAGAAGGCAAGGGAGATGTGCTGATTGACACTCCTACAGGTACCAAACTTATGTCAAATGTACTTTTGGTGCCTGAAATAGACAGAAACATGCTCAGTATAGCTCAGTTGCTTGAAAAGGGTTACTCTGTGGTGTTCAAAGGCAAGGAGTGCCTAATCAGTGATCCAAATAGATCCAAGCTCATGTCAGTGACCATGGCTGACAAAAGCTTTGTGGTGGACTGGAACAAGGGCACAGACAGTGCCTACACAGCTACTCAGGATGAATCCAAGCTATGGCACAAAAGACTTGGCCATGTCAACTACAACTCAATGACTCAGCTAACCAAAGAATATTTGGTTGAAAAGTTCACTAACTCAGTTGAAAATGAAGAAGTTTGTGAAGTATGTCAGCTAGGAAAACAAGCTAGACTACCATTTCTTACAAACAAAGCTTGGAGAGCCTCTGAAAGACTACAACTTGTACACACTGATGTGTGTGGTCCAATGAAGACTCAATCTCTGAATGGCAGCAGGTATTTCATCTTATTCATTGATGATTACTCGAGATATTGCTGGATTTATTTTTTGAAACAGAAATCAGAAGTGGCTTCAATATTTTTTAAGTTTAAAGCTGCAGCAGAGACTGAAACAAGTTGCAAGTTGAAGATATTGAGGTCTGATAATGGGACTGAGTATACTTCATCCGGGTTAAATTCGTTTTGTGATGAAGCAGGAATCAAACACCAACTCACCAACACTTATACACCTCAACAAAATGGTGTAAGTGAAAGAAAGAACAGAAGCTTGATGGATATGGCCAGGTGCTTGATGTTTGAAAAAAATTTGCCTAAGACATTTTGGGCAGAAGCAGTTAACACTGTTGTTTACCTCCAAAATAGGCTCTCAACCAAGGCTTTGGCTCAGAAAACTCCATTCGAGGCCTGGTTCGGGTTCAAACCATCATTGGCTCACCTAAGAGTCTTTGGATGTATTTGTTATGCTCATATTCCAGCAGCAAAAAGAGACAATCTTGCTAAGAAAGCTCATCCTGGTATTCTGGTGGGCTACAACAGTATCAAGAAGGGTTATAGGATACTTGATCCTTCAACAAACAAAGTCTCTGTGAGCAGAGATGTTGTATTTGATGAGAAAGCAAGCTAGAAATGGGATAAAAATAAACCAGAGGCAGTCTCTGAAGATCTTGCAACAGACCAGACTGAAGCTGATCAAAATGGTCTTGAAATGGACATTGATGATGAACTAGTCAGAGGCACTAGACCATTGGCTGAGATTTATGAAAGAGCTCATGTGGCTGCTATTGAACCAAGCTGTTTTGAAGAAGCTGAAGCTCATCAAGGCTGGAAACAGGCAATGGCTGATGAAATCAGTATGATTGAGAAGAATCAGACTTGGCAGCTAGTTGAAAGACCACTCAACAGAAAGGTCATTGGAGTGAAGTGGGTGTTTAGAGCCAAGCACAATGCTGATGGAAGCTTGAACAAATTGAAAGCAAGGCTGGTTGTAAAAGGGTTCAGCCAAAAGTATGGCATTGACTACTTTGAAACCTTTGCACCAGCGGCTAGGCTTGACATCATAAGGCCGGTAATTGCCTTAGCAGCACAATTGCAATGGAAAATCCATCAGCTCGATGTGAAGTCAGCTTTTCTCAATGGTCTCCCTAAAGAAGAGATATATGTTGAGCAGCCTGAAGGCTTTAAAATTGTTGGTCAAGAAGACAAGGTGTACAAACTGAAGAAAGCCTTGTATGGCTTGAAACAGGCTCCAAGAGCTTGGTACAGCAGGATTGATAGCTATCTAACTAGCCTTGGATTTGAAAGAAGCATCAGTGAACCTACTTTGTATGTGAAAAAGCAAGGTAGTGAAACTCAACTGATAGTGTCTCTATATGTTGATGATTTGTTAGTAACAGGAGGAGACAGAGCAATGTTGACAGACTTCAAGTGCAAGATACAACAAGTGTTTGAGATGTCTGATTTGGGACAAATGTCTTATTTCCTTGGCATGGAAGTATCCCAAACTTAGCAAGGGATCTTCCTAAGTCAGAAGGCTTTTGCCTTAAAAATTCTAAACAAATTCTCCATGCAGAATTGCAAAGCAACAAGTACACCAGTTGCCATTGGAGAGAAACTATCAAGCCAGGGCGATTTTAAGAAGGTCAGTGAATCAACCTATAGAAGTCTAGTTGGATGTTTACTCTATTTAACTGCCACTAGACCAGACATTATGTTTGCTGTAAGTTTGCTTTCAAGATTCATGCATTGCTGCAATGAAAAGCACTTCCAAACTGCCAAAAGAGTTCTGAAGTACATTAAAGGTACACTGAGCTATGAAATGATGTTCGCCAAGGCTGAAAGCATGAAATTAATTGGCTATGCTGATAGTGATCGGGCTGGATCGATAGATGATATAAAGAGTACCTCAGGGTATCTATTCACCCTTGGTTCAGCCATTTTTTGCTGGAGTTCAAAGAAGCAAACTGTTGTTACTCAATCAACTGCTGAAGCAGAGTATATGGCAGCTGTAGGAGCTTTCAACCAAGCCATTTGGCTAAGAAAAATAATGGCCGATTTAAATCAACACCAAAGGGAAGCAACAGAGATTAATTGTGACAACCAATCTGCTGTTGCAATTGCAAAAAATCCAGTGTTCCATGGGAGAACAAAACACTTCAAGATCAAATTTCACTTTGTTAGAGAGATGGAGCAAGCTCAAAAAGTGAAGCTGATTCATTGCAGTTCTGAAGAACAACTTGCTGATATCCTAATGAAGCCCCTTAGTGTGTCAAGATTTGAAGATTTAAGAGCCAAAATGGGAGTTTGCAGCATGCAAGCCAATGAGGAGTGTTGAATTTGGCATGCATGCAGCAGATAAAGCAACCAAGGAGCAGACCATGCAACATAAGTTATCCGGATGAAGTATGAAGAAGCAGATCAAGCTGCTGTAGTATTTTCGGATGAAGTACATACAACTACTGAAGTTGATGCTACTATTCAATTTCAGTTTCATTTTGTTACTTTTGTAATATTTTGTAACTTAGTTAAATTAGAACTAAGTAGGTAGTGTATTTAATGCATTCGGTGCTGATAAGATTGATATATCAGTTTATTTAATTTTACAAGTTGCAATTTGCAAGTTGTGCAAGTTGTAATGAAGCCTAAAAATAGTATGTGAAACCTGTCAAAGCTGACTAGCTTATGACTGGTATATGTACTGGCAGTATGCCATTTTTCAATCTAATGAATTTCAATAGAAATCATTCCAGGAAAAATACTCTCTCAATTTTTGCTTTCTTTTACCAAGTAAAATTCTGTTTTGTTTATCCTGCAAATATAGAGCTTTTTTGAAGCTTAATCTTCCTTCATTCTTTATCCAGATATATTACGCTTTTGTTTAAGATCCAGACTAAAGTTCATATTTCATCTGGTTAAAGTGAACCAAATTCCCAACACCATTTCTTGAAATTTCTAAGATTGATGTGTTTGATGGAAACTATTTCAAATGGTGACAATAACGCATATTCTCTGTCCTTGATATGCATGAAGTTGCTTTCACCCTTATTGAAAAACTGTCGTCTGATGCCTCAGATAAGCAGATCGAACTATGGGTACACGCGAACAAGGTATGTAGACATGCAATTATTTCCACTATTTTGAATGAACTTTTTTTATGTTTATTGTTTGTACAAGGAAGCAAAAGAGATATGTGATAAAATGATTTTAAAGTACACCACCGAAGATGTTGGTAAACAAAAAACTTTTATTGGAAAATACTAAAGGTGGGAGATGTTTGATGAAAAATATGTCAAGGTACAAATCAACAAGTACCACAAGCTATTGGAGGATTTAAAAGCTTAGAACATGACCTTACTAGAAGAGTTTGTTGCTGGTAACTTACTGATTGATAAGTTCTTACCATCATGGTACGACTACAAATAACAACTCAAGCACAAACACAAGTAGCTTTTTTTGGTGGACCTACACCCATTTAATCATTGAAGACACCAATTGCAAAAAAGCTAGAGTTCCCAAGAGAAAAGAGATCAGTACACTCGGTAAGTTGATTGATGATAAACCTAAGAGAGGTATGGTTAAAAAACATAATTATGAGCCTAAAACACAAAAACCTACCTTCAAGAACAAAGGAAATTGCTTTTTTTTTGTGGCAAATTTGGCCATCATGCACATCAATGTAGACACTAAAAGGGGATAAATGATAATCTCGCTAGGCTAAATGTTAATTTTGTCGAAAAAGATGACAAATTTTTGACAATCATTTGTCAACTCAATATTGTGACAAATGAGAAAGAGTGGCTAATAGACTCTGTTGCCATGAGACATATTTATGGCAATTGAAATGCATTTACCTCATACTCCAAAGTGGAGAAAGGAGAAGAAACAAACTATCTTGGGGGCTCACGAACAGCTAATGTACTTGGGAAAGTCAAGGTCATGCTAAAATTTACTTTTGGAAAGACCCTTGCCTTGAATGACGAGCTTTATGTTCTAGATATTTAGACCAACCTAGTTTCAGTTGGACTACTAAGAAAGGTTGGGGTAAAAGTTTCCTTTGAATCTGATAAGGTCATAATGACTAAGAATATTGTGTTTGTGGGTAAGGGTTTTTGTAATAATGGACTATTTATTCTTAATGTTTGTAAAATAATAAATGGTAGTACTAGTTCTTTTGCTTACTTGACCCACTAATATGATTTATGACATGCTAGATAAGAACCTGTGAATGTTTCTTATCTTAAAAGATGTAACAACTTGGACTGATTTCTAGTAATAATAATGTTTGCATGCAAAAATGTAAAGTATGTGTTGGATCAAAACATATTAAGAAAACTTGTTCATCAACTCTTAGGAAAACAAAACTTTCAAGCTTAATTCATACATACCTAGGAGATTTGCCCTAAACCATGTCTAGAGGAGGTAAAAGATATTATGTGATTTTTACTGATGATTTTTGAAGATATTGTAAAATATAATTGCTTAGAAATAAAAATGAAACCTTTAATAAATTTCTTAAGTATAAAGTTGAAGTAGAAAATCAATTAAATAGAAAGATTAAAAGAGTTAGATCAAGTATTGGAGGTGAGTATGTCTTATTAAATGACTTTACTGAAAAAGAAGGCACAATACCTGAAGTTATTCAATAATAATTATAAAAGTTATAAGTGGATTTTTTACATAAATAATATAAAATAAATAAATACCGAAATAGGATAGGTAAACAATTAATTACGAAAATAGGCAAAGAGAATAGTTCTTATCGGTGCCACCTGACGAATTGACGACACCACCCCCATTTTCGCCCCAATCATGACACAATCAATAATTTTTTTTAAAAAAATTGGTGTCGCCATTGTGTCAGGCAACACCGATATGTATTTTTTTTTTGGAAAAATACCCACATTTCTTTAGGTATACCGGAGTAAAAAAAATTTAATGATGTCGTCGTCGTCTCCTTGCCTTTTCTTTTGCTTTCTAGTTTTTTTTTCTGATTTTTCTATTTTTTTTCAATTTCAACCATTTTTTAAAAATTTTAAAAATAATAATATTTTTTAATCGGTGTCGTCGACATGTCAAGCAACACCACCGAGCACTATGTATACCCCAAACCCAACAAAAAATTAGCCAGTTTTGAAAGTTTATATTTTGTTGAAGTGTTTTTTAGCAGTTTCAAAGAACAAAAGAAGTTTTTTTTTCTTTTTGGTAGCAATTTCTTGAAGTTAGTATCGAAGACGAATAACTAATTCTTTGCAACTATTCATTTCGATGGAGTAATTTTAGAAACAACTGATGGTTGTATATTTGAATTTCGCCAGAAAATAAGAATGTGTCTATCAATGATATGAAAGAAAAGATCAGTGCAAAAATTGCTCGACATTGTAGGAAAAAAGATGTCGAGATTATTCTACAAATTTTCAGTTTTGTCAAATCCTATCAAATTTATTTAGATGAAAATTTTAGACATTGAAGATGTGGAGACAATGGTCGCACTATATTTCTTGATAGGGAGGGTGAACACTAAACCAACTCAGTTGTTTGATGAGCTAGCGGGTGTAGAGCTCGTGAAGATGTGACTCCATTAAGTCAACGATATAGAGATTAAAACTCGTGTACGAAGGTTCTGGGAGTGTCTGTCGATAGGCGATCATCTTTGCACGGGTTTGACATTGATCTTAATATTGGATGGGTAGAACAATAAAGTGGTGGAGCGACATCGAGATAGGTTGAAAATCCACACAATGCTCGTTTACAGATACATCTAGTCATAATTGAGACAGATGCAGATGGTGAAGATGGATCGAATAATAATGGTCATTTCGATTAAAAGGGTGAAAATTTTAGTGACCCCAATGTAGATGAGGTCCCTGATGATATAGACGACGAAGGCACGGATGATAATAAAAATGTTTACACCTTTTTGTCGGAACCCGAGTTGTGGCATTATTTTACGTAATGATCTTAGGGCCCAAATGTCGAATGTTGATGTACCCTGATATTATACTTGCTCACCGGTTGGCGGTAGATCACAAATCAAAAGAGTTGTTTGTGGACCAACAATTCACAAACAAGGATGACTGCATATTTTCCATCAAGTGGTATAACATGAAGGTGTCAGTTGACTACAAAGTTGTTGACTCTAAACTGACAATATATGTTGGAGAATGTTAGAGGTCAAGAGAATGGTGCAAGTGACAGGTACGAGTTGCCTTTATCCAGAGGTCCCAACTATGGGCGATATGGAAATATGTTGGGTCTCATACATGCATTTTTGCACGTATGATGCAAGACCATCACAAACTTCATTTGAAAACTATCTACAACTGCATTTCACTGGTTAAAGACATGTTCACCATTCCTGTAACACCCCAAACCTAGCCCAGATATTATGGCTGAATCTGGAAATGTTTCGTAAAGTAGTCATAAATCTAACCTTTGCTTTTTGAAAAACATTATGAACCTTTGCTATTTAAAAACCCATTTTAATTAAAAATGTTTATTATACTTGATAGTTAAACTCGTTAATTGTTTACATTTTCTAAATAAATCGAATGATTTACATCGGAAGTTCTTAAGATGTTATATTTTGAAAAATTGAGTTTGTTTTCTTAAAAACAGTTGACCGCAGAAACATAGTCGATTTTCGAAAAATCGTTTTATCGAATCTCATGCTAAAACCCAAAATAGAAGTCCAAATCCAAAAATAAACCCAAATGTCCAGAGAGTCTAAAAATTACAAAACTCTAAAAACAGAATTTTAAATAAGCCAAATTTATGTAAATAAAGTTTTATGGAAACGTGGACACAACCAAGCTCCTGTTGCACCGATCCACTTAAGTTTGAGGGTTACCTGAAATTATCAAACAAATAGAGAGTATGTTTTCTTTTAAAACTTAGTGTGTAACTTATACGTAAATAGAATTTTAGATTTAATCACATGGCAAAAACAAATACAAACATAAATCTCTTACAAAATCAGAATCATGATAAAGTAGTACAAATGTAGATATGTATAACCCTACCTCCATCCTCTACACACTAGCTCTGACCATCCTAACACACCACATGGGGTATAAACCACCCACCCAGCCCTACACTCTGCATAGTACCCATACGACACATTTTAGAATAATCGCAGTAGTGTTGCCAGTATAATAGCGAGGTATCGCCTCACACAGAACACTTCCTCCACATAATACTTGTCCCACCCCATAGTCAAATATAACAGAAATAATAGATACCAGAATTACATATCATACATGCTCGTATTACAAATGTAGAACATGTTTTATATATAACAGATCATACATATTGAACGTTTTTTACGTCAAGTTTCATGCTACCAGATTAACAGGTTTCATGCTTAATAGCTTGTAAAATCACATACTTACTCCACGGAAGGCCTACAGTTGATCGAGATGACATGTACGACCCTAGGAAAAAAATTGAAATTTAGGCCCACACGCCCCTATAGCCCACACGCCTCAAAATGGCTTGCTTGTGTGGCCCACACGGCTTAAAATGGCTTACCTGTGTGGCTTAGACGGCCCAAAATGGTTCGTTCGTGTGGCCTATACGACCTAAAATGGCTCGCCCGTGTGGCCCATACAACCCAAAATGGCTTAGACCTTGTGTCACACACGGCCTATCACATGGTCGTATGTCGCACATGGCCTACCACATGGCTTGGCACATGGCCATGTGGCTTCCACAGGCCCCAATTTCTGCTTTCGTCGTTCGCTGATTTTCGAGTTTCTTATTACACACCTGGCTCGATTTTGACGCGAACGCTCCCACGAGACAACCAGAACCTAAATGTAGTGGTTGAAACATAAATTAAAACCCAAACAATTGATTTAATGGACGAGGCCCTCGATTTTCTAATATCAATCGAAAACCCTACCCACACCACAAAGATATCACAGTTTCAGCTACAAGAATTGCTTAACTTTGAGCAAATAACGCCCCCAAAACTTAACTCGCCATTGAATTAGACGTTCCTTGAACTTCTCCTAAACACATCAACCAACATTCGCTTAATCAACAAAATTGAATTCTTAGAAAAAGGATTCTTCAAATTGAAAAGGGTAAAACAATACTTACGAATTGATCCCGTGCACACTAATTAAATGGACAAGCCCACACAATGCACAAACACCAAGAAAGGCATGCCATTTGAACAAAAGAAAGAAAGGGGAGAAAAAAACAGAAATTAAGAGGGAAGAGAAAAGAAAAAAACGTGAAAACCAAGTGGGAAAAAAATGTAAGAGTATGGGAATTTTGGGAAAAAGAAATTAAAATAATTATTTTAAAAAAATAAAATATTATAAAAGCAATATCTTTTAATTAAATACAACCAAATCAAAACTACCCCAAACTAATCCTTAACTAACAGATTGTTTAAAACAATTGTAATCTAATTCAACTTCCCTTTGACATGCAACAATTACTATCCTTAAACAAAAATAACTCCTACTTTCACATATCTAAACTCGAACCCAAACCCTCTACATTCTTCTTGCAACACTTATCCACCAAACCATAACAATTTACTTGTCAATAATCTAATAAAACAAAGACATAATTTTGGGACGTTATAATTCCTGTATCGGTGTTGATTGTCGAAATACAAGAATGGTTCCAGTACCGAGTGTCATACCAGAAGCCACGGAGTAGTTGTACAGAGATTGGGATACGTCGTATAACGAACTTCAATGGTGGATAGCCGCTATGCAGGAGTATGTGTTAGGGACTGTCGTTGACTTGTAGACGCTATCTTCTTACAGCCCGGACGACCAACTACAATCGGGGAGAATAATTTTCCACTTGATGTTCTGGACATTTGATCTATGCATTCAAGCCTTTCCCTACTGCAAGTTGCTTGTGCAGGTTGATGGGACCTGGCTGTATGAGAAATATACGCAAATCCTCCTTATTTCGATTGCACAAGATGGGAACCGGAACATGCTACTGATAGCGTTTGCCATCGTGGAGTCGGAGAACATGGAATCATGTCAATTTTTTCTAATGAACTTGTGGAGGTATGTTGTTAGACAAGACAATATTTGCATTATTTTTGATAGACCAAAGGGTTAGTTGTCGCGATTAGGCTTTCCGATATTCTGTCGAGATCCATCTACTATATCTCCCACATTACGATGAACTATTAGAAAATCATGTTTGGAAAATGTATCGAAAAATAAATTTAGAAAAAAACCAAAATTTTAATTTTTTTCCAAAACAAGAACTTGGTTGTGATATCTAAAGTAATAAATACTTAATCAAAATTATATGTTTTCAATTCGTCTAGAATAAACGCTTTGACCGAGTAGTCTTCTCCGTCATCCACAACCTCATGCCTACCGAGTGTGGGCTCACTTCAAATCAGAAATTTTTTCACAAAAATTACCAGTGGTGTAATTTCATAATTTCTCTAAACTTTTGGGCAAAGTTATAAATAAGAAGAAATATCTCTAGAAAATTTCTGAAACAATTTTTTTAGAGAATTTTCTGTCTACAACTTTCTTTTGATTTCAAATGTGTGTAAATAATGATCTAAGACTCTTTTTATATAGGGAGAATTTAGAGAGTTCAACTATGATTAAATTTTATCACTTTAATATTAAATTAATAAAATACTATTAAGATAAATAATAAATTTAATTTAATATTAAATCTATTAAAATAATATTATTTTTAAAATATTTAATTTGAAATTAAATTCTTCGGTAGAGTCCTAGTAGGAGTGTAATTCCTCCACTACTCAACCATCGAAGAACCACCCTCGCCAACCATTTTTCGGCCACCGTCGCAGCCACCAGTTTTTTTCAACCCAGTTTCACATATCAAGCCTGATTTGACTAGTTTTTGGGTGTTGGTCTTGGTTTTGGGCTTCCAAGACCAATTTACGATTTCAAGTCCAATTTTCAAGTTCAATTACCCATTAAGACAATTATCTAACTTGAAAATTAATTTCCAAAAATATTATATTAATTTTAATTAATTTGACTAATTTAATTTTACTTGATCAAAATTAATTTTCCCAAAAATCAATTTGATTTTCCAAATTAATTTTTCAAAAAAATTCTTTAATCAAATTCTCTATTTAAACAATTCTTATGATTGATTAATTTAATTCCAAATCAAATATTTATTTATTTTATATTATTTATGTAAAAAAGTCGTTATTAGTCTTCCATTACCAAACAATTTTATGATTCAAGGATAAGTTCACTTTTAGCCTCTAAACGAACTGCACAGATTATACTAAGAAACCTCATTTGTTAATTAATGTTCTTGTTGATACGTATGAATTCTTAATGTTAGCCCTAGTTTTTCAAATGTTTTAATATAACAAAGTCAAACTTTAAAAATTCTCTCTTAGTCAAAATTTGCAATCAATTGATATAAACTTCTAAAATTATTTTCAAAGTATTTACTAACTCATCAAATGACAAAAATTATAAATGCCTTTGAAAAATCTTGATTCAAAATAAATTTTATAACTTTGGAACACTTTTACCAATATAAGTGTATACAAGTACCGGTAGAAACAAGTCAGAAAGCACCCCAAGCATTCTTCCAAACTTCTACCGATACTTGGGAGCTTTTCTACTAATAAATTTGTAGTTGTATCAATACTTGAGAAGATATCTACCGATAAAAGTAAGTTAGAGAGCACTTTGAGCATTCTTCCAGACTTCTACCGATACTTCGGGGGACTTCTACCGATACAAGTAATTCAATAAGCAATATTTAGGTTCCCTCAGACTTCTATTGAAACAAGTGGTTTTCTACCTATACATCAGGCTTTAATGGTCATAATTTTGAAGATTTCTACTGGCACAAGTTCACTTGTATTGATACAAGTGGTCTGCAGTCTGCAATTAATGTTTGAATTAATTGCAGCAATAGATCTAATTAACTCTCAATGTCTCCGAATGGCTCCAATGTTGTTAGAAGGCATAAATACAAGCCAATGGCACCATATTGAATACAAGAAACAAGTTTGTAAAGTGAAATGTACAAAAATTTAATCTTTTCATTGATATTTTCTTTGTTCTTCATACACACACTTGGGTGACCATCTCTTTTATTCTTTTCAAGTGTTGTATTGTCATTGAGTGAACCTTCTAATTATAATAACTTCCTTTGAGAGTTGTCTTTAATCTTTGCTCTTATTTCTCATATTTGTAAGGGTTTGCATAAGGTTTTGGGGTAGAAAACCTTAAACCTTAAAGGGAGTGGCTTTATCTTGCCTGGTGAAAAAATAGAATTTTGAAAATGTTAAACCTTGTCTTTGAATGGTTCAAATATAGTGAATTTAAGAAATCCTTAGGTGTGGTAAGCTAAGGTAGTGGAGGTAGACAATTGGGGCTAAACCATTATAAATTTTTGAGTCACCATTGTTTTCCATATTTTCTTAATTTTTCTAAACAAAATTTCATCCCCTTCTTGATGATTATCGAGCTTAACACTTAACTTTGTTGATCCTCAATTTAATTAAAGTAAAGCAATTATTGTAGTGTAACATATAATATCTTACAATATCAAATTTTTCTTGTCTGGTTTCATTATTTAAATTAGTAGAATTTGTCATTTCTCCTTCCACAATGTTAGGTAAAGCAAAGAGCCTTTAAACATTTGATTCATTTGTTAGGTAAAGTAAAAAATATACTGCCTTAGTACTTTCTGCTTCATTTCTGGTTGAATGCACTCACATCCAAGCAACAAAAACTTGCAATGGTTGTATTTGTTTGCTTCATTACTTTTAATCTTTGTTTTGAGAATAATTAGTGCAAATAAGTGATTGAGTTATTTTTTTAAGTTTTTTGGAAAAGTACAAGTATTTTTCTTGGCCAAAATTCTAAGCTAATGAAATAAAGGTATTTTCAAATTGACTTGAAAGATGAGAGTATTCTCTTTATTAGGTTTATGCATTACATTCTTGAGAAATTGATGGGAGTTCTTTAATTTTCTCTTTTTTAGAATGGTATTTTCTTGATGGAGCTATGTAATTGGTAAAGTGGATGTGTTCATTTTGGCTTGCTATATAATATATATTTTCTTGGATAAGATTCTCCTTTCCTTATTTCAGCTTAATTTTTTATTATCTCTTTGATGATTTCTAAACCAAATATCAAGCTCAAGGATTGTAAAAGGACTAGAACTGAATTTGGATATGATTCTAATTTTTTTTTTCCAACTTAGCTATGGGAAACATTACTGGCGAGATGATATCTAAAGCATCATCATTGTTAAGTATTTTATTGTGTGTCTTCAAGGTGAGGAGAACTAGGTATTTATAAGACATGGTTACTATTCATCAAAGTGATGTTCTAGGTAGGCTTCATGCATGCAAACACGGATCCTGTCCTTGTGACACCCCAAACCTGACCAGGACGGATCGACCTGAATTCGAAGCGTTACATTAGCCATCGAAGCGACTCTCCAGCTAACGACCACTCAACACACACCCCAGCCTTATAACACTTCAATTATGACTAATTAACTATCATTTATTAATGCAGAAGACATTTGTGAACTATTTTAAAACTTTTTTTAAGTATTTAAACCTAAGGGTATTTTGGTCATTTTACCATCTAAGGTTAAACTATCCTGATTTTATTTTTAAATAGCTAACAACCTTATTTTAGTCAAGTTATGCAAGCCCTAAAAATTTCAACTTAATTCGATTTCATTTACTATGCCTAATTCAAGTTTTATTATTAGGGACTAAATCATAACTTTTACAAAATTTTAGTACATTTTCCAAATTAAAAATTAAGAGTTTCTACCAAATATTAACAATTACAAGTCTAATCCTAAAATATTACCAAGTTTCCCTATCATTAAAGGCTTCAATTAATCTAATCAAGTTTTAGGATTAAATTATAAATTAAGCAAATTAGAATACTAGATTCCAATACCAAAAATCAAACCCCCAAAAACCCACACGCCCGTGTGAAAAGACACACGCCAGTGTGCAAATCGCTGCACTTATTTTGTCAAAAGTTTATTTTAATTACTCGATTTTACATATTTTACTTACACATTAAACTTGAAATAGCTACAATTAATTACCATAAACATTCACACATCTCCAATTTAATTTATTTACAACAAATATGTAACAATTAATCAAACCCAATTACACGCTTAGCTAACACCAATTAATTCACACAAGCTACATACCTTAGTCGCAAGCAACCCACTCCATGGTAAGCTTTAATTAAACATTGTTAGTATAAAATACATGCTTCATACACCGTGTTATCAACCACTATACGAACGCTCATCAACATACCATAAATCAAACATCAATTAGACATAAAATCATGTATTAAAACAATTATAAAATCACCAAAATTAAAGTCCAAAATTTAATGTCCAATGTCCATTACAAGTAGAATAACACTAATCCCAAAAGCATCACAACGCCCTATATAGTTTCTAAAGTAAATTCTTAAGCCACTACCGAGCCTTATTCTTTGATCGCTCTTGCACTCACTTCTCGACTCCTTACGCTCAGAAATTCTCTGCACAAAATGTAAGGTGTGAGCTTAAAAAGCTCAGTGAATGATAGTAAAAACATCAAGTAATTTGTACCCAATCATGCATAAATCAAAGTAGTGAAGCATTAAATTTTTCAGTCACAACATGTTAACATTTCACCATAACATCACATGCTATTTCAAGAATTAAGAATGAATTTTTCCATGGCATGTAAAATCATCTTCTAACACATAAACATTCAAATATATTGGCACAATCAATCAATTATATTGGCATAATACATCCATGGAAATAAGTAAACGTGTGATCATACATTAGATAAACGGATCCCTGAACTCCCACAAATTAAATATAGTTCTCCGAATTGAGCTCCCTGAAGCCACACGCTCCCTTATAGCACCTTAAATAACCAAATGAGTGGAGACTCAAGCTTAACACTCCCTTATCTACTCCAAATAAATCAGTCCACCAAGAGCTATATGCTTACAATATCACAAATAATGGTGAGTACTCACAAATCGTATGGCATACCAACTATATCCAAAGGATCCACCATGCAATGTTACCAATATAATCATACATACAAGGCATAAAATCTATTACTTAATCACTTAATTTAGGATGTTAAAATGCAAGTAAAAGCATGGTGCTAAGCAATTTTAACATCAATAAAATTAAGCAGAGCAAATATCATTTTCCCAATATTCATATACCATTTAGAACTCCTCTATCAAATGTTCAATAAATCAGTAATTCATGCTCCAAATATTAATTTATTCCATACAAATTAATCATGCTAAAAGCATAATACACAAATTACCAAACCAATTGCCATTTTGCTCTTTTATAAAATAAAAGCTATTTTTTGTAAATCCAACCATCCAATATGCAATTAAATCATTAATAACACTAATTTAACCTTTAATTTAACACATAATTAGGCCAATTTACCATATTACCCTTATGTTATATTGAAAATTTATATTAATAGATATTTTAGTTTTCATTTTACATTTAAAATGTGACAGTATTTTAGTGACAGAAATGTAACAAAATTTATAAGATACACAAAAAACTGTGACAAAAAGTAGTGACTTGAATAGTGACAAAGTTGTGATGAAATATAGTGATGGACAGTTGCTCGATTCAAAAATTATAGTGATAGAATATGTAAAAAATTGTGATGGAATTTTTGTCACAAATTTAGTAACAGACATTATTAGTGGGGTGTATTTGGGACACAAATAATCTATCGCAGATTTCGACACAACAATTGTTTAGTGGAAGTACTTTAGTAAATTACTTCTTTATAACAACATTTTATCTCAAATTTTAATAAAATTAGTTGTATTCATAATTGAAATAAAAATAATAAATTTTAGTTAAGATTTATTTTAATAAAATATTTAAATTTTATATAAAAATATATTAATAACATTTTATTAAATAAAAATAATCTTTAATAAATATAATTACATTTTTAAATTTGATTAAAAATATGATCTAAATATTATTAATATTTTCTAATTTAAAATTTTTAACAAAATTGTATATAATATAAATCTCAAATGTTATTATAAGTGTCTCAAATACTAATATAGATATATAATAATCACCTCTATATATTTTTAAAATTTTAATAAAACATTATTAAATTTAATAGCATATTTGTGTTATTTCCACACTATAATTTTTTAATAAAAAATATATTAGCCTTCGTTTTCCACAGTTTCATTTAATTATTCCTCCTTATCATCCTATCAATCTTGTCCTACGTAAACCACCTTTTTTTTCATTTTTTTTAAGATAAAATACATTTTTTATTTAAAAATTGTTTAAAAATAATAAATAATAATAAACATTGTTTTTTTTTTTCAAAACAATAAACATTTTATAATCGCTTTCTTTCAAATTAATAAACCTTTAGAAACCCAATATTTCGTTGAAATCAAAGTTTGACTGTACTCTTAAAATGTCGACACCTCAGACACTAGTCCTTTAAATTATCAAATAATATAAATAAATAAAAACATAACCGTCGGATTTTTAGGAATTAAAGTTATGAATATGTATATGTAATTATAACATTTTTATTGTAATTATATCTATTATAATACAATCTAATTTTAATTAATATATTTTTAAAATATTCATCACTAAATTCATAAATAACTTACAAACTACACGTGGAAAGCTAGAATGTTTATCTTTCCCGCACTTCTCAGTGCTTTGATGGAAAGATAGACTCGAGACACATACATTCTATCTTAAGTGCAGCGATTGTACAATTACACACGATGACGTAGCTTTACAACTGAGTTTACTAGTGGATGGATTAGTCGTTACGGAGGCAGTGGGCGTTGGCGATTGAAGCGCAATCTGCGAGCAACTATTAAGCAATGAGCCAGACAAGTTTTTTGGTAGCCAAACAATTAGGTTAAGGATATTGCTTTGGCGGAGATAGAGAAAAATAATAACTTGATTATACTAGAAAGCCTCTTTGTTTTTCCCTATGATTATAGTCTCAAACTTATGTATGGGGTTTCTAAAGCATCCTTTTTTGATATCATGAAACTTGAACCCATGACCACATAACCACTGTCAACTAGGGGCTTGAGTTATACTTTAACTCATGACCACATAACCACCGTCAACTGGGATCCCTAGTTATACTTCAAACTACGAACGTATAACTGATTTGTTGTAATTTGATATGTCAAAATTAGGCTTCCCTGTTACATTTAAGGAGCTTGTTTCCGGGTAATTTCGTATCTTTTCTGTAGTTTTAGCAGTTTTTAGGTTTTCAATTGAATAAGTGTAAATGTCTCATTATTCTCTTTTTCTAGACCCAAATTGGCCAATTGTGTCATTGGGAGCCCTAATGTTCGATTGAGTGTTATAGGTACTTGACGGATACCTGAAATCATTCAAAAACATCACCAAATGAAAGGGTATCACGACATTGAAACATTGGAATCGCAATATCCCCATCAATCCCGAGATTAAGGCATCATACAGTGGTATCACATTATCCATGTGGCAAGAAACACCCTATTTCAAGACTAATGACAATATCGCGATATCCAACCCTGGGTATCACGATATTATTGTCATGATGGGACAAAATATGACGCCAAGGGTAATGTTTATCCAACTGAAGAACCAATCAAAAGAGTCCTATTCAAGGGTATTTTGGTCAACAAATTGGGTTAGAATTTGTTGCTAAATTAGCAAAAATTGGTTGAGGAGAGAGGAGGCCACATTATCTTAGTTTTTGCTTTAGTTTTTCCTTAGTTTTCTTTTAGGGTTTCTTCTTTTCATCTTTATCCTTAGTGTAGTGTTTATTTTTCATGCACTTTATGCTTGTTCTTGATATTCTTTTTGTTAGTTAAGTTAGTTATTATTGTAGCTAGGGATTATTTTCACTTTTAGTCCGTTTTTTTACTTGTAATAACATTTCATCTTTGCTTAATGTATTTCCAGTTCTCTTTAATTTTAGTTGTTAAAGCTTTTACCTTTTAATGTTTCTTACTTCTTATTTTACTGTTAAATGTACATCTCTACTTTGCTTTTAAGTTTTCTTCATTAAAAATCTTAACTTTTTTTTTTATTTTACTTGAGCTTTTCTTTCATGGTTGTAATGGTTGTTATTCTTATGTTCGTTAGCTTAGTTTTTAACATGAGTAACTAAAATCTTAAGAGGGTGGGTTGATGGAGATGTGTGTAAGGTAATTTTTGGTTAAGAGACTAAATTGCAACAAATTGGACTAAATTAAATGAGAATAAAAACTTAGGATTGATAACCTTAAGGGAAGATTTAGTCAAGTGAGACCGAGAGGTAATCTTGTTGAGCACCAATTCTTTAGTCTCGGGTTAGCCAATGAGATCGAGAGATAAACAAGACTAATTTGTCTAATTTGGTAAAGTTGAGATCGAAAGGTAAAACAGAACCATTTTAAGAGTTTAAGCAATTTGGAACCTTAATTAAATGGTTAGTGAACCACATCAAAGTCAACCAACCACTGTTTGTTAGTTATTTGTGAATTCCATAACTTTACATTCTTTACGATTTAGTCCTTTAGGTAGTTAATAAATAATTAGATTAACCTCTCTTCATGTTATGATTCGCCGTAATATGGTTTTTAGTGATTAGTCGTTTAAACTCCTTCTTTGCATGCTCATAGCTAGGAATTATTCAATCGCCTCCTCCATTGGGTTTGACCCCTTGGAATACTCCATGTTCCATCAGAACCATAAATATTACAACTAAACTATACACTTGCAGTTAAAATCGCTCTTTAAAATGGTTATTTTTTGAAATCGTTTGTTTTTACGTGAACGAGCGCAGACAGTCAATAACCACTGTGAATTGGGAGCCTATGTTACAATACGATGGGCTTCTAAGGTGATGGCTTCATCCCCACATAGCAGATGAAATGTGTGGATCTCTAAGTGTCATCGCATTAACGTGAACTCAAACATATCTTAAAACTATCACAATGTCTACCTCAAACATATGCACAAATAAATCTTTCTCCCCAAAATTTTAGCACCCAACACAAAAAAAATTACAAACAAAAAAAGCTTCTTCCAGACTTTTTTCTATTTCTCTCTCCAAAATTGTCTTATTTCTTTAAATATTGGAAAAATTAGCCTAAAACCCTAATTAATTTTCAAAATTGGCATTTTTATCAAATTTACCCTCATTAGCAGTACCCCACATTCATATTTTATTAGTGGAAATTAAGGTATCTATCGTCGATAGTAGTAGTTATTCTCTTCATTGTGAGTACTTTCTAAAGAGGTAAACAACTGACCATAAAATATACTCCATTCTCAATAGGGATTACTTATACTTTCAATCCTTATTATTAATGTAAAAAATTAAATGATAAAATATTATTTTTAAATAAAAATAAAACCCAAAATATGCTTCATTATTTGTCTATTATATTTTTTTTATTTTGCCCTTTTATATTTGATGGAACACAAATACAGTTGAAATTTACTTAGGGAAAAATATAAGATTAGTATCTGAACTTATCCACTTCTCCCAGATTGGTACCTATGATTTTTTTTTGTACCAGATTGGTACTCGAACTTTTCTTCCATCCACTGGTTTGGTACCTGAGCCTAACGTCGTTTAAATTTTGCTGACGTGGTAGTGCTGAGTAATTGCACGTCGCCACATGTCAAAATTTGGGAACCCCATTTGACCCTTTTTTTTTCATTTGCTGACCTGACCCCTTTGGTTTTTTTTTTTAATTTTAATTTTCTTTTCCTTTAAAGTTGTATTTCATTATTTTTCCATCATTTTTCACAATCTTCTTCAACATTTATTTTTCTTTCGTTTTCTCTCTACATCGGCTGATTTGCCATTTTCTTTTCTTTTGTTTTTTCAACAGTTTTCAACATCTTGCATCTTGCATCTCTCTCTTTTTTCAGCTTTGGTTCTCTTAAATTTCCCCTCTTTCTTTTCTATTTTTTCTTTCCTCTTCTTCGTTTTCCATCTCCTTCACGTCTCTACCATGTCTTCTTCTACGAACAGAAAATCAAGTATGTAGAGATGTGTTGTGTACTACCATTGTAGTTTAAGGACACCCGTTTGCAACGCGAATACTCCAAAGAATAAAAGGAGAAAACTCTTTGGGTGTTCGAAGTTCAAATAGGTAAATTAGGCTTTAGGGTTTTGATCTGCCATTGCAATTTGCAAAGAATTATTGTATACTGCCATTTTTTAATATCATGTTTGTTTTTTATTGTATGTGAAAAATTAAGACTGAGGGATATGGTTTTTTTCGGTAGGTTGAAAGTGACAATGAGAGGACAGACTCAACTGTAAAAGAAGAATGATGCACAATTGATGGAATAATGCTAGAAAATAAGATGTTATTGATAGAGAACAAGAGATTAAGACTTGATAACGATGAACTCAATATTGACAAAATGCGAAGAATGCGATCGTGGGTAACTCGTTTGGAAGAGAAGATAAAATTGTACCAAGGATAAAATGTCCAATGACAACAAATTAATAGTTGCTTATAAGTTGTTGTTAATTGTATCATGGATGATGTTTTTTGGTTATCTTGCTTCTAGATGGTGAAATGTTGTTCATGCATTAGTTGTTAAGAATGAATGAATTGAATGGAATGGAAAATATTTTTTTGTTTTCCATAAATTGAACCATCTATTACAAACAAAATTTGAACCATCCATTAAAATACAAACATCAATAAAGCATCCATCAAAATACAACCATCAATTAAACCGTCCATCATCAAAATAGATCCAACAAAATAAAACCATCCATAAAAAAAAAAAAAATCCTTCATATGTTAACAAAATAGGACTATCAAATTAAACATGGATTAACATCAAGTATCTCAATGGCTTACGATTGTGCTTGGGTGGGTCTTTCATTATAGCAAAACATGTTTTAGCGGCGTTTGGATAAAAAACGCCACTATAGATCGAGAATTAGTTGTGCTATGGATCGAACATTAGCGGCGTTTTGCTATAGGCCGGCCATTAGTGACGCTTTTTGAAAAATGCCGCAAAAAAATTAAGCACAATGTTGTCGTTTTATGTTGAGCTTTAGTGGCATTAGCGGCGCTTTTTGAAAATCGCTGCTATAGATTGAGCATTAGCTACGCTTTTTGAAGAACACCGCTATAGATCGAGTATTAGCGGCGCTTTTTTAAAAATGCCGCTATAGATCGAGCATTAGTGGCACTTTTTGAAAAACGCTGAAAAAATTCAGTAAGACTCGCTTTAGTGGCATTAGCGACGCTTTTTGAAAAACGCCGTTATAGATTGAACTTTAGTGGCGCTTTATCAAAAACGCCGCAAAAAACATTTTATCTATCTATTTATTATTTAATTGGCTTATTTATATTAATTAAAATAAAATTTATTTTTAATTGAATATTTAAATTCTTCAAAAAAAATAATGACACGTAAAAGTAAAAACATAGAAAAATATTTGTTAAAAATGAAAAAATGAAAATACTATTATTTAAAATAATTTTAAAGTTTTTTGGGTATATGAGTGATTGTTTTTTAATTTATATATTAAATAATTTCTTATATAATCATAAAAGAGATATTATTAATTTTAAAATATTGAATTAATTATCATTATAGTTTAGGGTTTATGGTTTAGGAGTTAGTATTTTAAGGTTTATGGATTATAGATTATGGTTTATGGTTTAAGGGTTGGGGTTTAAGGTTTAGTGGTTAAGGGTTAGGGGTTTAGGGTTTATAATTTATGGTCTAAGGGATAAGGGTTAGGGGTTTAGGGTTTAGATTAATTAGTATTTTTTAATTTATATATTAAATAATTTCTTATATAATTGTAAAAGAGATAATATTAATTTTAATATATTAAAATTATGATTATAGTTTAAATTATTTAAGAGATAATAGATAAACTTTATATATATTAAATGGTTTAGGATTTAAGGTTTACTTGAGATTTGTTAAATGATGAAATTTTATACAATCAATTAATGCTTTTATATTTAAAATTATTTAATCTAAACCATTTGATATATTTAAATATTAGATTTTAAAAAAATTGATAAATAAATAAAAAAAGTAATAGATTGATATGGATAGGTAACTATCTAGTTTGGATAGGACCAAATTATTACAAATAAAAATGAAATACAAAAACTAAAACATTCCACATCGAACATCTAGCAAAATAGTTATATTTAGTTAGGAAGAAATATCTCTAATAAAATGGAGATTAGATCGGAAAAAAATAATATAAAATCATGATTAACGTCTCAACCTTTAATAGAAATTTGATATGTAAGAGATTGATTGCTTACATTGGATAATTCTAATTTAATAATTAATTACAGCCATTTAATAATTTGTTTTCTTATTAAAATATACAATATTTATTTTGAGAGTACTTGGTGTTTTTTTATTATAAAAATCCAATTTATAAAAAATAGTGATAATAAATGTTTTATACAATCACTTAACTAATAATTTTTAGCAGACAAAATAAATATTTTTTTATAAAAATATTCTTTAAATATTTAGTAGTATCAAAGGCATTAGTCATTTTGTTTTAATAAAAATGGCGTCGTTCTATTGGATTTCTTAGTGGCGTTTTTGGTGACGCAATATGTAGGGCTTTAGCGGCGCTAGTGAAAAAACGCTGCAAAAAGTTATTCTGTTTTAATCAAAACGACGTCATTTTATTTGATTTTTTAATGGCGGTTTTGTTAAAATGCCGTAATAGGTCCAGCTTTAGCGGCGCTAGGTGAAAAACGCCATAAAATGTTATTTTGATTTAATCAAAACGGCGCCGTTTTGTAGGATTTTTAGTGGCGTTTTTTGGTTAAACACTGCAATATGTAGGGATTTAGCGGCGCTAGTGGATAAATGCCGCAAAAGTTTATTTCTTTTAGGCAAAATGTCGTCGTTTTGCTCTCCTCCTTTTTTACCCAACCAATAAACTCGATGAACCTTATTCATTTCCCCCTTCTTCTGAATTTCATTTCTCCCTTTTTCCCCAGTCTGAAATCCCTAAATTTCTCCCTAAATTTGTAGCCCAACCTTTTTTCCTCTTTTTTTTTCCCCAACCTTTTCTCCTTACTCTTTTTTCCCTCCGAAATCCCTAAGTTCCACCTGAAATCAGCAGCCCAACTATTTTTCCCCAAATTTTTGAATTATTATTTTGTTAAGCCAATTTTTTTATCTTCAAATGCATTTTGGATGAAAGTATTTAAATAGATGTTTGGAAAATACATTAACGGATCATGTTTTTATAGCTTCTTGGTTTTTATCCTTAAATTAAATAATTTATAGCTTCTTGGTTTGGAAAATACATTAATGAATCATGTTTTTAACTAATTTAATTCTTGTTTATCCTTAGATTATTTTTTAATTTCATGGCTATTCATTGTTTGCAGGTGTAATTTAATTTGCTAGAATATAGCATTACTGTTATTCTGGGTATTAGTCTTATTTATAAAGGAAGATTAAATGACTTTGATTTCATTGGCATTATACTTCATAACACTACTTAGTACACATTGCTTTGCAGGTTCATTTTGACTGGTTACTATGATAGTTTGGGAAGGTAATTAAATTTCTTTTTTTTATGGACATTCTATTCGAAGGAATTTAATTTGACAGAAATCGTATTTTTGTTTTCTTTTCTATATAATTTCCTTAAGGATATGGAAACAGGCTAGATGGTGTACGCATATGCTAGAAGGACATAGTGGTGCAATTTCATCTGTTCGTATCATCAACTCAGAAGGTTTAGCGGTCATCTATAACATTTTAGTCATTGATATTAAGCATTTATGACATAACAATTTTATTCTAAAGAATCTTGGGCATTTATTTATAAGCATTGGCTTTTCTTTTACATCTTTAATGTTTTGTGCAGGGAGTGGCTGTCTCTACACTTGTGGGCCATACATAGTGCGTCTCCTCTCTGGTTTGGCCTCAGCATGATACAATTTATTCGACATTATAGGATCACTCTGTCAGAAAATGAGATGTCGAGACAGGCAAAGATTTGTCTGATATAGTATGTCTATTTGTCTCTTTCTTTCTCCCTCTATATCCATTTTTTGTTTCATTTGCATTTGGATATTGTTTGATGATTACTTTTTGTGTGGCAATAGCTCTTTTATGTTTTGACTAGTGGCAAATGGAACAGGAAAAACCAACTACACTAGATTGCGGTCCAAGAACAATTTGCAGAAGGCACATAATGACTAGCTCCTACCTCTACGAATGCTTGTGGTAGGCATTGCAATAGTGAATAAGAATGGTATTGATCAACATGTAGTTGACACCGTATGTGCTCTGAATTCAAATTCAGGTGTGAGTTTCAAATATTTTATGTGCAAAAAAGTATTAGAGTGCCTTATGTTTGTATGTTAGTTAAGCAGATTATAGATAGAACCTGCAATAGGATCAACTAATTAGTTTATCAAAAACTATACCCAGTTTTGTAATCGTCTACTTGCATATTTGCATATACTTAATAATAATCCCATGTCAACTAATTATTCTATTTTTTTATTTAATTGTTTTGTTTTCAACATTTTATTTTTATTTGAGTTGAAAGAAGAAAAGCACGAATTGCAATTTTGACTTAGAAAAGAGAATATTCATTAGCAGCTTAATCAATTTAAATAATCAATGTTGATATTTCACATGGGAATGGATATTCAAATCTTATTTTTTTATGGTTATGATTTAAGTCCTTATTTCATTTAAGTAACTTCATTATAATATCCTATTTTATTGATATCTTTATATTTAATCTAGTTTTTATTATTTATTTTAGTTTTGATTCTAAATTTGTATTTTTATTTTTATTTTAATATTTAAGAAAACTTGAGTTCTAACTTTTTGAATTTTAATTGTGTTATTTATTTATTATTTTAAATTCTAAATTTAAATTCATTAATTTTTATATTTAGTTTTGAAGTTAAATTTTTAATAGAAAATTTAATTTAATTAATATTTTTTATTTATCCTTAAAAGTATATAGTTTAAAGTTCAAATTTCACAAATAAGACATAATAAAATATTTATCATAGAAATAAATATTATTTAATTAAAATATCTTTTTAAAGGTCATATTCTTTAGCGGCGTTTATGAGAAAAGCGTCGCTAATGGTCTGTTCTATAGTGGCGTTTGTGGCAAAAGCGCCATTAAAGGTCTGTTCTATAGCAGCGTTTGTGGGAAAAGCGTCGCTAAAGGTCATGTTCTTTAGTGACGTCTGTGGGAAAAGCGCCGCTAAAGGTCATGTTCTTTAGCGGTGTTTTTGGCAAAGCACCGCTAAAGGTCATGTTCTATAGCGGCGTTTGTGGAAAAAGCACCGCTAAAGGTCATGTTCTATAGTGGCCTTTTTTTGCATAAATGCCACAAAATATTAGCGGCATTTTTTGCGACGCTTGTAAAAGCTCCGCAAATAGTTTTAGTAGTGCTTATAAGCGCAGCTATAGGCCCAAAAAACGCCGCTAAAAACCTGTTTTGCTGTAGTGTTTGGACTTAGCCTTTTTCGTGTTCGTACTTTCCTAAGTCCCACAAATAATTTCCTTGTCCTTCCTTTTATTGGTGCACTTGGTTGGTGCATTCATCATGGTTTCCCCTCTCATACCAAGTTACAATGCATAAAATACATAATTAAGAAAACATGTCATCAAAATAAAATAAACAACTTAAAGATTGACTACTTACATTCAAAATTTGCATCCCTACTCCCAATGAAGTCTGGTCCCACATTAGATTCCTCCCCTAATTCTGTAAATGTTTCCCCAGCCCCACCATTAACTCTCTCATTACAATTTTGTTTCCAGCCTCAACACCACTATTTACATCCTTTTCCCTACTGCCAGGAAACCACATGGTATCATCAACATCAAGTGTGTCTACCTCGTATTCAACAATTACATGTATGGACTCTCTTTGTCTAATATGGTTAATCATTACTACGAATGATGAATTATTATAGAAAACACACAGTCTCTTACTAAAATCTATCCCACCTTCATAATATACAAATTTTCTTACAACTCTATACCTAGCTTCCACTACCATCTCACACAACATGTAAGAACACAAAAAATCGAGGTCAAAATCCCATTGCAGTACTTCTCTCCAACATATGATGCAGATGGGTTTGTAACAGAAGTTCCACCCAATTGCATATGCACCACACATTTATCCCATGACATTATAGCAAACTGCACATGCATAATATAAACTGTAATACACATACATGATATACATACAAATTATTAATAGTGCTAAACATAACATACATACATAACATACATAAATATTAATAAACAGTCATACACATAACAATAATATACCACATAATATACATACATAAACATTAATAAACAGTCATACACATAATAGTAATATACCACATAATATACATACATTAAACATGACATCCATAATATACAAACATAACAATAATATAACACATAACAAACATATATAATATACATAACAGTACATAACATAACATACATAACATAATAGTACATAACATAACATACATACAAATATACAAACATAATAGTAAACATAACATACATACATAATATACATAATAATAGTTTAAAAACATAACATACATACATAAATAGTAAAGAAACATACATAACAGACATACCTTTCACCCTCAATCTCTTAAATGCTCGAAGAAAATCCCCGTTACTCATGAATGCCAACAAAAATAAAAAAATAAGAGGCAGATATAATACGAATTAAAAATTGGAAGTCAGATATATTTTGTACAAAAACAATCAATTTGTGAGAATGAGTCCAAACAAAAAGGTTTAATTTTTTTAAAAAAATAAAAACAAAAACCCCATCAAAGATGGAAAAAACTTTGTATGTTAAAAATATGACAATCTTAATTCGATGATGAAAAATAACCCACAAAAATAAAGTGAAATACCTGTAATCAATGGTCAAAATATGGAAATCTTGATTTGAATACTACAACAAATAGTTGGGTAATCGAAAGGGATGACAAGTCGATGATGAAACAACGTTTTTTTTCTAAACAAATGGGTGGGTAGTCAAAAAGGTATCTGAGATTGTGGAAGGTTTCAAATAAATTGAAGGTTTTCTTTCAAACAAATTGAATCGAAACGGTTTCTCAGATGAAGAATCAATGTTAAATATGAATTGTTAATAATAATTACCTGGCGTTTGATCTTCAACAAAAAAAAAACTAGTAGTTTTCTTTCAGATGAAGAATCGACAAAATTTTCCCCAAACGATTCAAAGCCCAATGCTAAACTTTTAATTCTTTCTTATTTTTTCAAATTTTAGTTAATCTTTTCTTTTCTTTTCTTTTTTCAAATGGTTCGAGTAAGCAGGTGAAAAAAATGAGTCAAATGGGGTTCCCAAATTGCGACACGTGGTAGCTCGTGATTGGCCAACGCTGCCAAGTCAGCAAAATTTAAACGGCGTTAGGCTTGGGTACCAAACCAGTGGACGGAAAAAAAAAGTTCGGGTACCAATCTAGGACAAAAAAACCATAGGTACCAATTTGGAAGAAGTGGACAAGTTCATGTACTAATCTTACCCATTTACTTAAAACTCATTGTTGTATTAAAAAATGTGTTTCATACATTGTGATTAAAGTTTAAAAACTTCACAAAATAACCACGGGTTAGATAAGATGGTAAGGATCTATCTTACCTTTATAAAGTGGTCAAAGGTTCAATTTTCACCCTTGTATAAAGCAACTTTGAAACTTATGACTAGCGCTTACCATTTTAAAATGGCCTACAAAACGTGAAGAATTAATCACTTTTGCTCCAAAAAAACTCCACAAAATTAAATAGGTGACCCATGTATTCTTTTAAAGTATGATAAAATAATAAAAATTAAATTTTTTTTAAGTATATACTTACAAAGTTAATTTTTGTTCACTAATAGCTTATCAAAACTAATCTTTACACAAATTAATAAATAATACTATCAAAGTACCTTTTCTATAATATATTAAATAAAATATTTTAGTATTATTATTTTTTTTTGAAATATGATCTAGTATTCCTTTAAAATAAAAAGACAAGGATGGGATAGTGTACCGTCTTAAAAACCACCATAACCTTCCAAATTAAAAAAACAAAACAAAAATTAAATAACCAAAAAGCCAAATCCCTATCCTTTTTTCCCATATGCTCCGATAGAAACCCAAACAAAATTCTTTTCCGATCCAAGTCAAAAATCTCATGCAAGAACAAATCCTTACTATCAAAAGAGAGAAAAACACTTTGGAGACCATTTAGGAAATAGGTTAGACAAATCCCAAAAATCCAAAGTCGAAAGGAGCAAATTCAATCCGATGAAACTACTGTTTTTGATCCCTTCTAGCCACCTGTTCCACATTTCCCGATGCCTCCTCAATCCAGTACCGCAGAGCCAAAAATCGACGGCCTTCGCCTGCTAAAGTGTGTGCAACGATGTTGGCTAACCTTCCAACAAAAAAAAAAAGGTTGACTTTGTCAAAAAATCCAAACTTTGCCTTTATATCTTTAACAATCAGGCTTAAAACTGATTTGTCAGGAGTGGATGAAGCCACCTTCTTGATAATAGTGAGTGAGTCACCCTCCATTTAATTCGACCGAAACCCCAGCTCAGCCGCGATACTGATAGCTTGTTCACATGCTCAGGCTTCCGCAACGAAGGCATCCGACATACCATGGTGGGCCATGATATATTTTGTCGAGTTTCTCGCTAGTACACCTGAAATAGAATACTTTGTATTTCGACTTCAAGATGCATCAAAATTAAAGCTTTACAACATAAGAGTCTGGTGGTACCCATTTTTCTTGTCTAGGCAAAAACACTGCTGGATTTAATTCATTCAACGCCTTTAATTCTGATAAATGTGTCTTAACAAACACTGATAGCTCATGTACTAATTGTCTAATACCCTTATGTACTAATTTATTTTGAGTATACCAAATTGCCCGGTATGAAACTGAAAATAACTTCGTAGTTCTTGTGTCAAGTTGCAAAACATTTCTGCTAACCATGTTTTGTAATCTCTGTTTTGTGAGATCGAGGAGATCACCACATTCAGCAAGCATAAAACATGTTTAGTAACAACACACTGCCTTAATAAGTGGTCAACATTTTCCTTCACTTTGTTGCACAGTAGGCAGACATTGTTAACTCGGAGGTTCTTTCGTTGTAGATTCTCATAAGTAGGCAGGAGGAAGGTTCCTTATACCTTGGCAGACATTGCTAACTCGGAGGTTCCTTTGTTGTAGATCTCTCTTTAGAGGACTGTTCTAAGACAGCAGGAGAAAGAGAAAACATGAGAAAGGTTTCTTATGTAACACCCCTAACCCATATCCGTCGCCGGACTAGGGTTAAAGGCGTTACTGGACAAATCGGGATATTTTACAAATAATTCATAAACATCATCCACACTCATAATCAAACATTACCATAAAGTCCCTTATATAAGTCATCGAGATCTTAAACATGCTTTAGAAAAGAGTCGGGACTAAACCGAACGCATACAAAATTTTTTTTTAAGTTACTTTACATGCCATTCAAATTCCTAACATATATCAAAGTCATATTACACTTGCTTCATCGGATCTATGTTCAAATCAAAAGACTTTCACCTTTATAGCATTCGAATGCTCAACTATTAGCCAAGCATATATCATTAAATAACATATACTGAGCATTTGTCAAAACATCTATTTCATTAGCTGAATAGTAACATATTAATTCATAATTTCTGCACTTATGCATATTATAACCAAACAGACTACATATACCTAACCATTTATTACATAAACTATTCGGCCAGTACATTAACTTATAAAATTTATGCCCATTACAATAAAATAAAATTTGGTTATTCAAACATATACCTATTCGATCATATCACATAGTTAAATTTTCAATAACATATAAGATAATAACTAGCATCATTTCAAAACTAAATATACCTCTTCTCACATTACAAATTTATGCGCATATGACATAGCAATCTGAACCATTTCTCAAACATTCATACTAAAGCATATCATGTCTATTTCGCATACTGTAATAATGTCTACACATCACTCTTGCAACATCAATTGAGTCATATAAAAACCGAACCTAAATACCAACCATTTAAACATTATATATATATACAAACTTGCCATCACAAGCCGAATCTAGAAAGCCAACTCACAAGTGATTATCTCATAAGCATATACGTACTTTTACTAAGTTTAGTCGAATATAAAATCATGCATTGTATAACCTAAATCTTATTTCACAAAGTGATCAAAGTTATTACACACATATGACGTAAACATTACTTAATCAAAATATGATATACCATAATTTAAACATGCATCCATCATTTACTTCATTGTCTAAGCCGAATGAAACCATACTTACCATTTCCCATTGTCGAATCATATACCCAAGCATCACAAATTGATAAACCAAATATCAAGCTTACTATAGTGAGCTAATTTATAAGTCATTCGTGACTTACCCAATCAAAACATATAACAAAAGTACCTTAATCAAATATACTTGGACTTAAGCTTCATGAACAAGCCATTTTCACATGGCTAAATATGTACAATTTCAAAATACTAACACATTAAAACTAGCCTACACATGCCACATAACCAAATCTAAAAGCAGTTATTTACCGAAACGAATATCGGATAGTGTGATAAGGTCTTCCATGACTTCTAACCCGAGCAAATCTCTGAAACTCTATAAACATAGAAAAAACACACAGAATAAGCTTTTGAAAGCTTAGTAAGTTCGTATCTTAATAAACTTAGCAAAACAAATAATTTTATTACAATGCCATAAGCATGATTTGCTATTTCACACAACTTTTATAAATTTTATAACATGTTCTCATATCGAATTATCATCATTCAATATATTACTTACTTAATTAGCTAACTTTAACTTTCACAAGCTTATTCAATTAAATTCTCATATATCATTCAATTCACACTTTCATATGGCCAAAAGAGCACATTTTGGGGAATAACACATTTAATCATATATCTTTCTCATAAAAATCTCATATCAACATTTATACTCAAGCTCACCTTTCATTCATATAGCATTTGACAATTTCATGTATGCAACTTTATAAATCACATCTTATTCATTTGTTCATATTTCATTTGCACATATTCACATTTCAACTTACCTTACATTTTCAAACATTGTATACATTTCAACGTACCTGAATCGGAATGTCATTCACTTAATCATTTATTTCTCAGAATGCCCGTTAAACCATTCAGAATCAATAAGGATACTCGGATAGCTCAGAAAGCTTATACAATAACAACGTCTCAGATGTAGTCTTACATGTAATCAAATATCGATGCCACTGTCCCAGACAAGGTCTTACACAAAATAATATATGATGCCGATGTCCCAGACATGGTCTTACACGTAAATCTCAAATCGATGCCAACGTCCCAAACGTGGTATTACACGATATCACATATCGGAATCCTATGTCATGACATATGCATCCTAACTATTCCTATGGTTCATAGAGGGCTTTCGGATGTCATTACATTATCGATGCTTTCTTGTATTCATATGATCTACTTCTCGAACAACTCAATATCATAACAACATATATAAGTTATTCAAAATACATATATTTACATTACCATTCGAAATTATATTCAATGACATAAAATAATATACATTTATAACATGATTTCATAACGTCTATTAAAATACAAACTTACCTCGTTCGCAGTAATGACAAATTAAGTCGATTAATCTGATACTTTGACTTTCCCTCGATTTAGATCTGAATTATGCTTTTTCCAATCTAATTAATATTAAAATTTACTTACTTATTCAACATTTCATTCAATTTCATCCAAGAACACATAAATGGGCAATTTTCACTTTGGCCCCTAAACTTTTACATTTTCTCAATTTAGTCTCTATTTTAAAATAACACAAATTACTCAAAATTTCCTCAAACCCATGTTAGGCCGAATTCAGCTTAGGTCCCTAGCAGCCCATTTATTTGATTTATTTCACATTTAGGCCCCTTAATTCACAAATTTCATAATTTAGTCCTTAAATAGCATTTTTATCAAAAATCACTTAATTAAACATAATAATCTATCAACAAGGATTTATTTTTCATCATCAAACCACAAAATCATCAAATTATCAACAATGGCAAATCATAAATTTCTCATCAATTCTGAAAATTAAAGCAAGGGCCAGCTAGTACACGAAGCAACGATCTCAAAAACATAAAAATTATCAAAAACCGAACAAAATCCATACCTCAAATTAGCTTGAAGAGTGTCAAAACTTAAACAAGAAAATAACTTCTTTTTATCTCTTACATTCGGCCAACAAAGAAAAATATATGCATGTGATTTTTGTTTTCTTTTATTTAATAACATATTAATAAATAATTTACCAATTTAACCTTTATAAATTAATTAGAAAACCATATAATGGTTGTCCATTACCGTCCATCCCATTATCCAATGGCCAAATTTCATTTTAAGGCCTCCACATTAAAAGAACATAGCAATATAGCATTTTAGCAAATAACAAGTCACTTTTACAATTTACGCGATTAAGTCATTTTATCAAATTAGACAACCAATCGGTAAAATTAAATCACAAAATTTTCACACATATCGAATAACATGTTGTAATTACCAAAAATAATATTAAAATAATTTTTTGACTCAGATTTGTGGTCTCGAAATCACTGTTCCGACTAGGGTCTAAACCAGGTTGTTACACCTTATGCCTTGGTAGTAGAAAGTCTCATATATGTTATAATATGCAAATGCCTAGATATCTATTTTGCAGTGAGGTTGGTAAGTCAATATCAGGCGAATCCAAGACCAAGACATTGGCAAACATTTAAGCATATACTTAAGTATTTACGGAGAACGAGAGATTATATGCTTGTGTATTCCAGATGAGATCTCACTCCTATCGGATATACTGATTTTGACTTCCAAACATGTCAGGATTCGAGGAAATCAACATTGGGTTGTGTTTTTGTCCTAAGCGGCGGGTCCATAATGTGAATAAGTGTTAAGCAAGGTTACACTACTAACTTCACTATGGAGGGTCGAATATGAGGTATGGAAAAGCTATGTTACTATAATAGTGTGGATATAGCTAAACCTAAATCAATCACATAAGGACAAAACACATAAGGGAGATAGTAGTGTTTGATGGAATGGTAGACGTAGTCAAAGATTACATATAAGAACAAACCCCAGGGATTTATTTAGCCAAGACTCTTATAACTAGAGATCTCTTTGGGAAACATATGGAGGGTGATGATTGTTTTATGAACACTAAACTAGACTACGATCACGACTAAGGCAGGCGTACCTATCGAATAGTAGTATAGTTACGGTGAGTCTAGAGTATCGTATCCACAAGGATTAAAAGTACTAGTATTAACTATTTTTCTATTATTTAGCCTAAAATATAAGGGATTTGTTTTAATTTAAAATTAACTAACTAATTAACTATTGAACGCGATAGAGAGTGAAGAAAATAATCGAATAAACCAATAATAAAGACAATACCCGAGGAAGAATCCACCTAGACTTCACTTATTATTTCAATTCTGAATCAAATGATTTATTCACTTGTCTTGATCCGTAGAAATCCCTAAATTATGTTAATATCTCTTTCGAGACTAAGAACAACTGACTCTAGGTTGATTAATTGAAATCTCTTTCTAATTAAAACCCCTATTATCGTATTAACTCGATTTATGGATTCCCCTATTAGATTTGACTCTAATTCGGCAGATTCATGTCGTCCTATCTCTAGGATTTCATGTAACTCCTCTTAATTATGGTATATATACTCTTAAACAGGGACTTTTGCTCCACTGAATAAGCACATCAGCTTGAATTAATATCCTGAAAATATTAAGGCAAGAATTAGTAACACATAATTAAGAACAATAACAAGTATTTATCATTAAATTCAGAACATTAACTAATAAGATCCATCTTAGGTTTCATCTTCCCTAGGTATTTAGGGAATTTAGTTCATATTATAAAAGGAAGACATCTCAAATTTAGAAAAACAACAAGACATGAAAAACCCAAATAAACTTCGAGAGAAATCTGAAAGGAGATCTTCAGTCTTGACGTGGATCTATTTCTGAAACGATTCCAACAGCTTCTTTCGAGTAATTTCTACTTTCCACTCTGCGTCTCCACTTAGGTCTACTTCTAGTGTGTTTATATAGACTTTAGAATGCTCAGAAACCCTAAAAATTGACTTTTTCCTCGTATATGAGAAACCTGGAGTGATATCGACATGGGCTGCCACATAGGTGTATGGCCAGCCCGTGTGGCTCACACGAGTGTGTGCTCAGCCTGTGTGGAATTCGTCTTGGCTGTGTGGGTCTTTCAATCAGCCCCTTTTTTTTTTCCATTTTTGGCCCGTTTTCTGCTCCTTTTGTTCCCCTATGCTCTCTTGAATATAAAACATGAAATTGAAGGATTAAGAGCATCTAATTCACTAAATTATATGATAATCATCCAAAATTATGCTAAGCATGGGATTAAATGTGTTACTTTTATGGTTTATCAAATATCCCCACACTTAAGCGTTTGCTTGTCCTCAAGCAAAATCCTCAACTCACAATTAAAATTAAACTCTCTCAATTCATAATTCTCATCAATAATGTTTTATCATAATTTCACAAATAATCATACATTGATAATCCAACTAAAAGGGCACTAAATGCACAAGCAATCAAAGTCTAGCATTTTTTTACAGCATTAAAACATAGGTATTTTCCCTTATCTAAATAATTACCTTTAATCCAAAACTAACAAGAATTGACATCCTCACTAAAGTTTCACTCAAAGCACTCAAAGTGTTTAAGGTTCAAAAATTAAGCACTCAAGAGTCAAGCATGAAAAGTTATTACCATAGGCTTGTATGAAAATCAAATCTCCACCACTATAATTGAGATGATACACAAATCGCAAGGTCTTTACAGGGTTGTAACAGGGCTTGGATTAAAGGTGTGGAAAAGGCTGAAAAAGAAGGTTAGAATTGAGATCGAATTGATAAATTATCTAACTAGAAAAATAAACTAACACTAAATAATTACATCAATCGAATTTATTAAAGATAAACATGAGCTTCTTCTCAGAATATGAAATTAAGTACTTAAGCTCAAGACAAAGAACTAATAATAATCAACATGAATGTAAATATTTTTTTTACCTTTTTTTAACTGAATGAATAATAAGATAAAATTATATAATTAAAATAAAAGAATATAGTTAGGCAATTAACCAAATCAAATCTCGACAAAAAGGGAGTCAATAAAATAAGAAAAATTCTTAGTGAATCAAAAAGTATAATGTATGGGTTAACATTAAGGATAAATTAAGAAACGGTTTGTTAGGCTCAAAGGGGTTCACTAAGGGTTAATTTGTGAAGATAGGCTTTTTGAGGGGTAAGTGGGTTAAAACCTAGGTGCCTTTATCATCTCATTATATCAAATCAAAGGTGTGGTCTCGACATGTATAATCGAAGTAAGTTCTAGAATAACAATTCAATATTGACACACACATAACCAATAATAAAGTGAGCACGAAAAAAATGTATGCTCTAAAGGCTCAAAATCTCACAAAAAATTATGGGTTTTGATGTCAATCTTGTAAATTTCAACTTCAAGGTAATACCTCAATTTAGGGCAACATCCTAAAAATTTTTAATTCTGAAAAATAGACTTGTCATGCTCGATTCTCTAGTATCTTAAAGTTTAAACCATCAATGCACAAGTATCTATGAATTTAATCTAAAATATATCAATGAAAATCACAAATCAATAAGAGTTTATTCTAAAAGTAATATAAGGATATTACTTAAACACAAGGCATAATTCAGGGATTTTCAAATAATCATATAAATAACCTCCCCACACTTAAGATTTACATTGTCCTCAATGTACAAATAAATATAAATCATAATAGAAACAAAAAATCATAAGATAGAGAGATAATTGAAACTGCCCTGAATAGTGGATGAATCTCCCAGAATAGTGAAAAGCAGAATTATAGATAAATGTAGGGGTACTGCAAAATTCTGAGCAATTGATAAGAAAAATAAACATAATGCTGAAGGAGATTAAAGGGTTACTCGTTAAGAAAGAACCATAATAATTAAAATAGATTTCAACATAAACATAAAAATAAAACTAAAAATAAAGATAAATAAAACAAAATGAAAATAAAATAAAAATAGACATAAATATAAATGGACTTAATGGTCCTCATCATTAGACTGATCAGTGTCTCGAGCCGGTGGTGCTGGAGGAGCGATATGGAGATACTGACAGATCTACCGTAAAGTCGCGTCAATACTGTCGAACCTTTGAGCACAGTACTGACGGAAACTAGCAAATTCCTCGAAGGATACTTCTAGAGAGCTAGTAGTAGAGGGAGCATGTCAGTGACTCGATGGTGGAGGCTGTGGTAGGTCCTCGTGATAGAGAGGAACATCATTAGTGAAATCCTCTAGGTCATGCTGAATGTCAGACTGGACTAGTCTGTACTAAGGGGTTCCACTCCACGTCGCCGCTCAATCATTCTCATGTAGATCATGCTCAAGATGTCCTGAGGGGGACATCTGGCCAATTAGGGTAAGTGTCGAGGACTGCTCCAGTTTGTCGAGTAAATCGAAGTGTTGAGCGAGACGAGTCACTTAAGGGCCGAGAAAGATGGGGATCTTCTTATAGCATTCAGTCTGATTGCGGCAAGCGAGTGCAATGAAATACGCCAAATCACACACATGTCTAGTAGTCATGCTCCATAGGAAATAGGCGTCATAAGTACTCACCACTCATGTGCTCTCTCTTTGACTTGTCAAAGTGTGAGCTAGGAGGGCGTGAATATACCATAGGGCGGGAGAGAGGTGCGTCACCTTCGAGCGACTCGAGACAGTTAGTCAGGCTGTTTGTGAGCTCAACCTAACATTACAAGGGCGAGTAATGAATGTGTCGATGAAGGTGGAGAAAGTCCTCGGCACTCATGAACTCCTCTATGTAAAGGGCCAAAGTAGCACCAAACTCTGGGACACTCATGTGTAGCACCAACCTGCCAAGGCAAAAGGTGATGGTGCCTGGCTCGTCATGGATTGAATGACCTGCTGGACCAAAAATGTGGCGCCGAACTCTAAGGTGAGCTCCGAGTAGGTGGGCTCGATGATGGTGAAGAACCTATCCCACGAGGCTGTGGCAATAATTTCGCATACATCATCAGCCAAACGGACCTACTCTAGCGCGGCCCAATCAATGCAGTGACCTACACTGAAGGGTTGTACTCGATAAAGCTGGTACAGTTCCTCTTCGGAGCCCGTCGAAAATTAGAGATAAGGGTGGTGAGCCTCGGCAGATGTGCTTGAGGATGAGGTCCCACTTGGGCCCTTCTGCTTTTTCGAAGCGGGGACGGCGACTTTAGTCTTGCCACGTGTGTTTGTCATAGTGGACCTGAAAAAGGAAAAAGGTTCATCAATAAATAAATCATCACCAAATTTACAAATAAAAGCAAAGTCAAAGTAGTCTTAAATACGGAAATTATGCCTAAATAAAGTGTACTAAATTCCAAACACGCAAAAATAATAATGTGATATTGGTATGGAATAATTTGATAAAAAAAAAAAAACAAATCATGACATGATAACAATAATAGTTAAGGATAATAACAAGTAACCTAAATAAACTAATCATAACTGCAATAAGCAATAATACCTAAATAAAAGAATAAATCTAATGTTAGGAACAAATGATAACAGTGAATAATGAATTTAACCAATGAGTAATTAGTATACTAGTCTAAAACAGTAACCAATATAAACAAAGGACAAATCAATAATACTAATCAATGATAAAATAACTAATAATAATAAATATGCACTAAATAAAGGAATATAATGAATAAAGGAAATAAATAATAATAATAATAAAAGAATAATGAGTAACAAGGGGAACCCGATAGTGATGGTTGGTGGCTGGATTTTAGATGGACGGCGGTGTCAACGGACGAAGGGTCGGACTGCGAGTAGAGGAGAAGGGAATAAGGAAAAGAAGAGGAGGAAAGAGGGGGGTCGGCTGATGTGGTTGGCATAGGGTGTGTGATGGCGTGGGCGAAAGAAAGAGATAGAGGGGAAAGGGTGAGGAGAATAAGAAGAAATGAGAAGGAGAAGAGTAAGGGAAAGAAGAATGAAAAGGGGAAAAGGGAGAGAGCTAGGTGGTGGCCGGAAATAGGGAAAAGGAATAGAAATGGTGGCTAGCGGTTGAAAAAGATGGTGAAAAGGGTAAAAAGTAAAAAGAGAAAGAAATTAGGGTTGGGGGTTTTTAAAATGGACACGGTCGTGTGAGCCCCGTGTTGGGCCACACGGTCATGTAGCTCGAAATCCAGCCCGTGTTCGTCGAGGAAAATAATAGCCCACTAGTCACATGGCCTTGGACACGCTCGTGTGTCCAGGTAGTGTGGGTCACACAGCCATATCGTACGACCGTATTCTACGTTGTTCACTTCTTCCACGTCCATGTGGTCTCCCACACGTCTATGTGTTCGAAACACGGCCGTGTGCCTCGCCCGTGTAGCTCTCTAAATTATTTAAAAATTGAAAATTTAGCTCCAGTTTTCACACAGCCTAAAACACGCTCGTGTGTCCAGGCTGTGTGATCCACACGGCCGTGTGGTCTCTTTTAGGCTGTGTCTCTGTCGATATTTGGGAAAATTTATCTCTAGGGTCAACACGACCAAGGACATGCCCGTGTGTCCAGGTCGTGTAGTCCACACAGTTGTGTCGCCAGGCCGTGTAGCTCACTGTCGATTTTTCAAACTTTAAAAACTAAGTCCCAAAATCCACACAGCCAAGGACACGTCCGTGTGTCCAGGCCATGTGTGTCACACATCGCATGGCCGTGTAACTCATTATTGTCCCCATGTGAAGTCACACGGCCTAGGATATACCTGTGTGTCCAGGCTATGTGGGTCAAAAAAACCTGCATAATATGACATAAAAATAAAAAAAAATTAGTAGAGTTAGTACTCGAGTTACCTCCCGAGAAGCGCTTGTTTAAAGTCTAAGCTAGACTTACCTTGTGCGTATGGGTACGAAGGTTCGAGGAGCTGAAGCTCCTTTCTATCGTTCCTGAAATCCAAACCATTATAAAGTTTAAGTCGACGACCGTTTACCTTAAATGTGCCAAATTCTGGGTGAGTTACTTCTATCGTACCGTATGGGAAAATGGTTTGCAATATGAATTGACCTGACCATCTTGATTTCAGCTTTCCAGGAAACAATTTGAGCCTTGAATTATACAAGAGGACAAGATCTCCAACTTCGAATTGTTTGCGCTATTTTAAATGAGCGTCGTGGGGTCACTTTGTCGCTTCTTTGTATAGTCGTAAGCTCTCGTAAGCGTTTACTCGCCATTCATCTAACTCGTCTAACTGTATTAATCTCTTTTCACCTGAGAGTTTGAGATCAAGTTTAGAAATTTTATAGCCCAAAATGCTTTATGCTCTAATTCGAATGGTAGATGACAACTTTTCTCATAAACAAGTTTTTAAGGAGAGGTTCCTATAGGAGTTTTAAAAGCGGTTCTATAGGCCCATAAAGCGTCATCTACTTTTGTCTCCCAATCCTTCCTATTTGATTCTACGATTTTTTCTAAGATACGTTTAAGTTCTCGATTGGTGACTTCAACTTGTCCACTAGTTTGAGGGTGATAAGGGGTAGCTATCCTATGATGCATTCCATATTTCTTAAGTACTTTATCAAATTGAGCATTACAAAAATGTGTACCCCTATCACTAATGATTGCTCTAGGTGTTCCAAATTGAGAAAAGAGCTTCTTGAGAAATCTAACTACCACTCTAGCATCATTAGTAGGTAAAGCTTGAGCTTCTACCTATTACGACATATAATCGACTGCTACTAGGATGTATTTATTGCCATACGAACTAGGGAATGGGCCCATAAGATTGATACCCCAAATATCAAATATTTCACATGAAAGCATACAGGTTTGAGGCATTTCATCGCGTTCAGAGATATTACCTGTTCTCTAGCATCTATCACAAGAAGTAACATACCTGTTGGCGTCTTTGAATAGTGTGGGCCAATATAAACCTGATTCGAGCACTTTATTTGCTGTCCTAGTCCCACTATAATGTCCTCCTGTTGGGCCTGAGTGGCAGTGTTCCAGGATCCTACTCACTTCTGATTTTGTAACACATCTCCGAATTACTTGATTTGCGCATACACGAAAAAGAAAAAGATCCTTCCAAAAATAATTTTTCACATCGACAAAGAATCGCTTCTTTTGATGATGTGTCAACCTTTTTGGAATGATGTTAGCAGCTAGATAATTCATAATATCTGCAAACCAAGAGCTTTCAGAGTTGGTTATAACCAAGAGTTGTTCTTCAGGAAATGAGCCATTTATCTCATGTTCATCAAGCTCCATAAGATGTGGGTTTTCTAACCTGGACAGATGATCTGCTGCAAGATTTTCGGCTCCCTTCTTATCTTGAATTTCTAAATCGAATTCCTGTAACAATAAAATCTATCTTATTAGTCGAGGTTTTACATCTAATTTAGTAAGGAGATATCGAAGAGCTGAATGGTCAGTGTAGACGACAACTTTAGATAATATTAAATATGGTCTAAATTTATTGAATGCAAAAACCACAACCAATAATTCTTTCTCAGTCGTCGTGTAATTTTCTTATGTGATGGTCAATGTCTTACTAGCATAATAGATCAGTTGAAAATGCTCGTCTTTTCACTGTCCAAGAACCGCACCTACTGGAAAATCACTCGCATCACACATTAGTTCAAAGGGTAAATTTCAATCAGGTGCAACTACAATCGGAGTATTAATTAATTTATCTTTAAGAGTATTAAATGCTTCTAAACACTCATAATTGAAATTGATAGGCACATCTTTTTCTAGTAAATTCGTTAAAGGCTTAGCTATTTTAGAAAAATCCTTAATAAATCTTCTATAAAATTCAGCATGTCCTAAAAAGCTTCGAATAGCCTTAACTGAACTAGGGGGAGGTAATTTCTCAATAGTTTCAATTTTTGCTTTATCAGCCTCAATCCCTTTATTAGAAATTTTGTGGCCTAACACAATCCCTTCGCGAACCATGAAGTGACATTTTCCCAATTCAGTACAACGTTCGTTTCCTCACATCTCATTATAATCCGTTTTAAGTTTTTAAGGAAAATATGGGAAGAATTACCGAATACCGAGAAGTCGTCCATAAATACCTCCATAATGTATTCTACGAGTTCATCAAAGATGGCGAACATGTAGCGCTGAAAGGTAGCAGGAGCATTACATAATCCAAAAGACATTCTACGATAAGCAAATAAACTATATGGACATGTAAATGTCATTTTCTCTTGGTCCTCAAGAGCTATTGGGATTTGAAAGTAACCAGAGAGTCCGTCTAGGAAGCAATAATACATATGCCTAGATAATCTTTCCAACATCTGATCAATGAATGGTAAGAGAAAGTGATTTTTCCTTGTGGTATCATTCAACTTCCTATGGTCAATGCAAACTCTCCATCCCGTGACTGTTCGTGTTGGGATCAATTCATTATTCTCGTTAGCCACAACAGTCATGCCTCCTTTCTTAGGAACAACCTGCACAAGACTTACCCAAGAACTATCAGAAATAGGACAAATAACTCCAACATCTAGAAGTTTAATTACCTCAGCTTTCATAACTTCTTTTATGTTAGGATTTAGTAGTCTTTGAGCTTGTACACAAGGTTTATATTCAACTTCCATTAAAATTTTATAAGTGCAGAAAGAAGGACTGATCCTTCTAATGTCAAAAATCTTCCAAGCTGTGGCTATTTTATGCTCTTTTAACATTTGAAGTAACTCATCTTTTTCATTTGGCTATAAATCTAAAGCAATAATTACTGGTAATGTAGAATTATTTCCAAGAAATGCATACTCTAGCTGATTTGGTAATTGCTTCAATTCTAATTTAGGAGGTTCTTCAATAGAAGGTTTTAATTTTAATTCATTTCTTACCTCAATACCCTCATAATTCTTCTGTCTCAGTGAAAACTCATTAGTATTTAATTCAACTTTTTTCTTACCTGTCGCAGCATCATCTTCATTTACCTCCTCTCCTTGAGCAAGTCACAGTTCCAACGTGTCCTTATGAATGATTTCCTGTAAAGAATCTTGAATAACATGATCAATAGAACCAATAAAATAATAGGAATCATCTTGTTCTCTAGAGAATCTCATAGCATCATAGATTTTGAAAATAATTTCTTCGTCATCTATCCTAAGCACAAGTTTACCATCACCCTCATTAATAACAGCTCTTGCAGTAGCTAATAATGGGTGACCTAAAATTAAAGGCACCTCAACATCCTCATCCATGTCAAGTACAACAAAATCAACAGGGATTATGAATTTATCTACTTTTACAAGAACATCTTCGATAATACCCCTAGGATACTTAATAGATCTATCAGCTAGTTAAATACTCATCCTAGTGGGTTTTGGTTCCCCAAAACCAAGTTGTTTGAACATTTTATAAGGCATCAAATTAATACTGGTACTTAAATAAGCTAATGCTTTCTTAATATTTAAACTACCAATTAAACAGGGAATAGTGAAACTTCCTAGGTCTTTCAATTTGGTTGGTAGCTTGTTTTGAAGTATGGCTAAGCACTCCTCGTTGAGTTTTACTGTAGACAATTCTTCAAACTTCTTTTTATTTGTTAGAAGCTCCTTTAAAAATTTGCATATGTAGGCATCTGCGAAATAGCTTCAACAAAAGGTAAGTTAATATGCAACTGTTTAAAAAGTTCAAGAAATTTACCGAATTATGCATCCATGCAGTCTTTCTTCGACCTTGCTGGATATGGGATTGGTGGTTTATATTCCCTAAGAACCGATTTTTCACTTATTTTGGGTTTTACCTCCTCATCCTTTTTCCTATCAAATTCTTGTGGCAGCTTCTCAGATCCAGTTAACAATTTCCCACTACTTAGAGTAACTGCTTTCACGTGCTCTTTTGGGTTAGGTTCGGTGTTACTAGGCAGGCTACCTTGTGGTCTCTCTGAAATCATCTTAGTCAGCTGTCCAATTTGATTCTCGAGCCCTTGAATTGATGCTTGCTGAATTTTAAGTGCAGTTTTAGTGTTTTGAAAACGGGTTTCTGCCACTGAAATAAAATTCGTCATCATCTCTTCAAGGTTCGGCTTTTTGTCTTGCTGGTAAGGTTGTTGTTGGAAGCTTGGAGGGGGTGGTGGCCTCTGATTTCCTTAGCCTCCCCATGAGAAATTTGGGTGGTTCCTCCAACCTGCATTGTAAGTGTTACTATAAGGATTATTTTGAGGTCGAGGATTATTACCCATATAATTTATTTGCTCGTTCTCCATGCTGGGGTCGTAAGGTAAATATTCTGAATTGCTCATTCCACCTCCACTCGTGTCACACTGCATCACAGGATACACCTGCGCAGAATCATATAAACCATCAATCTTTTTATTCAAGAGTTCTACCTGGTTTGATAGCATGGTGACTGCATCTAGGTTGAAAACACTAGCTGATTACATTGGCTTCGTTCTCATGACTTGCCACTGGTAATTATTCAGTGACATCTTCTCTATAAATTTATAAGCCTCTTCTAGTGTTTTGTTATTTATGGTTCAACCAGCAGCTGTGTCGACTATTTGCCTAGTTGAGGGATTCAAACCGTTGTGAAAAGTTTGAACCTGTAGCCATAAAGGTAACCCATGGTGAGGGAACCTTCTTAGTAAGTCATTATACCTCTCCCATGCGTCGTATAAAGTCTCTAAATCCATCTGCACAAAGGAAGAGATATCGTTCCTCAGTTTGGCTGTCTTAGCCGGTGGGAAATACTTTAGTAAAAACTTCTCGGTCATCTATTCCCAAGTAGTGATGGAACCTCGTGGTAGGGAGTTTAACCACTGCTTAGCCTTATTTCTTAATAAGAAGGGAAATAGCCTTAGGTGAATGGCGTCATCAGAAACACCATTGATCTTGAAAGTGTCACAATATTCCAGAAAATTGGTCAAATGAGTATTTGGATCTTCATCTTGCAAACCATCGAACTGAATAAACTGTTGGATCATCTGAATTATATTTGGCTTCAATTCAAAATTATTTGCAGCGACGGTAGGTCGAACAATACTCGATTCAGCTCCATTAAGATTGGGCTTAGCATAATCATACATAATACGAGGAGCAGGATTCTGATTTACAAGAATTATGGAAACCACAGGAGGTAGCGGATTATTCTGATTTTTAGCTATCTCCTCAGTATTATTGGTATCGTCCTCGTTCTCTTCCTCTATATATTGTAGACTCCGCCTTATTTCCCTACGATTTCTGTGAGCTGTGCTTTCAATTTCACTATCAAAAAGTAGAGGTCCTGATGGATTTCTTCTTGTCATAAACTAAAGAAACCTACTAGAAGCAAATAAAAGATAAGTTAGTAAATTAGAAATAAAAGCAAAAATAAATTGCAATAAAAATAAAAATGGCTAAAGTAATAAAAATTAAGCATTCCTAATAACTTAGTCTTCGACAACGATGCCAAAAAATTGATGATCGTTTTATGAACACTAAACTAGACTACGATCACGACTAAGGCGAGTGCACCTATTGAATGGTAGTATAGTTACAGTGAGTCCAGAGTATCGTATCCACAAGGACTAAAAGTACTAGTATTAACTCTTTTTCTATTATTTAGCCTAAAATATAAGGGATTTGTTTTAATTTAAAATTAACTAACTAATTAACTATTGAACGCGACAGAGAGTGAAGAAAATAATCGAATAAACCAATAATAAAGACAATACCTGAGGAAGAATCCACCTAGACTTCACTTATTATTTCGATTCTGAATCAAACGATTTATTCACTTGTCTTGATCCGTAGAAATCCCTAAATTATGTTAATATCTCTTTTGAGACTAAGAACAACTGACTCTAGGGTGATTAATTGAAATCTCTTTCTAATTAAAACCCTTATTCTCGCATTAACTCGATTTATGGATTCCTCTATTAGATTTGACTCTATTCCGATAGATTTATGTCATCTTATCTCTAGGATTGCATGCAACTCCACTTAATTATGGTAGATCTACTCTTAAATAGGGACTTTTGCTCCACTGAATAAGCACATCAACTTTAATTAAGGCAAGAATTAATAACACATAATTAAGAACAATAACAAGTATTTATCATTAAATTCAGAACATTAACTAATAAGATCCGTCTTAGGTTTCATCTTTTATAGGTATTTAGGGAATTTAGTTCATATTACAAAAGGAAGACATCTTAAATTTAGAAAAATAACAAGACATGAAAAACCCAAATAAACTTCGAGAGAAATCTGAATGGAGATCTTCAGTCTTGACGTGGATCTATTTCTGAAATGATTCTAACGGCTTCCTTCGAGTAATTTCTGCTTTCTGCTCTACGTCTCAACTTAGGTCTACTTGTAGTGTGTTTGTATAGACTTTAGAATGCTCAGAAACCCTAAAAATTAGCTTTTTCCATGTATTTGGGAAACCTAGAGCGATATTGACACGGGCTGCCACATGGGCGTGTGGCCAGCCCGTGTGGCTCACACGAGCTTGTGCTTAGCTCGTGTGGAATTTGTCTTGGCCGTATGGGTCTTTCAATTAGCCCGTTTTATCCATTTTTGGCCCGTTTTCTGCTCATTTTGTTCTCCTATGCTCTCCTAAATATAAAACATGAAATTGAAGGATTAAAAGCATCTAATTCACTAAATTATATGATAAATCATCCAAAAGTATGCTAAGTATGGGATTAGAATGTGTTACTTTTATGGTTTATCAGAGGGGAACAAAAATGAGAAACATGACTCATCTACTTCACTAGGGCAAGTGGGAGACTGTTAGAGCTGGTGCCCTAACTATAGTATTTTAGTTAATATACACTTTTAATTTTTTTCGAACAGATTGGTTAATAAAAAAAATTCATTGATTACATTAATAGACTTTGTATAATTTTTCTCACATGGCTTTTATACGCTAAGCGAAATAGAAGCAAATGTTGCTCATTGGTTGTCAAAATGTTTAACTAATACTAAGCGATATTATGTGGTCGGATCGTAGTACAGAAAGACAACTTGTATTAGTAAACAAACTTAAACATGTCCTTAGTCTAATCAAAAATGAGAAAATTGATTACAAGACTAATATGTCATCTATCAAGTCCAATTAGGGAGATGTCTTGTCTTGGTCATCAGAGCAGATGACTCCCAGAAGATAGAGACATAGATGTGAGTGACTAGATTGACAATAAATCGGACAGGACCCAAGTAGAATAATATTGAATATGTTTATGAATTTGTTCACTTGTGACGTTCATAGTGTGACATACCTAATCCTGAGTGGATGGCAGACTGTGTATGTGTGACTTGTACCCTTTGATGTAAGTAAAAGCTTGAGTTCAAATAGATAAGGAACCGAAAGCTGGTGCGTTGGGTGTACAACTTCTATAATATGTAACGTCATTCACAATAGTGGAATTCATAGCCTAGAACATGGGTAAATGATATCCTCTCATTGGCATTACATGGTTGATGAAAAGTAAACGTGGCTATAGGTCGTCCGTCTTTTTGATGAATGACTTGATCACTATTTGATAGTGATTGACTTTTCATGGAGGAAGATGTAATGGTTATCGTGAGATAAAATAGGATCATATTAGGAGAACAAATATTATCCCAAAGAGATCAAGAATATCCTATAAGGGTAATACACTAATGACAAGGTCATTGGACGAGCACTGAGTAGTTACTTTCATAATGGTATGTCATTGAGGAAAGCTAAGTCACGATACTATAGTAGAATGACTTTGTGACTAAATGAGTTTATAATTAATAGGCAAAAAGCTAGAACTTATTTATAAATCATTTGAGCCTTAACTACATATGTCCAATTGATTCCTCCGCTAGCTCATTAAAACCAGAGATAAATTGTGTGTTTGAATAAAAATGAATGGAATTAATAGAAAAAGAGAAATAGGAAACATTCAGGAATGATTATAGTTTTCTTCGAAATGGAGAAATGGAATCATTTGGAAATGAATGTAGGATTCCAAAAATGGAAATAGAAATGAAAATGAAAATTTGCAATCATATATAGAATTACTTAAAAAAATGATGGAATAATGAGTTTATGTTTTTAGACTATTTTGAAGCCCGAAAATGAAAATAAATCATACAGTTATAGTGAACATGTTGTGTTGTGACATATTCAACGAATTTTCTCGAAATTTTACTAGGGGTAAAATTGTTAAAATTTTACTAGAGTAAAATTGGGATGAGAAAATTATTTAATATGTAAATATTAAAGTTTATTTTGGAAATAGAAAAATGGAATCCAGTTGGATCACATTACAGAGTATTGAGTCAAAAAGGCATAGGAAGTACTCGTAATTGGATCCGATGTGAGAGAGACTCAAAACCCCTCATATAACATGAAAGGGGTGGCAACCCTAGTAAAAAATACAAGAGAGAGTCGCTCACCCCTCTCTTACTCTAAGTAGGATGTTGTTTTTCTATTTAAAATAAACCTCTACAACTCTACAATGGTTATACTTTCTCTTCCTATAAATAGATGACACCAGAAGAGCTATTAATACAACTTTTGATAGATTGTTATTTTATCGAAAAATAGAGAACATTTATTCTCAACTTTTAAATATATTTTTTCAGAATAATAATTTTACCGGTTTCTATTAAAAAAAAGAGAATTTTTGTTTTCACCCCAAAAGAAAATTTTTTTATAATTTTTTTGTTTTGATTCAATTAGTTCGAGCCCACACTCAATGCAATTCGTGATACGAGAATAGCAGAAAAAATCGTTTGGTTGAAAGTCAAAAAAATCAAGGATCTGCTTATAAAAAAATACAGGTATATAATCGGTTAAGGTTTATTGCTATAAACATCACAAACTGGGTCAGTTTTCAAAATGTTAATTTTTCGTTGTGCTAGAAAACGTTTTTCAAACTGGGGATTTTCCAACATATGAACCATCATCGGTAGCTCTAGGTATTTCTCCAAATTAGTCGACACCCAAACTCCCAACACACCACCAATCTTTTCCCCCTCCCTACTTCCAACATTAACACCAAAATAAATAAAAGGTCTTTCATAATTTACCTTTTGTCTTGAAGCATTTTCATACTCCATAATGGCTTGACACATATTCTCCGAACTTGTACTTGAAGCTTCTCCAAACTGAATGCAATCATTTGCAAAGAATAAATGATTGTTTGTCAATCGTTTTCGACAAATTCGTGCCCCTTTTATCAACCCTGATCTTACAACTGCATTCAGAATTGTGGAAAAACCCTCACCACATAACAAAAAAAAAAATAGAGGCTCAACGGATCACCTTGTTGGAGACCCCTAGATGGTAAAAAACTATTATTGGTTTAGCTGTTAATACCCACCGTATAAGAGGCCAAAGAAACAGATCTCATTATCAATGAAACCCATTGGTCATAAAAACCCAGCCTAGCCATCATACCACTTATGAAACCCCACTCCACCCTATCATACTCTTTGCTCATATCGAGCTTAAGCGTAAACATGCCAAATGCTCCTAAGTGCTTCATCTTCAATGAATACAAGACTTCATATGCAATTAACACATTATCTGATATTTTCCTTCCGAGAATAAATGCTCATTGAGCCTTATCAATGCAACTGTCTAGAATGCCCCTCATTCTACAAACTAAGACTTTTGCAATGATTTTATACACCACATTACATAAGCTGATAAGTTGAAATTGAGTCATATTCCTTAGCTTACTAGCTTTTGGGATTAAAATAATATGAGTCACTTTAATATCTTTCATTTCCACCTTACCATTTAAAACAACTAAGCAATAATTAGTGACTTCTAACCCTATAGTAGGCCAAAACTTTTGATAAAAAAGAGCGGGGAATCTGTCTATACTTGAAGCCTTGAGGGGTGCCATAGATTTGATGGCAACCCATATTTCCTCCACACAAAAAAGAGATAGTAGTTCCTCTAACCCCTTTTCCTCCTTTCACACTTTTGACCAACTGTATCAACCACAACCGGATAGTGATCCAAAAAAGAATGGCTCCAATGATGGACATAATAGTTAAGAAAAGAAATCCACCACCTCGTGTTAGCCACTCACCTATCAAGTCGTTCCTGAATATTTGTTTCTAGTAACCACCCCCTTTCCCAAGTGAACCACCTTTCTATAAACCCCAAATCACAGTTTTGTAAGGCTAACCTAAACTCCTCCATCTTCTATTAAAATCAAAGTCGACCACCCCTCTTCTCAAATGGATACGTTATCTTATTAAAGTCCCCAACCATAGAAATGTCTGATCCTGACTCAATTGGCGAAGCAAACTCTATGACTCACCACGCCTCTAATATTTAGGATGACTATAGAAACCAGTAAACTGCCAATACAATCCATCTTCACCATCCATGACTACCATATCAATAAGATATTGGGGATAACTTTTTAAACTCACCACACAATCCTACCTCTAACCCAAAGATAAACCCCCTCTAGCATCAATCGAACTAACATTAATTCTACTAACAAAACCAGACTTACGCCTCATTGCTTCCATCCTCCTTACACTAACTTTTGTCTCCATAAAAAACGAAATTATTGGACGAATGTCTCTCCATATATTCCTGACACGGTTCACTACCTGTGGGTGTCCCAAACCACGGGCATTCCAGCTTACAATTATTTTTATTCTCGGCTGCCCTGCATCACAAAGCCAGTCAATCCCTTTTCAACACTCTCAAACACCTCAAAATCCATATTAATAGAAACAGATGACATCTCACCAATTATGTGTTGCCTTTTTTTACTATCCACAATTAGAATGGGGATATCATTAGCATTCGAACCCAACTCCATATGCCATGTATCTTGTGGACCAATAATTTTGTCCCAGTTTGACAATCCACTATGTGATTAGCCTAATGTTGGAATATCTTATCAATTTGGGATTAGACTTTTGATAAACACTACCAAAACCATATTCACAATTGCGTTTTATCTCTATCCTTTCTCTATCCAAATTTTAAGTTATAGTCCCATCCGACTCCCTCAATTAGCAGCTAACCATCGCATTCCTCTTTTCGTTGCAGCTCTTAATGAAAGATCCCAACCGAACACGACCTCAAACAGTTCTACTCTCACTCTCACCGGACAAAAACTTTCCCCATGCTCAAGTTTACCATAAATGAAGCAAAACAGACTAATTTTTTCATACTAAAATTTAGCATATGCAGATCATATAGCCTCTTATGTAATCTTCTTTTTTGTTTCAATGGAAGCCACACTTCCAACTTAACCTTAATCCTCATAAGTCTCTTCCCTCTCATAAACTCCATCTTCACATCATAGTCCAAAAACGAGCCCAAAAAAGATCCGAACTACATGCCATTGCCTCCGACATGAGCCCTAGAGGCAAATTATGTATCTGAACCTAAAAATCCGCATAAATCAAATGAATCATGCTCGAATCCTCCCCAGGCATGATCTTATGTAGTATGAGTAAATGGTTATTGAAAAACCACGGCGTTCCCTCCAACACCCGATTCTGATTTACCTCGTAAAAAAATTGGAATAGGTATCGCTTGTCGTCAAGATCTGTGATAGAGATACCACTAATGGGGTGCCATAAATTAGCCATAGTATTCCTTAGTGAGGGAAAAATACACAACACTTTTCGTCAAAAATACATAACTTGTATTCATCAACCAACGACTCAGTATCCTCCTGAAAAGGCTTCTCCTCTTCGTCAACTAGATTTAGATTCACCATCTCTTCCTCTATATTCACTATTGAGGAAAAACAAATGCAAACGTGCCAAGCAGTAGATGAAACTCATGCCAAACTACAGACCTATTTCTTTAGTTGAATATTATTTCTAAAAGTACATATGTATTCTAAATAGGTGGTTTCCACACTTAAAATATAATTAATAGTATAATAATTAATGTGTGGATATTTTAATAAATTTTTAAAAATTTTAATTTTATTTTCCTTTTGAAAATCTATTAAATAAATAATTTTTTACATAACTTTATTTATTTATTCATATTTGACATAATTAAAATAATGTGGATAATGATATATTTTATTTAAAAATGTTTTTAAAAAATTAATTCAACAATAATTATAGGTAAAATGATAAAAATATTTATATATAAATTTCATTAAAGACGAGCTTATAAAAAACATATTCAAACTGCTTGAATTCATATATTCTAATTGTTAATGATATTAATTGATCAATTTTTAATTTTTTTATTTAAAAATTATATAAAAATACAAATAGTGGAGTGAAATTTTTTTCCATATGAGATAGTAATCCTCTCTTAAAAAAAAAAAAAAATCCTAATATAGATATCAATTTTTTTGGTTTTGTTTTGTTACATCTATATGGTCAATTTCGTTTTCTTTTTTAAACAGTGACAACTGATCTTTCACTGGAATCTTGCTCATTCGTCTCTTACCCTCAATGGATTCTCAAGTTTTATTGGTCTTCTACTTTTCTGCTGTCCTTCTTGAAAATTAAATTGCATTTTGTTGCTTTTTTTAGGGTGTCAACAAAACGAAGGCGTTGACTTTCTTCTAGGGATTTATCAGATTGGATTACTCCACTCTCTACCCATCCAATACCGGGTAAAAGGAAAAAAAAACAAAACTCTTTTTTGAATTTTGACACTAGGTTTTGTTATCTCATCGGTTTTTCCTTTCTGGGTGTATGGGATTTTTGTCATAGTTCAATGGCTTTCCTTGAACCTTGAGCGTTCAAGGTTTATGAAATCCTTTCTCTTTTCTTTTTTCCTGATCTACTTCTTTTTTATCCCAATTATCAAATTTTAGATGTTTGGTTTTGGGTTTATCGAGTTATAGATTTGAAGTTGTTTAGGAGAATCGTCCTTTGTCGGGTAGTGTTAACTGTCAATGGATGCCGTCCATAACGATGTTAATGGACATAAAAATGAGACTTCAGCTACCATAGATTCTCCAAAACTTGAAGACCATACTGATGGAGAAGATTACAATGAGTCAAATTCTCTGTTGCCACAAAACAAAGGTGGGATATCGACAAAATCTGAAAAGACTAAGCGAAAAGTCCAATGGAATGATAGAAATGGGAATAAACTCGCAGAGGTTATGGTGTTTGAACCAAGGTATTTGCTCTTCTGGTCTTCTCCTTTTAATAATGTATGCAGTACTTTGTTTGATGTTTGAGACTTTATTTTATTTTATTTATTTTCCCTTGGTTCTTTAGATCTGTCTTTTAGCTGATTTTGTCAGTAGTGAACTTCTATATCTGTAAATTGAGCTGAAAATTTCATGTAGCATACAAGCTTCAGTTGAAAGGTAATGTACTGTACTGCACTGCACTGTACTATCACCTCTTTTTCATTTGCATGTGAAGGACTTTAAGGGTTTGTTCTAGAGCATATTTTGCTGCATTTAGTATTATGTCTATTTTTCAATTGTTTTTTACTTTTCCTACAATCTTTGGACTCATTTGTTGTTGGTCCTTGTAAATCACCCTCTGCAATCTAAGGAAAAAATTTTCAAATTTATCTTATTTTGCCAAATGCCTTTCCTTACTGCATGTCTTTGGGGTACTTTCTTCAAGTATTAGGATGGTTTTTGCTCATTTCTTCAAAAAGTTTTGTTGCCATAAACTATAGACAGTACCTACAGAATTTTTTGATATATGATAAAATGTGCAAGAAACTGTGAAAAAGAGAACCTTTGGTTCAACATACATTTAATAACATGAAAATCATGATTGACCTTTGCAACATGATTTACTTGACCTTGAATAGTTTATTTATGTGATTTTCAATGATTCACCATTGTATCTCTAACACCCTAAGGTCCTATCCTTTCCTGCAGTGATGTGAGTGATTCTGATGATGAGGATTCGGACTCGGATTCCTGTATATGTACAATAATGTAGATAAAATACAGGACACATCCAGTGATTATCTGCTGGAAATATCAATTTGGGCTTCAGTTTCCTCCTTGATGTTGATGATGTTGCTATAAGATAGCCTTCCTGGTTTCAACTTGCTTTTGGAAGGATAGATTAAAACTATGTTGCTCGAACTCGAGTTTGTTGGATACAGGTGTATCCAACAAGGGTATGTTCAATGGATGGGTCCTTAAGAGTCATACCCCAAACCAATGTTTGGTTATGTGTCCTACATAGGTGTCTAATACGTGTATTTAGAGAAAAATAAAAAGTCGGAGTAACATAGGATAAAAGGGACCAGAAGCCAAGCAAGACATTCTCTCATATTTGCAGTTTATCAAACTGGAGCTCCGTACAACTTCTGAGGTGGTTTGACATGCGTTTCACTATGAACAGATACGAAAATTCCATGGTCTTTCTTGCATAATGTATATATAGATTAATTGTTATGATCCTTTTCTTTTTTGGCCCCTTGTACGTTTATATTTCACTATTTGAACAACAATTAAGAGATTACCTTCCTCGATAGTAAAATGAATAGCCGATACCTTATCTCATATTTGATTCCTATTTCCTCCCTGTATTCTGAATGTTGATTTCTCCATCTTAACACTTCTGGTTGCCAGTTGCTTTGCTGATGTAGAACAAAAACCATCTGCTGATAGAATTACTGAGCTAGATTCATTATGAGAAGACAGTTCATTTTTTATCCGATGTGGGACTAATGCACTTTATTTAGCACTTAGTCTAACACTGCCAGGTTGGAAGTGCTACTCACTGCCTGACTGAACCCCAAATATAATAGGTGAATGCTTTTACTGTCATTTCCTTGCAAAGACATAATGTGAGAACATTCTTTTGCAGCAATGAGAAGCCTGAGTTTAAATGGTTCGACTTCAACAAATTGTTCAATCCTTATACAAGACAGTAAAGCATGAACAAACTGGGAGCCAAGAGGCTACCAAAATTACCAAATCGTATCAAACAATCTCAAATGAATCAAAGAATCAGAAACTGCAATACAAAACAAACAAACACACAATACCCCAAACTTTCACACACCCTTGGATCATAAACTTGTTGCTGCCTTTGCATATGAACTTGAATTCAAATAGGCTTGATTTTGATATTATTATTGTAATCTTTGAAAACTAGAGGTTGGTGATATCTAAGATTACCCTATCTTCTCGACTTCTCCTCGAGAACAGGCCATCCGATATGTTTGTCTTTGATTGCAGGGTATCAAATGCAATGCTGCAACTATTGGTGCTACCTGTTATCTGGGACTTACTCGGTGAAACCAACCAATTTGAGAGGCTAGCATCGACTGCTATGTCTTGCAGTAGGGGCTTTGACTGATTATAATTTGTTGAGCAGTTGGATCTCAGGTCTGAACTGAAGGGTACTTGTGATTCTCCTTCTGCTGCAACATTCTCCTTCCTCATCTGCTTTGGTTTTGCGGCTGCTCTCGCTTTGATTTCTTTCCATTGCGTTGTGTTTTCAACCGGATTCAACACTGAACACAGATATTGGTTTCTGCTCTTTAGATTTCCATCTGCTGATCCACCAAGTGGCATTTGATTCTTGGACCTGTCATCATCCAATCGAACCAAAGAAGCTCCCTTTGTTGAATCCATGTTTAGGGAGTCAAATTGATCATCCGCATGTTTGTCATCATCATCACCATAATCATCTTCATCAGAAAAAAACTCATCATCTTCTATATCGCTTTCCTCATATACCATTTCATCCTCTTCTTCATAGCTATCTCTACAGTTTTGGTATCTATAATTGCAAGGATAAGAACTCGTCTGCAATGAACTTGAAATCCCTTCAGAGAGAGATGGCAAGCTACGTTTTGCAGCTTCTCCTCCATTAACCTTTTCTCTTTCTTCCTCTTCAACACTCTGTAAAAACTGGTAGGTAGTTGTTTCTTCATCTGGAATCGGCTCATAGGTTTGAACGTTCAAGTTAAAGCTCACTTTTTTCCTGATTTTAACACTCGATCTTTCCTTTGGCTTATTACTGCAAACAACAAATGGAAATCAGATACCTTTAAAGGTTTTGTTTAAAGAAACACTTGCATTAAAAAGAACCTGTAACTGACCTCAGCTGAGGTTTTGAGACAATGGAATCTTCTGGGATATCAACATTAATAGAAGAATCCAAGGGCTCATAACTAACTAGTTTCTGCAACAACAAAAAAATCATTAAATATAAAAAAAAAACTGAAACTTTCAATAAATGTTTGTGTTGCAAAAAGGGAATCATCCTAAGTATAATCATAACACCCAACAAAATAAAAAGAAGATCATACTGAATCAGCAGGTCCAGGGAGAATACGGTTGGCTGGTTTTCGACGCTTTCTTTTAGTGGAAATCCCAAAACACCCAAGAAAACACCCCATTAGAAAATAGCAAAAAAATGTTGTGGGGGAGATTCAGAAGAGATCCATGGCGATGAATAAAAATATAAAAGAAAAAAAACAAAGGAGTGTGGGAAACAAGAAAAAGAAAGAAGCGGTGGAGCAACGGAAGGGAAAGGAGATGGGTGGGTGAGTTTTAAATTTGGGGGTTTAGGCTCCAACGGTTTTCGAAAAATAAGAACGTTGGATCTTTAATGATGATGGAAGGGACCATAGTGGAGAGGTGGATGCACCAGATTTCTATATTAAAATATCAAAATAAATAAAAGACAAATATCACTTTGTTGTTGTTGTTGTTATGGATTAGATCTGAAAGTTGGCGGCTGTTTCTATCTCCACTTGCTTCTTTCCTTTTCTGTTATGTTAATTTAATATCATTTCTAATTTTGATTTTTCTTTGTTCAATAACCTACTCATTTTCCACAGAAAATTATTTTAATTTTTTTTAGTAATTACTTTATTATATTAGACATATGGGAAGCTATAAAAGTAAGACTACTGTTGATGTAAGTGTACAACAAAGGAAAGAGTTGTGGTGTTAAGGAGGTTGATTCATCTAAACAAGTGGAGAGCCAGAAAGAGAAGTCAGGTAGAGCACATTACAAAGACAAAGAAGTTAGATGGAGAAGAATATCCCTTCTTCATCGTTCTTTGGAGTATGTATAGGGGAAGGATCTTTTACTCAATCGTGCCATGTCATCGACAAATTTAAGGCATGGTGATTATGTGGTCGGTGAGGTGATTAGGTCGTTATACTGCTTTGACATTCTCTTTGCTGAGGTAATATGAGGTTATTACACTTTAATTGTCCCACATAGAGATAGGTGCGACCCTATTAAAAGCGAGTGGTCAAGTGAAAAATGAGAAGTCTGGATGATTAATCCCCTTAGTGACCAATCAAACGATGTGAAGTGGAACGCCATCCATAGGTTCTTCTCAAATAATTTTATGCGATACCACTTATACAAGTCAAGTAAGAGTATAATATAAATAATTGCTGAATTTTAAAAAAAAATAGTTAAATGAAAAAAATGTTGATTCAACCAATTTTATCATTTATGATACACAAAATTTTACCTTAAACTATAAAAGACACGCATAACTAAAGCATTATAAATTTTAATATTGATATAGTGAAAATTTTGATATGTGATTTTTTTTTTCGAGGATACCATACAACTTAAAAGAAATGATTTTTTTTATGAGGTATTAAAGTAAATTATATTATTAGTCATTAATTTTGATCACTTAATTAAAAAAGATTGTCATTTAATCATTGAACTATTTGAAACATTTCATTTAAGTCACTAGGCTATTTTTTTTTTTAAATTCCACCAGCAAACTTCAAATAACGATTGATAAACTAAATCAATACCCATCGACGATAAAAGAACATACCTTAGATCCAAATCAATTTAGTTGTCAGTGTCAAATAAAAAAAAATTATTTAAATTTTGATTCACAAATTTATAACTTCCAAAATCATTTCATAAAAAAATTTAAACTATAAAAAAAAACTTTCAATTAATACAAACAATGAGAATAGAGAAAATCATACATAAACTATTTTAACAATTTAATAACTTAAATAAAAACTTCTAAAAAATTTAATAATCAAATTATAAGTTTTTAAAATAAAATGAGGCGTATAATTACCCTGAAAATAATTTTAGCTTTTACAGGATATAGTTTTTGTTGAGCTGGAATAGTTCATTTGAGGTCATGGTCCGAGTGAGCTTAGTTTAAAGTTTAAGCAAAACAATGACTTAAAACCGAAATTGGACCAATTCTACTTTGAGATTGTAATTTCCTTTCTTCAGCTTTTCAAAAGATTTTATCTCATTCCCTCCCATTTTGGATTCACTGATCAGGATCAGAAACATAACCAAAAACAATCAAACAAAACCATGCATTTCCATATACATCTTTTTTTTCTCAACACTTGTCCTAATATCAGCTTCCATCACCATTTTCTGAAGCACTTCTTTGAAGATCTTGCATCCTCTGCGTGCAATTTGTCTGCCCAAACAGATTAGTTTCTTCGCTTATCAAACAACCAGCTAAATGGATTATAATATCATTTCCACAGTTTACCTTTACAGCCCAAATGTTGGTGAGACGAGCGCTTAGTAGATGGTGAACCAGAACAAGAATGTCTTATTGCACCTTTCTCCTTGCATTGCTTGTATTCTTCCTCATATCCGAGAGCAGTGACATTTGCGGCATCAACGACAAGACCAAGGGTAACATTTATCACTTCATCCATATTGATTGTCTGCTTCCATCTCTCAGCAACACCATCTGGGCAGATGGAGCCGAATCCCTCGAGCAGTTCTTTGATTAACCCAAAGTTTATCATACTTAAGTCCAGGGGACCATGGACTAGCTGCACCGCAGCTAAAGCATGCATCCCGAATTCTCGGCAATAACCTAAGCTCTGCTCCATGATATGTTGCACCTTGCCCTCAACAACAGATAGATGTCCCCTTGGTGGTCTCTAGCTTTCGTTCAGCACTGCCTTTTAGCTGCTCTGCCTCAACAACCCTATTGCGGAGCTCCTCATTCTGCCTCTGTTTAACCAAAGGTCCAACCATTTCATCAATTCTCAGCAATGCTTTCAAAAAACGACAAGGAACTATGTGGTCATTATTAAAGATAAAGGTATGAATTAAAAACAAACCTTCAGATCTACAACAAGTTTCATTGCATTTTCATTGGCCACCATAACGCGTTCTTCAGCAATGGGAAGACATTCCTTGGTGGTCTCTAGTTCCTGTTCTGCACTGCCTTTTAGCCGCTCCACCTCAACAACCCTATTGCGGAGCTCCTCATTCTGCCTCTGTATAACCAATGGTCCAGCCATTTCATCAATTCTCAGTTCAAAAATGACAAGGAACCAGGTCGTTATTAAAGATAAAGGTATGAATTACAAAATAACCTTCAGAGCTTGAGCAAGTTTCGTTGCATTTTCATTGGCCTCCATAGTACGCTGCCTTTGGATTTCCAACTCATCCTCAGCAATGGACAGACGTTCCTTGGTAGTCTCCAGATCCTGTTCTATTAAAAGGTGGCAACAAATAGTAGTATGTACGTTACCCGGATAAAATACAGCAGCATACGAATGTACCTGATGTTATCCGAATGAAATACTTTTTTGTAACATGCGACCTGTATATGATTTGACAGAAACTTTTTGACTAGATAAAATTGGTCAAGTACTTACCAGTTTTAGACAGGTCCTAAGTTATCATTAAGTTGTATTTAATGTTTGTTCACTTGCACAATTTATTTTTATTGTTCCTAAAATATAATTGTAACGCCCCATTACCTGAGACCATCGCCGGAGTTGAGTATGAGATATTACTAAACTTATTTTAGTATTTAAACAAGTTCAAACAATTCTCATAGTAAACTGTCCATCTGTATCACAGTCGCTAAAAAAATTATATCTCGAGTTACGAAACTCGAAATTCAATTTCGTAAAATTTCTCTGAAACTAGACTCATATATCTACTTACTAATTTTTTTTTAGAATTTTTGGTCTGGCCAATTAGTACAGTTTATTAGTTAAAGTCTCCCCTATTTCAGGGTTCGGCTACTCTGACCCCTGTGTATTACGAATCAGATATCTCTCTGTACAGAGTTTCAATGACTATACAGTTTATTTCTCATAAAACTAGACTCAATAAGGATTTCATACATGTAAGATAAAACTCCTAATTGTTTTTTTACAATTTATGGTGAATTTTTAAAGTCAGAATAGGGGATTCAGAAATCACTCTGACCCTGTTTCACCAAAACATAAATATATCATAAAATACAACTCTTTTACTTATTTTGTTTCTTCCACATGAAAACATATTCATTAATATTCAATTCTATATTTTATTCATCATCAAATTCTATCTCTACTATTTTTAGTGATTTTTCAAACTCACGTCACTGCTGCTGACTGATTTTGTTTTGTGGCCAATTTTACCTTTCCAAGGATTTTCATGGTTTAATTAAGACATAAAGCATACATGTTATCATATATAAACTTGACTTGATTAGTCATTCCAATAGCTAATCATTCTCAAACATTTTCAATCCATCCATGGCCATATCTTAAGATTATACACACAAAATGATTGGAATGCTATACATGCCATATTTCCAAAAATTACAAGTCATTATACCGCAATTGTCCAGTGATAGTGTGAGCGTGCCTCTGACCGTCCCGATCTCCAAATTGACTTGTCAAAACTACAAAGAATGAAAAGAAGGGAGTAAGTATAGATGCTTAGTAAGTCCATATGCAAATAACAAATAACTTAACAAAGCAGCTATACCAACCAACATTAGCATAATATCACCAAAACATATATCACATTTCTATTCATCATTCATCATCTTACCATATTATTGTTGTCGTATCAAGTCTCAACCCAAGGGTTAAGCACATACCTGTCCAAAGTGCCCATTCCACAACACTTACCAATACGTCACTTGTATCTTGAGTATTCTTCCATATTACTAGAATTTTACCCGTTGAACACATCGGAATATAACTCGGATACATGGAAAGTTTGCACATAAGTGCCACATATGTAGCCAAGCTACCATTTAACCCGCCCATAAGCGAACTCGAACTCAACTCAACGAGCTCGGGCGTTCGCATCCATAAGTGAACTCGGACTCAACTCAACGAGTTCGGTTGCCTAGTTACATCTCACGAACTTGGACTCAACTCAATGAGTTCAGACATTTGCATCCATAAGTGAACTCGGACTCGACTCAATGAGCTTGGATGCCCAAGTATCCTAATCTATTCCTAAGGTTCAACGGGATTTTCCTTGTTCGTACTCCTTTACCATTCTCCTTGGAATACCAGTGACGATACTTCGGTAGTCTTTCACATTTTTCACATAATTCATAAAATTTTTGTATGTTGTCCAACAATTACCACAAAGCATAGAATCACATAATAACAATCATAATATCATATAAATAGCATTAAATGATTTAAAATAACGGTTATATTACAATATTTACATATGAACTTACCTCGGTACAATATGTTAGAAATCAAGCCTATTCCTCAGAAACTTTATTTTTCCCTCGATCACGTCTTGAATCTCGTTTCTCTTGATCTATAATAACAAATTTAGCTTATTTAATATTCACATTTATTAAAACAGTCCTTGACTCAAACTTTGGAAAAATTACATTTTTACCCCTAAACTTTTACATATTTACACTTTTGCCCCAAAGCTCAGAAATTAAACTTCATCCTATTTTATTATGTTTTATGACATGCTGATCATTTTTCCCTTCTATAGCAACATCAAATTCACACTCTATCATGTATTTATGAACATTAGGTATTTTTACCGATTTTGTCGTTTTACTCGTTTTCACGTAAAATCGCTTAGCAAAAGTTGTTTAACACAATCTCAAACTTCATATTCTACCATAAAACATCATAATAAACACATTTCACCTATGGGTATTTTTCCAAATATAAACCCTAGGTTAAATTATTGGTAGAAATAGGTAAACTGAGCTACAAGGATTTCAAAAATGTAAAGAACATTAAAAACGGGCATAGAAATCACTTACAATCAAGGCTTAAAAATGTTGAAACCCTAGATATGGTGGAGAGAAAAATTCGGCAGCAACTTATGGAGAAGATGATCATTTTTGTGTTATTTTTCCCATTTTATTTCATTTAATATCCAAATGACCAAAATGCCCTTCCTTACTAAACTTTCAAAAATTCCATCCATATCCAATTTTTGTCCATTAACTTAGAAATTGGTCAAATTTCTATTTAAGACCTCCTAATTAATACTCCAAAGTAATTTCATACTAAAAAATTCTAGAATGCAAGTTTTGCAACTTATTCAATTTAGTCCCTAATTTCAAATTAAGCACTTTATGCATAGAATTTCTTCACGAAATTTTAACACAATCATGAAATCATATCATAGACCTCAAAATAATCATAAAATAATTATTTTTATCTCATATTTGTGGTCCCGAAACCACTATTCCGATTAGGCCCTAATTCGGGATATCATAGTAATTGTACTGTATATGTACATCATATATTGATGAATTATGTATTGAGAATAGTTAATTTGTTCTCAAAATTTCTCCATCCTTTCTGCTTCTGATTACTTCTCTTGAAACTCTCAATTCTTTGAATCTCAATTTTTTTCATTTTTTATCCGGAATTATTACCTTGTTGCTCTAGCTTCAAACAAAGCTTCATACTTTTTCTGGATAAATTGCTTCTTAACCCCAACAAATGGTATCAATAGCCTGTCATCTTTAAAGGCATTGGTTGTATTTTGTTTGTGAGTGACTTGTGTTTGAGAGAAAAAAAAGCAGAAGCTATTTTTTGTTGGTCTGTTTGGTTGCTGTAAGGATGAGTTTTACACACCACCACCACTTGTGTTTGCTGGAGAAAACTATCACATTTTGGTAGTTAAGATGAAGACATACCTTCAAGCACATGATTTGTGGGATGTGGTTGAGAATGATGCTGAGCCACCTCCATTGAGGGCCAATCCCACCATTGCTCGGATTAGACAACATAGTGAAGAGTGTGCCAAGAAGCACAAAGCTATGTCTTGTTTGTAAAATGGAGTATCTGATGTAATCGTCACTCGGATAATGGCTTGTGACTCACCAAAGCAAGCATGAGAGAGGCTAAAGGAGGAGTTTATGGGGTCAGATAAGACAATGAAGCAACAACTTATCAACCTGAGGAGGGATTTTGAGAACTTGAAGATGAGAGAGTTAGAGACCATTAAGTAGTACTCTGATAGGATAATGGCCATAGTCAACAACACTAGGCTCCTTGGTGATGATTTTAGTAAGAGCAGAGTTGTTGAAAAGATCATTACAACTCTCCCTAAGAAATTTGAGTAAAAGATTTCTTCATTGGAGGACTCGAGGGATTTATTAGTCATCTCATTGTCTAAATTGGTAAATTCCCTATATGCACTTGAGCAAAGGAGGGCCAACAGATAGGAAGAGCATCCTAAAGGAGCTTTCCAAGCAAAGGCCAATGAAGGCTCAGGTTCTAGCCAAAAAGGGAAGAAACCTTGGGTCGATAGAAGAGAGAAATCAAGGAGAGATGCAGGGAAGAAGAGGTTTCCACCATGCATTCACTGCAAGAAGACTTCACATTTGGAGAAAAACTATTGGCATAGACCATATGTTCAGTGCAAGAGCTGTAAACAGTTTGGACATATTGAGAGGGTGTGCAAAAATAAAAGGAAGGCACAAGCTCAGCAACAAATGCAAGCTCAGGCTGCTGAGGACCTTCAAGCTTAGAAGGAGTATGTTTTTACAGCCTTCTACTTTGCAACCTCAAGCAAAGTCAGATGTGACTAGCTAGTGGATAGTGGCTGCACAGACCATATGGCAACTGAAGTAAGGTTGTTCAAGGACCTTGATAGAAGCTTTGCCTCAAAAATCAGGATTGGCAATGGGAACCTTATTGAAGCTAAAGGCAGGGGCAATGTGGTGATCAACACTTGTTTAGGTAATAAAGTGATTTCTGATGTACTTTATGTGCCTGACATAGATCAGAATTTGCTCAGTGTTGGTCAGCTTGTAGAAAAAGGTTACTCACTTGCTTTTAAGAATGGCTCATGCATTGTTGAAGATTCTTATGGTCAGGAGTTGGTCACAGTAGCAATGACAGATATGTGCTTTATGCTTGATGTGAACCAACTTGAGAAAAAGGCTTATACTAGTATTGCTAATAATGCTGGCCTATGGCATAGGAGATTAGGCCATGTTAATTACAAGTCACTTGATCAGTTGCATAAGTTGAACTTGGTTGAAGACATGTCAAAAGTAGAAGCCAAAGACACTGTTTGTGAAGTTTGCTAGCTTGGTAAGCAGGCTAGAATGCTTTTTCCAATCAATAAGGCATGGAGGGCTAGAGACAAACTTGAGTTGGTCCATACTGATATCTGTGGGTCAATGAAGACTCCTTCCTTGAATGACAGCAGGTATTTTATGCTGTTTATTGATGATCTTATAAGGTTTTGTTGGGTTTATTTCTTGAAGCAGAAGTCTGAAGTGTTTGAAGCCTTTAGCAAATTTAAGGCACTAGCTGAGAATCAGTCTGGTTGCAAAATTAAGGCTTTGAGAACTGATAATGGCACTGAGTACCTATCTGAAAGGTTTCAGAAATTGTGTGAGCAAACTGGGATTCATCATCAGCTAACAACAGTCTATACTCCTCAGCAAAATGGAGTCTGTGAGAGGAAGAATAGAACTGTGCTTGATATGGCCAAATGTTTGCTATTTGAGAGCAAGCTACCAAGCAAATTTTGGGTTGAGGCTTTCAATACCTTAGTGTACCTGCTCAACATGTAACATCCCGATTTTGGGCCTAATCGGAACAGTGGTTTTGGGACCACAAATCTGATGAGAAAAAATTTATTTTTTATTATATTTTTATAGTCTACAATTTCACGGAATGATTTTTTAAAACTTTCATTTGAAAATTTTGATGTTTGGGCACTTAATTTAGTCAAAAAGACTAAATCGTAAAAAGTGCAAAAGTTGAGTTCTACATGCTAGAGGTGTCCAATTGTTATGAAATTTTAAATTGGAGGTCCTTATATGGTAATTAGACCATTGGTTAAGTTGGTGGACAAAAATGGACATGGTTAGGCATGTTTCCAAAGTTTTTCATTAAGGGCATTTTGGTCATTTAGTTATTAAAATGAATTAAAAACAAAATTAAAAGCCAATTTTTGTCCATCTTCAACCTCTTGGCCGAAACTTGCATGGAGAAATCATGGCTAGGGTTTTTCAAGCATCCAAGCTCGATTGTAAGTTCGTTCTAGCCCCGTTTTTAATTATTTTTACGTTTTTGCAATCCCCGTAACAAGATCTATCTATTTCTACCATTAATTTGAGCTAGGGTTCATGTTTAAAAATTGAACCATGTGCAACATGCATGCATTTTGATGTCTAATAGTAGAAAATGAGTGTTGGGTGTTAAATAAACGACTTTTACTAAGCGATTTTCGATGAAAACATCCGAAAGGACCATTTTGTAAAAGTTGTAAAAATGGTATAAAAGGGTGTTTTGATGAGAATTGTAGTTTTCTATAGTTATAAAAATGGTTCGGATAGGCCTATAGAGTGAGAAAATTGAATAAAAATCAATTTACTAGCCTAGGGGAAAAAGTGTAATTTTAATAAAGTTTAGGGGCAAAAATATAATTTTGCCAAAATGTGATTTTTAGATCACATTGAATAATGTGACTAATAATTGGACTAAATGTGATATTATAGATCAAGGAAAATAAGGATTGGACCTAGATCGGGTGAAAAACGAAAAATCGACGGTTAGGTTCCTTTTTGATATTTTGGTGCTGAGGTAAGTTCGTGTGTCAATAATATTGCAATGCTATATTTGAATTGAAAATTCTATATTATTATTGCACGAATGGCATGATTTAATATATTGAAAAGTGATGAAAGAATGGTATTTAAAATTTGTAAGAACAATGATATATGACTAGTAGCACATGAAATGTTTGATGGTTCAATCATTGATGGCTTGCTATATAATAGCTGAATATATTGAGAATTTGATATAACATGATGTTTTATTAAGTTGGATAACTTGTGAAAGAGTGAAAGGGAAGGTAAGTTTGTATGTAAATAATATATCGATTCTTTTTATGTTATTATAGTTTGTTATTATATGAGATGTGGCTGCCTATAGAATGATCATTTGATGTAAATTACGAATTGAAATAGACTACGAATGAATTTTTTAAATGTTGAAAAGTGAGGAATTTACCGGTTGAACCTTCGAAATAGAAATGATACAATGATCCACTGTGAGAACACATGTGTAGTACTATGTGTAGGCTACTATGTGTTTAAGATGGTTTTAGGTCACGTGTGTAGTACTAAGTACAGGCTTCTATGTGTACCAGATAGTTAGGTAGCATGTGGAGTACTAAGTGTAGACTACTATGCATACCTGACAACTTTGATCACGTGTGTAGTACTAAGTGCAAGCTACTACATGTATCAGATGGTTAGGTCACGTGCGTAGTACTAAGTGCAGGCTACTACGTGTATCGGATTGTTGGTCGCATGTGTAGTACTAAGTGCAGGCTGCTATGCGTACCAGATAACTTCGGTTACAAGGGTGGTAATATGTGCATGCAATCGTTTATCTGTTATTATTTCGATGAGTTCAACGGGGAAATTGACTAAGTGAAAATACATGTGATCATGTAATGACTAGTGTAATTGAATATGATTATGTGATGAATAAGTGCATGTATATGTGTGTAAAAATTTATGAGTAATGTGGTCGATAGTTGAGCGAACTTTCGGTAAGATGAAATGGAGTAAGTGAAATTATGTAAAAGTGAAATTGTAATAAAATAGTTTTGGACAGCAATAGTTGTGTGACTTTGAAAAATCACCAAAAATGGTAGAAATTGAATTAGAGGTTGAATAAGATATGAAATTAAATCTTAATGAGTCTATTTCACATAAAAGAAACGGTGAAATCAAAAGAATTTCATATTCTGTGATATTTGAATTTTTGTGAGATAGGGTTAGAATAATTTCAGAATCCCCTATTTTTAATTGGAAAAATAATTAAAAATTATAAAAATATAATTATGGGTTATAATTTATATTTTTAAAATCTTTTATGAGTCTATTTTCAAAAAAAACAAACAAGGACATTATCCAAATATTGTACGAAGAGATAATGAATTTTTAGTGCAAAGGGGTCGAAACTGTCAGATAGCAAAATAGGGGTGACTTTAAAGAATAAAATGTACTTATTGGCTTGACCAAAAATTTTGAAAATTTTATGGTAAGAAGATATGTGGGTATAGTTTCTGGGAAAATTAGCGGTTATCAATTTGGAGTCCCGTAGCTCCAGATATAAATAATTTAGTGGCTGTGACTCTAGAAAATAACTTAACTAGACTTTGAATAAATAGAGAGGAATTGAAAAATAGCATGTTAATACATTACTTATTATTTTTCATGCGAGCTTACTGAGCGTAAAGCTTACTCCCTCCTTTCCATTTCTTTTAGTGTGGTCAGGTCGGCTTGGGGTTGGAGATCGTCAAAGGTAGCATCACACTATCAAGTCAATACCTTTGGAGTATTGATACATATGTTAGAAATATCAAGTGAGTGGCATGTATAGGGACCTAGTTCTATGACATGTGTTATTATGATTTGGCTAAATGTATTGGCCTATATCAAGCTATTGTATATGGCCATGAGAGGTGGCTCATATTGATTATGGTTTGTAAGTCTAGCTAATCATGTTACATTTTAATGTATATTATGTGATGATATGAATATGTTTGTTTGCCATGCATGGTTGGTAATATGTCACATGTGTTGAATGCATGCTTTATAACCAATTGAGGTGGTCATGACCATGAATTAAACATGTAATATGGTAATAAGATAATAGTGCCTTGAACATGGATGTTTGATGTATAAGTTAGTAACCATAGTTTAATGGTATAAGTGATTAATGAAATGACAAGGTCAAATGAATGTGTAATAATGTGGCTAGACTAGTTTATCATGAGTAGGTGGAACATATGTATAATGACAAGCTAATGTTGAATGTGTCTTAATAAAGAGTGTTTAATCACTAAAATGATGCCATGAGTTGTGAGTTTGATGTGTATAAGGTTGTAAGGGCCTATGAGAAACATGAAGGCCTGGAAAATAGCCTAAGTGTTAGCCACACACAGCGAGAGACACACGATGTGTCTCAAATAGTGTGAGGACACACGCTTAGCACACACGGGCATGTGGCCTGGCCGTGTGGTTCAAATTATTTTGCTGATGTCACAAACAGAGAGTTACATGGGCTGAGGACACGGTTGTGTGACTCTCTAAAGTAAGAAATTTGCTAAGTTGTCCAAAGTTTATCGAAAGTTCTCAATTTAGTCCTGAATGACCCCGATGTATGTTTTAGGCCTCGAAGGCCCGTGTAAGGGATGATATACATGTGTTTGAAAATTTTTAATTTGGACAAAAATTTTATGGCCCAATTTTTGCATGAATGACTGTGTATGTGTTCGGTAATGCCTTGTATTAGAGCTATGGTTTAGTCGATTCTCAGACTAACATAGCATATGTATGAGAGTCTAGCTATACATGCCACCGATCTGAGATAATGTGATGTTTCCTGACGCGTATGATAGCCACTTTGTTTAGACAAAGGTACCCTCCAACTGAGCTATATCCAACCATATTGATTGTGGTAATGAGGTATTTTGAGTAAAGTACAATCATGATGAGTTGAAACTTAGGAAGGTACGAATGAGATTCATAATATCCTGTTACGAATAAAATGTCATTGTCCTGTTTGGATATTAAAATTTGATGGATTGAAATGAATTATTGAAATGAGATAAATGATTATATGGCATAATGAACTTACCTATGATTGACTGATAATTCCATGATGTATGTGACTGAATTACTCGAGTAAATGCATGTGTTTAGATAACTTATCAAAAATATTAATGGGATGAATATTCATGTATATCTGTTTGGATGATCATGACTGGCAAGCTCGTATAGTTTGGGTAAATGTGTTAAATTGCTTGGACTAATTTTTATGATTGTAATAATATGTCTAAATGATGATGTACGAGGTAAAAGTATAGATTGTGATAAACTTATCTATGTTTGTTGACCCTTGTATGATATCATGTGCATGACTTGTATGATTAAATGAATAGATAAGTAAAGTTATCTAGAAAACATGGAATACATACATAAGTATACTTGTTAAAATGAGATAACTAGAAAGTTGCCAACTAGTGCTGTGAAGGAAAAGACTCATTTTGAAGCCTGGCATGGACTCAAGCCAACTGTTTCACACCTGAAGGTGTTTGGCTGTGTCTACTATGCCCTTATCCCAGCTGAGAAAAGAACCAAACTTGAAAGAAGGGCTGTTCCATGGTTATTTGTTGGCTACATCAGCACTAATAAGGGCTATAGAGTATTTGATCCCTCAACAAAGAAGATTTTGGTGAGTAGGGATGTCAGATTTGTGAAGAGAAGGTTTGGAGTTGGAATGGTTCAGATGCAAGCTTAAGTGAAGAAGATCAACTAGATAGCAATCTATAACCAACTGAAGAAGGACTATTTGATAATAATTTTGATGATGTACCTGTTAGAGGCACTAGGACACTAGCAGACATTTATGAAAGGTGTGTTATGACCATGGTTGAGCCTTTTTGCTATGATGAAGCAGCAAGAGAGAGCTGCTGTCAAGAAGCTATGGAAGCTGAATTGAGGATGATCTATAAGAATGACACATGGGAGCTGGTTGATAGACAAGCAAACAGAAAGGTTATTGGTATCAAGTGGGTGTTCAGGACCAAGAACAATATAGATGGGTCATTAAACAAGCATAAGGCTAGGTTGGTTGTGAAGGGATACAGTCAACAGCAAGGAGTTGATTTTTTTGAAACCTTTGCACTTGTTGCTAGGCTGGATACCATAAGGCTGTTGTTTGCCTTAGCTGCTCAAAAACAATGGAAGGTGCATCAATTGGATGTCAAATCAACATTTCTGAATGGATTTCTAAAGGAAGAAATCTTCATAGAACAACCTGAAGGTTTTAAGGTCCCTGGTGATGAACACAAGGTTTATAAGCTCAATAAGGCATTGTATGGCCTAAAACAAGCTCCAAATGGCCTGGTATGACAGGATTGATGCATACCTGTCAAGGCTGGGATTCGAGAGGAGTATAAGTGAGCCTGCACTCTATGTGAAAAAGGCTGAGAAAGAAACCTTGTTGATAGTCTCACTTTATGTGGATGACTTATTGGTTAGTGGTTGCAGGGGTGAGCTGATTGAAGATTTCAAGAAACAAATGCAAGATGTGTTCGAGATGATTGATTTAGGTTTAATGACCTACTTCCTTTGTATGTAAGTAAATTAGAATGAGGATGGCATTTTCATAAGTCAGCAAGCCTTTGCATTGAAGGTTCTAAGCAAATTCAACATGTCAAAGTGCAAGCCTGCTAGCACTCCTATTGCACTAGGAGAGAAACTGTCAAGCACCAGTGAGCATGATTGAGTAGATGAAAAGGGGTATAGGAGTTTGGTTGGTTGCCTACTCTATTTAATAGCAACAAGGCCAGACATCATGTATGCAGTTGGCCTTCTCTCGAGGTTCATGCATTGCTGCAATGTTGCATATTTTAAAGCTGCTAAAAGGGTCCTAAGGTATGTCAAAGGAACCTTAGGCTATGGTGTGAAGTTTAAGAGAGCTAAAGAATTGAAGCTGGTTGGCTATTCAGACAGTGATTGGGCTGGCTCAATTGATGATATGAAAAGCACATTAGGTTATTTCTTCACTTTAGGCTCAAGTGTTATTAGCTGGAGTTCTAAGAAACAACAGACAGTATCTCAATCCACTGCAGAGGCTGAGTATATTACAGCTGCTACTGCTGTTAATCAAGCAATTTGGCTTAGAAAGCTATTGGAAAACTTGAATGCTGGTTAAACAGAAGCAATAGAGATTAAAGTTGACAATCAATTAGCTATTGCAATTGCCAAGAACCCTGTGTTTCATGGCAAGACTAAGCATTTCAAAATCAAATACCATTTTTTGAGGGAGGCAGAGTTGTCAAAGGAGATCAACTTGGTTCATTACTGCTCAAAAGTTCAATTGGAAAACATTTTGACCAAGCCGTTAGCTGCCACCAGGTTTGAGTATTTGAGGGAGGAAGTTGGAATCTGCTGTCTTGTAGCCAAGGAGGAGTGTTAAAAGGTGGCAACAAACAGCAGTATGTACGTTACCTGGATGAAATACAACAACATACGAATGTACTTGATGTTATCCGAATGAAATACTTTTTTGTAACATGCGACCTGTATATGATTTGACAGAAACTTTTTGACTAGATAAAGTTGGTCAAGTACTTACCAGTTTTAGACAGGTCCTAAGTTATCATTAAGTTGTATTTAATATTTATTCACTTGCACAAGTTATTTTTATTGTTCCTAAAATGTAATTGTACTATATATGTACATCATATATTGATGAATTATGTATTGAGAATAGTTAATTTGTTCTCAAAATTTCTCCATCCTTTCTGCTTCTGATTGCTTCTCTTGCAACTCTCAATTCTTTGAATCTCAATCTTCTTTCATTCTTTATCTGGAATTATTACCTTGTTGCACTAGCTTCAAACAGAGCTTCATACTTTTTTCGGATAAATTGCTTCTTAACCCCAACATGTTCGGCAATGCCTTTTAGCCTCTCTACCTCAACAACCCTATTGTGGAGCTCCTCAGTCTGCATATCTACAATTAATCCAATCGAAGACCGACAAGGAAATATATGGTATCTCTTAAAGGTAAAGGCAAGTTTCAATGCATTTTCATCAGCCTCCATAATCCTTTGCCTTTGGATTTCCACCTTGTCCTCAGCAATGGAAAGACCTCCCTTGGTCTCATCAATCTCTGACAGCCAGCATTCAAAGATGCCTTTTAGCCACTCTATCTCAACAATCCTATTTTTAAACTCCTCATTTTGCCTCTGTATGATAGATTTTCCAACCATTTCATGAATTCTAGCAATGCATTCAAAAAAAGACCAAGAAACTATTTGGTACCTATTAAAGTTAAAGGTATGAAATACCAAAAGAAAATAAAAGACCTTCATATCTTCAGCCAGCTCCATAAACTATTCCTTGTTGGTCTCCCACTCCCATTTATCAATCAGAAGTTGGCAACATTCAAAATCGCCTTTTAGCCAAGCCAGATAAACAATCCTAGTGTGCAGTTCCTCATTCAACCTCTGTATAAATGATGATCCAACCATTTCATCAAGTTTCAGCAATGTATTAAAAAAAACAAGGAACCATGTCGCATATATTAAAGATAATAGTCTGAATTACAAATAAACCTTCAGATCTTTAGCTAGTTTCATTGCATTTTCATCAGCCTTGTTTCGTGCCTAAGCATCTAATTCTAGTGCAATATTTTGTAAGGAGTTCTGAAAGAAGAACTATATATGTTAGTTTGTCAATAACTCTTACAAAACAAACCTTCAGCTGAGTCTGAACACAGGTACAAAGATATGACCCTTCAAGTACAGTTAAAAAAAATGAATATATTTATGTCAAACACAAACATAGCCATAGACACTTGCACCCAAGTCCAAGTAACATATATATCTACCATATGTGACAAAGCATTTATATGTCATGACTACCATTGAATAACTCATGCATAAAGTAGTATCCATGATTAGATCAACGAGTTAGTCACATGTTCCTTAAGCATTGGTAACCGATAGTCACATGTTCCTTAAGCATTGGTAACCGATCAACAATGTCCCAGTTTATCACTAGCTTAGTCACCTGTTCCTGAGTCAAGATGAGCGATTTTTGAACATTGCTTATGAGGTTGACCTGTAGCTCAAACATCAGCCGATGAATCACATTGTTAGCTTGGTGATATAGCTCAGCTCCCCTAGCCTTATGCTCTTAAAACATAAGATTAAGTTGCTACCACTATTAACCAGGCATCAGCAATCATATTTGGACAAACCTTTTGAGTTTATATAATATATCCAAGTGCTGGAGACAGTACTTCAAGAAAATATTAAGTGTCTGAGTAACATATGACTTTTGCGAAGCCTATAAGAACTAGCAATCATCAGTGACATACCCTACTAGAAGACTGACCACCTTTGGTCGAACTTGGTATTGTGGAACATCGCTCCCCTTCAGCAACCGCTCCCTCGATAACTGCTTGTGCCAGAACTGGAGCATTGCAAGTGGTCGACTTAGATTTTGCATTCAGTAAGCCTAAGGTAGCCATTGATGAAGCCTAAAAAAATGAAAAAAAAAGAGCACAAACGAATATTTCAAATTTTATATAATACAAATTATTAATATATAAAAAAATGAAAAAAATATTTTAAACACTATTTATAAGAACAAAGCAAAAAAAAAAAATCATTTTCAGCCCAAGAAGTCCAATCATCCATTATCTTTTTTTTTTATATTCTTTTTCAAGTTTTAAAAATTGGGTTTTCTTTTTCTTTTAGGGAAAAAAACTGTTTCGAAGAAAGCAACACCATTAAAGGAAACAAACAAGTTTATACCTTTCTTAGAAAGCCTAAACAAATTGTAACTTCACAGTGTTAAGGAGGAAAAAGCATGAAAAATGTGAAATTTATTAAGAAAATAAGTGAGGGTAAACAAAGGGACTGTAACGACTCAAATTCCACGGGCATCAGAAAAGTGAGTTTAGGGCTTCCGTCTTAGGAAAATTAGTTCGTAAATATTTTTAAAAAATATTTACGAAGTTAGTTGTGAGTTGAAGTAGATTTTAATTAGGTGAATTTATTTTTAATTAGAAGTAATTAGTAGAAAGGACTAAATTGAATAGAGCATAAAAGCTTAACAATAGAATAGAGAAATGATAAAAGATTAAATTAGTAATTAAACTAAATTAGTGACATGTGTCAGTTAGAAAATAAATACATGTGTATTTAAATTATTAGTACAAATGTATATAATATATAAATTTACTTATAAACTAAGTAAAAGATATTTACTTATTATTATATTTTATCAATTAATTGAGATAATGACAAATGTATGGTGATGAATTATTACATGTGTACATGTGTGTATGAATACACATGTTGTATTTTTATTTGTATTAATTAGATATTTTATAATTAATTATTAATTAAGTAAATGAAAGAAATAAAATAAAACAAAAACAAAAAGAAAAAAATGAAGGTGCAGAGAAGTCACGAAAATTTGGGGAAAGAAAGAAGAAAAGAAAAGAAAAAGGAGAAATTAGGGTTTGAAAGCTAGAAAGTTAAATTGGTAAGTCAATTAAGTCCCTTTCTTAGTGATTTTGATGTTTTTGAAGCTCTAAAGTTGAATCCTTTTGAATTTGTGTGAAAATATTGAAAGATGATAGACTTTTAAGTAGGGTTTATGTTGAACTAATGATGAAATTGGGGGTTTAATTGATAGAAATTTTGATTTAAATTGATTAAAGGATTAAATTGTAAACAAGGTCATAAGTTTTGTGTTGTAGGGACTAAATTGATAGAAATTCAAAATTATGGAAAAATGATAAAAATTTGATGGTTATATTAAAGTTTTGATGGAAATTGAATAAGGAAATAATATGAATTATAAAAAGGAAGAAGATGAAAATAGTTAGGACAAATTTGGGATTTAGGTTAAAGTTGCATGGAAAGTTATTATTTTCTATAAAATATGTGTGTTATTAATTAATTATAATTATGCTAATTTTCGTAGCAAATAAGGAAACCGAGATGTTGAATGCGAAGGGAAAGGAAAAAGTGATCGAGGAGTAGCTCGAGAAAATATCGGTTTGTATTACCTTAATTCAAGTTATTTATTATTAAATCTGTAATTTCAATATATGTGCATGAAAAATGAAATTGAGGTAAGTAGTGATATTTGAATTGAATGAGAATTGGATTTGATTGATGAATGTATACATGTGTGAAATTGAATTGTATAATTATTTGTGGTGAATTTGAAATTGTGATTGAATTGTTATTGCGATTGATTTGAATTCGAATGATTATGATCAACTGAAAGTGAAAGTGATATGAATATGTGATTCGGTACCCTATTAACTAGTCGGGCTAGGGTGGATATAGTTGGCATGCCATAGGATAGGAAGAGTTCAGGGATTCTTCGACCTTGATTCGATGAGACACTTGGTGTGTCATAATTGCTTCGGATAGATTCGATGAGGTGTTGGTCGCCATTTTGCTTCGGCTTAGCCGATGAGACGTTGGTCATCACTTATTTGCTTCAAACTATCCGATGAGGCGTTGGCCGCCACTCTGGTGTGTTTGGTTGGATCCTTGTATCCTCTAAAGTCCGAGTTATATTAATAAGGGAAATATATGTGAAGAGAAAGATCAAATGAAATTGATAAATTGAATTATTGAATGAAATGAGAAAATGATATTGTAAGATGAAATGAGAAATGCAATTTGTGCTATGAGATTGAAGGTATAAAACCAAGGTTCATGATTCATATTTGAAATGTGAATTGGATATTTATATGTGATTGAGAGATGAACCAAAGGTTCATGAATAGTTGGTAATCTTATTGATGAGATATTAAATCAAATAATGACAAAGATACAATGGAAATATGATAACTTGGTACGAATTATATGTATGATTTATTAATTATCTATGCATGTTTATGATATTTTATATTTGCTATAATTTAAATTATGGTAATGCCACTGAGTATTTCCAATACTCAGCATACGGTTTGTTTCTGTGCGCAGGCTAGGTAATGTTGAAGTTCGGTTCAGCATCCGAGTCAATCCCGACCTCAGCTTAATTTCTGGTGATGAATCTATCTTTTGGAAATATGGCATGTATTAGGCTTTGTTTTAGTCACTTAAATATATATTATGTTTTGGGTGTAAGGTAATTTGTAACTTTTAAGAAGTATTTGAAATGAATAAATGAATGTTATTTGATCAAGATTTATAAGTCAATATTTTGGTTATGAATAGGTGTGTTTGATAGGTGAAAATAGCTTTAAAATGGTGAAAAATTAAGTTTTCACATGGCCAAGTCACATGGGCGTGTACCCAGGCCGTGTGGCAAAGTCAGAATTGCCCACAGGCTAGTCCCGCGGCCGTGTGAGCAAGTCAGATCTGCCCACGGGCTGGCCCCACGGCTATAGGAGCCCCACGGGCAGGCCACACGGGCATGTCCCAGGCCACACGAGCGTGTGCCCCTATTATCAAGGAAAAGTTTCCAATGTTCCCGGTCTAGTCCCAAATCCCTTCTTAAACAAATTTTTGGCCTCGTAGGTCCATATTAGGGACTTAAAGATGAAATTTGAGAAATTTTAAATTGAATTACAGATTTATGACTCGTTTTATTCATTTATTAGTGTTTAATTCTGGTAATGCCTCGTAACCCTGTTCCGGCGACGGGTTAGGGTTAAGGGGTGTTACATTTTATTGGTATCAGAGCTATCAGGTTTAGCCGATTCTTGAACTAAATTGAGCTCGTAAGTGAGTTTAGAAGTACATGCCACAGTCAAGTCAAAAATGAGTCAGGATTTTTGGATACTGACCTATCTAATTATTATTGTTTTATAGATTAAAGATGTCTGGTGAACACCTTGATGATATAAATGAAGAAATGTTCACTGGGGATGAAGAGTCGTATGATTTAGACGAAACGGAGTTAGCTACTCCCAGTGTAAATCTAGTTAGAAACCAACCGCCTAATATAGAAAGAGATGAAAAAGGTAGAAGTGAATCTGAATTAGTAAAAATATTAGTTGATGCCCTTCAACGAGTAGTGGAGTCTGTACCTGCTGCTACGACTGTATCTGTTCCTAGACGGGCCCCAATTAAGGAACTAAGAAAATGCAGTGCCACAGAATTCTTGGGTCTGAAAGGAGTTGATCCATCCATAGCTGAAAATTGGATGGAGTCAACCAAGAGAGTATTGCAACAACTAGAATGCACCCCCAGGAAAGTCTGCTATGTGTTGTATCATTACTGCAAGGGGAGGCTTATTTATGGTGGGAATCAGTTGTTCGACATTTACTAAAGAATCAAATAACTTGGGATCTATTTCAGAAAGAGTTTCAAAAGAAATACATCAGAGAAATGTATATCGAAGAAAAGGAGCAAGAGTTTCTAATGTTGCAACAGGGTTATATGTCAGTTATAGATTACGAGAAGGAATTTTCGAGACTTAGCAGATATGCCTCCGAGTTTATTCTGACAGAAGCTGATAGTTGTAAAAGATTCTTACGTGGATTAAGAGATGAAATAAAACTGCAATTAGTATCTCAGCGAATCATTGAATTTGTTAATTTGATTAAGTGGGCCAAGATGGTAGAGCAAGTCTTAGGACTTGACAAAAAGTCTGGATCTTCTAAATTGGTTGGGAAACGTATGGGAACTGCAAGTTCGAATCCTTTACCTAAAAGATCCAGGGATTCCCGAAGTGGATGGAGATCCAGTTTTAGATCAGATAAAAGAGAAAAGAGTCAGGGGAAACAAACTACAGTATCCATCGGTAGTGTAAGACGTCCATCCCAAGATGTTAATATTCCAGATTGTGAACATTGCGGGAAAAAGCACAGAGGTGAATGCTGGAGATTGACCAGAGAGTGTTTTAAATGTGGATCTACAGATAATTATATTAAAGATTACCCGAAAAATGATAGCGCTACACCTGTGACATCACAGAGATCGGTCTCTACTACTAGAGGCAGAGGATTGGGCAGAGGTGGATCAGTATCTAGATGAGGAGATAAGAAAAAAGGGAATGATATAGTGACCCAGCAGTCTGAAGCTAGGGTGCCGGCTAGAGCATATATGGTCAGAACTCGTGAAGAAGGTGAGGTTCATGATGTGGTAACAAGTATATTTCTATTATATTATGAGCCTGTTCATGCTTTAATTGATCCTGGATCTTCGTATTCCTATATTAATTCAAAGTTAGTTGAGTCGAGAAAATTAAAATCTAAAATGTCTAGAGTGTCTATTGAGGTGTTGAGTCTGTTGGGGAAAACAGTGTTAGTGAACCAGGTCTGTCCAAGATGCTCGTTGATTATACAGAATAAAAATTTTTTGGTTGACTTGTTGATTATGCCATTTGGGGATTTTGATATAATACTGGGAATGGATTGGTTATCTGAACATGGAGTGATTTTGGACTGTTATAAAAAGAGATTCAGCATTCAGATAGAGAGTGAAGGTCGAGTTGAAGTAAATGGTATTCGTACTAGTGGGCCAACAGGAATTGTTTCAGCAATAAAGACTAGTAAATTACTTCAGTAGGGTTGTTTAACATATTTGGCATATATTATTAATTTAGATTCAGTTGAAAGCCAGTGCGGTAAAATTTGGACAGTTTATGAGTTTCCTAATGTATTTTCGGAAGAATTACCGAGTTTACTGCCAGATAGGGAAGGCGAGTTCGCTATTGAGGTTTATCCGGGCACAGCACCAATCTCTATACCTCCGTATCGGATATTGCCTACAGAGTTAAAATAGCTGAAGATACAGATGCAAGACTTATTAGACCGTGGTTTTATTCGACCGAGCATATCACCGTGGGGAGCTCCAGTATTATTTGTTAAAAAGAAAGATGGCTCGATGCGACTTTGTATTGACTACTGACAGTTGAATAAAGTAACAATCAAGGATAAGTATCCACTACCTCGCATTGATAATTTGTTTGATCAGTTGAGAGGAGCTTCTGTATTTTCGAAGATTGACTTAAGATCAAGCTACTACCAGTTGAAAGTAAAAGAAAATGACATTCCAAAGACAGCTTTCCATATAAGGTATGGTCACTATGAGTTCTTAGTAATGCCATTCGGGTTGACAAATGCTCCAGCTGCTTTTATAGATCTCATGAATTGTATCTTTCAACCGTATTTAGACCAGTTTGTAGTAGTTTTTATTGATGATATACTAGTTTATTCGAAGTCAGATTCAGAGCATGATCAACATCTCAGGATTGTACTATGGATATTACGAAAAAACAATTGTATGGAAAGCTCAACAAATGTGAATTTTGGTTGTCAGAGGTTGTATTCCTGGGTCATATAGTATGTGCAGATGGAATCCGAGTTGATCCAAAGAAGATTGAAGCGATTGTATAGTGGAAACCACCAAGATAAGTATCAGAGGTACATAGTTTTCTTTGTTTAGCTGGGTATTATAGAAGATTTTTAAATGGATTTTTGAAGATAGCTTTGCCGATGACCAAGCTGCTACAAAAGAATGTACTATTTGTGTGAGATGATCAATGCCAAGAAAGTTTTGAAAAGTTGAAGCAAATGTTAACAGAGGCACCAGTTCTAACATTACCAGAGTTGGGGAAAGATTTTATCATATACAGTGATGCTTTATTAAGTGGTTTGGGCTGTGTACTGATGCAAGAGGGGAAAGTAATAGCTTATGCATCTCGTCAGTTGAAACCACATGAGTGTTACTATCCAACTCATGATTTGGAGCTAGCAGTAGTGATTTTTGCCTTAAAGATTTAGAGACACTACTTATACGGTGAAAAATGTTATATTTATACGGATCATAAAAGTTTGAAATATCTACTTTCCAAAAAAGAATTGAATTTGCGACAAAGACGGTGGATCGAGCTTTTAAAATATTATGATTGGGTTATAGACTATCATCCAGGAAAAGCTAATGTAGTGGCTGACGCTTTGAGTAAAAAAGCTGCAATTGATTTGAGAGCAATGTTTGCACGGCTCAGTATCTGTGATGATAGGAGTTTGATAGCTGAATTGAGAGTTAAACCAGTGATGTTCGATCAGATTAAATCAGTTCAATTGAAAGATGACAAATTGTTAAAGAAAAGAGAGATGATACAGACTGGTACGGTAGAAAATTTCAACATTGATGCACATGGATGCTTAAGGTACCAAGATCGAGTTTGTGTTCCTACTAAATTTGAATTGAAAGAGTTAATACTCCGAGAGGCACACGATGGTTCATTTTCTTTACACCTAGGAGGCACAAAGATGTATCGTGATCTACGAGATTTGTATTGGTGGCCCAGAATGAATAGAGATATAGTTGAATGTGTTGGTAAATGTCTTACATGTCAGCGAGTAAATGCGGAACATCAATTACCTACTGGGTTACTTCAGCCGATAAGTATTCCTGAGTGGAAATAGGGTTGCATAACTATGGATTTTGATACGGGCCAACCATTGTCAGTGAGTAAGAAAAATGCTATTTGGGTAATAGTTGATCGACTTACTAAGTCAGCGCATTTTGTAGCAATGAGAACCGATTAGTCACTTCAGAAACTGGCTGAGGTGTATATTCAGGAAATTGTTAGATTGCATGGTATTCCAATATCTATAATCTCAGATCGAGATCCTCAATTTACATCAAGATTTTGGAGACAGTTACATTAGTCACTAGGCACACGGCTTAATTTCAGCACAGCATTTCATCTGCAGACTAACGGATAATCCTAACGGGTAATTCAAATATTAGAAGATATGCTTCGGGCTTGCATCATTGATTTTGAATCAGGTTGGGAACACTATTTACCTTTAGTTGAATTTTTGTATAATAATAGTTTCCAATCAAGTATTCAGATGGCTCCGTATGAAACATTATATGGACGAAGATGTAGATCACCTGTGTGTTGGACCGAACTGAATGAAAGAAAAGTGATTGGATTGGAATTGATTCAAGAAACAAAAGAGACAGTCAAGAAAGTACAAGAGAGATTAAAAGCTGCATTTGATAGACAAAAGTCCTACATTGATTTGAAACGACAGGACATTGAGCATTTAGTTGGGTATAAAGTATTTCTTAAAGTTTCTCAGTGTTGAGATTTGGTCGGAAAGGTAAACTGAGCCCTCGTTACATTGGGCCGTATGAAATTGTAGAAAGAATCGGACCAGTTGCTTATTGATTAGCTTTACCTCCGGAATTACAGAAGATACACGATGTTTTTCATGTTTCAATGCTACCCAGATATAGATAAGATCCTTCTCATGTCATTTCCATTGAAGATATTGAGATTCGACTGGATTTGTCTTATGAAGAAGAACCAGTTGAGATTCTAGCACGGGGGATAAAAGTATTAAAAAATAAAAAGGGTTCCTCTAGTGAAAGTGTTATGGAAAAGTCATAAGGTGGAAGAAGCGACATGGAAACCGGAAGAAACTATGAGAGCTCAATATCCCCATCTATTCTCAAGTAAATTTCGAGGATGAAATTTATTAGGGGGGAGAAATGTAACGACCCAAATTTCACGAGTACCAGGAAAGTGAGTTTAGCGCTTCCGTCTTAGGAAAATGAGTTCGTAAATATTTAAAAAAAATTTACAAAGTTAGTTGTGAGTTGAATTAGATTTTAATTAGGTGAATTTATTTTTAATTAGAAGTAATTAGTAGAAAGGACTAAATTGAATACAGCATAAAAGCTTAATCATAGAATAGAGAAAGGATAAAGGATTAAATTAGTAATTAAACTAAATTAGTGACATGTGTAAGTTAGAAAATAAATACATGTGTATTTAAATTATTAGTACAAATGTATATAATATATAAATTTACTTATAAACTAAGTAAAAGATATTTACTTATTATTATATTTTATCAATTAATTGAGATAATGACAAATGTATGGTGATGAATTATTACATGTGTACATGTGTGTATGAATACACATATAGTATTTTTATTTTTATTAATTAGATATTTTATAATTAATTATTAATTAAGTAAATGAAAGAAATAAAATAAAACAAAAACAAAAAGAAAAAAAAGAAGGTGCAGAGAAGTCACGAAAATTTGGGGAAAGAAAGAAGAAAAGAAAAGAAAAAGGAGAAATTAGGGTTAGGAAGCTAAAAAGTTAAATTGGTAAGTCAATTAAGTCCCTTTCTTAGTGATTTTGATGTTTTTGAAGTTCTAAAGTTGAATACTTTTGAATTTGTGTGAAAATATTGAAAGATGATAGACTTTTAAGTAGGGTTTATGTTGTACTAATGATGAAATTGGGGGTTTAATTGATAGAAATTTTGATTTAAATTGATTAAAGGATTAAATTGTAAACAATGTCATAAGTTTTGTGTTGTAAGGACTAAATTGATAGAAATTCAAAATTATGAAAAAATGATAAAAATTTGATGGCTATATTAAAGCTTTGATGGAAATTGAATAAGGAAATAATATGAATTATAAAAAGGAAGAAGATGAAAATAGTTAGGACAAATTTGGGATTTAGGTTAAAGTTGCATGGAAAGTTATTATTTTCTATAAAATATGTGTGTTATTAATTAATTATAATTATGCTAATTTTCGTAGCAAACAAGGAAACCGAGATGTTGAATGCGAAGGGAAAGGAAAAAGTGATCGAGGAGTAGCTCGAGAAAATATCAGTTTGTATTACCTTAATTCAAGTTATTTATTATTAAATGTGTAATTTCAATATATGTACATGAAAAATGAAATTGAGGTAAGTAGTGATATTTGAATTGAATGAGAATTGGATTTGATTGATGAATGTATACATGTGTGAAATTGAATTGTATAATTATTTGTGGTGAATTTGAAATTGTGATTGAATTGTTATTGCGATTGATTTGAATTCGAATGATTATGATCAACTGAAAGTGAAAGTGATATGAATATGTGATTCCAGTACCCTATTAACTAGTCGGCCTAGGGTGGATATAGTTGGCATGCCATAGAATAGGAAGAGTTCAGGGATTCTTCGACCTCGATTCGATGAGACACTTGGTGTGTCATAATTGCTTCGGATAGATTCGATGAGGTGTTGGTCGCTACTTTGCTTCGGCTTAGCTGATGAGATGTTGGTCGTCACTTATTTGCTTCGAACTATCCGATGAGGCGTTGGCTGCCACTCTAGGGTGTTTGGTTGGATCCGTGTATTCTCCAAAGTCTGAGTTATGTTAATAAGGGAAATATATGTAAAGAGAAAGATCAAATGAAATTGATAAATTGAATTATTGAATGAAATGAGAAAATGATATTGTAAGATGAAATGAGAAATGCAATTTGTGCTATGAGATAGATTGAAGGCATAAAACCAAGGTTCATGAATTATTCATATTTGAAATGTGAATTGGATATTTATATGTGATTGAGAGATGAACCAAAGGTTCATGAATAGTTGGTAATCGTATTGATGATATATTAAATCAATAATGAAAAAGATACAAGGGAAATATGATAACTTGGTATGAATTATATGTATGATTTATTAATTATCTATGCATGTTTATGATATTTTATATTTGCTATAATTTGAATTATGGTAATGCCACTGTGTATTTCCAATACATAGCATACGGTTTGTTTCCGTGCACAGGCTAGGTAAAGTCGAAGTTCGGTTCAGCATCCGAGTCAATCCCGACCTCAGCTTAATTTCTGGTGATGAATCTATCTTTTGGAAATATGGCATGTATTAGGTTTTGTTTTAGTCACTTAAATATATTTTATGTTTTGGGTGTAAGGTAATTTGTAACTTTTAAGAAGTATTTGAAATGAATAAATAAATGTTATTTGATCAAGATTTATAAGTCAATGTTTTGGGTATGAACTAGGTGTGTTTGATAGGTGAAAATAGCTTAAAAATGGTGAAAAATCAGGTTTTCACACGGCCAAGTCACATGGGCGTGTGCCCAGGCCGTGTGGCAAAGTCAGAATTGCCCACAGGCTAGTCCCACGGCCGTGTGAGCAAGTCAGATCTACCCACGGGATGGCCCCACGGCCATGGGGGCCCCACGGGCATGTCCCAGACCATACGGGCGTGTGCCCCTATTCTCAAGGAAAAGTTTCCAAAGTTCCTGGTCTAGTCCCAAATCACTTCCTAAACATATTTTGGGCCTCGTAGGTCCATATTAGGGACTTAAAGATGGAATTTGAGAAATTTTAGATTGAATTACAGATTTATGACTCGGTTTTGTTCGTTTATTAGTGTTTAATTTTGGAAATGCCTCGTAACCCTATTTCAGCGACGGGTTGGGGTTAAGGGGTGTTACAGGGATCAAGATGGGTTTAACCTTTGATGAGAAGTGAGGAGTATGATAATGGCAAATGCCAAAACTCTAATGCAAAATATAGCCTTCTTTTCTTGTGTGTCTAGGCCGTGTAACTCACTAACTTGATTTTTATGCATCATTAGGGGACACTTGGCCGTATACCATGACCGTGTGTCGCACATGGTTGAAAAACATGCCCATGTGGAAAAAAATAGGCCATTTGTCAGGCCAATTTGCCACCTCAACTTCAATGTACCTACACAAGGCAAAATGTACAATTTCCATACACAAAGGGCAGCCAAAATCAATCCCAAATCATGCACGATTCATGCTATACCAATACAACCATTTCACTTACTCAAATATATACCAAAACAACATGATCTTTAACCTTAATTCATAGAATATATATACCAACTTAATATTCACAACTGAAAAGCATCCTCAACTCAATCAATTCATTCACTGTAATACATACCATTTAACTACCAATTTGACATATAAATTTAAGCCACAATAAAACCTTTCTCAAGCTTTCATCCACCATAATTCAAATAACCATTTTAACTTCCATAATGTTTTGGTTACAACCATGCCAAAGTAAACCATCTCACAAGGCATTATAAACATCTTACAAAAGTCACTAACAACCATTTCTAATATCCAAGCACATATTGATATTAACACCATTTACAAGTCAAATCTCATGGCTATAATCACAACCAAAATACCATATCTAGCCTATAGATACCATATACCATAAATGTATAATTCAAAAGTACCAACTTAGATATTTGATAGTGTGATGATGTTCTCGACGACTCCTGAATCCGAGCTAGCCTTGATTCACTATAAAACATAGAAAAATAACACGAAGTAAGCTTCATAGCTTAGTAAGCTCGTATGTTAATAACTTAATTCATTGAATAAATGCAAATCAACCAATTACACATGACAAAACCATATACACATTAACTACAAACCTTTCTCATGTCTTAAAACATGATCAAATACAAACTCATTGAACTTTTACTATTTAATACTCGACTAGGTTCTGTACATACCTATATTGCCTCGTACTAACCTCTTTCTCAATCACATCATTCGTTTACTTGTTGAACCATTTGAAATAGAAATCGGATAATAAGGAGTTTCGTACGATAAGTACCTATACCATGGCCCGTAGACAAATTAAGGTAACTTATCCGAAAAACTATTATCATGGCCCGAAGCCAAATCATCCGATATGCATGGTCTGAAGCCAAACCGGTAAAATACACACCCGAAGTACTAATATCATGGCTTGAAGCCCACTCAACGTATCACTTACTAACATGTCAAGAGTATCTAAAACTATTCTTAAGGTTCAACCCGACTTTCACACTTTTCGTTTCTATCATTGAATACATTCGTAGAGTTGTTTTCACAATTCATACATTATCCATAATCCCGTTTTAAAAATTTATGCAATATTAAAGCATTTTAACATACATTGATAATGTAATCATCACATACGAACTTACCTTATCTTCGGAATTGACGGATCGAGTCGAATACTTGATAACCTTGTTTTTCCCCTGATCTAAATCTGAATTCTTTCTATCTTGATCTATATGAATTCAAAATTAACTTATTTATTCATCTACTCATTCAATTAATCCAAAAATACAGATTTGGGAATTTTTACACATTAGCCCCTAAACTTTCGCATTTAATCAATTTAGTCCCTATTTCACAAATACATAAAATTCACACAATTCAACAAAACCCATGCTTGGGTGAATTATGTATATGTCCCTAGCAACCCAAAACTTTCATTTATTTCACATTTCAACCACACAATTTGTTTATTTCACAGTTTAATCCCTATTATGCATTTTTATAAAAAATCTCTTAACAAAACATGTAAAACTATCATCAAGCTTTCATTTTTCAACAATAAACATCAAATAACACATAGATTCAACAATGGCAACTCTCAAAATTTTTAACAGTTTCAAAATTAAAGGTAAAGGCTAGCTAGATTGAGTTGCAACGATTACAAAAATATAGAAATCATTAAAAATCGAGCTAAAACCGTACCTTAATCAAGCTAGGAGTGTGCCGAACCCTAGTAAGCTTCCAACTTTTCTTTTTTCCTTTGATATTCGGTTACCAAGGAAGAAGATGAACACAATTTCATGTTTTGATATAATTTAATTAACTTAATTTATCAATTTACTTATTTACTCTTAATGAATAAACATAGAAATTTATAATGCATGTCCATTAATGTCCATTAATACTACCAATGGTCTAATATCATCATAAGGAATTTTAATTTAATTAATCATATCAATTAAGCACTTTAAACAAATTGTATGCAACTTTTGTATTTTACGTGATTAGGTCCTTTTATCAAATTAAACATCCAAACGATAAAATTAGCTTACGAAATTTTCACACATATCAAATAACATGCTGTAAATACCGAAAATAATATTAAAATAAATTTTCGACATCAGATTTGTGGTTCCGAAATCATTTTTCTGATTTAGCTAAAATCGGGCTGTTACAACTCTCCCTCTTTCAGGGATTTTCGTCCCCGAAAATCTTACCAGTGAATAGGTTCGGGTATTATTTGCTCATAGCATTCTCGGGTTCCCATGTAGCTTCTTCAACCCCGTGTCGATGACATAATACTTTCACTAATGCGATTCTCTTATTTCTCAACTCTTTGATCTCACGAGCTAAAATTCTAATCAGTTTTTCAGCATATGACATATCAGGATGAATTTCAACCTCGGTCAGGGAAATGACATGTGAAGGTCGGATCGGTATTGTCGAAGCATTGACACATGAAACACATTATGTATTTTCTCTAACTCAGACGGTAAAAATAGTCGATATGCCATTGGCCCAACTCACTCAGTAATCTCATACGGTCCGATGAATCCGGACTCAATTTCTCTTTCTGACCAAACTGTAATATCTTTTTCCATAACGACACTTTCAAAAACACTTTATCCTCGATCTGGAACTCAATATCTTTCCATTTCAAGTCTGCGTACGATTTCTATCAATCTGAAGCTGCTTTCAAACTATCGCGAATTACTTTCACTTTTTCTTTAGTCTCTCTGATTAGATCAACCCTATGAATCTTATTTTTACTGAGTTCACTCCAGTACAACGGTGTTTGACATTTACAATCGTATAGATCTTCATACGATGCCATCTTTATACTCAATTGGAATCTATTATTGTAAGCAAATTCAATCAACGGTAGATATTTCTCCCAGCTACCTTTAAACTCAAGAATGCAACAACGCAACATATCCTCAAGTATCTGAATTGTCCATCCATTTACAAGTGAAATGCAGTGATAAAATGCAGCTTTGAACCCAAAGCTTCTTACAATTTCTTCCAAAATCGCGAAGTAAATCTTGGATCTCTATCTGAAACAATAGATAGGGGAACACAATGTAATCTCACAATTTCGAAAATATACAACTCAGCTAATTTATCAAGTGAGAAATTTGTACGTTCTGGAATGAAATTAGCTAATTTTGTCAATCTGTCAACAACAACCCAGATTGCATTTCTCTTTTTTGGAGATAAGGGCAAACCCGAGACGAAATCCATTGTTACTCTATCCCACTTCCACTCAGGAATCATAATAGTCTGTAATAAACCTGACGGCACTTGATGGTCAGCTTTGACTTGCTGACAAATCAAACATTTTGAAACAAATTTCGAGATATCTCGTTTCATGCAGTGCCACCAATAAAGCTGTTTCAAATCGTTATACATTTTCGTGCTTCTTGGATGTACTAATAAACAACTATTGTGTGCTTCATTTAGAATCTTCCAAATGAGCTTAGAATTTATTTGTACACATATTCTATCATGAAACATCAAACAGTCATCTGGCCCTATTTGAAACTCTAAATCAGAAGTCGACTCACATTGAGCTCGTTTTGCTTGCAATTTATTATCAAATTTTTGAGCCTCACAAATCTGCTGTAGAAATAATTGTCTCGCTTTTAACTCGACTACTATCAAACTATTGTCAGGCAAAGCTAATTCTGTGTTCAAAGCACGTAAAGCAAATAAGGACTTTCGACTCAAAGCATCAACAACTACGTTCACTTTCCCCAGATGATAGTCAATCACCAATTCATAGTTTTTTAGCGATTCTAACCATTTCCGTTGTTGCAAATTAAAATCTTTGAGTCATCAGATATTTTAAGCTTTTTTGGTCAGTATAAATATGACATTTCTCACCAAACAAGTAATGACGCCAAATTTTCAATGCGAACACTATCACAACTAAATTTAGATCGTGCATCGAAAAATTCTTTTCGTGCGGCTTCAACTGTCTCGAGGCATAAGCTACAACTTTGCCTTCCTGCATCAAAACACAACCCAGGCCATTTAACGATGCATCACTGAAAACTATGAATTCTTTACCTGACTCAGGCTGAACTAACATTGGTGCCTTTGTCAATAATGCTTTCAACTACTCGAAGCTCTGCTGACACTTTTCTGACCACTCAAATTTAACATCTTTTTGAAGCAATTGTGTCATCAGAGTCGCAATCATCGAGAAACCTTTAACAAATCGTCTATAATAGTCGGCTAGTCCCAGAAAACTACAGACTCCAGATATATTTCTCGGAGGTTTCCAATCTATAATCATAGAAATTTTGCTCAAGTCAACTCGGATACTCACGGCTGAAACTATATGTCCCAAAAAATCAACCTTTCGTAGCCAAAACTCACATTTGCTGAACTTTGCAAACAACTGTTTATCTCTCAAAGTTTGTAACACGATTCTCAAATACTCGGCATACTCAGATTTATCACGAGAGTAAATCAAAATGTCATCAATAAACACAACTACGAATCGATCTAGTACAGCCTGAAAATCTGGTTCATCAAGTCCATAAAAATAGCAGGTGCATTTGTTAGTCCGAAAGGCATAATAAGAAATTCATAATATCCGTACCTTATTCTAAATACAGTCTTTGGCACATCTGATTCTTTAACTCGCAACTGGTAATAACCCGATCTCAAATCAATTTTCGAAAACATTGTTGCTCCTTTTAACTGATCAAAAAATCATTTATTCATGGTAAAGGGTATTTATTCTTGATCATCACTTTGTTGAGCTGTCAATAGTCTATACACATTCTCATCGTGCCATCTTTCTTTTTCACAAATAACACCGGTGCATCCCAAGGAGAGAAACTCGGTCTAGCAAAACCTCTATCTGTCAACTTTTGCAACTGAGTTTTCAATTCTTTTAATTGTATCTAATTCATTCTGTACGGAGCTATCGATATCAGTGTTGTTGTTGGTACTAATTTAATACCAAACTCAACCTCTCTGATAGATGGTAAACCTGACAACTCTTTGGGAAATACATCTGGATACTCGCACACAACTGATACTAATTCAATCTTTGTTTCTGTCACTTTCGTATCAAGTACATAAGCAAGATAAGCTTCACACCCCTTTCTCACAAATTTCTAAGCTAACATAGACGAGATCACAATTGGCAAACTATTCAGATCATCACATTCAATTCTAATAACCTCATTATTTTGACATTTCAATTTAATTGTCTTTCATTTACAATTCACTATAGCATCACACATTGTTAGCCAATCCATACCTAAAATCACATCAAATTCATCGAATGACAACAACATCAGATTAGCTGGAAAACAGAAATCCCAATTCATTAACGGACAATTCTTGCAGACTTTGTCAACCAAAACACATTTACCTAAGGGGTTCGATACTCTAGTCATAAATTCAGTAGACTCTACAGGCAAAGTCTTACTAGATACTAAATTCATACATATATAAGAATGAGTTGATCCTAGATCTATCAATGCAATCACATTAGTATTATAGAGAGTGAAAGTATCGGTGATGACATCTAGAGATGACGTTTCTTCGCGAGCTCGAATAACGTAGGTTCTAGCAGGTGCTCTAGCCACAGATCTCACAACTGAATCCTTTGTCGCCCCTCTACTACCACTTATATTTCCGGCAATTCTAGGTGGTCTACCTCTATTCAATGTGTTACTTGGTCTCACATTTTGAACTTTATCTTTCTCATCCAGCTCAGGACAATCTCGGATGAAGTGATCTAACGAACCATATTTGTAACAAACTTTATTCTTTTTATTCCAGCATTCTCCAAAATGTCATCTCCCAAACTACTGACACTTGGGTTTGTTGTCTTTCACATTGCCAATACTTGATACTGATGTAGCTTGAGCTTTAGAACTTGAGTATTATTTTCTACGATCTCTGTTCGAATATTCGTTTGAAGCATTTGGGCGAGCATACGAATCTCTGGATTTCTTTGATGAAGATTGATATGGCTTACTCATCGATCTTTTTCTCAAGTCTCTAGCTTCTGAATCTACTTTTCTCTTTTCTTTACTAAGATCCTCGACTTTACAAGCCCTTTCAACTAGAACGACAAATTCTTTCAACTTTAGAATTCCGACTAGTAGTTTTATATCTTCGATCAACCTATCGACGAACTGCATACACATAATCTCTTAACATATTCCCTAGCATACTTACTTAACCGTACAAATTCTCTTTCATACTCAGTTATAGTCATTCGGCCTTCTTTTAATTCTAGAAACTCTTTGTGCTTCTGATCAAGAAATCTTTGACTGATGTATTTCTTTCAAAATTCGGATTGAAAGAAATCCCAAGTCACCCGTTCTTTCAAAACCACAGATATCAATGTGTTCCACCATTGATACGCGGTGTCTCTTAGCAAAGATACAACACCTTTAATACATTCATCAAGAGTACAAGACAATTCATCGAATACTCGAATTTTATTTTTGAGCTAAAACTCAGCTCTCTAAGCATCATCATCAGCAGTAGCCCAGAACTCTTCAGCCATATATTTAAGAATCTTATCTACTGGTGACTTGTTCAACTGTATCGGATCTATAAATTGAGGAGCAACAGGGATTTGTTGAGGAATAAGTGGGGGTGGAGGTTGTTGAGTAGCCGGATTCGATCGAATGAACTCCATGAACCACTCGTTCATCATTTGGAGAAAGGCTTGTTTAGCCTCTCCCTCGTGGCTACTAGTTACAGGGCTAGAATTAGATCGCACTACCCCTTGAGTGGGAGCAGGCGCATTACTCTTTACATCATCAGCTACAGCTCGTTTGGGATCCATTACTATACGAAAACACAATTTAAGCTGTCAGGAATCATCATACTGTCGCAGAGTATATATGACATGTATAGCTAAACTCTCACACACGTTACGTTAGTCCTAGAATCGACTAAACTGTAACTCTAATACCAATAATATTTAACACCCCTCACCCGTATCCGTTGTTGGAGTAGGATTACGAGGTATTATCGATCAATACATTTCATTTAACATACATAACTCATACATTTATTCATTCATACTCAAATACCATTTAATCACAAACACATTGTCCCTTATAAGGGCCTATGAGACCTTAAACATACTTTAGAAGTGATTCAGGACTAAACTGATAACATATGAAAATTTTGGAAACTTAGAAAAATTTCAACCATACAGGGGTCACACGCCCGTGTGAACAGGCCGTGTGCCTCACACGGTACCAGACACGCCCGTGTCTCTGGCCGTATAGAAACAGGGTATACATATTAACTTGTATCACACGGCCGAAGACACGCCCGTGTGCCAGGCCGTGTGAAAACTGGAGGGTCGACCACACGTCCATGTGTCTAGGCCGTGTAACTCACTGACTTGATTTCTGTGCATCATCAGGGGACACACAACCATATACCATGACCTTGTGTTGCACACGATTGAGACACATGCCCGTATGGACAAAAATAGGCTATTTGCAAGGCCAATTTGCCACCCTAACTTCAATGTACCTACACAAGGCAAAATGTACAATTTCCATACATAAAGGGCAGCCAAAATCAATCCCAAATCATGCACAATTCATGCTATACAAATATAACCATTTCACTTACTCAAATATATACCAAAACAACATGAGCTTTAACCTTAATTCATACAATATATATATACCAAATTAATATTCACAAGTGAAAACCATCCTTAACTCAATCAATTCATTCACTGTAATACATACCATTTAACTACCAATTTGACATATAAATTTATGCCACAATAAGACCTTTCTCAAGATTTCATCCACCATAATTCAAATAACCATTTTAACTTTCATAATGTCTTAGTTACAACCATGCCAAAGTAAACCATCTCACAAGGCATTATAAACATCTTACAAAAGTCACTAACAACCATTTCTAATATCCAAACACATAGCAATATTCACATCATTTACAAGCCAAATATCGTGGCTATAATCACAACCAAAATACCACATCTAGCCTATACATGCCATATACCATAAATGTATAATTCAAAAGTACCAACTTAGATGTTTGATAGTGTGATGATGTTCCCGACGACTCCCGAATCTGAGCTAGCCTTGATTCACTATAAAACATAGAAAAATAACACGAAGTAAGCTTCATAGCTTAGTAAGCTCGTATGTGAATAACTTAATTCATTGAATAAATACAAATCAACCAATTACACATGACAAACCATTTACACATTAACTACAAACCTTTCTTATGTCTCAAAACATGATCAAATACAAACTCATCGAACTTTTACTATTTAATACTCGAATAGGTTCTGCACATACATATATTGCCTCGTACTAAACTCTTTCTCAATCACATCATTCGTTTACCCGTTGAACCATTTGGAATAGAAATCGGATACTTAGGAGTTTCGTACGATAAGTACCTATACCATGGCCGTGGCCAAATCAATGTAACTTATCCGAAAAACTATTATCATGGCCCGAAGCCAAATCATCCGATATGCATGGCTTGAAGCCAAATCGGTAAAATACGCACTTGAAGTGCTAATATCATGACATGAAGCCCACTCAACGTATCACTTACTAACATGTCAATAGTATCTAAAACTATTCTTAAGGTTCAACCAAGCTTTGACACTTTTCGTTTCTATCATCGAATACATTCGTGGAGTTGTTTTCACAATTCATACATTATCCATAATCCCATTTTAATAGTTTATACAATATTAAAGCATTTTAACAATGACATACGAACTTACCTCGTATTCAGAATTGACGGATCGGGTCGACTAATTGATAACTTTGTTTTTTCCCCCGATCTAAATCTGAATTCTTTCTTTCTTGATCTATATGAATTCAAAATTAACTTATTTATTCAGCTACTCATTCAATTAATCCAAAAATACAGATTTGGGCATTTTTACACATTAGCCCCTAAACTTTCGCATTTAATCAATTTAGTTCCTATTTCACAAATACACAAAATTCACACAATTCAACAAAATCCATGCTTGGCTGAATTATATATATGTCCCTAGCAGCCTAAAACTTTCATTTATTTCACATTTCAACCTCACAATTTGTATATTTCACAGTTTAATCCCTATTATGCATTTTCATAAAAAATCTCTTAACAAAACATGTAAAACTATCATCAAGCTTTCATATTTCAACGTTAAACATCAAAGAACACATAGATTCAACAATGGCAACTCTCAAAATCTTTAACAGTTTCAAAATTAAAGGTACGGGCTAGCTAGATTGAGTTGCAACGATTACAAAAACATAGAAATCATAAAAAACTGAGCTAAAACTGTACTTTAATCAAGCTAGGAGTGTGCCGAACCATAGCAAGCTTCCAACTTTTCTTTTTTCCTTTGATATTCGGTTACCAAGGAAGAAGATGAACACAATTTCATGTTTTGATATAATTTAATTAACTTAATTTATCAATTTACTTATTTACCCTTAATGAATAAACATAGAAATTTATAATGCATGTCCATTAATGTCCATTAATACTACCAATGTTCTAATATCATCATAAGGAATTTTAATTTAATTAATCATAGCAATTAATCACTTTAAACAAATTGTATGCAACTTTTGTATTTTACGCAGTTAAGTTTTTTTTATCAAATTAAACATCCAAACGATAAAATTAGCTCACAAAATTTTCACACATATCAAATAACATGCTATAAATACCGAAAATAATATTAAAAGAATTTTTCAACATCAGATTTATGGTTTCGAAACCACTGTTCCAATTTAGCTAAAACCGAGCTGTTACACTCAGTGTCCGGAATGTCATAAAATTGAGCAACACAATCAAGATACTCAAGGCGCTTGCTCCTTAAAACTCCTTCCCTTCTATTTGAATTAGATGGTGCATATCCCTGTTTTCAGTTCATAAAATTTCAAGCGAGAAACCAAAATTTATTTAATAAATACAATCTATCCATCTGATGACAAATTGGTTAACCCTGGATATCAAATATGAGATATGCAGATTCTTTTACTCTAAACTATTGCTTCATTGATTCCATTAATTAGAAAAGAAAGCCACTAAGATCATACAACAAAGAAACATAACACCCTTAAGAAAATACATTTGGAACAAACTAAACCCGATACTAAACGTCTCCTAAAAAGATACATTGATACTAAAAGCAAAGCCTGGTACCTTGGCGTCATTAAACAGAAGCAACTTATTACACTAGGAATGCAACAATTAAAATGTTATAAAGCTTTAAAAGCACAATCCAATGAATAGTAAGATAATTTTTTATATGAATCATTCCACATAGACAAGGTAATAAAGGTTATATAACACAACAAGGGAACTTTACTGTAGAGGAAATTTTTTAAATTTGACGTCTTAACAGTGAGAGAGAGATTTGCATAAAGAAAAACAACATTGCAACCCATGTTAGCATTTCAGCTAATTTAGGTTAAGAAATCTAAGCTCAACAATATTATCATTCATAAGCATTGGCAAACAAATTGTAACATTTTTGTTCCATAACCTTTATGAACTCCCCACGTTTAGTAACTATCCTTTTCATTATCAAGAAAACCAGGTTAAAAGACAATGAATAACCCTTTTTGAACCCCTATGATGCGTATGATTCCCCAACAACAATGCCATGATCAAATTATAACATATACCAAAATATCAGACGTTTTTAGGGAAAATAGATAGATACTATGATCTAAGCACAAAGATGAAATGATGATCTTCTAAAAGAAAAGGAAACCGGGTTATGCCATTCATATAAACCTAGCATGCTGTTATTATTTTTAATGTATTATTTGAATTTTATTATATTTTTTATTCTCATGTCGTACTATTATTGCTATTTTTCTCATGAAAAATGAAGAAGAATGCAAATATGAATAGATATCTAAATAAATTACGGTTATATTTTTACTTTTATTTACTTAAATCTTTTATGTCTAATTTTGTAATTGTTACTTGAATATTTTGTTATTAATATATCATGCATTTATTTTTTTTTACAATGTTTTAAAAAAAATGAATAAAACGACATTTTAAGATCATCGTAATTTGGGTAACGGAAACTTAATTATGTCATATATCAATTTTAAGGCCATATTTGAAAATATAATAAAATTATAACCATGGGTTAATGAAATGATCATATATGTTAACTACATAAAATTCAAATAATTAATTATATTTTTAATATTTTATAAAATCTTTTCAAATTTTAACTTTAACTTTGTATCCATCTTAATGTAAGCCATCATAATTCTAAAATTAAACATTTATGTTATTTTCTTTTTACTTTCTCAGTTATAATATCGCTCAAATATTATAAAATTTATATTAAATTTTAACAAATAAATATGAAATACTAAAATTTAGATTACGACATTGTTGAAAAAAAATTATATTATAATTTAATCTGTGCATCGGGATAAAAAGGCAAGTTTATTATACGGACTCTTTGAACTTAATCTTAATTAATCTCGTAAAAGAGATATCTTTTCAAATAAAAATTAATTAAAATAATCTTAAATTTAAGATTCTTGTAACACCCCTTACTTGAGAAACTCGAGTAATGAATATTACATTTAACACTCAACATTTTTTTCATATCAAATACTTATGATTTGGGCCCTTATCAAAGTCACATTATTCTTTTTAGAAATTAACTAGACTAACAATAAAGTTTAATTTCATTCCAAACTTGTTTCAAGTCTCTTTTTTTGCCCAACTAAAAATTTTCAGTTCTAAGTATGTATGTCTTGAGATCATGTCATGTTACTATAAAACTTTAGCTTTGAAGTTATCTTGTCTCAAGACAAATGAGTGTATGTCTCGAGACAAAGAGGCTTACGTCTCAAGACAAGACCTTGATATTGTAGCTTTTTAGCTTTGAAATTCGTGTCTGGAGACGTGTCTCCAAACTTGAAACAGGGGACCTGAAAATTTTGTTTTCAAACACTAACAAATCATACCAAAACTGTCAAACAATAAGCAAAGCTCATAAAGTATGTAATACCTCATATTAACCATTCTAAACACATTAAACTCAAATATTAGAACAACTAGACACTTTCTTACTTCATTAGATAGGTACATGTCATACCCTGTACCATGAAATTTATTTCATACTCCTTTTCTTGCAAAATTTGATGATGTGATGAGATGTGTTAAGGTCACTACTTTGAACGAGAACTTCAATCCGATCTCTCACCTACGCGTTAAAAAAAACGCGTTAAGTTCGTGAAGGCTTAATAAGTACCCATGAATTTATATATTACCATTTCTTTGATTTTTATTTATCATAAACATTATTACTAATAAAATTCATGAATATATCTTAATAATCAATACGTTATTCCATATTTACAAAATTTAATTATACTTTGATTCACTAATTTTATCATTTCACTGATTAACAAGAACAAAACTTTTATCAAATTCACTTACCATAACTTTTTAGCCAATAATAAACATGTTTGAACCAGATGGATAGACGAAACATAACACAATACAGGAAGCACATAAGTGCTGAGAGCACGGGCACCAAAGTACATCATCAAAACAAAACAAAGTAGCACCAAAATGCATGTTATGATTAACACAGGAGTGCTCAGGTTCTGATGACATTCCAACTATATCCACAAAATTCAAAATTAGTCTACATGGGCATTTCACAATACCAAATTTACAATAATTAATCATGAATGCTTTATTTCACGATTATTACGATTTCATTACACTTTCTCATTCCTTTCATTTAGGTTTACTATTTAACATTACACATACATATACGTTCAAGCATTAAGATTTTAAAAAATATTATCTTTTCATTTTCATCTTTATTCATGTGAATATATATTTCACAATTTAACTACATTTTTGCACTTCTTTAATTTAATCCTCATTTTTTCATGATTTAAAGAATAATTGTAATTTCATTTGTAAAAATCACAAAACTTTATTTAGTAAATTATTAATTCACAATGCACCTTATTTCGTGTTCTCTATATCATTTTCAATTATCAAATAATAACATATAAAACTTTCACGTATTTTTTTAATTTAGTCCTTTTTACCACGAAATTCAATATGCATTATCACATATCACTTTAATCCATTAATTCATCATAATATATTATTTTTAACGTCTAATCTATATACATTTCACTTTTCTTATTTCAATAATAAATTTCATAAAGTTCATGATTTAGTCCTTAGCATCATGAACATACAATATTTATTATAATTTAATTTCAACATCACTTTATGTCTATTTCATTACCATATTTAACTTCAATTATTTCACATATCAAATTATTTTACACTTTATTCTACTAATTTACCACAACTTTCACAAAGTTCATATTTTAATCCTCAAGTAACAAAAGAATCCAAGGGTACTTACCTCTCTTCAACCTTAAATCACTTGTTTTTCTCTTTTCTTTGTTACTTGAATCACTTCCTCTATCTCTCTCTCCAGTAACATGTTAAGAACATAAAAATTTTCATGAGAATTCTCTACTTTAACATCACTTCCTTACTTTTCTAACAAGATTAAACTTAAAAACATGATGAAACCATGAAATTCATACATTGTTCTCTTGATTTCAAGCCTTACCTTTATTTTCTCTCTCCTGCAACATGAATATACAATTTTCCTTCTTGAAAGTTAAGTTTACTAGATTGATGGAGGCTTGATTTTACTACAAATTTTAATAGAACTTTAAGGAAATGACCAAATTGCAAAGAAAAAAACTCATTTTCACCGTAGATGGTGGGGGCGTGAACTTGAAAGAAAGATGGAGAGAATTTTTTTCTTTCCATCTTTTACTTTTTTTTTTGAATGAATTTTCTATCTTTTACTTAATCATTAATAAATATAAAAATATCTTAAAATAAAATAATAGTAAATTAATAAAATAGCTTAACCAATAAGATTTCTACACCAAAAATCTTTAATTATTACACCTCAATAATTGGTAATTATCCAAATTGATAAATAATAATTTTGCCCTTCAAAATTCCCTACAGCTTCATTCTTGAATCACTATTCACTTTTAGTAAAGTTTCAATTTAGCCTCTCATCTTTCTCCACTTATTCAATTGGGCCCTACTTACCAATTTTGCGTAAAAAATAAATTTTAGGTTATTTTCACTTTTGGTCTTTCAACATTCCCATATTTACATTTAATACCTTGGATTTTGAATAATTATATTTGGGCACCAAATATTTTCACTTCTTTACAATTTAGTCCTTTCCTTAAATTAATATATCATGACATACTTCTTAATTTGATTTTCCTTTGGCATCCATCGACCTTCTCTTTTATCATTTATATTTATTATTTTACTTTACCGAGAAATTCGTTATGCACAATTCTCACTTAATACTACTTTTATAACATAACGATTTTAGGGGTATTACAATTCTTGTGCACCACTCTATCTTCCATGCTAATTCTTTGTAGTAATCCATATTTCAACTTGTTCTCCGACACATTGGATAATTATTCTACCTACATAGAAAACGATTAATTAAGTGGCAAAATTAGTAAAACTCATGTCCAAAATTAATAAAAATAAATAGTAAAAATATGTCAGTTAAGCATATTATAAAAATAATGAAAACATGCTAATTATTTTGATAATTTAAATATAGTGCTAATAAAAAAAATCCTAATCATTATTAAAGCATTTATGCAAACTATAAAAATTAATATATTGTAAATTAAACTTTGCACTGTTTAATTTTTTATTTTCTTAATAGTCAATAAATGCATCATAATAGTTGGTAACTAATGTATAATTAATATAAATAATTAAAATTTATTATTTAAACCTAAATTAATATATATTTAGTTTTTTTAATGGAAACATAATAGTTTAAATAAATATAACGTTTAACTTTTTTATTTATTATATAACTTCATTTTAATAAAAAATTTTAGTGAAATAAAATTATTATTTATAAGTATGATAAATATTTTTATCAAGTAAATTTATTTAATAAAATATTTTAGTAAAATTAAAATTTTTATTTTTAAAATTTTACAAATAATAAAAATAATTTAAATGGAAAATTAAGTAAAATAATGAACAATAAAGACTATATTGGTCAATTAAAAAATTTCTCCAAAAATGTTAACTATACGTGATTTTACATGTGTATTTTTTAAAAAATATTTAAATAATATATTTTTAATTATTCTACTTAGTATATTAATATTTATTATTCGAATTCTTGAATAACATTAAATATATTAACTTATTTCACAATTCAAAATTATAAGAATTTTTAAATAATAATTATAACATTTTTACTATATTCAATATATAATATTATTTTACTTCATATAATTAATACAAAGCAATATTATTAAAAATAATAATTAACAGATATTAATTTTTATTATTCAAATGTAGAGCTAATAAAAATTCTAATTATTATTAAAGTATTTGTACAAACTATAAAAAATAATATATTGTAAATTATACTAGTTGACTATTTTATTCTTTTCTTAATTGTTAATAAATTAATCATAATAATTCATAAATAAATATAATTATAATATATTAGAATATGTAAATGTATTGTTTATAAAATTTTATATATGAAATATAAAATCATTTATTACATAAATAATTAAAATTTGATATTTAAAACAAATTTATTTTTTTATTTTTACTTTTTTTGTTAGTGAGAACATAAATTAAACAAAAATTAATTTAATATAAAATTTATCCTTTTTATTTATTAAATAAATTTATTTTAACAAAATAAGTTATTTAAAATTTATATAATAATCCATGTTTTGGGTTCTTTGAAGATGGATGTTGAGTGAAAAAAAATGTTTTTTTTTTGTTTTGTTTTTCAATGAAAAAACGAGGTTGTAATGGCTATATTTTGGGCTCTTCAGATGTATTATTAATCTTTTTAACTCTTTATTTGTGTCGTCTGCCTCTTATATTTGAAGCTTATATGTTAGGGATTTTCCTTCATTAGAGCCTTCGTTAGATTCAAGGGTTTAGGGTTATACTATGGGTGAAATTCAAAATTTATGGGGATTTCCATTGTTAGTATCCCTTAATATTGTGTTTTTATATGCATCAGTTGTCACCTGCACTAATATCACCCATGATTCTTTCATTTTCTTGTTTTTAGCGTAAGGAGTTGCAATGCAGAGCAACTTTTCTTCGGATGTCATCGTTGAAATACTCATGAGATTGCCAGTTAAGTCTATTTTTCGGTTCAAATGTGTTTGCAAGCTCTGGTGTTTGCTTATCTCTGATCCCACATTCATCAAAAGGCATCTCAATTTAGCAATCATAGATAAAGACATCGAGCACCAGAGGCAGAAGCTCATTCTCCGCTCGAGCTCAACACCGTCTTTGTATCATGTTGAGTGTGATGCTATGACATCTAACGATGTCATGGCGGTGAAGCTCCATTTTCCATTGATAAGGAGTTCATTTGACAAAATCAAGGTCATTGGCTCCTTTAATGGCCTCTTATGCATATATCTCGAACCGGAAAGACTTTTTCTGTTCAACCCTGCTACAAGGGAGCTGAAAAGAATACCCAACTTATACATCGACATCAACCGGTCCTTAGATGATCGTGATTCTCGACCCCCGATATATGGTTTTGGTTATGATCACTCTTTTGATGATTACAATGTTGTCAAAATCATGTATGAATCCATTGTCTATGTCTACTCATTGAAAACAGATACTTGGAGAAGAGCCCAAAGATTCTCTTACCGTAGATTTAACAGTGATTCGGGTGTCCACCTCAATGGCACTGTCCATTGGGTGTTTGCTCGAGGTAAGGATTGTCCATTAGTGTAGATGCCAAGGTTGATCGTTGCATTCGATTTTGCAGAAGGAAAGTTCCGGGCATTGCCTCGACCATATGATGATGCAGAGAATGTGACTGCAGTTGGGGTTTTAGGAGGATGTCTTTGTTGGCTAGGGGAGCAACAAGATTTCTGGGTTATGAAGGAATACGGTGTCAAAGAATCATGGACTAAAGTCGTGATCGGCGTCCCCTTTTTGAACTTGAGACCTTTGAGTTTCTTGAAGAACGATGAGGCTTTGTTGGTGATTAATGAAGGATTGATTGTTTTCAATACAAGAGAAGATACACACAGGGAGATTGTAATCCATGGCATCAATGGCAGGGGGAAACTGGAAATAGAGACATGTGGAGAGCCTTGTTTCACTTAATGTATGGAAGTGGGAGTTGAAAGAGATATCAGATTAAAATTTATGAGGATTGGATACGTTTTTAATTTCGATATAACATTTGGAATATGGAATTTTTAATTTATTATGAATATTGTTATTATATTTTATATTTCTTAAGTTGAATTGAATTTTATATATGGATTTTAAATTTTGTTAAATTTATTCATATTTGTAAAATTTATTTTAAGTTTATTATTATTAATTTCTATTTTTTAAATTATATTATTTTAATTTAATATTTAATATTTTTCAATTAAATTTTTAAATACAGACAATTTAACCTCTTTCTTTAATGTTTATATTATAATATATATAATAATATATTTAATTTTATATGATATAAACTATGCTATAATAACATTAAAAAAAAAAAAAAAACAACTATGCTATAATAGCTTTGTATTCATAAGTATGGACTTTTTCTTAAACACCTTCAAAGACTTATTGATTAATCAATAAATGTAGGGTACAGCGGCTAACATGTATTGGTTAGAAAATTATTTTTCAATATGTGCCTCAATTGTAATATATCTGTGTTTTGGTAGTTAAAAGTTTTATTTTGTGTGATATTGTAGCACCTTTCAAAGATATTGTTTAATTTAACTTTATATTAAATTTTTAACTAAATTAGTATCACAAGTCAACTGAATATCAATTCAGTTGAAAAATTATTAAAATACTCTTTTATATACAAAATAAGAAATATTAACAAGAGAATGTTTTTATCTTATATTTTTTTAATAAAATAATATTACGAACAAATACAAATTTTAAATTTCAATCTAACCAATTTTAATATAAATATGTTTTTTCTCATCCACGTCGATTAAAAAACTTAAGATGTGTCCTAGACAATACTATATAAGTCCTCTTTTTTAAAAATCAAAGAATTTGGAGACTAAAGAAGAAGATAGAAAAGGAGAGTATTTCACAAATATAAAAAATATATTTGTGGGATCTAATTAGAGAAAATATTTGATACTCCAAAGAAAATCAGATAAAAAAGTGAAAAAGAAATTATTAAATTGAAAATTGCTATCTTAAGTGAGATTAACAACCTGTTTTTGCTGGTTTTCATGGCAAATACAACATTGGCAAATTCAACAAACCCAATACGTTTTTTTTTTTCTTTTCTTTTACATTTGCTTTGTCTTCTTTTCTCTTCCCTTAACACAAAAATGTGGTCATTGATGACCAACAAAATCTCTGATTCTGAGTCCCCTTCCTTAATCCCCGGCCCCTTTCAGGCATGCCCCACCAATCAGGGCGGAAGTTCTTCCATGGCCCCCCCACCACCAACCCTAATATGGACCTTGCATGGCCTTTTGGCAAGCTAGAAGGTCTCGATTGTGATGACATTCGTGAAGCTGCCTACGAAATATTCTTCACAGCTTGTCGTTCATCGCCGGGCTTCGGAGGACGAAATGTTTTAACCTTTCACTCTTCACATGATAATGGAGATGGAGGAAACGGGTTCGGGCCTGGCTCACCGGGCAGGCGGGTCAATAATGGGGCGGCGACCATGAACCCTACGAGTAAGATTAAAAGAGCCTTGGGGTTGGAGATGATGAAAAAAACACATTCCAGGAGGATGTCAATTTGTGCCATGGGCTTTAGCAATGGTGGCGGCGGCGGCAGTGGTGGGTCGTCACCATCATCGCCTGTTTCTCATCATGGACATAGTGCTTCCATTTCTGGTTTTAGCCCTGCAGCTGGATTAGGGTTTTCTACGTTGAAACCGCCAAACTCGAGACGACCATTGACGTCGGCGGAGATTATGAAGCAACAAATGAGGGTGACGGAGCAAAGTGATAATAGGCTTAGAAAGAGTCTCATGAGAACCCTTGTTGGTCAAGTACGTACATTTATAAGCATTTCATGCATTGTTTTGTATTATATATCATTTCATGCATTGTTTTGTATTATATATCATCTATATATACTCAAAACTACTATAAATTTATAAGCAATTTAGGTTAGGATCTTGAAGTTTAATGCTAAATCCATATTGGTTTTGGACAGATGGGTAGGAGGCCGGAGACCATCATTCTTCCACTTGAGCTTCTTCGGCATTTAAAACCATCCGAATTCAATGACTTGCATGAGTACCATATTTGGCAAAAGCGTCAACTCAAGATCTTAGAAGTAGGTCTACTTTTATACCCATCAATCCCTACAGATAAATCCAACCCTTTAGTAATACGTTTACGCGAGATAATCCGAGCCGGTGGCTTAAATCCGATCGACACGAGCAAGAACTCCGACATGATGAGATCATTGTGCAACGCTGTTGTTTCTTTAGCTTGGAGAGGCACCAATGGTACCCCCACAGATGTGTGCCACTGGGCTGATGGGTACCCTTTTAACATTAGCATGTACATATCTCTCCTTCAAGCCATATTTGATGTTAAGGATGAGATAATGGTCCTTGATGAGGTTGATGAGTTGCTGGAGTTAATGAAGAAGACATGGTCAACATTAGGAATCAATAGGTCAATCCACAATGCATGTTTCACTTGGGTTCTTTTTCAGCAATATGTTGTGACTAACCAGATAGAGCCTAATCTTCTTTCTGCTGCATATACTATGTTGACAGAGGTGGAAATCGATGCTAGAAAACCAGACAAAGAGACAACATATGTGAAAGTTTTGTCTTCTATGTTGGTTTCAATAAAGAGTTGGGTTGAAAAGAGGTTACTTTACTACCATGAATGTTTCAATAAAGGAAATATTAATGAGATCGAAAATCTTTTGCCTTTGGCATTGTTTTCAGCAAAGGTTTTGAGTGAAGATGTTGGTATCATGGAAGGGGAAGGGGAAGGGAGTAAGAAAGGAGATGTAATGCTCGTCGATTCCACCAGTGATTGCTTAGATCGTTACATTCGATCTTCTGTGAAAAATGCTTTTGCAAAGGTGGGTAATCATACTTGTAAGCAACTATCCTAAAAGTTGCTACTCATTTGCTCTGCATATATATCTATATATATTTGTTTAATTGTTACTTCTTCATTGATTGGTTATAGATGATAGAAAATGAAAATTTCAAACATACAGAAGAAAATGAAGGACCAAGTGTAGCTCTACTTGATTTGGCTAAGGAAACTGAGGATTTGGCTGCAAAGGAGAGGGAGTTATTTAGCCCTATATTGAAGAAATGGCATCCAATTGCAGGTGGTGTTGCAGCAGTGACATTACACCAATGCTATGGAACAGTGTTGAAGCAATATTTAGCTGAGACAATTATGCTAACCGATGAGATAGTTGGGGTGCTACAAAGAGCTGAAAAGCTGGAAAAGGTTTTAGTTCAAATGGTGGTTAAAGAATCAGAAGAGTGCGATGATGGAGGCAAAGGAATTATCAGACAAATGATCCCATATGAATTTGATTCAACCAGATTGAAGCTCTTGAGACAATGGATAGATGAAAGGCTAAAGAAAGAGAAAGAGTCACTATGTAGAGTAAAAGAAACTGAAGTCAGTCGATCTTTTTTCTATGTCTAAGCTAAAAACTAATAATTTATGACTTGAACTTGCTAATTGGTTGGAAATTTTATGTTGCAGACGTGGAACCCAAAGTCCAAATCTGAGCCATATACACAATCATGTATCGAGCTAATAAGATCGGCCAATCAAATGGTGAAAGATTTCTTTGACATTCCAATTGGCATTACAGATTATTTGATTCTTGATCTAGCTGAAGGCTTAAAGCTAATATTCCAAGAATACATTACTTTTGTAGCATCATGTGGTGAGATTTCATAAAACTCTTCTTTTTGGGAAACCTTTCTTGTTACTCATAAATGGCTGTCACATTGTTTTCAGGGTCAAAAGAAAGTCATCTGCCAGAACTTCCTCCTCTAACAAGGTGTAACCGTGATTCAAAGTTCTTCAAACTATGGAGAAAGGCCAATCCTTGTAGTGTTGGAATACAGGACATGCATCAAATTATTACCACCGAGAGAAACCACACTCGCCCCTCGATGAGCCGTGGTACGCAACGCCTTTACGTCCGCCTTAATACCTTACACTACCTCATCTCTCACCTTCATTCCCTTGATAAAACTCTCACCCTCTCACCTAAAGTCTCAATCACGCCAACTCATCTTGGCGACAGTCACAAACACTGCGGTGCTTCGCCTTCCCACTTCAAACATGTCAACACATTGATCCAATCGGCTTGTGATCACGTCTCCGAAGTCGCTGCTTACCGTCTCGTTTTCCTCGATTCGAAGTTGGTTTTCTATGAAAGTCTTTACGCGGGGGAAGTAGGCAATGCAAGGATTAGACCTTTGATCAAAGTCCTAAAGCATAACCTCACGCTTCTTACAGCAATACTCAATGACAAGGCTCAAGCATTAGCAACTAAAGAAATTATGAAAGCATCGTTCGAAGCCTTTGTATTGGTATTGCTTGCTGGGGGACCTTCTAGGTTCTTCGAACGATCAGACCATGAGATGATTGAGGAAGATTTTGAGAGCTTGAAAAGGGTGTTTTGTACTTGTGGTGAAGGGTTGATACCTGAGGACGTGGTCCAAAGTGAGGCTGAACCAATTGAAGGGGTGATAGCATTGATGGGTCAAAGCACTGAACAATTAGCTGAAGATTTGAGTATCATCAGTCGTGAAACCAGTGGAATAGGTGCCACTAGCCCAGGCCAAAAGCTACCTATGCCACCCACAACAAGAAGGTGGAATAGTGGAGATCCTAATACAATACTCAGGGTTTTGTGCCATAGGAATGATCGAGAAGCCAATCAGTTCTTGAAAAAGGAATTTCAATTGCCAAAAAGGAAATGATATGAAAGACGATAATGTATTCATTTGAACAACTGATTTTTGGTTTGGGTTTGTTTTAGCATCCATTTTCAGTTGATCTAATTGTCTTCAAACTTTTAACTTAATGTTTATATCAACGTCTTTATGGGGGGTTATACAAGGCATTTATGCCTGTTTAATTCTTTGTAGCGTTAGGGTCTATTTTGAGATAAATTTGTCTCAAAATAGTACATTTCTTCTCAAAATCCTTTATTCTTTCTTTCAAAAATTGTAAATATTACATTTTTGTTGTACCATCTAATTTCAATAAATCCTCGATATGTTAATGATAGAATAAAAATTACAAAATTTATGTAGAAATTCATCTATATAACTCATCACCTTTTTTACTTTTGTAATAAAAAATGATATATGTTTTTTTTACAACTATAATTCGATCTGAAGCTACTTTTGAAGAAGGTTAATATCTAATTAATAGGTCACAACTTGAGTATAAAATAATTAATGATAAAATATCCATGGTTAATGTTGTATTATACTAAATGACTTTGTTTCACAAGCAGGTCACTAAGAATACCTTCAATTTTATCGTTGACAAGGTTAGGAAGAAGTTGGATAGTTGGAATGCTAGTATGCTTTCAATGGCTGGATGAGTCACTTTAGCTCAGGCTATTCTGTTGTCGATACCCAATTATTGTATGAAAACTATGAAGATTCCTCGTGATATTTGTGCAAAAATTGAGAAAATTGTCAGGGGTTTTATCTAGGGGACTACTGATTCTAGAAAGAAGATGTCTTTGGTTAATTGGGGAGATTACTGCCAACCCTTGTCTAATGGAGGTCTTGGATTACGATGTCTTAAAGAATAGAACGATTCTTTTATTCTTAAGCTAAGTTTCAATCTTCTTACTAATAAGGAAATATTATGGGTTAGAGTCCTCCGAGCAAAATATAAGATTACTAAGGTAATTTCAAAAGACATCTATTGTAGTAAATGTTCTTTCGTTCGGAGATCGCTTTCAAAGGTTTGACCTCTGCTATGCCAAAGTCTGCTCTAGTCTATTGGTGATGAGAATCTTGTGAAATTTTGGACTGATAATTGGATAGCAAATGTGGGCCCTCTTCTCAATTTTTATTGGTTCCCATCTCTTATTGCTGTTTCTATCACTTTGAATAAGGTTGTTTCTATGGATGGAAATTGGAATTGGGATTATTTACGTTGCTTTTTGGATAGTGACACTCTTTCTTATATTGTTGGAATCCTGACTCTAAATTCTCTTGCTGGTAAAGATGCTATTATATCGAAATGGTTTCCAAATGGTATTTATACATTCAAATCCGCTTATAGTATACTCTTGGAAAATTCTCTTAACCCCTCGGATGACAAATGGAAGCTTGTCTGGTCTTTGGATGGTCCTCATTGGGTTTGCCATTTTCTTTAGTTGGTACTCAAAGAATGCTTATTGACTAACGTGGAATGTTGTAAATGAGGAGTCTCGATGAACCCTTCTTGTGCGATTTGTGGGAGAGCCTATGTAACTATGCCATAAACATTAACTAACCATTAAATATAAATTTACCTATATATGCCATTCTAACCTTCACCGAAACATCAAAATCTACTAATATAATTGTTGGATAGTATGATAGGTCTCTGACAAGCTTCCAAACTGATAGAGCTTCCGGTAATCTATAAAACATAGGAAAGGAAACTACGTAAGCATGTAATGCTTAGTAAGTTCGTAAATCATGAACATAACTTACCATTTCAATGCAAAACCTTAAAAATTAAACATGAATCAATCCAACATAAGCTTGGCACAAGCCTAAGCATCATCAACAACACAAGTTAGTGCTTTAATACATAACAAAATCACCACATGGTAAGGTATAATACATGAATATAACACAATTGAACTCATACTTTCCATAATCTTGAATATACATATATTGATTTTTAACATTTCATACCTTTCCATAAGTTCATAATATAGTCGATCGGAACACTTACGTTCCTTCCCTTTACATAGCTGTTGAACCACTTAGAATAATATCAGATACGGGGGAAGCTCACACAAAATATGTTGAACATATGGTCAAAACCATTCCTTTCCTTTTCCTTTACATCATTGCTCGCTCGAGCCATAAATGGGTCTACTCACACAAGCTGATGGTCTGAATGTAGCTACACGATGCTGCTCACACAAGCTAATGAGTATCCGTAACAAATGCTAGAACTTAGCCATCGGTAGCTTTTATCTTTTAGTTTTTCCTCGATCTAGATCCGTACGAGGTTTATCTTAATCTAAATAAGCAAATTCAATCTATTTAATACACATACTATTCAATTTAGTCCAAAATTCATACTTTTTCAAATTTACATTTTTGCCACTAATATTTTAACTTCTTTATAATTTAGTCCTTAATCTCGTAAATAGAAATTTATACAATTTCATCCACATATCATGCTAGACGATTTACCTAAGGACTCATATCAACCTAAAAAAATCATCATTTCATAAATTTATCATGGTATTTTACTATTTTTACAAATAAGTCCCTAATCGATAAATTCATCAAAAATCACTTTACAAAAGTTGTTTATTTAACAACAAAGACTTATAATCTTTCATTAAACTTAAAAAACCAAGCAAACATGTTCATGGAAAAACAATAATACTTTAATTTTTTTGCAAATTAGTCCCTGGGCTAGCTAGATTAAGCTACAACAGCTTCAAAAACATAACAATCATTAAAAACGGGACAAAAACCACTTACATGCAAGTGAATGTAGTTTGACTAAACCCTAGCTATGGTTTCCCTTGGATATTTCGGTTGAGCATGAAGATAGGAAGATGATAGCTTATTTCTTTCTTTTGTTTCTATTGTAATAACCTTTAATTACTTAATTACATTTTTAACCTTTAAAAATATCCTTGATTTCAATAAAACCAAACCCATAAATGTCCACTA